>JAWMAG010000031.1:4600000-5232500 GCA_037013455.1 Ceratitis rosa | reverse complement strand
CCTGTTAATTTAGTTATCTTTGGTGTGATTACCAGACGAATTACGCAGCTCATAAATCTCTGAGATTTAGCAAATTTGTAACATTTTGTAATTTGCAAATAAATGGTAAACTGAATGAACATACATATGTTTGGTGTTCGAATGCAAGTTTATTTTCAATGCAAGGTTGCTGCTGGAAACTCATACAAGATTGTGGATTTTTTTTTTTTTGCATTTGATATAAATGAAAATAATATAAACAACACTAAAATAAAGCAAATTATAATCAACTAAAATAAAACAGAATTAGATTAAATTCAATTAAATTAAATAAAATAAATAAAATATCATTGTAAATATAAATAAAAATAACTTCAAGCAGAATTAAATTAAATAAATCAAAATAATATAAAATACAAAAATAGCAGCTAAATTAGCGTACTTAATAGTTGTTGGTTTATAATGAATTGAATAATGCAACAACAGATTACATAACTGCTCGTGGTAGAACACTTGTGGTAGAACACTCGCCTGTTAAGTCAGCATGCGTTGGTTCGATCACTGCCAGAAGAAATTTTATGAGGAGATGTTGGGATCTCCACAACAGCTGTCTCTTCTACCATTTTTATTTGATATACGTGTATAATATATAAATATATATAAAAATATTCTATTCATTCAAACTAATAGGCTTTCGCTCACAAAAAACTAAAACAAAAATTAATGGTACAGGCCAAGACACATTAAATAAAAATAATACAAAATAAGATAAAACAAAATAAAGTAAAATAACACTGTATAAACCAACACAACTAAAATAGTATTAAAAATTATTAAAGAAAAAAAAACATGGAAGAAAGACTATCTTCGGTCATGCCAAAATCTTTATACCGTACAATTTAGAGTATTTGAATTTAGGATAAATAATTGATCCTCATGTCTAAATGGGGCCCAATGATACAATATTCCGATTTCAATGATTTTCTGTGCCAAGTTTAATGTTCTTAGTTGCTTTTTTGACGAATTTTTAACACAAAATCTGAAATCTGAAACATCAGTTGTGTATATGTCATGTCAATGGTCAATACTTTGAATAAAAAAATTCTGAGATTTCTCTGAAAATTAAGTGTTTTCTTTATCGCAAAAACCGGCAAACTTCAACTAACACGCTTGGTAGTTGTACATCTGTGTTGCAAGTTTGGTTGAAGCATCTCAAACACTGAGGGACTAGTTTGCGTACAAACAGACAGACAGACGGGCATGGCTAAATCAACTCATATCATAATCTGAACATATCAGTGTAAATTTTGATGGATCTATCTCTTTTCTTCTGGTTCTTACTCACATACTTTGGACCAAAGTTAATATACCATTTCAATAAAGCGTACCTTTTTGGAAAATTTACAACACTCCGAATTCAATAAATTAAAGAAATACTATTTCTGAATTGATTCAATATTCTAGCAAGCTTAAAAATTCACACAACGGAAATTTTGAGCATAACCTAGCTTTTTTTAATAATCTTGTGTGCCGATAAGATGGTTAATTTTATCGAAGAAGTTACTATAGTTGCCTAGAATATAAAAAGAATTAACGAGATCCTGAGAAAAAATGCTTTCTTGATATGTCAAAGAATTTTATTGGTTTCAAAATCCCCAGAAATAATGCAACCGATTTCTCTCTAGGGCTAAACACTATGCTTCTCGTATTATAGTTTTTAAATTATTACTATTCACTTAAAAAAAAGTTTTGAGAAAAGTTCTTCATGGAGATTTCGCATTTTTAAAATGCTACCAAATTCTTTAGTTTAAAGGTACTACTAACTTTTTTAAATCATAAAACTTGAAAAATATTAAATTATTTTGCCTTTAAAAAAATTTCAAAAATACAACGTAACTAAAATATAAAATAAATGTTTTCTTTTCCACATTCTATCACTTCGCAAAAAGTTACACCTCTTACTTTTTTCAATTAAAAGTAGTTTATATTATATTATTATTATTTTTTTTTAATATTAAATCTTAAATATTTTACATTTTTTATTGATAATAATTGCCTTAAATTTTTGCTATCCTTCTATAAAAAGCTTCTTAAATTATTAACAAGTCTTTTGTGTTGTAGAAAATCAAATTTTAACGCATAATCCGAATTGATTTCAATGGAAATGAAATTTTGAGCTCGCATAAAATACAAAATCACACACATAAAGTCAAAAATAAATACTCGGATATTATACTTATATTTTTAAGTAGCTTTCCTTGACTGCCTTGTCTGCAATTTTATTGCCAATCAATTTTTATGATTATCAGGCAATAAATGAAAATTCTATGCAACATCAAGCACGTGCGAATTATATATTGTATGTATAGAGATAAATATGTGCATACGAGTATATATTCATTTATTTATATGGGAACATACCGATGGTATATATGTATTGTATTTATTATATGAAATATATTTGTATATGCTAATATTTTTTAGAGAATTATTTTGCCGATTTAAGCGATTTAAAAATGCAATAAGAATTGAGTTCACATTTTTTAAATTTTTTTTATTACTATTTTATTATATTTTGTTCAATTCTTACTATTTGTTTTCGAATATTTCACACCAAATTGAACACAAATGCAAGCAAACACTTTTCTAACTGCCTATTCTACTCTTTTTCTCTTCTTTATTTTCATCAACTTCCCATTGTCGCCGCAACTCCGGTTGGATAATAGGAAAATTGCAACAACCAGCATGAATATGCAACAAAAGCAACAACAATGGATAATAACACCAAACCGAGTAATAATGGCAGCAATGTTAGCCACAATAGTGGACAACAAAACAACAACAGCAGCAACAACAGCAGCAACAATAACAACAAAACAAATGGCAGTATCAGCAATGACAAAAGCACCGTTAGCAGTTGGCGCACAAGTGCCATTACCGTTGTTGACCACAAGAATAATAAAAATGCGGCGACAAATATTATTGGCGAAACAACACGCAGCAACAATGGCGGCGATGCGTACGACAACAACAGCAACTTCAATAACAAATACAGCAATAATAATAGCAACAACAACAGTTATGCAACAAACAATTTGAACACAAGTGGCAATGGCAATAACAAGCAAAACATGGCAAACAGCAATCAAGACAACAACAATAACAGCGACAACAACAACAACAACAACAAAAGCAATGGACAAGACATTGCTGCGAACAATGACAACGATAATCGCCAAGAGCAGGGGCAACTGAAAGGAGCAGATGAGGCTGAGGCTGAGGATGAGAATGAGAGCGATAACGTAAGTACGCGCCAACAACAACAAGAAGAAGAACAACAGCAGCAGGAACATTTATTGTCATCAAGTGAATTGCAACCAGACATTATACCATATCCGGCAATGTTGCCACCGCATCGCAGCAGCGGCAGCAAAACTGAAAAGAGCGACCAGAACAACAACCACAACAACAACAATCTCAGCAATATTTATGAACTTGACAGCAAACGCGCGTACACTGAGCGCTACAATGACAACAACAACAACAATAATAATGAAAATAACAATAAAGAAAACGATAGGAATAACAACAACATCGCCATGGATTTGGAAAGTGTTGCTACAACAAATCGCAATATTGTTGCTGCTGGTTTTGGTTTTTATGCACGCGACGTCGATGAAGGCGTTGATGGTGTGGCTGTTGAACACAACCAGCGTGTCGAAAGTGTGAACCAAAACGAGAGTACCGAACAACAGCAACAACAACAACTGCAAAACACACTTGCCGCAATGGAGCAGCAGGACGAAGACGAGCTGCAGGTATGGCAGGCACAACAACATCCACAACATCAACAAAAAGAACTGCCGGAGTGGCAAGTTGCGAAAAATTTGCATTACGCATCATATCACCAACAACAACATCAACACCATCACCACCCCCACCAGCATCACCATCATCACCATCTGCTGGAGCAATTCAACCAGCAAGAGCAACGCCAGCAACATCATCACCATCACCAACACCAACACCAACATCATACGCAACATCATCAGATGCATTCAAATCCACAGCTGCAACAACAACTGCTCTGGTCAGACCAACTGGACCGAGTACAGCAACCAACCGAACTGCACACGCCACGCCAACGCAGAACATAACAACGCAGACGCGCACCACAAACGCATCGTCAACGTTGGCCGCCAAGGCGCAAGGGTGGACGCGGTAAAAAGAGAAAATCCGGCAACGGAGCAAAGCGACGTAGTCACAACGGAGCGCCATCACTCCGGGACGAGAGGACGGTTGGGGCGCTGGCGTATGGCACTACATAAATAAATAACTAAGCGACACACCGATAAGCTGAACGCGGAAAAGCAACCGAAAGCATATTTTGTAAGGCGAGGAGAGAAGGAAGAAGGCAAAAGGCAAAAGAAGAAAATAGAAAAAAATAAAAATTCAAAGAAAAAAGCAAGAGATAAGCAGTGAAATAGTGAAGTAGTAAGTGTGCGTGTGCGTGTGTTGAATGCGGAATATTTGAGCGCTTAATGACAGCCGGACCAATGGAGACACATCAACACAGAGACCGAAACAATAAAGGAAGCAACATCGTGCATCGGCAGCATCCACTTGTAGCCTAAAGTGTACGGCACACAATAGACAGACACCATAAACGGACTATGGGCGCTCAACAGTGTCGCAGAACAGACCGGACCAGACCAGCAACAAACAGAAGTTGCCACTTTTGCATATCACAAAGCATATAAATTTTTAATTTCCAACAGTGTAAAAAAACAAAAAAACAACAAAGAAATCGTTGCCAACATGGTGTGGTGAACATGTTGTAGGGGATAGTTACAACAACAACATATGTAAATGAATGAAGGAAAATGAGACAAAAGTTATCGTGTAAAAAATTGTCGCTACACTGACCAAAAACAACACGGACCGAACACCAATGCAGATATATTGAAGAAAAAAAGGAACATGCGCTTTGTGTTCGCTGTATTATTTAAAATATACATATATATATATATATATTTTTAACTCAGCACATTGGCAAATTAAGAGAATATTTTATACTTTGAGTAAATTAAATATCTGACCTTCGGGATCTGAAAGTTCGTAGATTCTACTATAAAGGCTTCTCAATCATTTCGTTGAGATTTTTTATTCTCTTCTTACTTACTCCTTCAGAAAATGATTTAATTGAGCCTGACAATACGAAATGGTAGGGAAATCTCGCCAAAAGTTAAAGTTACCAAAAATGTTTGTTAACCTTTTTTACTTGGTTTTAGTTGTTGGAGTCCTTTCGGTTAATCACTTATTGATTTCGATGAAAAACTTAATTTAAAAAATGTATAGGGCCTTTCTGAAATCAGCCGTGAAAAAGCTTTTCATTCATATAGTGAGCGTAAGAGCTTTTTCGAAACACCTTTTGCATCAGAATTGCTAAAGTCTTTTAAATGAATTCCCAAGCAGTATTTTGATTTATCGAAAGATAATCCGCTGTCTTAGCCAGAATATTTCCTGGTTTTTTGCTCGCAATTTTACATTTTGGTTAGAGTGAAACAAAAAATCCTATTTTGTAGTTTTAAACATAAATGAAATGCATTTCAAATATATTTTTTTATGAAATTCCTCTTTTATTACAATATTTGAACCTTGGCTTTTTATGTGAAAAACTACATCATGATCGCCTATGATCACCTCGCGAATTTTTGCGCCCTTCGATTAATTTGAGGTAATTTTCGACCACTTTTCGGCACATATTGGGCGTTAACTCAGCCATAACTTGACGTATGTATATTTTAAAGTGTCCAAGATGCAAAGATTTATTCACATAAACACGATCTGTCGCGTAGCCGCTCAAACAAAAGTCCAACGGTGTCAAATCGCGCGATCTCGGTGGCCAATTGACATGGACAAGGGTTGATATTGCGACCGGAAAATTTCTCTGGCTATAAAGCCTTCGCTCGTATTGTGTGGTATATGGTACTATCTTGTTGAAATCACTTATTTTATAAGTCGCGTTCTTTAATTTCAGCCAAAAATAGTCGTTGTCGTTTTCAAAAAAGTATGTTTCCATCACAGCTTCGAACAAAGAGCGCACCAGATAGTAAGTTTTCCTTACGGTGTTATGGCCTCTCTTCATTTATTTAAAGATTCTGAGATTCTGGGAGCCCCAAGTGCGACAACAATTTTGCTTATTCCCCGAGTGAGAAATGTGCCCCGTCGCTGAATAAATTTTTTCTCGAAGAACCATCGTCTACCCAATCGACGCATGTAAAACGTTGTGAATCAACAGCTGGTTTCAGTTGTCTTGTGAGTTGGATATTGTTGTATTGATGTGCAAAATAATCCATAATGTGCGTTATGAAAGTCCCAGCTCTTGAGAACGTCAAGAAACAGACACATTCGGGTCCTGAGCACACTTTCATTTACAGTATCGATATTTGAGGTGGGACGAGCAAAACGGTGTTTCACAGGGCTTAAGATCAAAGTTGCTTTAATATTTTATTTTAAAAGAAAACATGTTTGGTTCAACAGTTAAATTTGTACTTATATGCCATATATTTAATTTGTTATAAATTGCATTGAACAGCGACAACTCTCCTAATTTTTCCTGCCGTGTTGTCAGTATATTTTTATTTTATCACAAAAATATTATAAATATTATAATCGTTTTATTTTTCTTCAATTGATTACAAAAAAAAATACTAATAGAAATGTGTTTGAATTTAAATGTATATAATTGTATTTCAATGCACATATGTATGTACATATAATGTGCAAGTGATAACTCTAATATTTAGTATATATTCATCAAAGCAAATCTACATTAATAAATAAAAATAAGAAAAGTAAAAAAATAAAATTAAAAACCAAAAAGGTGAAAATAGTAAAAAGATAATATTATACAAAAAGTATTAAAATTGAAAAAAAATAATAATAATAATAAAAATTCAAATAAATTCAAAATAAGAAATACGTTTTAAATAACAATAGTAAAAATTACTATTTAAATAAATGTAAAATTTACAATAATGAAAGATTTAATGCAAATAAAAATTAAATGTAAAATAAAAATTAAAACATGAAGTTTAAAACATTAAAAATATTAAAATTAAAATAATAGTAAAATAAAAATAATAGTAAAAATAGTAAAATTTATTATTTAAGCAAATGTAAAAATTAAAAATATGAAATAGTAAGTGAAAATAAATATAAAAAGGTTAAAAATAAAAATAAACAATAATTAAAAAATTTTAATAAAAATGCAAAAAAAGCTATAAATATAGATCTGAGAACAAAAAAAATTTAAACTTAATATTAAAATTAAAATCAATAAGCAAATAAAATGCACAAAGCATATAAGAAAAGAACATAAATATTTTTGCGAGCAAGTATATACATGAAAAATGAACTAAAGAAATATTATAAGCGACTAAGAAATTATTTCAATACAAACAAAAAAAAATGAAAATAAAAATAAAAATAAAAATAAAGAAAATAAAAAAGTAGAAAACAAAATTAAGGCCTAATTCAAAAACACATTACGGAAGTACATATGTAGTCGCAATTATTTATTTATATAATAGTTAGTTCTATAAGCTTCTACTAAAACTAAGTTTTGCTTACAAGAAAAATATAAAAAAAAATTAACATGAAAAAAATAACATGAAGAATGCGGAGAAAAAATATTTAACAAGATTTAATTGGTAAACCCATAATGAAAATAATTAGAGAAGTAAAAAAAAAATTAATATAAAAACACATTTGAATTTTCACTTGCAAACCAGCAAAAGCACAGAGTTGTTGTTGGCGTACAACTTGAGCGTAAAATGATCTAAATTGTCTAAAGCAAAAAAAAAAGAAAAACAAAAAGAAACAACTAATTATATGTAAATGCATGTACGAATATAAGTAGAAAACCAAAAACAAAATAAACAACAATAATGTAAAAACGTTAAATAAATATATATAAATATAAATATATATTTGTATGTACCATATGTATGCATAAGTATTAAATGTATTTATATTGTACTATATACTTACAAATATACCGTTTAACGTACATACTTCAATAACGATTGTATAGCAAGAAATAAAAAAAAGAACCGTTTTTCCAAATAACAAAAGAAAGAAATAATAATAATAATAAAAGGAAATTGGAAAACACTAAATCTTTTCCATCTCTCATATCGGGAAATGATGTGCGTGTGTATAAGCCATAAAAACCGCTATACCAGGAATATAAAAACCCTAAACTACTACATATCTACATATACATATTCTATATCTGTGTATCTGTGTGTTTACTAAAAAGGATGCTTGGCATTCGCGTAATGAGAATTTTCAAATAATGCATATATGTATGTATGTAAACGTTAAGTAATTTGTTTTGTTTTGTTTTTTCTTCAAAGTTTTCTATAAAAAAAAATTATTATAGTGAATTTCATGTGCTTAACACATTTATTGGAAATTAATTATAATTTTCTAATATTTTATTCAATTTACTTTTACTAAATTCTTTATTTTAAGACGATGAAAAATACAAATAAATTCAATAAAAGACGAAACTATATTTTAAACAGAAAAGTTATGGATTATTTTCTTCATTCAAGTGGCACTGACGTTTGTAAGTAAATTTACATATATATATCTCGTGTAGAGATTACTTTTTTGAGTTCTTCTTCAGCTTAAGTGGATGTACTTGAGTCAACAATAGCACGTAAATTTCTTCTTCTCGGCTTTATTATTCTTCTAGAGGGCAATCGCTATTCGAACTTCGCTGTATTTGGTTGATAGAATGTCAATTTCATATTCATCGCTTCGGCTCTGAAGCCTCCTTAAAATCGGCCTATTTTTTCAAAGAATTTTCGGGCGTTATCCCCGTCTACCAGCTTTTTATACTCATGAGTTTCTGACTCTTCCTTTTTCTCTATACAAAGGTGTCTCTTTTCCAACTCCCGATTCCCCACGCTGCATGTGTTGCAGTCGATCGTGAAATTAAGAAATAATTAGCCTTTTCACTGCACTACATCAACAACAACTTTGAACTTACCACTTATCATTTCTTCCAGAATTGTCGAAAAACATTTGTTTCCCTTACGCAGTTCCTTAACACCGAGTTGCTGAAGGGAGCTCCCATAGAGCAGTAGTCGAGCAAGTGGAGCTGAATGTATGTGCATCTAGAGCATAGGACACGTGTATCCGTCTGTAACAACATGATCGTTTTGGTTGGGAGATTTTCAGCGGTGATGACAGATATGTTGCTTGATAAACTTTGCTGTGGAGGAAGTTGGTACCACAGTCAACCTTGTTTTGGACCCGGGGAAGTTGATCCACCTCAGTCCATTTTCGGAACGTTTCGCCATCGGAACTGAATATTTTCAGTAATGTAATGGAGTCTTTCCTCCACCAGAAATATAACAAAACCTTCTGGTATGTTAATTGCCTCTTTGCATCTTCTTACTCAAGTGGACTTTCTACTGACATACTTAATTGCTTTAATTTCCTCCCAGAAACCTAATAAATTTTACCAATAGAGTGGTTGCCGATTTGACACCTTCAGTAATGCCCACAAGATCTGCTTGTTATACAGAGCTCTAGTCATTGAGTTTTAAGCTACATTGGTTATGAGCATGGTAAGAGAAGAATCCTGCTTTTGTGCATGCCTGACATTTAAACCCATCAGTAAAGTATTAATTAAAATCTTTCGTCCGTTCTTCGATCGCATTTTACGTTTCGCCCGAGTGCTAATATTGTATAGCTTTCTGAAGACTGTTATGTCCTCCACAATTTGAGGACTAGACCATTTAAGTGGCACACCATTTGTATGCTCATTGGCCTAATATGACAAGACTGCCTTCGACAGCCTTTTTTGAGATAGTCTTTATCGCTCCTGCAATACCAAATAGACAGATAGGTAGTACATATTCCAAAGGTTCACTACGTCACTTCTTCTTTAAAGTCGATGTGGAGTCGCAGCGTCCATTTTGGTGTAATATCTCCAAATTCGGAAGGCTCTACTGTCCCTGCTTTCAACATAAAGTTTTTACCATCCGACTCAATATTTTTATTTTTTTTATTTTTTTTTTTTGTAGCATATATTTTATATGGTGGCTTTCAAACCTTGCGCAAATCATTACACAGGTCGATCGCAATGCATACTCTTGTCAGATTATTGGCTACCCAGAGAATATTTGATCTAGTCCAGCAGTCGGTATGTTTGAGCCAGAGGCAAAGTAATCTTTTCCACACACTACCACATAAATAAGCCTCTCGTTTTCTGATTATTTTATATGAACATACATATACATATATGTAAGTCACAATTGAAAATTATAAAATACAGAGGCCGATAGCCTCCATTGCTAGTTGCCTTAATCTTGTAATGTAATTATCTATAATTATATTTCAAATAAATAAATAAATAAATAAAATACAATATATGGAAATTAACTGAGCAGCAACTGAATTGACAGTTTTGTCATATCGTCAATACGTCATAGTTATGAAAGACATTTTAAAATAGTAAAATCCCTTGTGATATTTCTTAACCCATATCATGTGAAACCAGTTGATTGAAAACCTTTTGACATTTGTTGTTATCCTTTTCCATTTAATGGCATGTAAACATGGCCAAAGTAGAAAAGTAGACAAAGAATGACATATTGAATGTTAATATCAACGAAGAAGAATATGTTGATTGATCATTGTAGTAATTTGACAACAATGGATGAAAGTGCTTACAAACATACAGACACATAAAGAGAAGATTGGTCTCTCATGCAACTCTAGTATTCTGATAATCACTCAGTGCATTGCCTGTCATTCCTGTCACAATCATTCACTCAATAAACCCACTTGCCAATTGTCATTCAACTCAGAGCAGACTTACGCACACTTACTCACACTTACTCACACTCTCGACTACACTCACTCGCCTGACGCTGGTCATGCGAGCATTAAATAAACATAAAACTGTCCACAAATATTTTTACTGATTCAACAATTCCATGCAGCTTACAAATATTTACCCACTCCCAAGACACACACACACGTCAGATGAGGTAAGAGGACATCAGCAAACACTCAGTCTGTGACTGAGAGACAAAAACTGAAGGAAACTATTTGCCAAAGCAGAGAAATGATTTACCGACAAAAATGATTAGATAAGAGTAGACGAAAAGACAAATAGACAAATAGACGAAATGACAGACAGAAGAAGAGTGCGAGAGAAAAGCAAACTCAGCAAAGAAAGTATAAATGTATTGGCACAAAGGACGTTGAATGTAAGGAAAATGTTGAAGTGAATAATCACAATGCAAAGACAACATGATGGCAAATGATTGACAAGCACAACGACATGCTGTTGCATGCCACACAAAATGAATGCTTCGATGGTCATAGTCATAGAATGGAGCGTTGGTTGAAGAGTGCTGAAACCAGAATCATAATGTTGTTAATAATTCATGAATTTTGACAAGAAATTATCATCACCACCGACGGTTGGTCACTCGTGAAAAGCGGTCAACGAACTGTACTTACATAAGAAATGAATAAAACGAAAAAGAAGAGAAGGATGAAGCCTGAAATGTGAGGTAAACAAAAAATCTTAAAATAATTCCAAAAGCAGTAAATTAGAATAAAAAGATTTGCGTGGAAATTTAACTTCATTTTTATATTATTCTGTTTTATTTTGTATTTATAAATGAACTAGCGTCCGTTTAATACAGCTAGTGAAACCAGGTCCTTCTACTTCTCATCTTTATTATAGGCCATGCAGCAATCTTTCGGCATGTGCCGCTTTTTTATTCTTCAGGCTTCACCATAGTTGCTTGATAGTAGTCTGTACCATCATCATCGTTTGCAGTTTCCAGTTCACCATCTCCGGGAAATCCACTTTCACTATCATTCAGCAGACTGGAGAAGTGTTACGTTTTTAAACTCAATGTGCTCCGAGCATTGGTCACCTGTTTGCCTTCTTAAGTATGCCTTAACCTCTCACAGAGCTCCTGTCGGCCAACTGTTCAAGCTCTTCGTATATCTTCCTTACAGTGGAGTCTGGCAGACAAACAGTATTTTTTTCTATTCCCACCATACCAGCCGTTTTTGACCTTGCCGAAAACCAATAGTTTCGTTTGAAACTTTAAGTTGGGGTTGGAAATCTCATCCCACGTTACATTATAGCGAGCTGCTGATGAACTCTCTCAGAGATCTGAAGTGTAAGTCCAGTAAAACAACTGTCTGGCTATCTGTTGTGATTGCAGCTTTTAAACGTCGAGCCCAGTAAGTGTTTATTGATACGCATGCTTCACGACACGACAGTCGACGTTATGATCTCAGCTACGTAGTTCTAAACACAGGAGATACGTCTTTGGTCTATCATAACATGATCCATTTGGTTTCGGGTATATCGGTACAGTAACAACCGAACAGAATTTTCTATATTACAAAAAACCGTAATTCGGGCCCCGACGAAATCGATCAGACCATTTGGGCAAGCTTCGTCGGCTGCTGCACCGAAGACACTTTCTTTGTCTATTTTGGCGTTAAAGCCACTGGACAAAATTTTTACAACGTGACGGTGGCAACGCCCATACCTGAGTGCGCACTTGGTGTTTGCCATCTTTGGTCAAATCATCTTCCTATTCCACCTAGGCGTAGGCGCAAATCAGCGATATATTGGAAATCTTCACTTTGATGTGAATTAGATTTATATGGCCAATGTGATAAACCTGCCAAGGATCTCTCCTTTTCCGTCCTTTTCGGCATGGGGACACATTTATACAGCGAGGAGACCGATGCATACTCATAGAAGGTTTAAGATAAAACCTCCGAACTAAGCTTTCAGGACCTTCTACGTTCCAAGAGGATCTCGTACTTGTTCCAGTACTATCCCAGCAAGCGCTAATTTAAGGTTCAAATGCCCATAACCAGATCTCATAGTAACAGGAGAACTCCCAATTGAGCTGGATCTGGAATTAACGATTCGTGCCGGTTGAGGTACTAGCCGAGAGCTATGAACAACTACAACCAAAATTATTCGGAAAAATCTCAAACCCTAACGCTTGAATTACCAACCGACTATACCTAGCCGAAGTTCCTGATATTTCCCCTTTTTCTCGAAAGAAGTGCAGCTTTACTATAATTACCTAATAAGGCGACTAGCATATTTTGTCCACCAGATTCGCTATAAGAGCGCCGTCCATCATTTTCTCTCATACGAGTAAGGGCAATACCGAAGAAAGCAATTACTTAAACCTTCTTTCTTTCTTAAAAAAAAAGAGAAGTCTCTCTTTACCCATTCATTGAAAAAGTTGTATGCAAATATAGTGTATTATTAAGAGTTCCGATAGAATTGTATTTATTTGAGACTACTTAAGCTACGCGCTAAGTATATATGTTTATACGAGTATATATATTAATTTAGCACTCTCACACTGAGTACTCTCTAAGCGCTACTGTCGTTTCAATTACAGCACCGCTTCCAGGTCTTCGCTATCAGCTCTGGGGTTGATTACTTGAACGTCTAAGCAATGCCCGCTGAAAAGCAGTCGATCAGCGAATGCTGAATAGACAAAACGTCTGTGCAAAAGGTACCCGTCACACACATCGCTCGCTTATCAGTAAGACAATCGACAGGCAACTGCCCACAACAGCGATTTCAATCAGTGTAATAACGAAACCAATAATTGAAGGGAATGGAATCAGCGTCAATTGTAATTATCGGAGCTGGCGCTGCCGGCATAGCTGCTGCGACGCGCCTCTTACAATTCGGTTTCCTAAATGTTTTAGTGCTTGAGGCAGAAAATCGTTACGGCGGACGCATACACACCATACCTTTTGCGGATAATGTTGTGGATCTGGGCGCGCAATGGTGTCACGGTGAGAAGGATAATGTCGTTTATGAGTTAACGCGTGATTTGGATATGCTGTCGTCTGCACGCGACCAACTTGACGGCTATAGTTTCGTGCGGTCCAACAGGGAAGTAATCAACGGAACGCTGACTGCGAAATTCAAAACTATTGTAGCGAATATAGAGTCCAATTTAGATGAGAAGTTAAAAAATTATGAAGGTTCGTGGGGCACTTATCTCACAGACGCTTTTTGGCGTGACTTAGGACCTTTGGAGAAGGAGGATAAAAATTTAGCGCGAGAGTTTTTCGAAACCTACAAGAAAATGCAGTGCTCAATGGATGGCTCGGATCATCTCTTCGAAGTATCAGGCAAAGGACAACTCGAATATTGGGATTCTGAAGGTGACCTAAACCTCAACTGGAAAGATAAAGGTTACCGCAGCTTCTTGCAATTACTCATGGAGGCTGATCGTAATGACACGACGGACTTGGGTCTGCTTCGCAAACACATACGGTATAACTCACGCGTTGAGAACATCAAATGGCAGACGCAGGAGGAAAATGTGCGCATACGGCTTTGGAATGGTGAACTAATCGAGGCAGATCATGTCATTTGTACCGTTTCACTGGGCGTACTTAAAGAGACTCATCAAAAGTTGTTCACACCGCCACTACCGAACGCCAAGTGCCGTGCTATTGACGGCCTCAAGTTGGGCACTATCGATAAAATCTTTCTCGAATTCAAAGAACCATTCGCGCCTGCAAATGGTACAGGCTTTTCCCTGCTTTGGCGTGAAGAGGATCTTTTGGCGCTGCGCAACTCGGACTACTTTTGGTTAGAAGGTCTTTTCGGCTTTTATTGCGTCGCTTATCAACCACGTCTACTGGAAGGTTGGATTATTGGTGCATATGCCCGTCATATGGAAACATTGACGGAAGCGGAGGTGATCAAGGCAGTACTATGGCTTTTCCGAAAGTTTTTCACAGACGAAGTGACCACACCAGTGCGTTTCTTACGCACACGCTGGCACAGCAACCCGAACTTCCGTGGCAGTTACTCCTTCCGTACAATGTATGCAGAAGAGTTGCGCACAGGCAGTGCGGACTTAGCCACACCGCTTTTGGACACGAAGAATGACCGACCATTATTGCAATTCGCTGGCGAAGCAACAAATCCACATCACTATTCGACGGTGCATGGCGCGGTGGAGAGTGGCTGGCGCGAGGCGCAACGCTTGCGTGACTTTTATCAGGGTCATTAGTCACCGGTGTAAGGTGATGAGCTGGTGATAAAGTGGCGTATGACGAGAGGCACTCAATTCGCGAGCAGGCGCTCAATGTGATAAAGGCTATCTTGAAGGTGATCGCGGCAATAAGTGGATTTTTCTATAATGTTTATTTTGAACTAAATAAGTTGATAACGGTTTGTTGCTGAGTAGCTAGCTTATATATAATATTGCAAGTATTGTAAATAAATAATTGTATTTTTTAATAGATGGATTTTTGTTATTTGGAAAATATAAAATTTAAAGAGGTTCTACTGTTGACTGCATTACGGTAAGTTGTAGTATTTGTACGAAAATTTTCCTTATTTGGGATTTTCTATTATTTTTAAACTTTCTACTCGGATAGTATCTAACTGGTCCAACCGTTATGGACTATGCGTCAACTCTACTAAAGTGGAACTCGTCATATTCACTAAGTGGTATAAAGTGCCGACAGTAAACTGTTTAGCCAACATAACTAGCAGATATGAAAAGACCGCCCTCTATACTATTAAAAGAGCCAGTGATAAGAGCCCTAACATCAACACAAGAAAGATACGACTTCTTACAAAGTAGTACATACCGTTCCTGCTCAACTCTTGCTATTAGCAACAATTTTATTATCCTAAAAGGTAAGAATGGAGCAGTAACTTCTATACTCCAATCTACAGTATTTAGGAGGAAGAGGTGTCTTCTCGAGAGGTCCACCTTCTGTGGTACGGTTACCCAATCCTTACAGTGTATTTCAAGTTGAATTTTCAAATATTTTAGAGGTAAACAGCTACATTGGAATGTCCACCCGTCCGAGTGTATTTCTGACATGAAACAAAGGCTCCTCATAAAAAGCCAACAGTCGTTCGGGGGCGGCTTAATATAATTCCTCCATTTGTGTGAAAAACATCAAGACGCAAAACCTTAAATTGGAAGAGGAGCTCAGCCGAAAATCGCTTCAGCATGTTGGACGTACTGGGCTTTGAACCCGAGTCTTCCGCATGGCCGTACGCAATGTTAACCATTCGGCTATCGCACCCACTAAGAGATGATACGATGTTAAAATCAGAAAATCGAATGTTCGGTTCCTTATTTGGGAAGATGCCCCTGCTACCACTAAAGTAAATCTGATATTACATGTATTTTATTACAGTGGTCATAGATACCTCGTTGAACTAACGTCTCGCCACAATCCACATCAAAGCGAAGACTTTTAACATATCGCAGATTTGCTTCCCCAAGGAATAGATGGGCAATGTAACCAAAAATGCTTTCTAGGCACCTGTTCAGAGTATACTTAACTTATGGAGTAAACACTTCTGCAGCTTACGGAATGATGATGAAAGTAAAACACCCGAAGGTAGTTAACCCGAGTTCCCAATCCAGGACGAGGGACCAAGTACAAATTGCGATAGTTCGGCAGAGGAATGTGATTTCACGGCAGAGCTTGGGTGATGAAGATTTGGTATGGAGCATGCATCAGATTCATTGCAAAACTTGGATGTCGCTTGACAATTAGCACGTGAACGGGAGAATCCCACAGTCTGCGGCAACTATATTTGAAAAAGTCTCCTTGATATTGCAGGTTTTATCGCAGGCTCGCAGCAACACCAAAAGCTCCATCAGAATCAGGAAAGGTCTCCCGAATTGCTCCATTTAAAATAAAGTTTCAGGCAAGTTGACTCTTTATGGTATTTCTTATTTATTGTTTTTGAGTCGGAAAAAGAAACCGCTGTACGAGATATACGGCGACATTGACATAGCTCCGCGAATCAAGAAACAGAGGCTACGCTGGGTGAGTCATATGTTTTGGATGGATAAGAAAACTCCAGCTTTTCAATACAGTACCGGCCGGTGGCAGTAGAAGAAGAGTAAGAGCTACATTCCGTGGGAAGAACCATCTAGGGAAGAACTTGGCTGCTTGGATAAGAAAACTCCAGCTTTTCAATACAGTACCGGCCGGTGGCAGTAGAAGAAGAGTAAGAGCTACATTCCGTGGGAAGAACCATCTAGGGAAGAACTTGGCTGCTCTTTGTATTTCCAATTTGCGATACACAACGAAAGGAAGGAAGAAAGGAATGACGTGCTGTTGCTAACTCGACTATAATCGCTTAAGCGGTCTCTTCGCCAGGAAAAAAGAAAAAAGGAACCACACATCTAAAACAACAAAACGAAACATTAACAAATTTGTCGTGAAAGCTCTTTATGAGCATCATCATTATAAACACACCTACGTGTGTGTGTGTGAGTGAGCATGAATCACCTGCTGAATTTGCACCGCTGTGACGTTTAATGTTCACCTCGAAACGATTGTCGAAATGTCATAAAAATGAAAAATAAAACCCGAGAAATAACGGTAATTTACTTGTTTTGGCTCATTTTCTGCTTGCCAAGTGCCAACACATTTATTTCATTCATTCATTCATTACGTCACTAAATATCAAAAGCGATTATTTGTTGCTGCATTTATTTGCTCCAGCCATTTATTATCACGCACTAACACACCCACACACACATATATAAACATATACAAGTATACACGAGCTATTAAATCAGACATTCGACAGTAAAAATACGAGAAGGAAGGAAGGCCAAACAGCGACACAACGACACAACGGACATGCAACAGCAAACGGAAACCGATGAAAGTGCGACAAAACATGCGGCTTTTATGATGACATTTACACACACACACATAGCATATAAATGTTTATATATGTTTTTACGCCTCTTAGCTGTTGCTGTGCTTTCGTGCAAACTTTTTACTCTACTCACTCACATTGGCAAATACATATTTAAGTGCGCCGGTGTAGGCGCTGTTCGGTGCACGCATGTCTGCGTGACGACACCCTGTATAGCAGAGCTTGGCATGTAATTGCAGCTGTGGGAAAGCACGTCGTCCACTGTGGCTTCCACTTCCACTTCCGTTTGTCGCGTCGTTTGACGATAAGACTATAAAGGATAATTTGGCGCATTTTCAACCGCTGAGTGTTTTATCAGCCACATTTCTGCGAGGCATTAAGCCGTGACCACCTCGGCAGTGGGCAACACAATGAAGATGGTGTGGGAAATTTTGAAAATTCTAACAGCTCAGTGTAGATTTCTACAGTCTAAATAATAATAAATATCAAACTCACTGCGGTATCGTATGTACAGCTAGCAGTGCCACTTGTGAGCATAATCACTTCTGATGACAGATCAATCCAAAACCCTCCTTGAACTTAAGGATTGTCAGTGGATAGACGCTTTCATAGCATCGCTATCTAATATAGAATGCTTTGTAACTGGGTTGAGGCTAAATGTGTAAATGTTCGGTGTTTCAAAACTCTTTAATTGATCTACTCTGTCGGTGTTGATACTTTTGTATTGAGAGGCGACCTCTTTACGCCTTCTCTCAGTGTATACGTAGTAGACGTTCTCTCCCCCGGCTGACGATGACTTTAGGCTGTGTTGGGTACAAATGGTCAAGCCTCTGATGAACCATTAATTCTCTCGAAACTTACACCAAGTTCTTCCTGCAGTGATCTACTTCAAAAAAGTGAAAACTTATTTGTTTCTCTAGATATAACACTTTTCAAATAGAAGAGCTGCAACAAGCCGCATACAAGCTGTGGAGCAAAAAAGCACCTGGCACCTGTACTACTCAGCAAAGGTGGAAGCAGGCCCGGTTCTCCATCAGCTCGCTTGAAATGCTTTAAACAGTGCTAAATAAAACGGAGTGATTCCAGGTGTACAAGTATGAAATGTCGTTTTTTTTTAATCAAAAAACACGTTAAATTTTGTGGAAAAAGAAAAAATCATTTATTCAAAGTATTTGCCGTCGCTAGCTACACATTTTTCCCATCTCTCGGGCAATTTGTGGATTCCACGCCAGTAGAACTCATCGTCTTTTGCGGCGAACCATTCATCGAGCCATTTTTTCACACTTTCGTAAGAATCGAAGCGCTGCTCAGCGAGTGCGTGTCCCATCGAAGCGAATAGGTGGTAATCGGATGGGGCCAGGTCTGGTGAGTAAGCCGCATGCGGAAGCACTTCCCAATTGAGTGTTTCCAACGTGTCGCGAACCGCTCTTGCCGTATGTGATGGAGCGTTGTCATGGAGAAAAATGACCTTGTGTTGTCTTTTTTGATATTCCGGTCGTTTTCTCTGAAGCGCACGGTTCAAATTGATCAATTGTTGTTGGTAGCTTGCCGTATTTGCGTTTGAGCATCGTCTTCATCCAATAATGCTTGCAGTTCGGCGTCTTCGAACCTTTTTGGTGGTTTTCCGTGCTCTTTGTCGTCGACGTCAAAATCACCACTTTTGAAGCGTTGAAACCACCGTTCACACGTTTTCACAGTTGGTACTTGTTCGCCAAAGGCTTCAACAAGCATTCGGTGCGATTCCGCAGCTGTTTTCTTCAAATGAAAACAGAAAATTAACACTGTCCGCGTTTGCTCTTTATTCGGCACGAAACTCGACATGTTGACTGCACTGAGAGTAAACGATAATGACGCTCGATTCGCGCAAAACTATGGTGGTTCGACAGTCAAGGTTGACACTTCACAAGGTCAAAGTTTTATGACAATCGATAAATATTTACGTTTGCGAGACATCTATATGTTCGAACCGACATTTCATACTTGTACACCGGTATGTGTGGAAAAGATTTTCAAGTTACTGAACTATCTCATAGAAATATTAAGCACGTAACTAAAAAATTGAGTATAACAGTGCCACTTGGTCGTATGTAGTGTGTCTAGCAACCGTCTATGTGAGACCAAATAAGTCAGTCAGTTCAAATTAGCCTAACCTTACCTGTCAGAAACATGGCGTGCTAGCGTATCAGACCGCGACGATTGGATATTAAAACTTCAAATATCTCATTACATATTTTTTGCTAGATACGCAGACATAATTGCCGCAGTTTTAGCTGCTCGAAACACCGAAGACGCGTGTAGGAAATCAAACAAAGTAATGACAAGAAATCAGATCAGGCTAGCTTGGTCGCTATTTCGCCACTTCGAGACAAAAAGAGTCATAAGCTACACTATGCAGCAACAAAATCCGAGAAGATAACGCCACAACTCTGAAAGTGTGCTCAGTTTGCACTGATGGAAGTAATTCAACTGCAATAATAAAGGTGAGGCTCGAAACTCTAAGAATATGGCAGAATAGGTGGCAGAGATAGATACACGAGACAATTGGTAAAAACTAAACCTACAGTAATAAGCTAGTAGGTTCTTCAGAGAACAAATGTTAACCCGTACTTTGCTTACAACAACTCAGAAGATAACGACGCCAATCACACAATCTTTAAGTGGATACAGTAGCAAGAACAGAAGGTGGCAGGATAGAAACGCCTCCCTCCATATAATAATGTCAAAATGTTTCCAGGGTGGGCTATGACTCCTTAGAAGGAAGCTTTTATGTGACTTGTAAGAAGCCCATACCATTGCTGCGACGACGCAATGACGGTTCAGTCGGCAGTTTTTTCCTCCTCACCCGCAAAAGAAAAAGATCTATGCTTTCAGGTGAATTTGTAAACCATTAAAGATATTGTAATTTTATACTTTGTTTACTATCAAATTATTTACGGTTATGAGTAATTTTCAATTTATCCGATTACAGTTGTTTATGCATAAAATATTTTACGTTGATTTCGTCAACAACAATTTGCATGACATTAACTGTATAGGGAAAGGCAAACAAAAAACAAGGAGAGAAAAACAATAAAGAATTTTATACGCACCCGCCTAAAACAACAGTTTACAGCAATTTACCTGATCAGCGCACATTTATGCCCTCATCATTAGTGCCATCGAGCCAACCATCCATCCTTGCTTGCAACCAACTGCCATCAGTGCCAACAATACTCTACCCGCCATTCACTCAGTCATTGTGCGCTTTCAATCTAATGTCCCCTCGCTGTGGCAGGAAATTTGCAACCATGAAATATATACACTTCAGCCGCAGTTGACAAATACACCCACAAGAGTGTCCATGCTTTGCGTTTGGACGACAAATGGAAAATAGCCAAAATCATCAAGCACTGTGGACTGTTGCAGAAGCAATCTTGGGCAAAAATTATGGTGAATATATTTTCTGGTTATAAATATGGTGAATTTCTTCGGGAAATAATGATTGTCCTCTATTGAAACCATAATAATCCTCGTGAAATAAGCCTCCTTGGTATTCAAAGAGCTCAACGAACTGGGCTTGAGACTTGGTAGGCTTATTATAGACCAGATATTTCCAATTAGCCCATCTTTGGAGAAGAGAGCTTCGAAAAAAGGATCCACACACCACCTCTTCCAAGATGGTGGGGAATTGTATTTTATCACACCAACGTCAGACCACACCCATTGATAATGTCCCGCCAGAAGCCCCGAGTGCCCGGTTGTGAGGTTCTTATGCATGCACCTTACAGTCCGAAACTCGCACCAAATGATTATCATGCAAATGTTATTATGCATTGTTAACCACTCGACTATTGGGGTCATAATTCACTAAAAAGTACAAAAATTCATTTATAAAAAATAAATATGGTAATATAAAAATATCCTAAAATAGTTTCCATTAATAAATGGATAATTCCTACCCACTGTGCATTGCTGTCCACTGTAGCTTCTGTGGTCACAGCCTGGTCTCGCCAGTCGCTTTTATACTTAAATTACAGGAATTACAAGTGACATTCAAACGTTGCTTGACATTGCAACTCGGCATCATTATTTGCCCAACGCTCTCACAATCGTCGCAGTGGCGTTTGCTTTATGTTTGACTGATGGCGGCCAGGATTTGAGTTCATCTATAAAATTACGTTGATTCAAACATCCATTAGCAGGCGCTATCAGTGATTACTTTTCTAAGTGTTTTTTCGATTTCCAGCTCCAATTGTGAAGTCACAAATAACTGTAATTGCTATAAAGTGGCTTCGAAGAGCCTTTAACTTTTCAAAACAATGATTAAGGTATCGGAAAGAATTTGTAATTTCATGTTTTTAATAAATTAATTTTTCTAGATCTCCTTTATAATAAAAAAAATCGTTTATTGTGATATACTTAAAAGAAGATATTTTATTTGATAAAGTACTTATTATCCTTCATCTTCTCCTCCTTCGCTTTTGAAAATTTTTAAATTTTATTTTATATTTTCACTCAAGCCTTTTCATAAATTGAACTACATAAATATCATTTAAATTTCACAGATTGACAGTGACATTTTACATTTTAAATACCGTAATTTTATTATCGCCAACATTATCAACATTACCGAACGCATTGAAATAATAATTACCAGCGTGAGCATGAGAATATATGTACGTGTATGTGTGTAAATATCACGTATAAAATAATCATTTATGTATTGTATGTGAACATGTGTTTGCCGTTTATGCCTTCACGCATGATTTACAACATTATTATTGCACTTGGCTATGTGGACTATGTGGATGGCCTGACCTATGATGATAAAAGTCTCCTCTATGATGTGATAAAAATCGCTCATAGTGCTTTAATTAAACCCCGATTAAATGGCAGTTCCGTAACGAACTTTGTCACGAATCCGCTGTACAACAGCGACAGCAGCAAATGGATTGATGTAACCTAATTAAGCGCGTATACACATTAGGGTGGGTAAAGTTTTTGGTTAAAAATATTGGTTCGTAATGCTACACCTCTGTAAGGTGTTAATATTTATGTATTGATTTAAGCTACATTTTTTATTTACATACATACAATCATTTTCATTTGTTTATTTTATTTCTGAAAAATAATTTTTAATACAAACATTTTTAAAGCGATTTTCTTTTTTCAAAAGAGAATTAGCTTTGTTGGAATTATTTTGTAATTATGACAGGTGTAGTATTTACGTTAGCATACCCTAATGTGCATGCCTTTAAAGGAAATTAATTCATTAATTTTCAGCAATATAATTGACTACTAAAAGGCTGCTGCAATATCTGTGATCTGCAACTGTTACGTATACGCCATGGCTACCTTCCATAAATAAGTACAATATGATATAAGGATGTATGTATAGGTACATATATGTTCATGTTAAACAAAAAATAATTTGATAATAATTATGAAATGGAATTTTCTGAAAGAAACAGGATTTTCGAAATAAACACAACTTTCGAATTAAATAGAAATTTCGAAAGTAACAAAGTTTACAAAAGATATATAATATTCGAAACAAACAGATTTTCGAAGCAAACAAATTTTTGAAGAAAACAGTATTTTCGAATGATACAAAATTTCGAAAATTCATAAAGAAAGAAACAATTTCGAAACAACAGTATTTCCGAAAAAATAGAAGTTTCGAAGGAAAGAGGATCTTCCTTAAAAGAAACAATTTCGAAACAACCGGAGCAAATAAATTCGAAAGAGATCGAAATTTCGAAGAGAAAGAGAATCTTCGAAGAAAACAAAATTTTCTTCAACCCTCTCAGCCGGAGAGTATCAATCAATAGAGTTTATGTTAGAGAAACTTGTTTCGAAAAAAAATGTATTATTTGCTTTAATTCCAATTAATTAAGTAAAATTTTTCATAAATAAATTTAAAAAACAAATGCATTTCTAATTCTTTCTGAGTATATTCAAGTGAAGTTTTTCAATTAGAAAGAAGCTCAGTTTCTAACCATCAACAGATTTTCATCAACCTCACCCAACAACGGACTAGCAACAATTCTCCGCTGAACCGATATCAAGTACAAATTTAAATAGAGTGCAACTTTAATCACACAAATTTACCATAAAATCACCAGTGTTGAAGATAATGCGATTTCTAATAAAAATTTTAAATGGGAAAAATACTCTTACAATGATTTTTGTTAAAGACTTTCCAATTTCAATAGCAATTTTGGGAATTTTGAAATATCTGCATTTTCCACCACAGGCAAAGGGCAACAATTTGTTGAAGAGTGGAGAGGATGCAGGGTATAAATACTCTAGCAGGAGCAAACCAAAATTTAACTGAAAATTTCCAAAAATATATTTTTAGTTATTTAAGCACATTTCCTTACTTACACTTATAAATATTTGCAAACATTTGCATGCAAAGCCAAAAGCATTTGCAATATAAATGTATCAATGTATATATATATATATATATGTGTGTATGAGTATGTGCAGTTTTTAATATGCAAGTGCAGACGCTTGAAATTTATCGTTCGCTAGTGCATCCTCATAGGCATGCCCGTCACGACGTCTCAATGACTTTACCAAAAATAAAAAAAAAAGAATATATACAAAATGTCTAGTCCAAAGCCGTTACATGTGAATTTATAAATAGTTATGTATGTGTGTGTGTTTCAAAATAGTTGTTTGCAAATACTAACACTTTGTCTAGCAGTATGTAGATATGTCTGATTTTGTTTATTTTTGTGCGCTTGGACAAAATACAGAATTTGAACTCCGAACCTAGCACAGTTCAATATATTTACATATATACATGGCATAACTTTGGCTTGCTCTGCACAGGTAAATATTCATTTGTATGTGTGAAAGTATTTTTTTTTTTTTAATATCAATATTTGTACTCTCCTTTCAATTTAGATTTCTCAAATTTACTTCTGTGAAATATTAAATGAATTCCTATGTATTATTTTGAAAAGTTTTAGAATTATTTTTGTTAAAAAAAATTGACATTAATTCTCTTTAAAATCAATGTAATTGTATTTAGCTAAAATTTAGTCTTTCTGGAAATTTTATAAAAATTTTAAACGTTGGCCAAAATTTTGACATTGAGTAAAAATATCAGTTAGTTAGAATTATCCTTTTCGCCCAAAAAAATTAATGTCTGGTGCGTTCTTTGGTATGGAAGTGTGATTAAACCTTATTTCTTTGAAAAAGATAGTGTAACACAACTGTCACTATTGATTCCGAACGTTATATGTGGTTTCAAGAAGGTGATACCACACACAACACGAGCGAAAAAGATTTTATAGCCAGAGAAATTTCCGGGCCGCGTCATCTGTCACCTGTGTTTATCTGTCGTCGATGTGTTTATGCGGATAAACGTTTAAATCTTGAACACTTGAAAACCAACATTCGTCAGTTGGTCAGCAAACCTTATTTGCTCAGTAGCAGCGTCTTCTGATGTTGTATAAATTTTTTTAGTATTTTTTTTTTTTATAATTTTCTGCTTATATACAATCATCATGGTGACATTTGATAACAATTTAGTAAATATTAATTTATTACTCTTCTATGAATTTTTTTCTGGCCTATAATCCCCAGCAAAGCTGCCATAATACAATAACTATATGGCTATTAACCTAATAAATTGGTAAATCAAAATTGTAGTCAAGCGCTTTATCAGGTCTACCAGCCATCAAATACTAAAATTGCTGATAATGTCGTGACTAATTTATTATGACCAGATAAAGGAATATGTGCACGTGTTCTCATAGATGATAGGTAGTGCTGAGAGAAAAAAAATTGAATTTATTTATTACAATGTCAGTTCTAGATAAAAGCCGAAGAGAATGAGATGAGTTATTCCAGCGTCTCACTCATGCTTTCTTCCCTATCCTGTCATTATTACTATTGCCCATTCTGCTCGTGTGTATATAAAAAACTTTATTTATTTTGTACAGTTTTTATAAAAGAACTGTTTAGTATTCAATTGTTTTAAAAATTGTAACGGTTTTTTGCATACAAATGTTAGAACAATTTTTGTCTTACATATCAATTTTCAAGGCTTCTGTTTTCACTATTTTAAGAGCTCTTTTTTTGCTGATGTTTTCAATATCTAATTACTTGAAATTTAACTAAAGGTAACGAATAGTGATGGCATAATTATAGCAAATTATTGTATATTTTTTAAAAAAAAAATTTTAACAACTTGTAATCATAAAATTAATTTAAACAAAAATAATAAGCATTTTACAATGAATAACTTGAATTTTTAAATTGGAGTCAAAACATTCCATGATTTGAATGTTCATGATTTTCCATATGTGCGGCTGTTATTTTTGGAGCAAATTTGTCTCATATTATTAGTGTTATTACTATACTCGTATGTATGTATAAAATAATTATTTGTTATTTATTTATTACAAAAATACATTATACGATATGTATAGAAATTTGGGTAACATATACATACGTATATACATAAGTAATTGGATATTACAATTATACATAGAAAATATTTCCTCTAACTATTTAGTTATTTAATTTAGTTCTACTGAACAAATTTATGCAGAAATATTGTGAGCTTTTTAACAAACTTACGATTTATATAATATTAAATTATTTTCTACATATATTATGTTTATATATAAGTATAATTATGGTAAAAGTAATATTAATTATGAACTATTTTTAGATATATGTACTTATATAAAATGTAATTGACATAATAACAATTTATTAATAAAAAATTATAAAAAAAACCATTCTCCACCTAAATTTTTCTGGTGTAAAAATATTATTTAACTTTTAACTAAAAACTAATATATTTTTGAAATGGTTTTTGCTAAGCGATGCAACTTTTAATAAATGTATATGCATTATTTATTTAAGTTTTTTTAGTAAATATAATTAAAATTAGCTACGCTTTCTAATATATAATTTATAATTTTATCTCTTTGCTTTTAACAAAAGCAAGAGAATATTTCGTTTGCCCGTTATAAGAGGTATTTCAAATACTCATTGATATTATATATTAATATGTGCTATAAATACATATTTATATATATGGACTTGCTAGAATATAGGAATGTCACCCTAATACTCATTGCTTACAGTTGTGTTTTTGTCATTTTATCATTATTATATCTGTTTTTGACCTCGAGTTCCACTTAAATAAGAATTATATTTCACTTAATATCGTCTCAGAGTTTACATTTCTGAGATTTCTCTGAAGAAAATCATGTTTTTGATGCACTGCTTGTTTAAAAAATTTTTAAAACCCGATTTTGAGTCATTACTATTAATGCCACTGTTCGATTTCCATTTAAACTCTACTTGCCAACGAGTAAAGTCCTCGAAATGTCAAAGCCGAATTCTTTTTTAAATTAAATCTTAGAATCCTTTAGTACCGACTGACGTTATTGTCACCACTACTTATGCGTTTCTTTTCTTTCCTCTCTCTCTCTCTCTCTCTCTTTCCTCTTCCGTTGTCTTACCTTTTCCTTCCTTTCTCTGTCGCTCACCAGCCACTTTCTCTTTCTCTCACCGCCTACCCATCAAACGCATAAGCACACCGGGCAACAATATTAACGCCGCCACCACCCGTGCTAGTCAATCGATCCGATTCGTCTGTAATCTGCCAGCAGCGCCATCTGCGTCACCCTCAATGATTTTCTCAACAAAATCATCCCATTTTAATTGCCATTTCTCTAGCGCCAACACCTGCTGTTGCTCACTCAATGCGCTATAAACCAGAGAGTTGATTGCCAACTTCTTCAACAGCCTCAAATCGGCATGTGCCGAGGCGATGCCCAGGAAGGCAATATAGAAATCGTGTGAGAGTGGCGTCGCACGCCAAAAGGAGGGATCATCTGATGAGATGACAACCGTAAAGTTATCAGAGAATAAATGTGAACAAGGATGATTGCGATAATCTGCGACAAGTTGTAGCACTTGATTTGAAATCGGATTAATCTCGACGGGTATATTGCGCTCTTTCAACGCCTGCAAAACGAGTGGATGTTTGGTGAGTGCAAAACCGTGTCCAATGCGCTTGGTGCCGAGTAGAACAGCATCAATTAGGTTCTCATCAACAGCGGCGCCATACCAGTTGGTCTCGCCGGCGTGGAAGTAGAAATCAATATCGGCCGGCATGCTGAGTAATTGTGGTATGAAATCTTTGAGTGGACGGCCGAGCTCTTCTTGGCCAACCAAATCAAAACCAGCGACAAAGTCCGGATATTTGGCCTGGAAGTGATATGTGTCATGAAGAAAATTAATATGTGAAAAAAAAACTACTGTACTCACCTTAATCTCAATACAAATACTTATGTACTTTTCAACGGTTTCCGGGCTTGCATTACGTAAAGGCGCATAGATCATTTTTGAACCAATGAAGTCTGGATAATCTGCCATGAATTTGTCCAGAGTCTCCTTGTAGATACGCACAGTATCCATCTCGGTGTAGTTTCCATCTTCCAGGTCATAGAGCTAGAGTGTTAAAAAGAAAGGGAAAATTAATTAAATTGCATATAAAACTCATTTCCACTTACCCTCGGCAATGTGCTGCGGAACTCTAAGTACTGCACGCCATCTGCACGAAACTCCTTCAATGCATTGTAGTAGTAATCAGCCCAAACGGGCGCGTATGTAAGTAGGCCATCCAGCAGCCCAAAAATCTGCATAAAACTCTGCCAAGCCTCATTGTTATCTAAGAATTTCTCTTTCGGATACAAAGTGAAACGTTCACGCAGGTACTCATCCACCGCAGCAGCACTGTGTCTGGCACGCATCTCAGCCAACAAGGTCCACGCACACTCCGTATCATCGATTACCAACGACGGTTTAGATTTAGCGAAACGCATGGAAACCGCCTCCAAGGCGCCACTACCCTCACAAGCCCACAAATTCTCCCGATACGTAAGCTCAATCAAAAAGTCCGTACTACACACAGCGGTATCGTGCGCATGCAATACACCACCCTTCGGCATGGTCTGCAAGTACGAGAACAACGGCGTCTTTGAGATCTCCTCCAACACGCTAAAGAAATGCTTCGATGGCTTAAAGAGATGCGGCGTCACCAGACCCTCCTCATACTCGTACGTCTTCGCTGCCATTATGATCTGATTGGCAAGCAATTCACGCTCGTTCAGCTCAATATCAGCGCCCAAACCTTTCGATTCCTCATAGCGAAAGAATGTACTACGTTCGGCATTGTACGCCTCGGGTGTGGGACGAACGTTGCGTGCGCT
This sequence comes from Ceratitis rosa, assembly GCA_037013455.1. Lineage (NCBI taxonomy): Eukaryota > Metazoa > Arthropoda > Insecta > Diptera > Tephritidae > Ceratitis > Ceratitis rosa. The sequence goes on along the minus strand of JAWMAG010000031.1, from coordinate 5,203,529 downwards.
GCCATCAGCTTTATGTACGTAGGCAGCTAAATGTGTGGCGGCCAATTCACTGCGTGTATGAAAGCGTGCAATCGCAATGCTGAGAAGACACGCGACAAACGCAAAACGCAAACAACGACGGTACATATCGATATCTGAACGACTACTCAATTGTTTTATGGAGCTCTTCCTCCAACTGACGTGCACGTTAAATGCGGCTCGAACGTGTACTGGGAAGTTGGTACCAAAAGCGTTGGTAATTTAAGATCTTTTCAGTAGTGGGTTCCTTCTTTTTTTTTTTTGGCTCATTCAAGTGTGTTGTTAATCTGCAAGCGAATAAATTTTGTGAGTGTGTCAGTCTAATTTTATGATCAGCTTATCGGCAAATTTGCTTATGTACTGCACGTTTACCTATACTTAATGAGCTAATGGGAACTCATTTCTAAAATCATTGATAAATATTCGAAGCAAAGCAGAACATTTCAAGTGTTGATAAGATAAAATGTTTGACTAGAAAAAATGAATTTGTGTATGTATGATGTGTATTATATAATAAGATCATAACTATACTTAGTTAATTGCTTGTGCTTCCTCATTAAGTTCTTTTAGTGACGAAAAGTCGCCAAAATTTAGCATTCTTTCACTGAATTTGTGATATTTTTAGCTTTCAATGTACTTAATGCAATCAATATTGTAGCACGTGACTCGTTTGGCCAATTGGAAATTGGAAGTGACATAATTGGCCTAAGCACACGTTGAAACAGACTCATATGATATCACATCATGGCAATGATATTCTTTACTGCTTCGGTCGCCGTGCAATTTTCTAATTTTAATTGAATACAAATATATGTACGAATCTACATAAATATATATAAATCATATCAAATGAAGTTCTTTTACAATACAACGCATGTTGGCATGAAACGACATCGCATGCTAAAATATCACGTCGCAACATGTCAAACAGATATGTGTAGTAAAAATAATTAAATATATTGTACATATGCCATAGATGGTTATGCATGTGCACCAAATATGTGTAAGAGTAAAGACATTTCAGATTTAGTTATATTTAGAAAAAACTTAATCATATGATATCACATCACAGTAAGCAGCATCACTTTATGGAGGGATAATTTGATTTCAAATAATCGTATATATGTACGCAATAAGCATTTAAAATTACTCTCATTCATATTTATCATATTACGATGCAAGAACAAAGTCACATGACATTATTTTACATATGATCATGTGATATTATTACAGCAAATTATAACATCAAATCGCATCACATCGCGTGATCTGGAATGAAATCACGTGGTATAACATCGCATGAAATCGAAATTTATATAAAATATTTACATAAATATTGATAAATATGTTTTAACCATAGGCATGTCACCATACAACTTTATCATCACATCACTTGGTAATACATCATGCCACATGATATGTATGACATGATGAGATGGATCAAGTGATATTTTTCTGTAATAATATGTTGTGCAGCCACATTTAGTATTATTAATGCTTATTTATTGGATTATTTTACTTCTGATTCTTATCAAAATACCATAGAATTTTACAGTAGCTTATAACATATGCTTTACATGTCACAAGGTAAAGACCATCAAAAAATCATCACAAACAAATTTTCACCAGATTTCTAATCACGTGACATGACATCATATCGTGAAGTCCTTTTGGTTCAAGCGTTTTCAATGCGTTACAACCAATCATCCTGAGCAGTGAAATTTGTATCAACGTCAGCATGAGCAAAGCTTTTCAACTTGTTATCACAAAAAAATCGTATTTTTTCTTACACAAACCAATTTAGCAGTAATTAGAAATTTACCGATTTTCATACAAAGCAATAGCAATGAATTTTATTTTTTGTACAAAATGTTTTTCATCATCAATTTACATATATTAAGAAGTCATATCAGAATTTATATCATCAATCCATGACTCCCATTTCATATTCCATTTCTCATATGCCTCCTCACGCTCACTAGCACTGAAAGCGCCATAAGCTATTGAATTCAGAGCCAACTGCTTCAGCATGCCCAAATCAGCTTTTCTCGACGCGATCACCATAAAAGCCATATAGAAGTCATGCGTCAGTGGTGTGGCCTTCCAAAACGATGGATCGTCCGAGGCAATAACGACAGGATAGTTGGTGGCAAAAAGTACGGCAGCCGGATGTGTGCGTAAATCGCCGATATATTGCAGCACCTGATTCGATATCGGATTGACTTCGAGCGCGATATTTTGTAAACGTGCCGCGCGTAATACCTCGGGATGCTTGAGCAGAGCTAGACCGTGACCGATGCGCTTTGTGCCGAGCAGCACGGCATCCAGCAGATTTTCATCAGTATTTGTGCCATACCAATTCGTTTCTCCCGCATGAAAATAGAAATCAATTTCATCTTGAATGGATAAAAGTTCGCTCGCATAATCACGTAGGGGACGGCCTTCATCCTCATAGCCGACCAAATCAAAGCCGGCAAAGTAGTCAGGGAAGTGGGACTGCGATCAGGCAAACAGAAATAACAAAGTATTAAACACCCGGTCGAGCTTATGTTACTTACCTTGAGCAAGAGCGCATTACCCAAATACTCAACAAAGCGTGCGTCACTCACTCTTCTTGTGGGCGCATAAATCAAGCGCGAGCCAATCCAATCTGAATGTGAAGCGCGAAAACGTTGATCTGCATTACGCATTGCACCCGTCGTATTCAAAATGGTATAGTTGCCGCCTACCAGATCGTATAACTAAACAGAAATAAAGCAAATAGTTTTATCAAATCAAAAAATAAAAGCTTTTGCCACACAACTCACTATCGGCAAGACCGAACGTATTTCCAAATACTGCACACCATCCTCGTGAAATTCCTCTAACGCGCGATATATATACTGCTCCCACACTGGCGCATAGCTCAAAAGCCCGATGACAAGACGAAAAATGCTACGAAAACGTCGCCAAACCGCATCCTCATTCTCGAACCCTTCTTGTGGATACATAGTCAACTGTGCCAACAATTTCTTATCAACAACATCACTCTGTCCCTCCGCGCGCAAAGCGCTCAACAGCGCCCACACACAAGTCTCTTCAACATGTGGTTGCGTCAAAGAGAAGAGCAGTTTTTCGTACTCTTTCTCTACACTCTTTGAGACGCAAGCCCATAGATGCTCACGATATGTCAGCGTTAACAAATAATCACTGCTACACAGCGCCATATCATGTGCATGTAAGACGCCACCTTTTGGCATTGCTCGCAGCCGTTGAAAGAGTGTCGTATTGCTGATTTTAGTGAAAGAGCGGAAAAAATGTTGTGCCGCCTGAAAGTTGCTCAAATTATGCAAACCCAGTTCTAGTTCATGTTTCTTCTCCAACATGATCAATTCATTGGCGACTCTCTCCTTGGCGTTGAGCACGATGCTGCCGCCCAATTGACTGTTTGACTCTTTCTCCAAAATATTGGCGCGCATTGTCTCGTAGAGTCGCACACGCTCCGCAAGCAACGCATGCCGATCAAATGCGGGTAAATCCAATAACAACACAAAGACCAAACAATTCGTCAATATGAAGAATGCAGCCAAATAGCGTAGCCAACAACAGTTCACCATCATCAGAGTAGTTCGAAAGACGCACACAAACTGATTGGACTCGCTCGTGAAAGTTGTGCGGACTACCTCGTTCAATGGAGAGCACCTTTAATGCGCGCTTAAGAATAATCAATACTCGACCTGCGCTTGACCGCGCTCACAAACCATATGTTGGCGCTGCTGGCGTTGCTAAGCAGAGCTCACTATATTCCTTTGCTTCTACGTGGTACGGAGATTTAAGCCAAAAGTTCTCAGCTATATTTAAAGTTAACCACAAATTGTTTCGCTTGAAAATTTTTATTACACGATTTTGTAGTATTTTTTACGTTTTTTATGATTTTTTTTAATTTTTTTTAATTTTTTGTTGTTTTCAAATGCGTTTAATTAAAATAAATCAATGAAGATAGCATTTTATTGAAGGGAATAAGAAATCAAAATCGATTAGGTTTCCAAATTGTCCCATTTATCGATAAGTCTCATTTGTTTTCTTCCTGTGGAATTTGCAATGAGGAATAGTCTTGCTGTAAAGGATTCTGTGCAAGAGTGCGGCTGAAGTCTTAACGAAACGTCTGTATATCAGGAAAGCAACTGTGAGCATCGGTTTTGATACAAACTTCTCAAATCATAAGGTTATATGTTAAGCTTGGGACCAGTTTCGAAATATAATGGTCGATTTTAACTGTTTTCAGAATGGCACAACCATGGGAAAGATCCAGAAGTATGGAAAATGGGTGCCACACCAGCTGAACGATAGACAAATGGAAAATCGAAAAACCGTTTGTGAAATGCTGCTTCAACGATTCGAAAGGAAATCTTTTCTGCATCGAATTGTCACGGGGGACGAAAAATGGATTTATTTTGAGAACCCGAAGCGAAAAATATCGTGGCTTTCCCCTGGTGAATCATAAAATATGGACTCAATGAGCATTTGCAGACATTTGTCCTACACTAAAGAGCTCAGCATTTTCGTATATGGAGATCAGGCCAACATGTGCAGTTAAGAATAATCCTATCAAACACTATCACACTTTCTACAATCCATCCTGTTTAGGTAGATGAGTATGTTAGGGTTATATTGTACTTCTACTTATGTACTTTTCTTATTCGAAATAAATTAAGTTAAATTTTCTAATTGCGGTCGCCCCTCGGCAGAGAATGTCAAGATCTCCGAGTGTATTTCTGACATAAAATAAAGACTCCTCATAGAAACACCATCATCCGTTCGGAGGCGGCTTAGTATAAACTGTAGGCCCCTCTATTTGTTGGAAAAACATAAAGACGCAAAACCACAAATTGGAGGAGGAGCTCGGCTGAAAAGCGTTTTTAGCGTTTACAAAGCGCCAATTATATATATAAATCACGAGAATTCAGGGGGGTCCCAGCAGAAATGGCGTTGAACCTAGTCTTGTATTCCCAAACTTACCATATTTTATCTCACTAACAAACAGGAAACCTATTATAATGAAGGGAGGCGCTACAGCTCAGATATTTGTTTGGGTTTGGCATAAAAACTTTTTAGTGGGAAATGTAATAATTATAGTTAGATAAGCCGATTGATGAATCAAAGAATTTGGGAAGAAAAAATCTCTTTTGAAGGCTCTGAAATTGAGTTGAGTGAATTAAATAAAAAAATGCTCTGGAGCAAAAAACAACTGAAAACTTATAAAAAATAAATCCATAGAAAACCTTCCCTTCTACAAATAAATTTGAAAAAATTTCAAACATCTAAAATCTTTATCATATTTTTTGCAAAAACAAGAATTTTCTATAAAAATCCGGAACGACACGGCAACTTCAGAAATAAAAAGAAAATGACTCAAAAAGAAAAATATTTGAAAGCAAAGAACACAAAAATATCTGACAACTTTACGAAAAAAGAAAAAAAAATTTATTTTCATAAAATACAAAAGCCTTAAGAAAAATTTTATATTTTTGTAATAAAAAACGAATTTTATTTAACCGAAACTAGCTGAAACGCTCGTAGGCGTCTGAAAAGTATCGCGACGTCGGCTTGAAGCACAATTTATTTGGAAAAAACATTTCAAAAAATAGCGATTTATTTTTGTTTTATAAAGTTTTTTTAGGGAAAAATTTATAGATTATTTTTTTACAACAAATAAAGAGAAATCTACGGGTGTAATAATCTCAACCGATCCCTGCGTTTCAATGAGACCTTCGCTGCAGGAACGAAATTTGCAAGCATTGAATTTGGACGCTATTAGTATTGAAGTTGAAAAACTGCGACGGCAACAACAGCAACATGCGCAGGTTAAGTCTAACCACATTTTGGCGGAAGATTAAGGCGAAAAATATATTTTTTTTAATATTTTTGCAGTTTTTAGAGGCAACAAGACAAGCGCCAAGAACGCCACACACACATCTTGCCGTCTACAAACAAATACCGTTGCCGAGATCACAGGCAATAAACTGTAAAATATTTGAAAAGGAAATTATAAGCCAACAAAATATTCTTCCACAGAGCTCCGACCAAAGCGTACAAAAGGGTATCAATCGCAGTTTAAGCATGATTGAATTATCTTCACCACCTGGTAAACCCTTAACGGTATAAAGGAATTTTTAATATTTAAAATTATTAATAATTTTTTGTAAAAAAAAATGTATATTTCCTTTTAGCTACACAGCACTGACAATGGCCTGAATAGTGAGGAGGAGCAGAAAAAGCGATTTTATGAATCCTTAGACCCAAGCATAGATTACGATGAGCTCCAACCAGAGCCACCACGTCCAACCAGACAACAAACGGCTCGTTTGCGTGCAGGCAATACTTTCGGGTGTCCACCATCAACATCACCACCACCGGCGCCACCACCCAATCAGTATCCAGAGAACTCCAGCTGGCAGCAAATGGCTCAAAACTCAAGACTGCCGAATTTTTCCGACTTCTGTCCGCCGGGGGTAAGAGTAGTTACTCAAGGCTCAGAATCGCCACTGTAGCAAAGACAGGAATTTGCAGAGCAAAGAATATTAAACCAAAATTAAATAAATTTTCGGCTTTACTTTGGGAACTAATATTTTTCATTAGTTTTAGAAATTACTTTCAAACTCAAATGGTTTATTATTAAGATAATTTTTTTTTATTTTTAGGCAGGTCCTGGCGCCACAAACTCTCCATATCCACCATCGTCAACACGTTATTCAGTAAGTTATTTTAAATAAATTTTAATTAATAAAAAAATGTAATATCTTTCCACCTTTTTTTGACTTTAGTCATTCGATCCATATGCAAGCATTCCCCAAAGGCATCCGGTAATTTGAATGAATTGACTATTTTGCGAAGAAAATAATAATAATTTACATTCTCCAGTCAACAGTTTGTCCTCCACTCTCAACTTGGACACCACCAATGCCACAGCCAACGCCACCGAGACAGCAAGGAAGACAATCGACATCGACAAGAGTAAGTTATTCCCTGCGGGTTAGGGGCTCAAGAATTTACCCGTGTAAAGGCATGCCTGTCGTAAGACGCGACTAAAATCCAATAGTTCACGCGACAGTTGGGTCTTTATACCGGAACGACCTGGATTTTTAGCCGGGAGGACTGTTACTACCGAAAACCAATTCGGGGAATATTTTGCGATTACAACAACAACAACAGGAATAAGTTGCACGTCTATGTTATTGCCTTGTGCTTACTAAATTAATTTTATTTTTTTTTATTTTTTTTTTTAAATTCCTTGCAGTACTCGCAGGATACATCCGATACAATGTATGAATCTCCCAGACGAAGTCGGTATCCACCACAGAGTGTGAGTTTTTATCTTTCAACAAATCATCAACGAAGATTACATATATAATTTATCTATTTATGGTTTCAGCCAATGAACAGTACACGATATAAAGGATTACCGGGACAACCATTCAAAATGACGGTAATTTTATTAATCTGCAGGCAGCTCTAATAACCGAATTTTGAGTTGAGTTGAGTTGTAGTTGTTTTCAGGCCATCACTCTGTGGCCAAGTGTGTTAAGAGCTACTAGTCTAGCTCTATGAAAAGATCTCTCAAACCATTTAGTGGGTAGTCGAGGCAAACACCTATGAGCAGCACTAAATACTGGTCTGTGATGGACATAGTGTACCACTGACTTCTCTTCATCCTTACTTATCTGCAGCAGATTTCTGCATACATATTTATTTTACAAATAATTTTTTTTATAAATAATATAGATTTCTAAAATTTCGCCATCTAGGGTCTACCACCGCAATCGATGGGTACACAATGGATCACACCGCCGGGATGTATGCCTTCCGCATACATGCAACAATCCACTATAGGACCAACGCTGGAACAGTCAATGACGCCCGAGGTATGAATAATTCTCTCTTAAAGCAAAAAAAAATAATAATTAATATCATGTGTTTTCACAGCAAATGCGTTGGGAGCCACCATCATGTCCGCCGGTATGCTCAATAGCTATATTTCTAATAAATTTTCATAAACACTTTTATTTTTAACGCTTTTAGGATATGCCGCGGCCGTTAACATGCGAAAAGCCGGATATTTTGGTAAAGAGTTATACAAAAAAGTTAAAAAAAAAACTATTTACACTTCTTTTCAAAAATTTATTGGCAGACAAATGGCTGCCCGGCGAACATTGTAAATATGCCCTGCGAGGGTTGCGATAGTATTACTGAGGATAATTATCCGCCGCCACCGCGCTGCAAACCGTTGCATCCAGATATAGCTAAGGTGATTTGGCGGTTAATTATATAAAATATTTGTCATTTCGTAAACAAATTGATTTCTCCTTCTAGAAATTGGACTGCAATTTGATGCCATTTAAAATACCACGCTGCAGTAATTATAACACTAACCATAGGATAACCCATAAAGTAACTGTAAAAAATATCTTTTAAATTCTTCTTCTCTTGTATAGTGGAAGACGATTTCATTTGCATTAAACGTCACGAGCAATGGGAGCAGCTTGTAAAGGATCAAGATTGCCCAGGTGCCATACAGTCAACAATCGATGGTTTCGGGGACTTCAATGTCTGGGCTTATAATATATTTTTCGGCAATCACCGCTTGCCCGATTGCTTGCCACGTATTGAGCCCATCACACTGCTGGAGGCGTTCCACATGCGTATCAATTATGAACGCTGCCAAATGGAAAAATTGGAGAAGCAAACTTATGCGAAAGATCATCAGAACGACAATGAGGAACACAATGCGACGGCACCAAATGATGAGTGAGTTTCAATCATGCTCAGAAAGCAGTGATTTTTATTTAATTTTCCTCTCACCTCCCTTAATATCGCTTTGACTCTCTCTCCATTTCATTATTTTCCTGTTTCTCTCTATATTTTTTAATATCTCTCTCTCTCTCGCTAAATTCACTAGTTGCACACTAATTGAAAAGTGTTTCAAGCGCAAGTACCCGACGGAACTTAATAACGCTTTGGAAAAACTTTTGAAGGCAGAAAAGGGTTACAATTTCCTTAACCAAGAACCGGTGTGTTGTATCATCGATATAATATCGAATTGCTTATACTAAAATCTTCTCATTACAGGAGCAACCACTTATGAATATCATGGTGGATAAGACCGGTTTCGACTTGCCGGGTATACCGATCTCAATACAAGGTTTTGTAGGCACTACAAAGCCGAAAACTTGAATTTCTTATTGAAATGTTTACCAAATGCTTTAAATAAATATATTGTATATGTATACTCATAAATATGTACAAATAATCCCTTTATTGAAGGTTTTCTTTGAACATAAAGAGAGAAGAAGAGAAAAAAATTTGAAGAAACCGAAAAATTAGCTTAGTTGTGTGCTTGTATGAAGCTTGCATAAATAGTCTTTCAAATGCTCTCCATTAATGACTTGGTATTGACACTAAAAAACACGACCGGCGAAGTCATTTCTTATTACTGACTTTTGTAGTATCTTTCAAGTCAAAGCCGTATAAAATCAAGACATACAACAAGAGAAAGTTAACAGGAAAGCTTTGTCGTTCTCACAATGAATTTCTGTTCTTTTTGTCGGTATTCGCCATTCTCGATAAGAACTATTATTTTTATGATCACCGAACTCATAGTCATCCTGAATTCGAGCATATATCACACGGAATTAAAAAAGGTTCTTAAATATCAGCGGCTGAGAGACAAGAGATCTTCGTAAGTAAGTGCTACGACCCCAAATGGTTTGAACTGGTTTTCCGAAACCAATCGCCTCTGCAATGGGTGTTAGGTATAGCCGGCACAATGGAAGCTGCCACAACGAAGTCACTTATTATACGCCTAAAATACCTCATCTCTAGGCCTCAGACCAAAACCTGAGAATGTCTTGACAACATTGATGAAATAACCGCAAGACTCGGTCTAACTTTACGTTGCCACATTCTTCACTCCAACCAGGGAAGAGAGCAAAGCCATTTGAAGAAGGGATGATACTATACGCGTGTCTATACTGGAGGGCTCAAACGTAGGGCGAATCCTACAGACAAAACGTGAGGCGAATCTTATAGACAATGGCTGATTTATACTATAAGCAACCTAATATCGAAGGCTTCTTGAAACGCAATGATTATAAGTCTATTTTCCAAACAAAAGACCTGGACACTGATTTGGGTGAAAAACTGCTCACGGCCTCAAACTTTTCAGCGCGCTCAAGTGTTGTGAAAAGAAATGTGTGTACTGTAGTATTTCTTTCGTAAGGCGTACTAATAAATTGATGTTAGATCAGACCAATCTTTTACTGGCACAAACAAAAGATGATTTGGTTTTTTCTTGTTCGTACTGAGGGAGGATCTAACCTTGAGCATACACAGCTTAGGACGAAACGCTACAGCAAAATCAACGGATTAAAACTCTAAGCTTATGGGGATGGATGATTAGTGAGCTATCTGTTCAGAGGAGCACATGAGCCCAAAGCTTACTTGTGGTCGCTCACTAGCAAACCTCGAACCTCTTCTTTCAACCAAACCATCAAGATCTCATATTTTTCGAGGGATTTATACCCCAACAGTACTTTTCAGGTACAAACAAATACAATTAAGACCTGAAAAATATTCCAAAATTATGGATAAGACACATAAGAGAGCGGCAGATAATTGCTTACCCTCTCTCTGAACCTAGTTGAACTTGGCTATACTAGCATACCGGGTTTTAAGAGCAGTGGACGAGCATGCAAAGAAAACACTTCGCAATCACTCTCATAATCGTGGAAGAGTTTTGGCATGTCGCCAAACCCCAATATAAGTTTTTGTATAAGTTTTTTTCAAAATTTACCACCGTTTCGAAGACTTTACTGTAGAAAAAAAAAAAAGCAATTTTTCAACACCATTTTCGAAATTCATGAAATTGAAGACAAAGCAAAACTGCAGAATTCTGCTTGACGTATTTATTTACATACATATGTAAATATAATATTTCCAAAAGATTTGGTTTAATGAAATTTTTGTGGTTTAAAAGGCAAAAGTAATAAAAAAAATTCCAAAATTTAAGTGAGATGGTTGAAGTAAGTGCAAAACCAAAGAATTGGCTGTTTTAGAATTGTTTTAAATTAGTATTTTAATATTGCACTAGAATTATTTCAATACAGGAAGCTCACGACGGAGCTACCGAAGCAGCAGCAGCCAACGAGGATTCGATTGTAGGCCTCAGGTAGGCTCTATAGTGTGTGTGAGTGACAACAAGCACACTTTTAGGGTGATTATATGAATGAATAATTAAAATTCTTCACAACAGTTTCAGCAGCAAAACTCAACTTTACCGAGAAACAATTGTGGACCCTCCACCTCCGCGGCGGCGGCCGCAGCGGCACGTGAACGCTACGAGAACTGCGGTTGTCCACAGCGAAGGGTGAGTCACAGTGGCAACATATATATGTATGTATACTAACTGTATGCAATTCACATATGCACATACCCACACACACCCCACAGCCATCCCTCTCAGCCTCGTCATCGCCAACGCGCTACAGCACAAATGGAATTCCGAAAATATGCTCAAATGATTTGGACACAGGCGCCGGCATGTTGGCAGCATCAACACCACAGGTGAGTTTGCTGAGTTGGCTACAGAACCACCAGATAGGCGTAGCAATTAGAAAACCGAAAAACTAAAATCTCCTCCAACTTCTTAGTCCTCGTACACGTTGCCTCGAAACAGCTGTGAACAATCGGCTGCGACACTGACACAGGATCCCTGCAACACACGAAAAACAAATTCAAATGCATCTTGTTGTTGCTGCTGTCCACATTGTGGCAAACCGCAGGATCCAACAACGCAAGCGCCTACACCACAGCCAACATGTCCGCCACAGAAGCGCACACTGCCGTGCAGACCTACTAAGCCACAGCCGCATAAGGAGGAGAAACCATCACGTAAGTTCACACGTGCGGGCGAGGCGTTTGCGTCTTGGCTTGTAGTTGTTAATTAGTTTGCAAACACCGTTACGCATAACAACACCAACAAGCGTTTTTAACTTCCAGCCGAAGTTGAGTTCAAGTGTCGCATGCGAAAATTACAATTGGAAAATTTAGTCAAAGATCAATTCTGTCCCGGCGCCATACAAAGTACCATCGACTGTGAGGAGGACTTTAATGAAATGTCCTTTCGTCTTGCATTCGGCTGTGATCCATTGCCATGCACTTTGCCAACCATTGAGCCCATCACGCTGGTAGAGGCGCTGACAATGCGTGTCGATTTGGAGCGTCATTTGCTCGCCAATGAGTTGACGTACGCAGAGCCGAAGCGAGGTTCTCGACTTAGTTCAAACGAGTTAGACGAGTGAGTAAATGAAAGCCAGTGGTGGTTGAGTTCATACCATAGCTGATTTTGTTGTTCTTTCTTAATTGACAGAGTGGACGAGTATTTTAGTAGGCAGTACAAAACGGCTTTGAACGAGGCACTTGCGAGTCTTTTAAAGGCGGAGAAATGTTTTTATCTAGGAAATCCGAATGTGGTAAAATCAATTGAATTTATTTTTTTATTTCTTCAGCTTGAGCTCTTTGAGCAAACGTTTCTTCGCATCCACACATTCAAAATAATAGAAAGTTGTGTCATATCTCTACAAGCGGCCGCAATAGCATTGCGTAGTAATATTCAGAAAGCAGGGAATGGCAAGACCTCCGAGTGTATTGCAAAGCGCCAAATAGTGAAAAGGCTCCTTTAGTTCATTCTTTTCCTTACTGAGGGATTAAAAAATAAAAAATTTTCTGACCACTTCAGATAAAAAACGACATAGCACTTCTCTTGACAGATAGGGAATAATTTCGGACCTGCAGGTGCCACTTCACAACTACTGGTATAAATTATTCTGCAACTTAAGCCTAAACCAAGTATTAAATCACGTCATCCCGGGACCGTATTTTGAAGCGAGTTTCCAGTCAACCACCACATAAAAATAATAGACACTGATCCTGCAGCCAACAAGGTTCCTTCCAGGACAAAGTTTCGAGTGTAAGGCTAAGCACTAGTACTGCACTAGTACTGCGTACTAGCTTAAGCCGGTGTAGAAAAAACATCTCCTCTAAACTAGAACTAAGACACCCTTCAGAAAGATAGAGAAAGAGAGAGAGATCTGAATACCGCCCTGAAAGAAAAGAATTCGTTGATCAAAACCCAAATTGGTGACAAACTCATCGGTTCCTGTTGTTTACAGTCTTGGAAACAATATGCACTAGAGTTCGTAGCTTCAAAAGAGTATATGCTAAGCTAAACTATAGCACAAGATATATTTTGAGTACCACAAAACCAAAACCAAACTAAGGTATGTGGTCCTCTTTGGTCCCCCTGTCCTACGTTGTTCCTCGAATTTAGTCATTATCGAAGCGACTGTTTTGAGGAAAGTTTTGAAAATACGACAGTTTAATCCCATGATTGGCGTTTTTTGATTGTTTATAAGAGAACTAAAAGTAACTATACATTAAGGTCCCATACACGGCATTGTTAGTTACTTAGTACCATTTCTTTTGGTCATCTACCAGTGAGCTAAAACTAAATAATGCATTCTCTCTGGTACCATTCGCTCTCTCACTCAGCGCACTCTGTTTTAGTTTTAAGGAGAATTCTGCAAAAAGAGTTTTCTGACCCAGAGCTGATTTCTCAGAGAGAGCTTTTGTTCCCATTTTCTGTCAGAATTGCTAGTTTTAAGCCAACAAGTTTTTTGTTTAAACAAAATCTGGAATAAAACCTTTGTCTGGATTTAGCTTTAAATAATCATATTAAAGCACAACAGTTAGAAAAAACCTTTAGAAATTCCTTAAGACTCTGTACAAGACTCTGCTCAATCAACCTTTCTTTTCTTATTAATTTAATTAAATCTTAAAATTTTAATATTTAAAAATTTTTCACCCCAGAACGCTCTCAACATGGATGCCCAAATCAATAAGACCTGTACATGCCTACCGGATAGTTCTGTAAAAATTACGGCCTTCACTGGGAATACGAGACCGATGCAGTAAAAATTTTTGTTATTGTTTTTAAAAATATTTTTTATTTAATTTATTAATAAATTTAAAATATATGTGCATATGTATATGTGTAATAAAATTTGTATCAGTCGAAATAAAATTCAAAAACAAAATGTGTTTAGAAACTCAGGCTTGTAGAGCTAGAAAATTAAAAAAATACTTTATTAATTAAAATAAAAATACTGCGCGAAACTATTCAAGTGAAAGCAATGAGATGCATAAATTATCGTAAAAACATTAATTTAAGAAGTCAGTGTAATAGAAACTAAAAAGTAAAAAAAAAAAGTAGTCTCTTCATTGATGTATTCACCGCCCACGAATTTCCCACCTCACGACCACCCAACTCAACAGAGTACTTTACCCGCATAAACAAAAAAATCCTCAATTATAATATTATATATATGTACATACACACAGTTATAATATTCATATACATAAGCGCACAATCTTCACCTTGTTTGGGCACAAACCAAACCAAACCAAGCCAGGCGAATTGAATTTAAATTTCCCATTGCTTTCGGCTCATTGATTTGCGGCGGCTTGGCGACCGAACGACCGACCATCTGTTGATCGATTAAATTGTGTGTGAAATTACTGTTCGTCACCGCAATCAAGTGCAGTTACCAACAAAATAATATAACAATTTTCAATCATTTGACCAAAGTAAACAAATACATGATACACAGAAATATATATGTACATACATATTTACAAATTCATATAAATACACACACATAAACGTATTTGATTGTAAAACTGTTCGCAATATATTATAAATATAAAATAAAAATAAATATTAAACAAAAAATAAACAAAAAAAAAACTTATAGGTGTAATTTTAAATTTGCATATAAACAGGCGAAAATATTTCCAGAGCGGAAAAAATTTCAATTAAAGCAAATATGTTATAGCAATCAATTTTTTATTATACAATTTTTTATTATTATTATTATTATTATTATTACTAAGTATAATTACTAAAAGCATGCAAATTTTTAATTCTTTTTATTGGAAAAAAAAAACATTTTATGGCAGAACATTTGAATTCCAAGCAAAGTGGGTGTTCATTGTTTGAAAGCAACAAAAATATTTTAATGTGAATCCCTAACTACTTCTGTTGTGAATTCAAGGTCTTCAGGTAACTCTAAAAGTGAGTGAATTGCGCTGAAGTACGCAAATGGTAAAATCTCCAAACAATATTAATCGTTTGGCTACTATGCATGGGACAGGATATACTAAAAATGCCATAATTTAAGCTCAAGAGGAATTTGACGAAAAATCTTTAAGACGGTACAGAAAGAGATGGAATCACTTAATAACGAGCAAAAACGCCAAATTCTACACACAGATCAACAAAATATTGCGAGTTTGATGAACATTTGTGGTTAAAGCAATTTTTATGGGCAATAAAAATTAATTATTATGAATATACAAAAAATAATTAAATATTATGAATAGCTATAATTCAACTGAAAAACTTGTCTACAAAAAGTACTTATTAATTTTTTTTATTTACGCTGATGCTCATCATTTTTTTTATTGTTATTTATGTGAATTAGTATATTCTTCACTATAAGTGCGATTTCGTAATCCAATCGATCCCCATAGAAAGATGATATTTTATTCTAAAAAAGATAATGGAGGAAGTGTAGATCACTTAACTTAGTAGTGTTTGTGTGCATGTCAGAGGTGGACACCAGCAGGGAGAAACAGTTTAGAGCCGCTTGAAAAAGGCTGGATACACAAAGAAACTCAATGTAACAAAAGGGATGGCAGATGGCACAAACGGCTAGGAATGATTTTTAGTTGCGTTCGGACCTGTACTGTCAGCATTTGGTTACTCTGATGAAAGCAATCGCCCAGTAGCACTCAGCTTTAGCCAACAGGAGAGAAATTGTGTTCCATCAGCACAACGCCAGAACACACACATCGATAGCTACTTGCCAGAAGTTCCGAGAGCTCGGTTGGGAAGCTGTCGTGGATCTACCTTTTGGCCTGGACTTCCCATTAAATGATTACTATATTTTCCTCAATATGGCGTATGTTTTGGCTGGTGAAGAATTGACCTCAAGCGAAGCCTATGAAAATCGATTGTCTCAATTTTTTGCAAAAGAGACAAAGGTTTTTATGAGAGAGGAATGATATTACCATCAAAATTACTAAAAGTTATGGAGTAAACGGTGCATATTTGACATAAATCGAATAATTCTAACTATGGCAAATAAAGCCATCGATTTAATGCAAAAATAATGGATTTCTTTTTACTAGTTCTCTGTATAATATTAGGTCAAGTAAAAAGTTCGTTCGGTTTTTATCTAAGAGATGGCGTTATTGTCCATAGTAAGTGTTACGTGTCGCATCAAGTCATACTATACGGCACTGGAAACTGTTTATTGGCGCTAAACATTTTCTTTTGGACAGTTTTTTGATTGATTGACTCAGCACGTTGTGAGCGCTCGTCAAAGATGGACACCAGCAAAGAGAAAATTCGCTAAGTTTTAAAATTTTTCTTCGATCAAGACCGAATGGACCGAATTTCCATCTGCGAATCGCTGCTGAATCTACTGCCAACAACTGGATCGCTTAAAGGCAGCACTCATCCAGAAGAGGCCATCTTTGATCAACAGAGGCCGAATTGTGTTCCATCAGGTCAACGCCAGGCCACACATGTCTTTGGTGACGTGCCAGAAGCTCCAAGAGCTCGGATGGGAGGCCCTAATCCACCCACCATATAGTCCGGACCTGGCACCAAGTGATTACCATCTTTTCCTGTCCATGGAGAACGCGCTTAATGGTGAGAAGTTGGCCTCAAGAGAGGCCTGTGAAAATTGGCTCTCCGAGTTTTTTGCCAATAGGGACGCAGCTTTCTACGAGAGGGGTAAAATGAAGTTGGCATCTCCTACAATTTACACAAAGTTATCTTGAAAAATCAATAAAAAAAACTGAACGAACTAATATAAATCTTACATTCGTTTGATACCGACCAATTGACTTGAAATTTTGTCACAATCCTAGGTTCCTAGAATAGTTTGAGTGGACCAGTGACCGAACTATTCGGAAAAATTGTAATTATAGTTCGAAAAGTATTAGACTTATGGCCAACATATTTCAAATAAGTGTATTTATAGTTCTTTCAACTTGAAATTCATCTTTCACAGAAAGTGGATCGATCTGTAGACCAGAGACCACGAGCCAAGTTCGGCTTGCTCGATATAAATATAAATAATACGTTATTTACGGGTAAAATTAAAATGATTCGAATATAAGCGTAGATCGTGTGTAGATATACTTGCTTCTCATTTCTATTATTTGGCGAAGGCGGGCTCAACTTGAGTGTGAATAGGCAATCATATGGTAATTTTCGTGAAATGCTTTGAGCAGCGAAGAAGTGGCACATAGATACAAATAAGTAGTTAGATCAAAAATATAATAAAGAATTTAATATTTTCACTAAGATGATACTTAACTAGGGGGTATCATCGCGTTTTTGAAATACCGAATAGAATAAATATTGAAAATACAGAAAGTCACAGCAATGTATGGCCGGGTCTGCTAATTATAAGAAATATTAAGTAATTAATTAATTAAAAGTTAACAAAATTAGCCAAAACAAAATAAAATAAGATGAAGTAAAAAAAAATTAAATTAAATTAGAGTAAATGAAATAAAAATAATGGAGAAATTAAATGAAAACAAAATAATCATAATAAAAATTAATATAACATTAAAGAGTAATAACTAAAATAAACACAAAACGATAAAAAGAAAAATTCCTTTGATGATTTGTTTATTTCCATTTAATTTCTTTGTTTAATTTTCGCTTGGTATTTTTATCGCTAAAAATAAAAGATTTCTGACCAATCAACTATACTCCGGGCTCTTCGGATAAATATGGTGAGTAAGCTATTCAACATGTTGCATATTTTTATTGCTATTTTTCAATCGGTATGTTTGTGCTTAGGTTAATTGATAAAATGTGTTCTTCACTTAGTCAACGTTATTGGCTGCTATGCAACTTTTCACTACTACTGCTATTAAATTGCTCACTAAGCAGTAAAAAATGTAACTAAAATTTCCCATAAGACTCATCAAGCTAATTTTTGTAAAAAAAAAGTAATAAATGAACATTTATAGAAAGCATTCTCAACGATTTAATTGATATGATAAACTTTATCAACTTTTGTTCAGAATTCATGGCACTTTTTTATATAAATCCATGTGGTGTACTCGTATATCCTTATGCACATACATATGTATATAAATATGTATATGCTACAGTTAATGAATATTATTGTAAACAGTAACAGGCATAATTAATTTATTTTCGTGAACAATTCATAACTAATTTTCTTATCAGCAACAAACAGTTGTTGTTGATAACGAAAAGAGAAAACAACAAGCAAACAAGAAGTTCATTGTTCAACCGGCTGATTATTGACGAAATAAATTAAAAAAAAAAAATCTAACATACACGTAAAACCAATAACAAAAGTGTAAAACTACACATTCGAAACAATAAACAAAGAGTACAAGCGGCGACAATAAACGAAACAAAGAGAAACCCCCAATTCGAAGCAAGTGGAGGAAGTCAGCAAGTGATTGTGAGCGATTATAAACTACACTCACTGCAGCGATTTGTACAAAAACAACAATTGTAAATGAGAAACTGAGTATGGATATTTAAAACAATGAAAAAATTGAGAAGGAAAAAAATTAAAACAAAAAACTTAAAAAGTAAATAAAAAAGGAAAAAAGCAACAATTATTTTAATGTTTAACAGATGAGCACACAATAATACATACAAACAAGCATGAAATATGTGTAGTTGCATGTTATCAGTCATTAATAACACCTTTCGAATGATAGATATAAACAGAATTTTCAACTTGAAAAAAATATATATACCATTTTTTGCAAATATACTGTGAGTGTCTTATTTATTTAATTGCATGTGTTTCAAAAAATATATGTACATATATAAACAAATAAGTAATAATAAAAATATTTATAAATAGTCCGCAACCTGTGCAAGGCAATGTGCGCTGAAGCGTTGAAGCGAACAAAAAGTTATGCTTCGTCGTTGTTATTGTTTTTGGCTTCATATATGCTGACTACAACAAAGTGTTCAAAAACAAAATTTGTGTTTATTTTGATTGTATTTTGTTTAATTTATTTATTTTTATTTTGTTTTATTTTATTTTATTTTTTTTTAATAATAATAAATTGAATAACACATTTATGGGTCAAATTATAATTTTAGCTAATTGTAAAATTTTCAATAACAAAATAATAATTTTGTTGTTTATCACTTTATTGCTTAATTAATGAAAATATTTTCCATTCTATTTATTTACTAATTTGCTGAGTTATAATATGTACACACATGCATACGTATTTTTAGCATATTTAATATATTTAAAATATTATGCAATTAATACTTAACATTTTTATTTGATATATGAATTTTATTCAAATTAATTAATAAATTCTTTGATTTTTTAGAGGCATTATTATTATTTTTCATTATAATACCTTGATTAATTTCCACGCAAAATTTTTGCTGTCATCCAAAATACGATATCAAAGTTCGTTTGTTATTTGTTTATTTATTTTTGTTCTTTTTTTGTTATTTATTATAATTATTTACTTCTTTTATCTCTTTGTAGCCAAAATATTGATTGTTTAAAAACGGATGTGATTAATATTCAATATGTTTTTATTTTTGTTGCTTTTTTGTTTTTTATACGCCATTTCCTCATTAAAAACCTGCTCTACTAGCTGATTTTATTCTTGTTTTTTTTTTACATACATATATTACTTGAGTACTTCTTTTTTAATTTTATTTTTTATTCTTTCCG
Source organism: Ceratitis rosa (assembly GCA_037013455.1). Lineage (NCBI taxonomy): Eukaryota > Metazoa > Arthropoda > Insecta > Diptera > Tephritidae > Ceratitis > Ceratitis rosa. Next base: position 5,183,637 of record JAWMAG010000031.1, on the reverse strand, counting down.
GTACAAACACCCAAAAAAACATATAACACAATACTTTTGCTTGGGTTATTATTTACCCATTAATATTTTTTTCTTTTCAAAAAGAACAATCTTTCAGTCAAAAAGCGATGATCGCGCAAAATACATTTTCATGCTCAGAAGTAAGCAGTAAAACTGAAAGTGACTGAATATATTGAAACACGCAAAGCCCGCTATGGTTGCAGTGGCAGCATATCTTCAGATACACTGACAAAAAAAAAACAGTTTCCATGCTCTTTCCTCTTGAAGATGACATTTTTTCGCAGCAGACCCAAAAATACTTAAAATTTTCGAGTCTAAGCCTAAAGCCAGCATACTTATTTCAGTAAGAATTTACAGAAGCAAGAGCAGCCAACCAAAATTCGAAATTGAGCTCAAATGTGATTTCATTTCATTTTAGTTTACTTTTTATTATTTTTTGTTTACTATATATTGAATTATAATTTTTTTATTTTATTTTATTTTTGATAAAATTTTTTCTTTTTTGAAATTTTAATTATTTTTAATATATTTCATTTTATTTTATTTTATTTTATTTTATTTTATTTTAATTATTTTATTTTATTTTATTTTATTTTATTTTATTTTATTTTATTTTATTTTATTTTATTTTATTTTATTTTATTTTATTTTATTTTATTTTATTTTATTTTATTTTATTTTATTTTATTTTATTTTATTTTATTTTATTTTATTTTATTTTATTTTATTTTATTTTATTTTATTTTATTTTATTTTATTTTATTTTATTTTATTTTATTTTATTTTATTTTATTTTATTTTATTTTATTTTATTTTATTTTATTTTATTTTATTTTATTTTATTTTATTTTATTTTATTTTATTTTATTTTATTTTATTTTATTTTATTTTATTTTATTTTATTTTATTTTATTTTATTTTATTTTATTTTATTTTATTTTATTTTATTTTATTTTATTTTATTTTATTTTATTTTATTTTATTTTATTTTATTTTATTTTATTTTATTTTATTTTATTTTATTTTATTTTATTTTATTTTATTTTATTTTATTTTATTTTATTTTATTTTATTTTATTTTATTTTATTTTATTTTATTTTATTTTATTTTATTTTATTTTATTTTATTTTATTTTATTTTATTTTATTTTATTTTATTTTATTTTATTTTATTTTATTTTATTTTATTTTATTTTATTTTATTTTATTTTATTTTATTTTATTTTATTTTATTTTATTTTATTTTATTTTATTTTATTTTATTTTATTTTATTTTATTTTATTTTATTTTATTTTATTTTATTTTATTTTATTTTATTTTATTTTATTTTATTTTATTTTATTTTATTTTATTTTATTTTATTTTATTTTATTTTATTTTATTTTATTTTATTTTATTTTATTTTATTTTATTTTATTTTATTTTATTTTATTTTATTTTATTTTATTTTATTTTATTTTATTTTATTTTATTTTATTTTATTTTATTTTATTTTATTTTATTTTATTTTATTTTATTTTATTTTATTTTATTTTATTTTATTTTATTTTATTTTATTTTATTTTATTTTATTTTATTTTATTTTATTTTATTTTATTTTATTTTATTTTATTTTATTTTATTTTATTTTATTTTATTTTATTTTATTTTATTTTATTTTATTTTATTTTATTTTATTTTATTTTATTTTATTTTATTTTATTTTATTTTATTTTATTTTATTTTATTTTATTTTATTTTATTTTATTTTATTTTATTTTATTTTATTTTATTTTATTTTATTTTATTTTATTTTATTTTATTTTATTTTATTTTATTTTATTTTATTTTATTTTATTTTATTTTATTTTATTTTATTTTATTTTATTTTATTTTATTTTATTTTATTTTATTTTATTTTATTTTATTTTATTTTATTTTATTTTATTTTATTTTATTTTATTTTATTTTATTTTATTTTATTTTATTTTATTTTATTTTATTTTATTTTATTTTATTTTATTTTATTTTATTTTATTTTATTTTATTTTATTTTATTTTATTTTATTTTATTTTATTTTATTTTATTTTATTTTATTTTATTTTATTTTATTTTATTTTATTTTATTTTATTTTATTTTATTTTATTTTATTTTATTTTATTTTATTTTATTTTATTTTATTTTATTTTATTTTATTTTATTTTATTTTATTTTATTTTATTTTATTTTATTTTATTTTATTTTATTTTATTTTATTTTATTTTATTTTATTTTATTTTATTTTATTTTATTTTATTTTATTTTATTTTATTTTATTTTATTTTATTTTATTTTATTTTATTTTATTTTATTTTATTTTATTTTATTTTATTTTATTTTATTTTATTTTATTTTATTTTATTTTATTTTATTTTATTTTATTTTATTTTATTTTATTTTATTTTATTTTATTTTATTTTATTTTATTTTATTTTATTTTATTTTATTTTATTTTATTTTATTTTATTTTATTTTATTTTATTTTATTTTATTTTATTTTATTTTATTTTATTTTATTTTATTTTATTTTATTTTATTTTATTTTATTTATTTTATTTTATTTTATTTTATTTTATTTTATTTTATTTTATTTTATTTTATTTTATTTTATTTTATTTTATTTTATTTTATTTTTTTATTTTATTTTATTTTGTTTTATTTTATTTTATTTTATATTATTTTATTTTATTTTATTTTATTTTCTTTTATTTTATTTTATTTTATTTTATTTTATTTTATTTTATTTTAATTATTTTATTCTATTTTAGCTTAATTTTTTAATTTATTTTATTTTATTATATTATATTCTTTATAAAATACAAACATTTTTTTAAACATATTTCCCTTAAAAAATTGTTGGTATTTAGATTTTTACCGTGTACTTATCTTATGAACCACTCAGTCGGTACTCAATTAAAACAGCTGCGATCATTTGACTTCACACTCTCCGTTAATATGAAATGAGTATACAAACAGATACACGAACTTACTACAAGCTTGCATATATACATACATATATATGCAGAACATTTAGGTACACACACACATACATACATGAATCAAAAATCTACACATTCTGATGCCAAAAACAACAAACAAAAACAACAAAATTGACGTCACACAATAAACAGCTCAAATTAATTGATTGATGCTAGCAAAATAAATACAACGTGACATACATACTTAAAGAGCTACAAATGCAAATGTGTGGTATTTACTGTTGAATACTGTATATTCGGTGTCTTCTACCTGACGACAAAACACTTTGAAGGCGTGTGAATTTGTCTTTTTTGCTATTTATGTATTCCGCTGTCAAAATGATGGCACGCGCCTCGATCACTTCATCGCATACCCCCGGAGATTCGATGAGTACACACCTAAATAAATATATATACGCGTACTCAGAAATGTATGTATGTGTAGAATTTTCATCTGAGACTTGCGCTCTAAAGAGAGCGCCAGATGCCGAGCGCCTCAGTCTATCTCAGAGCACAAGGCAAATGAACGAGTGTTTGGCGCTTAGTTATTGAGTGATATTCAACGGTAAAGAGAAATCAGTTGATAAGAATAAACAAAATTAAAAAATATATTTACAATTGTTTGAGTGTATTTTGTAAATATTTTACATTGTATGAATATATACATATATGTACATATGTATACATAAACATTTCTTTTGTTTGTTTTTAATTTTGACGAGTACTTGTTGCGTGTTATTCTGTTGGACTTGCATACGCTTGCAATGCATTAATAAATGGAAATAAATTTTAATGCACTCACCAAGCGCACATACAAGTTCACATACACGTAAGTACACACATACGAGTATGTATGCATTGATATGGTGTTTTATTCATTAATACTGATATGTTTGCGCTACTTGAACTCAATCTACATAATTACATATACTACTCACATACATATGTACATATATATACATCTATGCTCCTTAAAATATGTACTATATGTATATACAAGTGGGCAAACGAAAGTGACTTAATTAACTGAAAGTGATGAAGGCGTGTGGTTAAATATGCTAAAATACCTGGATATATTTATGCATGTGCATATGAGATATACATATACACGTATGTTAGGTCAAGTAACAAGTTATCCATTATTTTTGCATTAAATTGAAAGCTTTTTTACAATAGTTATGATACGATTTAGGTCCAATATCATTGTGGCACTTTCAATAAAACACTTGTTCCTATTGGCATAAAATTTGGGCAATCAATTTTCACAGGCCTCTCTTAAGGCCCATTCTTCATCCTGCAAATCATTCGCCATTGAGAGAAATAGATGGTAATAAGACAGTGCGGTGTCAGGACTATAAGGTAGATGCATAACAACCTCCCAACCAAACTCTCGGAGCTTCTGCCGAGTCACTGTCGAAGTGTGTGGTCTGGCTTTGTTCTCATTAAACACAATTCCCCTCCTGTTGGCCTAAGCTGGGCGATTATTTGCTTCAAACGGTTTAATTTCTAACAATATATGGTAAGAAAGCGGCTCATAGTAGATGATTCCTTGCCGATCCCATCAAGTACATAACAAAACCTTCCTGGCCATCAATCCCGGCTTGGAGACCGTTTGTGCCAGCTCACTGACCTTCGATCATGGCCGTTTTCGTTTGACGTTGCTGTAAGTGATCCACTTTTCATCACTAGTCGCTACGCTTAAGCTGGTCTTTTGAATATAAAAGATTTTGATAATCACAATATACCAAACAACTGAGGCTGCAACATATCTGACTTCTTTATATTATTCGGGGTAAATGATTGGCGCATGTAATTTAATGTTTTGGCCCAAAATTTAGCTTGTCATTATATTTTAAAAGAGATTTCGGGCAAGTGACCGCCGCGGCTGGTTCGAATAAATTCCAGCCGAGAGGCTCAATTTCCCACCACTTTTCGTAGCAATTGGGGTCGAATGTAGGTTTTAAGGCGCCGCATATTATCTTCCATGGCGTCAATCGTTCCACGCTTATCTTTTTGGTCAAGTAACTTTAGATAACCCCGTAAAAGGTAGTCCATTATGTTAAATCGCAGGATCTTGGAAGTCACGCCACAGGTCTACGACGCAAGATAAAACTTTCCTCAAAAGTTTCCTTCAACAAACTGATCGTTTCGTTATCTGTATGGCATGTGGCGCCGTCTTCTTGAACGAAAGGTTGTCCACATCAACGTCATCCAATTAAGAAACGAAAAGATCATTAATCATGGCTTAATAACGTTCCCCATTTACCTTGGGACATTCCTCCTCAAAATCGATCGTATTGTGGGAAAGACCAACTTCCACCCATTAATGAGCTGATTCAACCTTATCAGTCAGACCTGTCAAGTGTACAATGATTTGTTGGAAAGTGTAATGCTTCCATATGTCGAGGATAAAATCCCCTATATATATGGAAATATGGTATATATAACCTCTAAGGTGATTTTCGGCCGAGCTCCTCATCCAATTTGAGGTATGCGCCTTGATGTTTCTCCAACAAATGGAGCGACCTAAAGTTTATACCAGCCGCCTCTGAATGGCTGATGGTTTTTCTATGAGGAGCCTTTATTTCTTGTCCGAAATACACTCGGAGGGGTTAACATTCCCTGCCGGGGGACGACCGTAATTAGAAAACTTAACTTATTTTTTTATTTAAATTAAGTTTCTATAACTTTTGGATGTTGGTCATACCAGCATTTGAGCCCGGGGCTTCCGAATGGCACAACCCAGTAGTTATGGAAATTTCAGCAGGACAATGATGCTTAGGATATCACCACGTTAGGTGAAACCATGGTTCCAAGGTCGCAATGTGGACGTCCTCTAAAAACTAAGTCAAACCCCAGATCCTAATACTATCGAAAACCTTTAGGCATAATCTAAAAGGAAAATTTTAAGGACCCTTTGCCAAAATAAAATCCATCTAAGGAAAAATGTTCAGAACTGTTGTCATGACATTCATGTTGAAACTTATCGGAAACTGATACCGTTAAAGCCCAAAAGAATCGAGAGAGTTATCCAGGAAAATGATTTAGCAAAATGCGGGCTAGAACCTACAGAATTACAATCTTAAAACCTATTTTTGTCATCCACAGCTATTATTTTGGTAAACTGAAATATTTGAATTCTACGAATTAACAAAAAATTATTAAAAAATTCAATCATACAATAAATTTTTCGAAGTAAATTTCAATATAAATGAAAGACACGGATTTTTGTAAGAAAATATAGACACACCTATTATTTTGACCAGCTTTGTACATATCGACCTAAAATGTGTACATATATAAATTTCATATTTCCAAGAATTTTAATTAAAGATTAAATAAAAACTTTTATACGAATATTTCTGTAAAGAAAATTAATCAATTTCTCCGAAAAATTCCCCATAATAAAAGTGAAATTTTTCCATACTGACCAATATTCGTAAATTCCTGTCAATATAGGTATTCATATGTGCACATATGTATGTATATGTATATATGTTTGTATGTCTGTATTTATTAACGCATAAATTTTAATTCGTTTACTTTCAGAAGAGTACTTCAATATCATAGCGAATACATTTGCATCTGCATACATATGTATTTAAGAGTATTTGTATGTTTGTATATGTGTATGTATGTGCAAGCCAATGAACGGCTATAACAAGCAGCGATTTATGTATTTGCGGTATAATTAGATGCAGATGTGGTTGAGTGATATGCAACTACAAACACACATAAAACAAAACAGAAAACATATATATTAATTTACGTATGTATGTATATACGAGTATATATGTATGTTTGTATGCATTTATTGCAATATGTCGATTTGCATGTTTGTTGTATTGTCTAATTGGGCGTATTTATACAGAAGCCAAACTGTATTTATACTATTGTTGCTATTGTTATTGCTTCATCAATAGTATGATTAACATTGTTACGCGTAATGACATTACAATTTTGTTATTGTCATTCAAAATTTGAAAATGAAATGCAACTCACTACTTACATACTCGTTTACACACACTCATACAAATATGAACAATTTATTATGTGTATGTGTGTATGTTTATGAATTTCGAACATTTTGGTTACAATTTAATTATGAAAGCAATTAATGTGAAAATCCTTCAATTGTCAACAAATCGAAATTACAAATATATTTAGATACGAGTACATGTGTAAATATGTATGTAGGTATGTATTAGTTAGTATGCACGTTTATTAACCACCGTTACGTACACGTGAGTATAGTCAGTGTGTGTGTGTGTGCTTATTGGTGTGTGGTTTTCTGGTGATTTTGTGGCTTTGTTTGGTGAGTCAAGGATATGCATCACTACATGACATTCGAATAAAATTGGCAACTATCTGTAACACGCCGGCGATAATACACATCTACATACATACTCACACACATGGTGCGAGGGTTGCCTTTTAACTCTCAGGCTCCGAGAACAAAAACATACATATATTACTCACTCCCAAAATTGCTTTACTGTTCTTCAAAATATTCTCCATTACAATCTATACACTTTTGTATGTTTTAAACCAAATCTCCAAGCACTTTTGCCACTCCGTCTCTTCAGGTGCCGAAAAGCGTTGACCTCTTAGTTTATTTTATACGCATAGATAAAAGGAAGTCAATCGGTGTCAAGGCAGGACTGTATGGTGGATGACTCAACAAATCGATGTGTTGAGTGCTCAAAGGCAGTTGTTTTAGTCGATGTGTGAAAGCTCGCATTGTGGTGGTGAAGAGTGATCCATCTTGGGCGGTTGATTTTCCTGGTCTCTTGAAAGACAACTTGAAAAGAAATGGCTGCGTACCACTTTTGCTTTTGTTGGATTCAGCTCATCTTTAAACACCCATACAGTCGACTGCTGTTTACTTTCAGGGTCATACGATGTCATGGGCGTGTTTCGAAGCATCACGCGACTTTCCACACATCGCATCAATCAATGGATTTACTGAGAGAACACATCGGTGAGCGGTCGATTGGCTAACAAGATCGTGTGATACGTGTATCAGACCATTCGACTTTTTTCTAAGGGGATATGTAAAGTCTAAAGTCTATGCGAACAATCCCGCTTCGATTCAGGCCTTGGAACAAAACATCATGCGTGTCATTCGCCAGTTAGCACTTGAAATGCTCGAACGAATTATTAAAAATTGGACACAACGAATAGACCATCTAAGATGTAGCCGAGGGTAATATTTAAAAGAGAAAGTGTTCAAAAAATAAATACCAAAGAATGTCCTTTCGGATGATAATAAACATATCCCATTGAATTTTAATTTTCTGTTTTTTTCTTAAAAAAGTAGGAAAACTCGAAATGGATAACCCTGATTCCACGTTAATCATTTTTTTAAACTCAAATGTTTATGATTTGAACGTACGCTGGTTTCACTGATACCTACAATTGTCTCAATCTCATGTTAAATTACATGACAATCTTGCAATATCAGTTCACGCACCACTCAGATCAATAGTTTCTGGAACATCAAATGATTTTTCAAGACCTTCGCGGAATTGGAATGATCTACGACCTCCACAAACACTCGTCCTTCATGGATCTTCATTGCCAAAAATTGAATTAAGTTCATCGATGCACTGCTATACTGTTAATTCCCGTCAAAAAATGCAAAAAATAATGAATTTAATTCCATTTTTGACTGTGATGGATATTTCAAGTCACTGTAAACAACACAAATAGCGCTTGTTTGTCAAAACGTTCTAAGTACGTATAAGATTAAAATGCCAAACTACATTTGCCAGTTACCAGATTGCAAAGCTAGGGTTACCAAATCTCGAAATATAAAAGGCAACCCTCGTATAACACATGTACCGAATTAACTATTATGTAAGCACGTGTGTAAATATATCCGTGCGTATTTAGGTGTTTCTGCACAAATCGCTAATTTAGCTTATTACACATGAATGGCAGTGCTTATGCTATTAAAAGCAATTTCGCTCATCAAATTTTCGCTGAGACTTGCAACTCCAGTACCCTAATTGTTTCAGATATATGTACATAGAGTGCTACTGGCAGTTCTTATATACATACATAGATTGTGTACATATGTATGTGCCTAAGTAGGGAAATTAGTAAACCACAAATTTACTAGCAGCAAATTGCATTTGGAAGGTGATTTCGTGTCTGATTTGGGAGGCATAATTTTGTTACAGTTTCGTGGCCACATTTACCTAAGCTTCGATCCTTGCTGAAAGAGAATTAAGTTTTATTTTGAGAAATTTCGGTGTGTTTCAATGTTTTGTTAAAATCTGAAGCAATTAGTGTTATTTGGATATAAGCATATATCGTGTGTAATTATGTTCGGGTTACAAGCTATTCAACTTGAGTGTGAATAATCATAGATTCGAATGCTGCGTTTGGCTCGCCTTGAGGTGTTCACATTGACATTTTGTGAAAGACTTTGAGCAGCGAGGAAGTGACACAAACATACAAATAAGTAGTTAGATCTATAATAATTATAATAAATAATATATTGACTTTGACTTAGAGGATGCTTAATTAGGGTTTTTATCGTCCTTTGAAAATCCGAATGGAGTAAAGATTAGACAAAATACAGAAACCCACAACAACGGTTGGCGGGGTCTGCTTGTATATATTAAATATATATCTTTAAATCTATAAATCTTCTGTACGCTTGTTTGTAATTGAACTCCTTCTAAACGGCTTAACCGATTCTGTTGAAATTTTTTGCGTGTATTCAAGAGGGTTCGAGAATGGTTTAGATTCACAATTCGGTCAACTAGATAATGTTTTATTAATGAATTTATTTATTTATAAATTGTTTTTGAGATCAGATTCTAAGTTAGCGGAAGTATAGTCTAAACTATGGAGACTATACATACACTACGTGTGTATGGTGTATAGTGTCTAAACTTTCATACTGTTAAACTACTCTATGCGATACATATCTGAATGAAGGTTTATAAAGGACAGTTCCCATTTACATTAACATTTTCCATTTCTTCCTTCTTACGGATATTACTTGAAACTATTTATTTTTAAATATGTTACTCTTTCGAAGTACATAATTCTTCATAAAATTTACCTATCCTATCCATGAACCTCTACGCATACCTAAAGAAGATACGAGGTGTGACAATTAAGTAATGAGACTGATTCCATAAAAACCGTATAGTTCAAAATTATTCTACAACTCTGCCATTTCCCTCCAAAGCAGTCCCCTTGGGCAGCTATACAACGATTCCAGCGCGTTTTCCATGCTTCGTAACATTTCTGGAACGCTTAGACTCGGATGTCCGCAAGTACCCTCGTCACGGCCGCCTGGATGTCCTCAAACGACTCAAAATGCATTCCTATGACCACCGATTTTGTTCTAAGGAACAAAAAAAGTCACAGGGTGACATATCGGGCGAATAAGGCGGTTGCTGCAACACGGCGATCCTTTTAGAGGCCAAATACTGGGCCACGCTGAGGGCGGTGTGGTATGGCGCGTTGTCGTGATGAAGGATCCAGTTACGTGCGATGTCTGAGCGCAGCCTGTTGACTCGTTTTCGCAATCTTTCGAGTATTTGGCGATGTAGACTTGATTTGCGGTTTGCCCCGGTGGAAGAAATTCTTTGTGGACTATTCCACTTCTATCAAAAAATGCAATAATCATCGTTTTCACCTTCGACTTGCTCGCATGAGCTTTACTTAAACTTAAACTCTTTATGCCATCGAAATACCTGGGCACGACTAAGAGCACTATCACCTTGCACTTTTACAATTTTAGCGTACGTTTCCGAAGCTGTTGCGCCCAATTTGGGGCAAAATTTTATCACGACGCATTGCTGTCGATTTCGTTTTTCCATTTTCATGACGAACACCACGAACACACGTTTACGCAACACGACACAGCAGGCGAACTAAACAAGCTAGAGTGGTGGCAAATATACCAATGGAGAGGAGAAGGATGCCGGGAGAAGGGAAAGGGAATTTCAAAGTCGCAGAGTTACCACAATCGCGGCAATTTAATCAGTCTCATTACTTAATTGTCACACCTTGCTGATCAAGAATTATATTGCATTATGATTGTGACTTCTAAAATGATTCATAGACCATTTGGTGCTTGAAGCATGATGTCACTATGTATGGACAATGGAAAATGTACGAAGCGTTTTCCGAAACCATGTACTGGTATAGCTGATACGATCATCTATATCGATGGTTATCCATTTTGGCTATACAACAAGCTATAACAGCTCCCAAAACTACCCTTACTGACTTTCATAAAAACGGTCTAATTGCTACAGCTAATTTCAAAAAGTTTACATTTAAGACTTAGGACATGAAAACGTCTGTCGGGTGCGCTAGTTGCATAATATTGTACATATATAAAAATCTTTAATCTACACCAAAATATAATAATAGAAAAACAGACAAATAGGTATACTACATTTTGTCAAATTCTATATTTAATACAAACAAATGTAGATTTTCATGGAAAGCCTGTAAAATGAATTAGAAAATTTCTTCAGTATTATTACTTCTGAATTTCAATAGTTTGAATTTAAATTGTAAAATAATTTGATTTATATATGTATGTATGCCAGTTAGGTCAATATGAAAAATTAATTTAAATAACTTCATAAAATGACAAAAACTTCGATATTCCATTAAATGCAATCTATGAGTATGTAAAATATTACCGTTAAATGTAATTAGCAATGCTGCATACTGACATTTATCTCCTGAGACTATTTTCATCTCTACAATTTTAAGCAATTATCAAATTGTCAAATTGCTGTCATTTCAAATTGACTTCTAATTTACCACAAATAGCCAATTATTTATGAATGAAATAATATTTATGTAGGGTTTTTGCATTATAATAGAATTTATGAGTATATTTGTGTAAATGAATGTCCTCTTACAGTTGACATTTGACACTCTAATGAGTTAATAATGAAATTATGAAATTATTCTCATGAAGTAGAAAAGCCTTTTGGAGTTTTTCATTACTAAGCGTGTAGTTGTGTAGTTTTATTACTTCGTATATGTTATAATTCATTTATTAATAACCAATAATGTACAGGTGAAAATAGAATTATTATAAACAATAAATTAATAAATTATAAATTAACACGTGGTTATTAAGTGATTATTACTAAACCTTTGGATTCATGATAATTTTTAAGTATTTTTTAAGCAGATAAAAAAGGATTATTTTCTCTTGAACATATATATTTTAAACATTGTGCTCAAGCAGTTTTCTAACTCTTACCAACATTGTCAATTTTCAATTTTAGTAAGCCAGCTTTTATTCTGCAAACTCTTTCGCTTCATAGTAGTGCTTTTTCCAACAACAGCTTTTTTTTGTACGCTCTCCTATTACTCTTCAAAATTGTATATGCAATGTTGCCAATTTTCTTCATATGGTAATATTTTCCTACACAACGCGTTAGCAAGTCTGGCAAACGTAAATTTCGTCAAATTTTCTCGTCAGCATATTATATGTATAAAATTAATAATGCTAGAAATTTAAACATCTTTTTCACTTGATCTTAAAAATCTGTGAGCTGTTGCTAATTTTCCACCTTAGCCTAAACTCGAATTCAAGCTTTTTGATAAAATTTTTATGAGTCTTTTGATAAATCTTTTTAGCAAAATTTCTTTTTTTTTTGGATTTGAAACTTCAAACAGCGTTGCCTATTTTCAATAAATTACGAAAAATTTTTCAATTTCAAATTATTTTACATATATAGAATATATCTCATACACACAACAGTTTAAATAACAGCACTTAAACTCACTTTCTACTCGCATCTTATGTAGTGCAGTGTTGCCAGTTTTCTCTACAAAAGATTTTTATTGTGAATTTCTTCAATAATTTTAATTAACATCTTTACAATACAGCGCACTGTTTTCAATTTTCCGTTATTTATTTAGTGTAAATTATTTTTTAGTAAGTTTTTTTAATTTTATTTTTTAATTGTGTAATTCTCGTAAACCCTTTCAGCCACGACTGTAACTGAACTTTGTCACGTTTGGAGTTTATAAAACGCTGTCACAATGAGATTTGTACCAATTTAAAGTTTCTTTTCTTTTTCTTAATTTAACGTTGCTCGGTCCTTGCTAAGCGAATAGTTCGAAAAAGAAAAATAATGGGAAGAGTTTGTCACCTGTTTCAATACTTTATTTCAAAAGCCACTAATATGTGGCTATCAAACCAAGGAGATCAAAGAAAGATTACTATAAAAAGGGTTCCCACCCGTTTCAAATTTTGAATTAAAAAATTCTACACTACGAGCGTTAAGCCGGTTAGAAAGTTTATTGTTTATAGTATATTTAGTATATTTATATATAGAGAATGAGTTTCCAATTTTTTTTTTTTAATTTTTAACACTATTAAATTGATAAAATATTTATTACATTGCTTAATAGATATAATATTGAATAAAAAAATAATTTGAAATTAAATTTTGTTTGATAACCGAAAGTGGGTAAATAATTATTATGCAAATGTTGCAACCCCAAGGCCGAAAAATTTTAATAAAAAAAAAACACACACATACAATACTGTCTATCTCATTTCCTCATCATCAACGCTCACAGAAAACGCTGACACACATCCTGCAATTAATTCCTTACGCAAATATGTACTTGGCCTCGTGCGGCTTGACTTTTGTCTGGCAACAAAGGCCTACAAACTAATGAAATTATAAACATAAAAGCATATTTGTCTGAACTGCTGCATCCTTTCCGACTCATCAGTTGTTGATAATCGTTTGTAAATATCAACAAACAAGAGATTTTCGCATGCGATTGCAAAACAATTTTGTTGCAACAAAGCGCAACAATAACAACAACAAAAATGCTTTTTAATGTACTTTCGCACAAAACTCACACAATCCATATTAGTGCAATGGCAGTGTGTAGTGAATAGTAGAGTAGAGTGATTTACAGACAAAAAGGGTAAATTATGGGAAACAAAAACAATATTTGCAAGTACCATAGTGAATACATACAAACATAAAACAGAAGTCCTATTTATGCATACCTATATGGTACATACATATAATGCACATGTGTGTATGTGTGTAGTGAATTTCGGTGCACTCGCTAAATATGTATTTTCATACATTTGTATGCGAAACAAATGGAATATTACTCATACGCCCCGCCGCGTTGATTCAGCAATGGCATTTCAGCGCATTCAAAACTGTGGTAATAAAAATTAAAATACGCATTTTCCCGTTGATTTTTCGATTCACATGTGTGTATTTAATATTCTAGCTAAAAATTAATTTCCATAGCTGATAATAAAATATAATTATTGTATATGTATTAATCACATATCTATTTTCAAATTTTCAGCTAGTAAAAATTTTCCATGCGCTTCGGTGTGTAGATTTACGGTTGATTACATTTTCGTGGAAAAATTAAAATTAATCTACTAGTAAACCTCACATTTTGACAGTTTTTTGTGCATAAATTATGCAAGTATTTAGTATAAAACGTAAACCGCGGGTTTTCAATTAAAAGTTTTAAATATCACTGCCAAAACCGCAAATTAAATAAATTTTGTTGAATTTTCGAGCTCAAAATGCAAATTCCAAGCAAATAATATTTTAAAAAATAAAATCAAATAAAATTAAAAATGCGAGTGTAATTAAAAATTCAAAACGCAGATTTTTAAGCAAATAAAAATAAATTCAAATTAATGCAAAACAAAAAACCAAAATTAAAACTTTTTTTCCTCACTCGCTTATGCAAACAAAGAGGCCACAAAAATGTGTAAATATTTTCACTTTGTGTTGTTATTTAAAAAACCGTTAAATTTTGGAAAAATATGAAACTACCTACAGTTTTTATAAACTGCATTTATTTCGCAGAAAATCAAAATATTAACTAAATACACATATAGGTATAAAAGTTAAAAGCAAACATCAATCTAACGCGGCTTAGTATTAAAAAGGCAGTTTCATGCATACAGGAGTACCTGACATGAACTTTAAATTTTAGATAAAAAAAAACTAATTTTCTCTTTGATGTTGCCATTGTCCATGCATACGCATCATATAGCGGACAGGAACGATAAGCGACTTGTAGAGTTTGGTTTTCATTCGTCGAGAGAGGGTTTTAATTTTCAATTACCTACTCAGTCCATAGTAGCACCTGTTGACAAGAGTGACATTATTATTGGTGTTGAGGCTGATCCCTAGGTAGACGAAGTTATCTACGACTTCAAAATTATGACTGTCAACAGTTACGTGGGAGCCGAGTGGTGAATGCGACGACTGTTTATTTGTAGACAGCAGATATTTCGTCTTGTCCTCGTTCACTACCAGACCCATATCCTTCGCTTCCATAGCATTATTAAAGACTTAAAATGACCCTCGGTCAGTTAATAATTTTAACAACCAAAAAGATATGAAAAGATAAGGTAATAAATAAAAAAGACAACCAAAACTGTTGACTGCTTATCATTAGCTCTCCTTCATTTTCTGTAATATTATAAACAAAGAAATTATGATATTTTTGTTATTATTATAATTAAACTTTGTGTTTAATTAAATGTAAAAAAATTAACTTTTTCAGAATATCGATAGCAAATTTAATTACAGCTTAATTAGTGATGCGCTGCTTTGACATTTAACAACTACATTATACGAACCAATTACCGTTGTACGGCAAAATTTAATTTTTTTTAATGAAGTAGGCGCATTAAATGATAGATATATGTATATAGCTATAATGTAACGATTTTTTATAAATGTTTTAATGAAAAACTATTATTATCAATAACCGGTGGGAATATTATTCCGAAAAGAAATATTAAAATAAACTTTGGTTACAGCATTGTTTGCAAACAAGGGGATTAACAAAAGTTCGGTAAAGTTGACCAGAAGGAAAGAACTAAAAAAATATTATTTTTGTATTTATTCGTAATCTTTGAGTTTTTTATCTTCTCTACATAATCGCCATTGATTTCAATGCATTTCTTTAGCCTATAGATCCACTTCTGAAAACAGTCTTCAAAATCTTGCTTTTTCAGCTTATCAAGTTCGGCATTAATTATCTCCTCGTTACTATGAAAGACCTTTCTTATTAATTTTTTTTTTTAATTTTTGGAAATAACCAGAAAGCGCAAGGTGCTATATCTGGGGAATATGGTGCGGGATGTATTTCTTCGATCCCAGAGATCGCAATAAAATTACTCGTTATTTCGGTAGTGTGGGATGGCGCGTTGTCAGACCATTTTCCAATGGAAAAGCAGCTTCGATTTTAGATTGGGTGAAGTAAACTGACAACATTACTTTTGCTGCTGATTTTTGTTGCTTAAATTTCACGGGTGGGTTTGCTCCTGTTGGGCTTCATACCACGGACTGCTGTTTGGTTTTCTGGACTTATAGAACCAGGATTCATCAGTCGGAAACGACTCTACTAAAGTCGCTGAACTAACCATTTTCGAATTTGTTTAGGAAAAATTGTGCAAACTGCACTCGATCCTCTTTTGGGCCTCATTTAAAATTCGTGGTATCCATCGAACAGATTTCTTCATGAACCCCAGATAATTACTTATTATTCACGATACAATCATGCCATTCAAGCCCAATTCATTAGCCAATTTTGGACTTCACCAGAGCTACAATGACGTAACCAGTGGAAGATTTTAGTCGACCTTCTCAGGGCTCGTCCTCTACAAAAAAATATCCGGTCTGGCATCTTCGGAACCACTTAGAAATAGTCTTTAAGGACGGTGCAATCGTTCCAAATGCAATTTGGCATTCACTGAATATCTGTATTGGCTGTAAATTACGCCGAAATCACATGGCGAATTTATGTTTGTATTGGTGGTGGAATTTCGTCTGACCTATCCTCAGCTGTCTTGCTTTTTCTCGTCTCCATATTAGCCGATCATTCTAAAATTTGAAAGGAAGACTAATAAAGTAATTGCAAAGGATTTGGTATTTTTAGATTTAACAAAAACAAATTGAAAGTCACCAACTGACCGAATTTTTGTTAATCTCCTCGTAAACTACAGAAAGTTTTTTTTTGTTAATTTTTGTTTGTTTTTGGACTTGTCATTGTTGTCATTGGAAGTTATTCAGATCTTTTTTTGTTATTTTCTGATAAACACATTTTTTTTTGTTTTATAATAAGCTGTTAGGTTTTAATCGTAATAAAACACACACACCCACAAGCATCATTGCGTCAAATCAAACGGTGGAACTATTAATAAAAATTAAATGCAAACATAAAATCACAGCTCAAAATTCCAACGGAAATTATGCCAAAAATTTACATAAATTATTGCAAATTAATTATTGTAATTCTATATGTGTAGGCGTGATTGTTTAACGGTCAATTCTTGTAAATCATGAAAGTAAACACAACATGTGCAAATAATGAAAGCAATTTTATGACTGTACAAACAGATTTAGAATATGTAATTTGAAAAACATATGCAATGGATTTTACATACGTGTATGTATTCATGTACATATATGTACTAGGGTTGCCTCTTATTTTTCGGGATTATAGAACAAAAACAAATATTAGTCATTGGGAATTGTCTTATTGTGCCTCAAAATGTTCTCCATTCAGATCTGAACTCTTTTGCATGCGTTTAAACAAACTGTCGAAACACTTTTGCCACTCCGATTAAGGAAGCCCCAAAACGTGCGGGTGTTAATGCTACAAGCATTGACCTCTTATTTTATTTTTTACATACGGGCAGTTGTTTCAGTCGATGTGGTAAAGCTTGCATTATCTTCGCTAAGAGTTTTACAACAACTAACTAACTAACAAACAAATAGTTACATACCACTCAGAATTTGCTGTTCTACGTTGTTCTAGTGATAAAGTTGCAACATTTTCAGCATTTGAACAAAAAGTGCTTCGTAGTGCTTCGTGCCCGAAGTCTTCCGAGTGCCAGTACGCAATGCTAACCCCTCGGCTATTGTGGCGTGCTAGAAACTTATAGAAAAGAAAATTCTCTTTGGAAAAATTACTACGCCAAGACGCAAATCAAATCATTTCCGTCATACGTCACGTTGTTCTACAACTCACAAAAATCATCCATAAAGCACAGTTTATATAAAAAAGTAAACTAAATAATGTAACCTCTCCGCAATGACAATGCACTGTGTATTCGGTTTAATTTTGTATTTTGCATAAAAGCACTTTGTTTGCTCATTTGCATCATCAGTACAAGGACCATTACCACCAACAATCTCACTCACACCCAATCCAGCTCATCGTCGTCAACTCAGAACCACCCACCGACAGCCCAGTCAAGCACGGCTCAGCCCTTGTTTACATTTCGCTGCTGCTGCCTTGACGCGCGCGTATCCATGTCAATGGTATCAACCGGCTGCTATTTTTACACGCGCTCAGTGAACCGCCTCCAACAATTGACATTCGCCAGTCAGCAGTCACCACAGTCCACAGCTCGCCGTTCGCAGTAGGTGTGGTGTAAGTGGCAAAATGAAATTAGCATTCGGTTTGCTGTGATCCTTTGGCTCGGTTTTGGAGTACATTTTGTATATCCCCAATGCATACATTCATACATATATATACTTATGTGCTACTAATGTAAACATTTTTCTATACCCCACGCACCGCGCCCAAGGTGTGAGTTCATAGAAAGCAGCTGCCCATGAGGTGTCAGCCTTGGTTGGGTTTTAGCTACACTTGTAATGAGATGTTAATTTTTCTGTGTTGTCGCGCTTAATTGTGTTATTCTGTTGTTGTTGTTGTTGTTGTTGTTTGTTGTTGTTGTTGTTGTTGTTGTTGTTGTTGTTGTTTGTTACTGTTGTTGCTGTTGTAGTTGTAGTTTGTTGTTGTTTTTGTTGTTGCTGTTGTTGTTGTTGTTGGTTCTTTAGTGTTGTTTGACAATATTGCGTAACACACTGTCATTTTGATGTGACTACTTTAACCTGCTCACACACACACACACACACACACACAGCGACAGCACAGGAGCTCATTGTTGATTACCACGCGTTGCAACACGTCGCCAACATGCGCTTCACCTGACTCAGTAATTGACCTCCGTCAATGAGTTTTATGAAGTGTGTATTTTATGCTACTAGTGGTATATAAATGTGCTTATATGGTTGTGCAAAATTCGAAAAATGTAGAAACTTTCGAGTGAGCATCGTGGCAGGCTTTGATTGAGCTCTGAGACAAGGCAGAAGCTCTCTTTGGATGCCCTATTTAGAGTTCTAAACCAAAAGCTAATGAAATTATACCTTTTTCCGTTCATCCATTCTTTTTTCGACGGCAAACCCAGCATTACGCACTACACGCACAACCGACAGTAGGGGTGCGTCTTGGAGATGAATGGAACATTCAACAGACTGGTGGCTGATCAACAACTACAGACCCCCCTAGCCTAATCCTAAGGCCGACCGGGAAAGAAGATGATAACATTGGTTTCTTATTAAGTAAACCTAAACATTCCCTTGACAGCTCCTATAAAATAGTTCGAAGTAAGGATACGTAGAAAAAATACTAAAGAAGCAGTCAAAAATTGTTTCCACTCGTGCGTACTTCTACGAATGGTGTCATTCTAAAAGTTTTCAATGCAGCCTTCACTGGTGGAAACAGAGGGAGTGTAAGACCCCCTATAAGTAGGAAGGTCCAAGTGGGGAGCGATCTAACTTTAAAGTCATTTCATGTGAGATGAGAACAGCTGCGGTGATCGGAGGCGGTAGGTACCACAAGAAAGAGCGCATAAAGAAGAAAGCAGATCTCGTACTAACGATAATGTGAATCGTAAAAGGCATATAGCAAATGCCTTTAGAAGTGCAGTTGAGGCTACTATTGACAGCCAGTGACTGTCTGAGGTTAACCGCATCAGCAGAGGAATATTTGTTGCATCTACATTGCATTTTAAAACTTTAACGGACTTGAGAGTTGTGACTAGTGACCAAAGCTTGCTTTCTAGTCTCCTGAAATCCCTCTCTCAAAAAGAGAAGAAAAGAGAATAGAGACTGTAAAAGATACGAGTAAATGAGCCCGAAGAAGTGATGCAACAGAGTATCACCAAAGTCCCACGCATAGTTTTGGAACGTTTTAAGAAAAACTGCTTTCGAAACTTAATTTTATGCGTAATATCAATATTGCGATGTTTCTCAGAGTAGATAGTATCATCACTTGACTTAGGATATGCTCATTTCTCTAGTTAAACCACAATGTTTTTTTAACTTTTTTCATATTAACTCTACGATTACCCTAATTCAGGCACATAGGTACATACATACTCGTATGTATATGTAGGACATAAGCACAGGATAGTTTAATTGATGCTTTTGAAATGTTGAATAGCCAGCAAATTAATGCTAATTAAATGCGTTCAAAAGTTCAAACTACTACTACACGTGTAGTACAGCATGTGCTGTTTGTGTGTGGCCCTGTGTGTTAAATTCAACCAATATCCTCGCAGCATTTTCGCTTTCATTGCCTTACTTTATCGCTGTTTTGCATTGGGTCAATTTGTAGTTTTTGTTTTTTTTTTTTATAATGTGTTTCACTTGCTACTTTCGTGGCTATTGTAACTAATTTCTCGCATTCGCGCCATGGCCATGTGCATGCATCGCTTAATTACCAGCCACTGAGCACTTCTTTCCGAAAACTGATGCCTAATGAAATGTTTAAAAGGCGGTGAAGGCACTTGATGAGGCGCAAAACAAACTGAGAGGAATGCCAGTAATTTTTTTTTTTGTATTGTAGAATGTGAAGATGATAAGAATCTTTTTAAGAGACGGATTTTCTTATTAAGTTATTTCAAAACTTACTAAAAATTTATTAAATATTTTTCTTTAATTTTTATTTATAGTAAAACATTTTTTGCACTTTAACTTCATTGTTGTTAACCCAAAACTAGATAATGCTTCATTTTGTGCATAATATATTAGAATTAATGGCACAAAAGCGTTGCCTACAATTAGGCTCCTTGTTAGCGAAGATGCACACCCTTAAATATATTCAGTTGAGATTCCCCTTCTAAATTAACAACTTCCCTCTACTCCGATATTTTCTTTGAGCACTAAGCACTTCTGCTCATTTATGGTTTAAGATCTTTACTCTCTCTTTAATTAAGTGATACGAAGCATTTTACATATATCTGAGATATTCTTAAGCAAAAGTTCAAGCTTCTCAGTAATCAGCTAACAAATGGTACTTTATTTTTACTATTAAAATTTAGGTTAGGTTACACTGCTGGACTAATGCGCCTTAAAAAACCCCCGTTGGACCTTTGCAGTGTCAGATGGGAGTCCGTTTTATTTGGATCTAAAGTAGTCCTCATCCACGAAGTTCAACCACTACTAGTCATTTGTTTAAAAACTTCGATAGAGTAGGTTTTCTAACGGCTCTCTCAAGCCTTCTTCCCTACTTACTACAAAAAGTTTGAACAAAATATTTGCATTACCTTCAGCCAACAACTCAGGTTTCATTCATAAATATTTTACCATTGCATTGCATTAATGAGAAGAAACTTTACTTTCCTCGGCTTCTATCATTTATGAATCAACAATGACGCTGCCCAAAAAAAAAAAAAACAAAAATAACAACAGACTTTTCCCATTAAAAACAAACTTAATGTCTGCACTCAGCTAAAGGAACATCTTAGCAAATGAACTCACTCAGGCTATGGGCAAAGAAAAGGAAAAAAACTGAGAAGTTCTTGAATGTCCATTGCAACTGCAGCCGCCAATGGCAAATATCATTTCACACAGCTGATCAGATAAGAAAATACAAGATGACGCGGAGTGTGTTTGAGATAGAGTGCAGGAGAATAGACAAATAAAGACAAGTCAGCGAACAAACAACATGAGCAACTTGGCAAGAAAGAGTTGGCTGTTGAGGCTACTTGAAAAGTTGTAGCCAGCAACTTCAACGGCAACACTTTGACCTGGTCGAAATAATGTCTAGTATATAACGAAAAGTTTAGTGATAAAAAAGTAATAGAAAATAGACCCAAAAGTATTAGAAAGTTAACAGCGAAAAGACAACCTACAAGCTAGGCTATATTAGTATATAAGGATAATATGTTGCCGGCAAAGTGTTAGCAGCTGCTCAGTTGAATTGCAAGCAACTTGCGCAACTTAATAATTTAGTTGCAAACAGAGTTAGTGGCTATAATAAATGTGTATATACATCAATATATATATATATATATGTATATATGTACATAAGTGCAAAATTAAAAATAATATATTTCAAAAAATAAATAATAAAGTACGAATCAACAGCTGGTATAAACGAAAATCAAGCGATAGAGTTAATAAAGAGTACAGTGCGCCTTGCGTCACCAAAGCAAGTCCCAACTTAGGTGGAATAAACACTCGCGAAGTGTGAGCCATGATGACTTAGATTCCTTATGTAGCAAGGCCTGCTTCATTGACTATTTCTATGTTGCTCAAATCAAATGAAAAACTTTAACAATTAACCGCAAAACAATGACAAAGGAGCGACACTAACTGGAAGCGGAGAGCAAAAAATAAAAAATCAAGAAGTCTGAAAAAAGAGCCAGCCAGAATGCAAGTATTTAGCACGCATTGCAAAAAAACCCGCTACCCAGTAAACTAAAATTAGGGGAAATACAAATTTTCATGAACGATAGCTATTTACGAACTAAATGACATGTCTTCCAGTAGATGTCACTCAGTTGGGATCAGTTACTCACTGAATTAGGAAGAGTTGAAATCTCAGTACAAGAGTTTTACTTTAATTACTGCCCAGAACGTATAAGGCTTTGAAGAAAGAAATTGAGAAAGCTCTCTTCAATTTTTCTGGTTACCATTATTAATACATAAATTGAGTTTGATGCACGTAGGCGAGGAAAATCTCGTATTTCCATCATTTTGTTATTTTCAAGTGCACGCTTCGATTATATTTTTTTATCCGATCGACTTTGCATAAATCCCTAAAGATTTGCGATAATTTCTCTCTTAGAACAGGGTTGGGCAAATAGCTTTATCTATTAAAACTTTATTTCATCAAGTCCAGTCGAATCATATAAACGTTATTATAATTTTATAAAAAGTCCATGCCGAAAAATCAGATTTCCCCACCCATTTTCGAAGTCGTCAATTTCCAGCATGACTCTGAGGCTCATGGCTTGTGGGCTGAATGCTCTACTGTGTGAGCTGCTTGGGTGGCAATACGCAAGTGTTTTCGCGTCTATTGTCTCAACTTTGAAGCGAATTGTTAACATTTATTGCATGCCTTGTATTTGTATATTGTTCCACAAGCAATGTGTGTATGGTGGAAATAAAAATAAATGTAAGTAGTATTTTACACACATAATAAAGTGAAGACGCTTTGCGTTGTAAAAGCGGAATTTCTTAATATACTAAAGTCTTACACTTGCCTTACACTTTAGTACACATATATGCATATACATACGAGTATGTGAGCAGGAAAATATAGGCATATAAGTACACTTGCAACATATGGAAAAAGTTTCAAAGTCAGTTTGCTGAAATTGTTTAAATTCTAGTCGAATGTTTCTGCGTTACTCTGTTTCTCTTTTGCCACTATTCTTTTCTACTCGCATGTTTTGTGGGAAGCAAACACAAACTTAAGAATCTAGTACAAGCTACAAAAGTCGACTATCATTATCTAATACCAACAACCAACAGCTGATATTCGCTACAAATTTATTTTATTTGTTTCCATTGTTGTTGTTATTTTTTCTCCCTTTTTTGTTTAAAAAGTTTAGTCATTTTGCATTTCCCTCGAAATTCTCTTTGCTATTCTCTTGTATAAGTAGTTTAGTTTACTTGTTTCGCAAGCCGATTGTTTGGCAAAAGTTACACCTGTTACAAAAGAACGGAAAGAAGTAAAGAAAATGGTATTGTGCGCTGAGTTTGAAGCTCAAAGCAGATTATACTGTTAGCAGCAAACAATATAACGAGATTAAAGACAGTTTTAAGTTATGTAATGTAGAAATGCAACATGTCTTTATATTGTTATCTACTTTGTAGGAATAAAAAGTTTGCATGAATTACGAATTCAATAAAATAATGTGCCCGCATATTGTTTTAAAGAAAAAAAGGTTCAGTTCCAAGTTAAATTTTGAGTTTAATGATGTGGCCTACATTTGGGCGCAATATAAACATTGGTCACACACCGAAAAGGTTTAAAACTTAAAAAAAACTAACAAATAAACCTAAATTAGTACTCATAAGCTTCCTAATAAACATTTTTTTCTTCATTTGTTTTTAATCCATATTTTATATTTAATTTTTTAACTTTTTAATTCTTTTTTATATTTTTTATTTTATTTTATTTTGGTTTATTTTATTTCATTTTATTTTATTTTATTTTATTTTATTTTACTTCATTTTATTTTATTTTATTTTATTTTATTTTATTTTATTTTATTTTATTTTATTTTATTTTATTTTATTTTATTTTATTTTATTTTATTTTATTTTATTTTATTTTATTTTATTTTATTTTATTTTATTTTATTTTATTTTATTTTATTTTATTTTATTTTATTTTATTTTATTTTATTTTATTTTATTTTATTTTATTTTATTTTATTTTATTTTATTTTATTTTATTTTATTTTATTTTATTTTATTTTATTTTATTTTATTTTATTTTATTTTATTTTATTTTATTTTATTTTATTTTATTTTATTTTATTTTATTTTTTTTTTTATTTTTTTTTATTTTATTTAATTTTATTTTAATTTTATTTATTTTTATTTTATTTTATTTTATTTTATTTTATTTTATTTTATTTTATTTTATTTTATTTTATTTTATTTTATTTTATTTTATTTTATTTTATTTTATTTTATTTTATTTTATTTTATTTTGTTTTATTTTATTTTACTTTATTTTATTTTATTTTATTTTATTTTATTTTATTTTATTTTTCTTTTATTTTATTTTAATTTATTTTATTTTATTTTATTTTATTTTCTTTTTCTTTTATTTTATTTTAATTTATTTTATTTTATTTTATTTTATTTTATTTTATTTTATTTTATTTTATTTTATTTTATTTTATTTTATTTTATTTTATTTTATTTTATTTTATTTTATTTTATTTTATTTTATTTTATTTTATTTTATTTTATTTTATTTTATTTTATTTTATTTTATTTTATTTTATTTTATTTTATTTTATTTTATTTTATTTTATTTTATTTTATTTTATTTTATTTTATTTTATTTTATTTTATTTCATTTTATTTTATTTTATTTTATTTTTTTTATTTTATTTTGTTTTGTTTTATTTTATTTTATTTTATTTTATTTTATTTTATTTTATTTTATTTTAATTTATATTATTTTATTTTATTTTATTTTATTTTATTTTATTTTATTTTATTTTATTTTATTTTATTTTATTTTATTTTATTTTATTTTATTTTATTTTATTTTATTTTATTTTATTTTATATTATTTTATTTTATTTTATTTTACTTTATTTTATTTTATTTTATTTTTCTTTATTTCTTTAGTCACAACTTTAATTGTTTTATATTTAATTGCCGCTTACCTTAAACAATGCACTCTGTACTTATTTTTTCAAAAAAATCCTCTTGCAATCTAAACTTTTCAATGTTTTTTCGTAGCAAATTTGAGTTTAACTGCTAGTGGTTGTTGTTATAATCGACGTTACTGCAAGTTGCATATTTGCATACGCAAATTTTCTTACCATTAACATTATATCAGCACAAAAGTTTTCTAATGTTTGCAGAAGCGTTTTGCAAACGAGAGCCGCTGGGCGTAAGAGTAACCGCTAATTGCGTTAGTTGGTTGCGGAATGCGAGTCGAGTTAAATGTTTCAGCTCCCCTTGCCGCATGAGCTACAAGAAACCTTTGCATTGAGTACGTGTATTACGGTAAATGTAACTGTTTTTCTACATCTCGTCGTTCGCCCAAAAAAAGACCAAATCTTATGTTTGACTAAGTTAAAGTAGCGAACAATTTCATGAAGGGAATGCCAGTTCCTTATTGGCTGATAGGAAGAATTTTGAAAATTTAAATATATATATATGTGTGGGTGTTTGTGTTTGTGTGTGTGTTGTATTATACACTGAATTGCCCGGCTATTCAGAATATCTTTGCTGCGTAACTGCACAGTTAACTACAATTGTTGCAACGGTGCTCCATACGCTATTCGCCTTTTATAACGGTGCAACATTCAATGTGGAAAAAATACAAAAGGAAGAAATAACAAAAACAATTGCATTTAAAATCACTATGGGTTCGTTGGTGTAATAAAATGAAGCCTTTGGTGGGAGACGTACGTCTTCTGTGAGTGTGTGTAATGTAAACTTCGATTATCGCTCTATGGCTAGACATTGTAGCTGCCAGCGCCAACAACAACAACTTCGTGTTTCAAGCATTGAAAAAATGCTGATAAGAGCAGAGGAACGTGGTGTATAAAATTTAAGAAGCGCTTAAAGCGTGCATATTCCTGCTGGGAAAGAGCGTATATAAGCTCATATGAGCACTAGAAGAACCCTAGGTATGTAAACGCCTACATACGAGTATAATTATATTTATCTATATTGTATTGAGGAGTATAGTATTTGCGACATACAGCCATTTATTCCTTAAAATCTTTGAACAACGGGAGCTTTCACTGGACTCTGACAAATGGACTCTAAAATGGAACACAAAGAGCAGTCTGCGCAGGAGTTACCGGAGATATTATGTCATTCCTTATATCAACTGACTATAGACAGATTTATGGAACGGGGTTGTTGGAACCAAAAACAATTCGGACACAGCGATATATTAAACCAGCGCACAAAACCCTTAAATAAATCGGATTATATCCTCCCAAGATCAGATTTCAATAGTTGCTTATAAGTGGTATACCCTGGAGGGTTTTGTGTTTTGTAAAAGAGGAGGATACCATCTCCATCTGCACCGACGAGTCCAAAATGGACTGCAGAGTGGGTACGAGGTATACTCCGCAGATCTCAAAATATGCCCATCTTCACATCTACCAAACTCAACCACCAACTTCCAAGCGGAAGTAAGACTTTCTTTAAATTCCCCTTAGATCCAAATTTAGATTTCTCAAATACGGTGTATTGTACTGCTAATAATACTTATATACTGAGATAAACCACAAGTAATACATACATACTCCTCGCATTACACTTCAGTACTTTCTAAATCATTCGATAATAATCCGCAGACTTCATTTCGCCCTGGATAGACTCTCTTTGAATTAAAACTTCTTCTCTCTGCCTCTTGTAAGCGCTTTGCATGTGGATGACTTTTTTTTTGAAGTAAACACCATTACGTGAGTACGTATGTACTTATGTACATACAAAAGGCAATTTTTTTTAGTATGCATATATGTTTGTATATGTTTGTATGTGTATGCATATGCACAACGGTAAGCTACGCCTTTTTCAAATTTAAATGCAAATTTGCAATTTTCTTCCACCAAACACTCTGCACACTCAATTTACACTTCGTTATTATTTATTTTGTTTCTCATTTTATTTATTTTTTTTTTTTGGTTTTTCAGATTTTTTGTATCTTTTTCCACTTTATTTACGAATAAAGAAGAAGAATGAATGAAATTTCCTTTTTGCTCGAAAAGTCAATGTCTCTTGCATGCCGAAAATCCACGGTACCTTACAATATTTATCGTCGTACATCGTTAAAGCACAAAACGATCAACGCAAGGTAAGCACTTACAACCACCAGAGACATACACGTACACACACGAAATATTATATATGTATGTAAGTATGTATAGGTAAATGCAAGTAAGCAATTCAGCAGCGCAAAGTCATTCGCTTTAGTCGACGCGCATTCTTTGGATTTTTGTTACCGTAATAAGGGTTTTGTTCTCCATTTGAACGTCAGGCAATGGGCTAACACACACCGCACTGATGCCTAAATACAAAAGGTACTAAGTTAATTTTTTACGAAGAAAACACACTACATAGGTACATACATATGTATGTATACGTGTATATGCACATATTTGACAACAACAATAACAACAACAACAATAGCGTTCATAAATATTGCAAAGCTCAGTACCTTTTTGAGGTTTCTATAGACGTATAGGATTCTAGTGCTTCAAAAGGGGAGATCGAAAAATATCACTTTCGGCAAAAAAAAAAAAGAATTTTAAATTTGTTTTAAAATTTTTTAGCAGAAAATTTTAAGCATTCTTATCTTATATTCTAATAATTTTTGCGCTCTTTTTTTGTGTTCAATGCAATATTGAAGATTTTATTTATCACAGTTGGAATTATCCGATCCCCCTTAATCCAGTGTGTTCTACGAGCCATTGAATAATTTGTAGTCAGGGGGTAATATCAACTGTATTTGAATGGAGTCTTCGTGACATCGGGCCGCCTCTGCGGCAAGGGATGCTACTGCGTGTAGCTGTAGATTTCCCCACCCACGAATTTGACCGCTGAGTCCACGTTGACAGACATGTAGTCGTACGAATAAGATGAACCCAAGCCTAAACAAAACTTTAAACACGCTAGAGTAGAAGAAAGCCAGGAGGCCGACCAGTAGAGCACCCATTAGGAGGCTGGAGGCGATGACTCCGATGCGAATAGCAAGGCTTCGCTACGCACTACAAGAGAGACTGCGCCATCATACGCCATAGACATCGCTTGGTTCGAGGTTCAGACTATAAGGTGGATCCAACCAAGCTAATGGCGAGTTACTATCAATGTGTGTGGTCTAGTGTAGTCATTATGAAACACAATTCACCTTCTGATTTGACCAACTCTGGGCACTTCTGATCGATTAATTCCTTCAAATGGTCTAATTGCCGACTGTAAAGGTCCGAATTAGGTGTTGGCGGCAGGTGAAAAGGTCTTAAAGGATGATTCCTTGTCAATCCCACCAAGCCCACAGCAAAACTTTACTCAGGATTTTTCTCGTTAACTTACGTGGCATCCATACATCAAGGTTCTTTGTGTATACAGCCTTCCTCAAGTGGTTCCAAATGGTTTTTGTTTTTTTTTTTTTGGTTCATAAAATCTAATATTTTTGGTGCACCCATTTTAATTTCATTAAAATATATTTCAATATATGTACATATGTACGTTTACTTCTAAGCTGCCAACTACTTCTTCGTGCGCTTGCAATTTATTTGTGCTTTTACTTGTTACAAGCCCTAAGCTTGCACTCTTTTTCTTCCTTTGCTTGTGTACTTTAATCACGCGATAATATCGTCATTCATGCGTCGTGTTCGTGCATTAAAACACAATAACACAGTTTACATACACGTACTCGTATGTACGAGTATGTAGTCCTTGCGTGTGCACGTAAATCAAATTCATAATTTCGAAAATTCTCTCAGGTTGACTAAACTTTCCTCGTAAGTCTTTTTTAGACAACCAAAACTAAAAACAGAAAATTGCAAGGTGTTTAATCAGAACTAATTTGCGTGTAAATCGATATGAGTTTATGAACTCGAGTAATACATATATGGTATATGTACAATATGTATGTAAATGTAGCAACAAGTACAAACTCAACCGAAAACTAAAACTGAACAAAAAACTCCAGCCATAAATTTGATTGAGATTAAGTGAATTTATTTGCATTTAAATAAAGTTTTACCAAGGCATGTCTTGGAAAGAGTGTTGTATTTATAACGAATAAAAAAGGTTTATTTAAATTTGTTAAGAGAAAACTACTACAGGGCTATCCATTTTGTGGGCTCTCATAATTTGTCTCATTATTAGTGACATTGGTATTAGATGTGAAACACTACAGCATTCAAATGACCAACTTGATGAAACTACAAATCATTCAAATCGTGTACTTCAATTACAGACTACAATAAGTTAGTGATGATGTTCTTTATGCCTTGTTAACGCTGAAGCAAGAATTTTGTTTTAAAACCTCATTACTTTTTTTCAACTAGGTTGGTTCTCTTGATAACAGAACCAAAGATGTTTCCAGGAACCAAATTTTTGTACAAGGCGCTTTTGGAATAAAAAGAATATATCTAGTGAAATCACAAGCAAATCAAAAACCAATTTATTTATAGGAAGTTGAGATGCGTAAGAAATTTGATATCCCATTAGTTACTTTAACATACCCTCTTCGACAAAATGAAACATAACGCACTAGTTAACCGTATGCCCTTCCGCTCACCGTATTTAGGTATAAAGAAAATTAATGGTGAACTTACTCTGGCTTGGAAGATGGGGGACCTCCTGGACAGCCAAGGTAGTTCGAAGGTGAGAATCTCGATGAAGATTGCTACCAAACACAAAAGAAGTTGGCAGACTCCTTAGGAGTCACTCAAACAGACATTTCAAAACGTTACAAAGCAACCGGATACATTTTAAAGCATGGAAGTGTGGTGTCATATTAATTGAATCCAAAAGACGTTGAAAGACGATTTAGACACAAAGCTATAATTTTCTTTCATAACAACCTCTCATTGTAATGCCGGTTAAAAACTTTTTGGAAAGCAGCGGCGAGTAAGTTTTGCCAGACCGGCTTTACACCCCGTCTGAAACATATCTAGAATTGGCTTGATTCAACCTTGGCCGTCAAGCCGAGCAGTTCTTTTGGGCTCGAATCCACAGTTGGCAGAAAGAAGGGAAATTCTTGCAGCTTGGAATGGGTAACATTTTGAGAAATACTACTGTGCAAATTTTTCTTAAATACACGTTCAAATTTTAACTAAAAAAAATTCATGAGTTAAGTTGGAAATAATTTCACTGACAAAAATTCAAAGCTACAATACACCTTCTTAAACTCAAAATGTAATTAAAAAGATACACAAAACAACTTTTTTTTTTGAAATGCATACAATTATTTAAATAAAACCGAGTTAAACGTACAAAAAAAAAACAAACATTAAAAACGTATGAACCTACTTTTGCATAAATTCTCGAAATTTTACCGAGTTCGCTGCAGCTTCCAGGTCAAAACTTATCGGTTATTTACACAGTCAATTGTACAACCTTGGCCGCTTTGGCAAATAACTGCATAAACAAGTTTTCAGCAAATATTCCAATAAAAAATTTTTTTCGCCAATTATTCGAACAAAAGTTTAACAAACAAAATTCAGCTACAGATTCTCGCTACCAAAATTGTTGATGTTGTTGTATGCTTTTGTTCCGTGGAAGGAAAAGTAAATATGAAGCAAATATGCTGTGCCAACTACCATTCACAGCCAGCAGCTGATATGCACATTCATATATATATATGTATGTATGTATTATGTACATATACACAGCTACACACACTATTGTATAAGAGGGGATTAACAAAAGTTCGGTAAGTTGACCAGAAAATAAATCCTTTTTGTATTTATTCTTAATTTTTGTCTTTTTTTATGTTCTCTACGTAATCGCCATTGATTTCAATGCATTTCTTAAGCCATAGATCCACTTCTGAAAACAGTCTTCAAAATCTTGCTTTTTAAGCTTATTAAGTTCAGCATTAACCGCATTAATTACCTCCCCGCTACTATTAAAGACCTTTCCTATTAAATTTTTCTTAATTTTTGGAAATAACCAGAAATTTCAAGGTGCTACACGTATATCTGGGGAATATGTTGCTGGATGCATTACTTCGATCCCAGAGATCGCAATAAAATTACTCGTATTTCAGTAGTGCGGGATGGCGCGTTGTCACGATCCCCTTTCTTCCTCTTTTCCAACAAATTATTGAAAACTTTTGGTAAGCACTCTTCGGTTACAGTCTGACCCTTTTCCAGTGGAAGAGCAGCTACGATTTTAGATCCGGTGATGTAAACTGACAACATTACTTTTGCTGCTGATTTTTGTTGCTTAGATTTTGCGAGTGGGTTTGCTCCTGTTGGGCTTCATACCATGGACTGTAGTTTAGTTTCTGGATCGTACTTATAGAACCAAGATTCGTCACCAGTAACGATTTTACTAAAGTTGCTAGACTAACCATTTTCAAATTTGTTTAGGAAAAATTGAACAAAATGCACTACAGCCTCTTTTTGGGCCTCATTTAAAATTCGTGGTATCCATCGAGCAGATTTCTTCGTGTATCTCAGATGATTACTTAATATTCACCATGCAGCCATGACATTCAATCCCAATTCATTAGCAATCATTTCTTATGTCAATCGTGGCTCATCGTCAATTTTGGACTTCACCAGAGCTACAGTGACGTCATCAGTGGAAGATATTGGTCGATCTTCTCGGGGCTCGTCCTCTACGCAAAAATGTCCCTTCTGGAATCTTCGGACATAGAAATAGTCCTTAAAGACTGAGCAATCGTTCCATATGCAATTTGGCATTCACGGAATATTTATATTGACTGTAAATTACGCCGAAAACCGAAGAGAATCACATGGCGAATTTCTGTTTGCGTTGGTGGTGGAATTTCGTCTGACCTATCCTCAGCTATCTTCCGTTTTCTCGTCTCCATTTTTAGATTTAACAAAAATAAATTGAAAGTTACCAACTAACCGAACTTTTGTTAATCCGTTCGTATATGTATGTATGTATGTACGTTATTGTGCAAAACTATTAAAATATTATCATTACAATTTAACCTTCGAGTCTCGAAGTCGACACACAAAAGCAAAACTTGAAGCCAAATGAACTTTTAACTATGTAGTGGCAACAACAACAAAACGTGGAACAAAATTACAAAATATAAAGTAAAATAAAATAAAATAAATATAAAAATAGCAACCGAACTGTTGGTCAGGCAATTCAAGGAGCAAATAAAAAATAAAAAGAAAAACATATAATATATAATATATAATATACCTATACCTATATATACAAATGGCGCTTTTGTAACCGTTGAAGCGATTTCCGGCCGAGCTCCTACTCCAATTTGTGGTTTTTGCGTCTTGCTGTTTTTTCCAACAAATAGAGGGATCTACAGTTTATACTAAGCCGCCTCCGAACGGCTGGAGACACACTCGTAGGGGTTGACATAATAATGGTAATAATAAAAGCGTAAAATAAAAAAAAAATACAATAAAAAAAAGAATAAAAAATAAGAAATAAAAATACAAATAATTTAAAAATAAAAAATAAATGGCCTAAAATTTGTATAAAACATGAATTAAGAGCAAATGTCGGCAGTTCAAAAATTTCCCAACAAAAAATCGAAATTCAATGAAAGCGCCAACAAGGGCTGGGCCTGGGAGGCGCGTAACAATGTCACATTAAAATATTTATTTTTATTTTTTTTTTTACTTTTTGCTTTTAATGGTATAATCGGCGTTTTCTGCCACAAATATTGCCGCCTGCTGTGTGAAGCTATTGTACTTTAACATTTATAGGAATTTGAGAATTTTGTGTTTATGTATGTACAATATGTACAATATGTATATGTATGTATGGTAAATGCAGAAATGAGTTCATTTATATGTACGTGTTGGCATTGAAATTGGTTTTAATGTGCGGCATTTGCAACCAAAATGCGATTGAATATCGCATAAAATACAACAACAACAACAACAACAACAGCTAAACACAGGATGTAATAAAAACTCAGTGTTAGCCACCAAATGGCTGAGGGAAAAAAGAAGAAGGAGACTAAAGGCATGGAAAAAAACGACATAATCATTATAGAAATTTGAATTCAAGCAATTTATGAAAGATGGCGTGAAATTGTAAGTAACAACGAGAAAATATTCCAACCAAGCTCAAAATGGCAACAACACAAATGGCTTGTTTGCCAAATTTGGCTGAATACAAATCGACTATCGGCATTCAATGAATTTTTATGCGAAAGCAACGCTGATGAGGATGGCAAATGAAGGAGATGAAAAAAGCAGATGTAAAGGCTCTAATAAAAATATCAGGTTTTAAGATTTTCATGCGGAAAATGGGTCGCCAAGGCCTCAGGAGACCTAGACCAGGTTATGAAAAACTTTAAAAAGCTAGTTTTGTATCGATGGAGCTTTTGTTTTGGTACTGCAGTTCTAGAGTGGAAGCAGGAGAGCCCGTTTCTCTTTCATAAACGAATCATAAATCGACTTAGGTGAAAGTGGCTGTAGCAAAGATTGGAAAATCTGTTAAAAATTATGAACGCTCTCTTCGACTAAGCGAAGCCTGACTGAAACTAGCGGGTTGTTGTACAAATTTTGATGGTAACTTTATTAAAAGGAAGGTATTCTAATTGAATAATATCAGCCATCTCCAAATCCATCATTTCGGCAACTAGAGCAACACCATACATGTCGCGATGTTTCTAAATGGCTTATTGGGTATATGTGTGTACCTCCAGCCGTAATCAGATCATCATACAAGAAAATATTTTTTTTTGAATTAAAGTCGGTCCTTCTCAGGGATCATCTATACTGAAAGAAGTTTTGGTATCAAAATATTTATTGTAATGGGCATTTTTTAATCGCTGAAGCGAATTGATATTTTCCCAACAAATGGTAGGACCTTCAACCGACTCTGACTGATGTTCTAGTTAGAAATATACTCGAATGGCTTGACATTCCTTACCGAGAGCGACTGTAAAAACTAAAGGTTCAATAATTTATGGAAGACACAAAATAAGAATGGTGGGGAAAAGAGGCTGAGAATTGCTAAAGTGATTATAAAATTATACATGCTATCTGGTCATCCTCATGAGGCGATGTAAGATCACGCATTCTGGGCCAAATATCGTAAGATAAGCCTCCTCAATGTCGCATATAAGGTGCTTTCGAGTGTTTTGTGTGAAAGACTAAAGCCCACCGTCAACAAACTGATTGTATCTTAACAATGCGGTTTTAGGCCTGGTAAACCCACTACTACCCAGATGTTCACCAGGCGCCAAATATTGAAAAAGACCCGTGAAAAAAGGTCGACACATACCATCCTCTCGTCGGCTCTAGAATAGTCTTACACAGAACGCAAAGTAGCTGACTCTACGCAGTTATTTTTGAATTTGGTATCCCCGCAAAACTTATACGGCAGTGTTAGCTGATGTTAAGCAATACCAAAATCACCGTCAAGACCGTCAAGGATCTCTCCGAGCGGTTCGATACCAAATGAAGTTAGTGCTGACAGTCATAAATTTGAAGCCGTAGATAATTTCGAAAATCTTAGAACCAGGCAATTGAAAAGTAAAGTCCTCCCCCTACGAGCAAAGACTAAACCCTACAAGTCGCTCATCGTTCCCGTCTTGCTATACGGCGCGGAGGTATGGACGATTGTTTTGCGTAGGATTTACGGTTCTCTGTCAGATATACGACGGCATTGGCATCTTCAACGAATCCAAAGACAGTGCCTACGCTAGCTAAGTCATGTGGTCCGAATGAATAAGAATACTCCAGCATTCGATTCGGTACTCGCCGGTGAAAGCGGAGGAAGAGGAAAACCTCCACTCCATTGAAAAGATCAGGTGAAGATGGGCTTGGCTGTACCTGGTATGTCCAATTGGCGCCAAACAGTGAAATAAGGAATTAATGGCGCGCTGTTGTTAGCTCGCTCCGAATTTTCCTATTTTGAGATTATTATTTGCAATATTCCCTGCAGACAATCAAACGCAAGTGCATGAATGTGACTAAATTATTTTACGGTAACAGCTGCAAAATAGCATTCCACTCTGAATAACTTACAATATTTGCGGCGTAAAAGCTACAAACCTACAAAGCGACAAACCGACAATGCGACAAATGCACATAAGCCGCTTAAAATTGTAAGACACACGCTCAGGCATATATGTATGTATGTATTTATATCCTGCCTTAGCACAATAATATTTTGTATTTTCTTCTAAACAAATTGTCACCATAAAATATAATTGTAAACGCGAGGAAATAAAAATTGCCACATGGTGTATTTTCAACGACAAACTCCATTGAGTTCCGCGGTGTCAAAAATATCATGAATCCTTGAATGCAACAATAGCAACAAGCGACTTTTGAAGATGCAACACGAAGATGCGATTTAATGTAAAACAGCAACAAACATAGAAAGAGCAAGAAATCAAAAATGAGAAAATCTAAAAGCAATCACGCAACTCACTCACCCACCCACTCTCATCCTCACCTTCGCCGTCACTCTCTCCCTTCCCCTTTCTCACTCACATTAACCACTTTACTTTCAAGCGTTTCCATCTGCGAATTTCGTCGACTGTCATTTCACTCTCATTTCACATTTACACTTCGCATTTTGTGTGTGAAATTTGCATAGTTCACCAACTACTACTGCATCATACTCGTCCAACTAATGCTGATGATTTTGCATAAATTCATGAAATTTTATAAACCGAACGCGCGCGATGCAGCCGCAATGGCAAATGAGTATGGAATGCTTCGCGGTTTTCGTGATTTGCATTCACTCGTGAGTGGAAAAGCCGCTGAGTGTTTTTGCCTGTCAGCCGGATTCATTGCCTTCAAATCACTTGCCGAGTGAAAAGGGAAGTGAAAAGGAAGTGAAAAGGTGCAGCTTACAAAGTACTCAATGTAAATTTCTTATTGTTGCATGCGCATATTTAAAGCATCTTAACCCTCTTGCACCAATAAATACACGTATGCAGAGTAATAGTGTGTAGTGTGTCGGAAATTGTCATTAGCAATACACGCACATGGGAATACCTAAAAATATTTACTGCAAAAGAGTATTAAAAAAGTGAATATAAATTTTAGATTAGTTTTTTGTAATTTTGGAAATTTTTTCTGAAAATAAATGGAAGTAAAAGTTAGACAACTGTTGAGGTATGTATTAAAGCGTTAAAGAAAAGCAAAAAAGAAAGAAAAGCAATTAAAGAGAGCTGATCGATTATATTCAAGGAAAATTATGTCATACAAAAATATTGGGCTTAGATTCTGCTAGTCAGTAATGAAACTCCCAGTTTGCTTCACAAATGTAGATTAAAAGGCAAAGTGTGTTTCCCAAAGCTATCATGAAGAATCTCCTGAAATTTTACAATTGCTAAAAAAATATTCCGGGGGTTATCGACATTATGTGGCTTAAACGAGTATGCAGAGTAAGGAAGAAAATATTTATTCTTTGAATTTTTTCTATTAATTGTTTGTTAACAAAATATTTCCACATAACTTTAAAGATTATAGTCACTGGCAACCAATCAAAGAAATATTTTCCTAAAGAAGTCGATATCTTGCATTATGAAGGACTTTTGCTTGATCTAAAAGACTGCTGTAGCAGCAGCAGCTGAGCCCACTCAACTCATGGGATTCAACTACAGTATTAGGTAAAGTAAAAATTTCATTCGGTTTTTATCTAAGAGATGGCGTTATTGTCCATAGTACTATTGTTACGTGTCGCATCATGTCATACTCTATGGCGCTGAAAACGTGTTTATTCGCGCTAAAAGTTTGTCGTTCACAGTTTTTCGATTGATTGACTCAGTACTTTGTGAGCGCTCGTCAAAGATGGACATCAGCAAAGAGAAAATTCGCTATATTTTAAAATTTTTCTTCGATCAAGGCGAAAAAGCACCCAAATCGGCTGAAAAAATTAATTTAGTTTATGGGCCCAATACTGTAAACGAACGTGTAGCACAAAAGTGGTTTGCTAGGTTCCGTTCCGGTAATTTCGATGTCAAAGATGCACCACGTGTCGGGAGACCTGTCGTCGAAAATTGAAATAAAATCATGGAAATAGTGGAAACAGGCCGTCACGTGAGCACTTATTCAATTGCTGAGGAACTAAAGATAAGCGAGAAAACCGTTTGGAACCATTTGCATTAAAAAAAGGGGAACGAACTTTACCTAGTGTAAGGTTGAATCTGAAGCCAGCCCCACACTTAACAGTGATCACTGTTCATATTCTATTGTTTACGGCCTGATATTGATTTTTGGGTAGAGGTAAGCATCTTGGGCTGTCCGAAGAACTAAAAAGTTGGCTCCTGTATTAGCTCATAAAAAAAAATTTTAACGTGAACAACTTTTATCCTTAGAGCTGTCAGGCGCATACCACTAAACGCTTTCCTGCATAAAATTACTTTTCACATTAGTTCATAACAGTAAAACTGTCGGCGTCATATGTGATTTGCAGAAAAAGAAAAAGAACCCACACACACACATGCATAAAACACGCCGAAAAACTTCCACAACTCACACGCTTGCTCGCACACATTAAGCGATTAAAAAGTTGCAACGCGTACGACTATACGCACCAAGTGCAGCGATGAATGCGAAAAACGTACTTTAATTTCGCTCAAGATGCAAGCAAGAATGCCACAGTCTAAGATAGATGTCGACAGCAATTGCGACTTATGACTTTTCGCACGCAAAACACAGATGACGCTAAAGACGCTGTTGCCACATAGGAGCTCGGCAGCCCCGAGGAGAGCGCTGTAGCCCACCCACACAGCTAATGGCAGGCAGCAGTGGTTCGAAGGTACTAATTACCGTAGAGGTATTTGTAACTTGGAAGTTCTCGCAAGCTTTTGCTGTTTCTTCGTACCTTCTTTTGTAATATTCCTCGAATTATGTCATATTTTCGCACTGCCACACTCGCACTGCTGTCATTTTAATTTGTTGGCAAATATGAAAATTGCAAAATTTTTCAGGCAACAAAAAAACAGCAGTGCGAAGAAACTAAAAGTGAATAAGGGTTTTTCCTAATTTTTTTTTTTAGAATAAGACAAACTGCGTTCATAACTCACTGCACTCCCCTTGC
This sequence comes from Ceratitis rosa, assembly GCA_037013455.1. NCBI lineage: Eukaryota > Metazoa > Arthropoda > Insecta > Diptera > Tephritidae > Ceratitis > Ceratitis rosa. The sequence goes on along the minus strand of JAWMAG010000031.1, from coordinate 5,145,077 downwards.
AAACACACACACACACACACACACGCTTTGCTTTCACATGCCACTTTGCCCAACTCGTGATTTCCTTCTTTTCTTCGTCGCTTATTTGTTTGCAAATTTGTCATTCGTTGGCGCAAAGCTTTCAGCAATCTTTCACTGAGCGACGCCTCTCCCCCCGCGTCCGCCAGCAGCTTGCTTTTTTTGTATTTTGTGGCTTACTTTGCTTACGAGCGTCATTTTGCGGTTCACGTACTTCGACTACTTCCACTTTAACTTCCAGTTACCTCAACGTGCTTCCCCCTTTTTTTGCCCCACCCGCTACCAGCTCCACTGGCAAGCACTTGTTCTTGCATACGGCGCGCTTTTAGCTTCTGTCGCGCATGCGCATGACTGCTTTCATGCTTTTCACTGCACACATTCTGACTAATAAGCAAAATATGGGTGTGTGTGTGTAAGTGTATTTAACTGTATGTGTGTGTGTTTGCATTTGCTCATTCATCACTCGAGCCGCAACTGGTCTTTCTCGCATCTGTTTTCCGTCGTTTTATATGCCACAACTTTGATCCTTGAAGTTGATGTGTGCATTCTACCTCTTACCTCTTGCCCACAGACTACCCTCTACCGAAGTCAGCGCAATTACTTTGTGGCTCCTAATGTGTGTGTTTTGTACAAATTTTCGCTGATTTTCGTGACGTTTGAGATTTATAAATATATTTTTTTAGATGTACTTCACATTTTTCATTTGTGAAATTGCAATATGCTACTACTATTCTACTACTTTTTTTGTACACTTACTTGCATTTAGTTATTTTTCTATTTTTTTAAATGTTTTGTGTTGTTAAACAATGTTTGTTCGTGTGTGGTTTGCTATTTTGGTTGTTCCAAACTTTTGTACTTTTGTTTCCAACTTTTTTTATACTATTTTACATATTATATCATAGTAGCTTTTTGGCGAAAATTGCTTCGAAATTATTGCTAAAAAGTGTGTCCCACGCAGAGAGAGACGGCTCATAAGTTGGTAGTAAGTTAGCTTTGCAATTTATATTTTTTTTTGTGCATCCACTAAGCTGTAGAGGCAGACGTCAGTTCTACAAAAGCAAATTTTCTCATCTATCCAACTCTATGACCGAGTTCTTTCAGTAACTGGTTCTTCACACTATTGCGTAAAATTATTTCTTTTGAATTTGAATATCTTACGAGCCTTTTTGTAATTATTTGTTTCTTAAGACTTTCCAAATTTTCTTTCTTCGACAATAGGAATTTGGAAACTAACTGTGTAGCAATACCAATAGGACAGAAATCTCATCCCTATCTCTTCTTCGACTCCTACCCCGGCATCTCAATGAACCACGCATGCAAAAATGCGAATTCACCGTCGCTGAGCTAGCGCAGGGCCCACCACTCCAAAAGCAGACCACTTGACTGAAAACCTTTTCTTTTTTTTAACGACGAACCCAGCGTAACCCACCAGCCTAACTTGAGCTGACAGTGCCATTACTTCATAGTTGCAAGATCATCACACATATCAGCTTCTCTTCAGCTTGTGGTATCTAATAGGCTATTTCCACCGAGCACTTAAATGCATTTAAGGCCTCTGTTAAGTGAATGAAATGTCAAACGTTTCCACCGAAAGTGAGTTAACTCAAACAGCTGATTTTTGTTTACATTTCCAGTTTGCAAAATCGCATTAATTTTATTTGGCTATTTATGGAATCTTATGATTTGCAAGTGCAGATTATTGCTGCGTGGACAAACGCTGCTGAAACGAAAATGCTTTTATGAATGTTTCCATTCTCACTTTTGCTTGTTTGTTTCCTTAAACTATTTATTTTGTTCAATCAGCTGATAGCTGCCACAGCCACGCATATTTTTATGTTGAGGGGATCGTTTGCGATTCCGCAATTGCTTTTTATCTTTCTTATTCTATTTTTTTGAAAGAGGAGAAGCATTATGTTCTCCAATTACATAATATAAGCATTTATGTTAAAACTAATGCAAAAAAATAATTTTTGCAGAAAAAATTTCACCATGTAAAATAAAAGTCTCGTCTCTCATTAAATCCGAAAATACACGACTCTGGCAAGAAATATACCGAAACTTCCGAAATGTTTACATTGGTAGTGACAGCATCGACTGTTAACGTAACATTTTCTGTAAAATTACCGAAAGTGAGTTAACTCACTTCGAGAAGTGAGTTAACACACTTTTATACAACAACAAACACATGGGAATTCACGCATTTAAATGCGATGTTTAAATGCATTTAAGCTAAAATGCATTTAACGTCCGGTGGAAATAGGCTATAACACACCCCTACTGCATTTCTCATCGTATCAACTTTTTTTCCGTTCCACAGTTGTATCGAGTTGCGGTTGGATGCTTTTAAGTCTTCCATGTGCTTGTTGACGGACATTCTTTGCTGCAAAAAGGCTGGTGCGAGTTTTGACTACGACAAAACGGATGTTCGAGTCTATGTGAGGTCCTCAGAACGTAAACACATCTAGAATACTGGAGATATGTACGAGTATGTCTGAGTTTTTCGACTGTTGTAATGCACCCTCTCTGGTGTTACAATCGTCAAGCAGGATTTTGACATCATGGTGCTCATAATTGCATTTTAGGCGCTAGTAGAAAGCATCTTTGGGCACATCGTCTTTCTTTTCCGTCGGGGCGTGAGAGCAAACCAGCGATACGATGGAGAAAGTTGCATTAATGTGGATTATGTGGAGCTATCTCAGCAGTATATACATACATACTGTTACCGATGGGCCGGCCTTTCGTCCATTCCTCCCTGCTGGAGAAGGAGTAAGTAGGTGGTCTCTACGCGGTAGAAAGTTTCCATTTCTCACCCACCCCTTGTTCTAATACAATTTTTAATTTAATACCGTCCGTAGCATAATTGTCTATATCTACATCATTGTGAAAGTTCTCATGGAGACTCGTTAGTCAGCTGAGGTAATTTGCCTTTCTTCTGCCTCCAGGGGTATCATTCAAACCCTTAAACCGGAAATCGCAATTATTACCTTCTATACTTGATCGTTTCAACTATTGATTATTAATTCGATTTTGTAAGATTTCCGAGCTCCTCCTTCAATGGTAAACGTCTTGAAGTTTTTCCAACAAGTGGAGGCATTTTTTTCTTGCATCTTTTATTTCATATCAGATATACACTCGGAGGGGTTCAGATTTCCTGCCGAGAGGCATCAGCATTTAGAAAAATTAATTTTTAACAATTTTTCGGACCAGGACCCGGACACTTGCCTTACGAATATGGTGCGTGCCAACTACTTTCCAGGACGACATCGTAGTCAAATGTCCTCATTTAAATCATTTAAAAATCTTTACTATTATTTGTATTTATATTATATTTTACTTCCGTGTAATATGAAAATGGCAATCATATAATTAACTCATTTCGCTTCAAATGAAATACTTGAAACAAATTAAAATCTGAGTTACGAGTGCGAAGTCGAAGTTCTGGGTAGAAATGTAAGCTGAGAAATTCGTGGCATAAAACTTGACTGCGAGCAACATAAAACAACAACAAACTATGAAAAGAACTGAAAATGCGGAAAAGCAAAATTCAAAGGAAAAAAGAAAAAGGAAAACAGAAAACAGTAAGCAGTAAACAGTAAACGGAAAAAGTCTTTGTGTGCGACGACAAACGCAGACAACACCGCAGAGGCCCAGTGGCAAATGGATAATAGTAAATGAGGCGAACTTAATGGAAGTAAATTTTTTTTTGTTCTGCTTACTTTACGCACTTACTTCAATACATATACATACATACTCGTACACGTATATATGAATGTGTGCGTTTTGTCTTTACAAGAATTTCCATTTCAAATTTTACGCACAAATTTTTTCTACCACCTGCATATGACGTCGGAAAGCAAAAAAAAAAAAAAACATTTTCTTACACACAAAACACTGCAGATAAACACTTTGGCAAATGAATTTCGAATTTGGTATGTAGTAGATGATGTGATGAAAGCGAAGGAAAAATGAGAAACTACAATACGAAGGAAAAAATGTATGACACACACCCCCAAAGCGATACGCTTATCCACAGACCTTAATTATTCTACAAAGCTGTAGGGTGTTTTTTGGGCTTGTGGTTTTCAAGAAGGAATAATTTTTGTTATGGCCAAGAAATTAGCTTTTTTTAAGATAAGAGTTTGCCTTTATATATTAAAAATGATTTAGGTCAGGTGACCGCGGCGAGTGGCTCGAATAAATTCCAGCCGAGAGGACCATTTTTCGATTACTTTTGGCAGCAATTGGGGTGTATGTCAGCACTAACGCGCCGAACATTCTCTTTCAAGGAGTCAATGTTTCGACTTCACATAACCCTACCCTCAAAATATTGCAGCGACGTTAAATCGCACGATCTTGGATGCACACGATGCGAGATAATGCGTACACCATTTAGCGCCGTTTTGTTGGAACCACATGTCGTCCACATCAATTTCCCTTAAAGCAGGCAGAAGGAAGTCATTAATCAATGATCTATAGCATTTCCCATTGAGGATAAGTTATTTCTGGCTTAATTTTTGAAGAAATATGATCCAATGATTTTCTTTGTCTATAGAGCACACCAAATTGTGACTTTTTGATGATGTAACGGCGCCGGGGGGCGACCGCAATCAGGAAGTTTTGCTTAATTTTTTATTTAAATTAATTTTCTATAACTTTTTGGATATTAGTACGACGTTTTGATAACGAGTCTTCCGAATGGCAGTACGCAATGCTAACCACTCGGCTACCGCGGCCGCCAAACCAAGATCCTTCCCCAAAATCCTCCATAAAACAGAAGCTTCTTCCCCCTCTGAGGTTATGCATTTTCCACTAGAGGAAACGTAGTGCAAAACCGATTTATGGTTGGTCGAATTAGCGCCTCTGCTGGGCTATTATTTCGATCGAATATTTTGTAGAGAATTTGAACGATTTGCAAACTTTTTTTTTGCAGAGTAAGTCTGTGCATAACGAAGTAACAGCTATCAAAAATACTAACTCGGAAGAGAGCATTGCCTGATTGAAAACCGAAAGTCTTAAAGAGACCCTTTATATACATGCATACATACATACTTACTTTCGTATACTAAAACCAAATATTTGAACTCATGTCCTCGTATTAAAGCAAACGCCAGTAAGCCTAAGCGTACGCAAACATTTCTTTCTCCACAACTTAAGAAAAAGTCGAGAGCACCTCCTCAACCCCACTTCCTGCATAATGTATAATTTATAATGAAAAAGTATTACCTGCTAACTGTTAACTGTTGCAAGTGCCAAAATAATGAACTCGCTACCACTAATTCTCGATTTTCTGCAACAAAACCGGAAAAGTTAAAGCAACAAATCAAATTTATTACAAAATCTTTATGAAAATATTAACTCCTGACACACTCAACCCAGAAGTTATTGTTTTCGACAAGTAATTGTGCCGCAAAAATAAGAAATAGTGTAAAACAATTGCTTGTGGTATATCAGAAAGATGTATGTACGGATGTACAATATGTAGGAGGATATGGCAGCATGCTTAGGCCTGACTGCCAGAGGAATGAAAGGCAAAAATTTCCTGTTTTTTTGTTTTTGCTTTACTTTGGTATGCTACTATTTGACTCTGCAGATTTTTATAGCAAATACGACCGTATTTCAGGTATTGCTGGAAGTACAGTGGTGGTTAAAGAAATAGCTCTTTGAAAGAAAAAAAAATATATATATATATATAAATAAATAGTTTATTCTTATACCTCAGCTGAGTATACGGCTAAGTCTGGAAAAATAAATGGAGGAAAAAATGATTTTATACAAAATGGTTATCCTTTTCAATCAATTGAAAAAAATGAGGTGCAGTCTTGCCTTTAAGCATCCGCCCACGTCGAGCACCCCAGAAACGTGAGCAACTATTAAGTCAGATGCGGTAACAAACTCGTGTGGAACCTTGGGTTACAAATAAATGAGGGAAGGGTTCTCTGAGGTCTACTTGCAGTACTTGTCTACCGGAGCTGGGACGTAGAGCGCGCTCTATTTATAACATATACCTATATATATACATATGTGTTCTAGTCAGTATCACGGCAATATAATGCGCTAGGTTTGAGATACGCCATGGTATCCCTGAAACCAGCTCTAAACCGACCACGGCACCTGGAATTTCCAACACCTTAAGTAAGATGCCATTACCCAGCTAAATTAGAAATGTTAATGTAAACATCCAGGGTATACTATGGACACGGAAGTAAAAGAAGCACATCCCTGTGAAATATGCTGCTCATGCCTATATAAATAAGTCAAATTTTGTATCGGAGTCCGGTTTGAAAAGAGCCTCAGTCGGCGACTCCCTTCATTCACACCGGTAGATGGACATCTAGCCAAAATCCGCATTGAATTGAAATTCTTCAGCAGTTATGAGTGCTGAAACTGCCAAGAAATCATAATGCTACCAGGGTAGGCAAAGAAGGTATCTTCTGCGCATTAGTTGGAAAATTTAGAGTCTACGACGAAACCTCTCCCACAAAATACGCATCAACGAGCACGCGCAAGGTTCGACCTCGAAAAGTTGCAATCACAAAAGCCAGGCAAACGGTTTTACGTTCGAATTGCACTCCTGCTCTCTGAGAACACTCGTCAACAACCCGGTATAAGGTAGCAAGAGGGAGGACATTTTCAATTCCATTATGTTTCGCTGCCAAAGAAACAATTAGCTTTCGACAAGGTCCAAAAAAGAGCTGATGCGATTAGGATTGCACCCGACGCCGTGGTGAGAAAACAGGCTGCCAAGTATAGATGGGATATGTACCGAGTGCTGTAGAGGGAAGGGAGGCGCATATATAGACCGAAAATAAAGATGTCGAAATGCTCGAAAATTCTACGAAAAGATGCAGCGGCTTACAAAAGGCTTCACGATCGGAGCATTCTCTTGAAGGACCCAAAGAGATGAGCTAGCCTGAACCGATGTCCATGATGAATTTATGGTGGGAAAATTGTAAACGAAAATTGTAAACATTTTTCAAATACAGATTTTTAAAGAATTTTATTTTTTTTAGTATAAATTTGATACAAAAAAATATATATATTTTATAAATAATTTGAATTCCTCTTCGGCTTTCCAACTCAAAACACAAAATATGGAGTGTCGCTGATTACACTGACTACTATTCTCTCTTCCTCTTTCCGAAGTTCTAAGCGTGATATTTTTCTCAGCCATCACTGTAAGGCTTCCTTGAAAATACCTAAAATAAATTTATCCTTCCAATTACAATTGCCCGCGCACATTTCAACACTTATATAAACGAGTACGAGTACATAATAGTGCCCACCACAACGGAGGACACAGATATGACGTCGACAAGTGTAACTCCACAATGAAAACTGTCATAACAACAACAACAACAGACAAACAAAAACAACAACAGTGACAAAAGCAGGCAAACTAAAATAACAGTAACAATAACGCAAAGTAAATAGGCATTGCGTAGCAAAAGTTTCACAAAAAAAAAAATAAAACAAATATAAAACAAAACTCACCAACACACAGCCAACAACAGCAAGCCACGCCAAAGCAACAACACTAACAAACAGCCACACAATCAGCAGGCAGCAAAAGGCAACTTGGCAAAAAGTGAACTTTATTAAAAAGTACTCAAAGCATCAAGTAATAAAGTGTATAGCTGTTGGCAGCACCAACAACAACTACTACAAGTACGAATACAACAAATTTGCAGAATGGAATAACACCAAAAAAAAAACAACATTAACAACCAGCAGGCAACAAAGCAGCGAACCAAATGTGTTTTAAGTAAGCAAGGAAGTAGGGAAAGTTGTATAAATTATGGTTTGAAGAAAATTAAAAAAGAACACACAGACGCACACACACACATGTAAAGAAAAGGAAAAATGACTATTTGTTGGCTGAGAAAGCAGGTTTCGTTTATTAAGTTATATTACTACGAAATAAATATTAACACACGCGCCTTGTAGTATTCTCAGATTGGTAGCAGGTAGTAATTAGTTGAGTGGTTTATTGGCAATCATTTCAAAGTGCGAAAAGTTTACCATACACAACTTTATTAATTATATAAGGTTATCCATTTTGTGGCCTCCAATTTGCAGGTCTACATTTTCAAATTTAACTGTCAAACTAAACATGTTTTGTTTTACTTAAAAGTCAGACGCGTTAAAACTCATTAGAACCTACTACATAAAAGGTGATTCAAACGTGGCTACATTTAGTGCTGTAAGAGGAGATTTTGAAGCACATAATCGTCTAATCACTCAAGCAATTGATAAGATTTTAAAGAAATTTGAGAAGACTGGTTCGGTGAAAAATTATGTGAGACAAAGGTAAGGTGGATCATCGTTTTGCCTGTTCCCCCGCAGATATAGCTAGTGTAAGTAAAAGCCGGCTGCTGTAGCCAAACGAGTAGTTCGAGTCCTGGTTCGACCAACATCCAAAATTATTGAAAATTAATTTTTCTAATTGCCGTCGCCCCTCGGCAAAGAATGTCCACCTAGTGTACTCCTAGTGTATTTCTGACATGAAATAATGACAAAGTTTTCTTCAGAGACGACGAAGACATCTCAGTGGGTAACGTAAATGAGCTGAGTTGTTGAATTTGGGAATCCGAGAATCCTCAAATAATTAATGAGAGATTATTACATCCTCAAAGAACTTACTGTCTGGAGGTGTGATTGGGCCTTACTTCTTTGACAACGACCTCGGCAAGACTGTCACTATCAATTCGGAACCTGCAACTAAAAAACACGACTCGGACGATATGTAGTTTCAACAAGATGGGGTAAAATGTCACACAACGCGAGCGACTTTATTGCGAGAGAAATTTCCGGGCCGCGTAATCTCTCGTCTTAACGATCGTGCGATTTGACCCGTTGGACTTGTTTTATGGGGCCACGCGAAAGACCACCACAACGGAGGACACAGACGGATAAGCCTTTAATTCTTCGAAACTTAAAACCCAACTTAACGTGATGGCTATGATACTGCCCAACCCTTGCCAAAAAGTGGTCGAAAATAACCTCACGGATCGAAGTTTGCGCATAATCGCGAGGCGGTCATCTGAATGGTGGTGTCAACGTTAACTAGAATAGCTAAGGAAACTCTTTAAAAGCATTTTACGCTGCTCTAAGATCGCTGATTGCATGGATTGTTCTAGTCTCACTCCATTTACCTCAGGAACTTAGTTGGCAAAATACACAAATTATATAAATATTCGATATAATAATTAATAACCTTATTATTTTCTGATATATTTTACAAACTTTCTACCATTTACCAATTCTCCATGGATGTCTGCCATTCTTTTCATCATAATTAGAACATTCCAGTCCTTCTGATTTTTTCTCCTTATCTCTAATAATTCCCAATTGAAACACTTACTTCCCTCACCTCCTAAATAGGTTTAACTACCAACTGTTAATAGACAATAAAAATATTTTGTCTTTTTAATTAAAACCGTTAAGTTCATTAAAAAATTTTCATTTATTCTGTAAGTAAGTTGAAATGACAGTGACGATGAAAATGAAAATGAAAATGCAGAAAAGTACTTAACCAATCGCATTAAAGTAATCAATGTGTATGAACGCGCATGGCATGCTACCGTTGTACATACTCGTACATTCATATATGCATACAAACATATACCAGCTTATACTTAATTACATAAACTTTTTAAACAAATATACGCTTAAGTTGACATTTCTATGCGAGACCAGTAAATGTGAAAAAGAGAGAGAGAGAGAGAGAACCTTGAAAATGAGCAGAGAACGTCATGTGAATAAACTTTGTATGAATACTATTATAACAAACTGTATATTGCTGCTGCTGCTGCTGCTGCTTCTGCTTTACAATAACCAACACGCGGAGATTAAAACACCGTTATATGCTTACTTTTTTATACGTATTTGAGTGTTTGCTTATCTATAAATGCAGTAAGGTTGGTGTGTCTGTGTGACTGTGTGTCTGTGTGTCTATCTTGCCAGAGTGTGTAGCGAAAAGAAAGAACGGTTGGCATATTTACCTAGTAGAAGAAGCAGTCAATGAATACACGCTCACCCCGCACAACGGCACGATGAGTTAAGACAACTGCCCCAGCACATAATCCCATTAAAACCCAATTCAGCATGAAAATTTACTTAGCGCTTCAGTTTAGCGCACACACGAAGGTGAAAGAGCGTAGGAGCGACGGAGCGCGGGAGAAAAGCAGTGGAGGGCGAGGGGTGGGACGAATTTTTGAAGAGTGAAATTGGCAAATGTTTTAATTTCTTGTTTTTAATATTTTATAATTTTTTTTTTTTTGCAAAGGAAAAGTTACACTCTAACGGTGTTACTAAATTTACTTATTAACGAAAAGATTTAGAGTATTTAAAAGTTAAGAGAAAGAGAATATTGAGAGTACTCGGAAGTTCGAGGTTTGGAGGAGAGTGCTGATAGGGAACGACTTCATAAGAATTATGTCGTTTCTCAAGCTCGATGAAAAAGCTCATTCCGTGAAACGCAATGAAGTAAAGACACCTCAGGGAAAGAATTTAAGTATCAGAAGATATTTAGTTTGGATTACTTGCATGACTTGGAGGGGCTGCGGTCGTGTGCAGATCGGCGCCATAAATACGTAGGCTTCAATTCCCTAAGATGCTTCCCATAAGTAACGCGATCCTTATTCTCTTTCTTCTTTATTGGCGTAGATACCACTTATTCATATCGTTAGTATATTTCGGCCCTATTTGGAGAAAACATGGGAAACCAGGTTCTTTTCCAGCTGATCTTTCTAACTAAGTGAAGACCTTCCTCTTCCTCCTTCGCGCACATGCGAAAAACTTTTCACGGACGACATAACGCAGCCAGCCTAACAGGCTGTCTCTTAATTCGTCATGAATGCTGAAATTTCCAACTGTGGTGTTGAAGATACTTTTTCACTGTCAAACCCCAGCGACTGACTGTATTTCATATAACGCGTCCAACGCCGGATTTGCGCAACACACCAGTGATCTCGAATGTAGTGAGAGCCGATCGTTGTGCTGAAAACACACTTACAGCTGCTCACCAATTATTCCGAATGTATTAACCATTGTACAGGCTTACAAGTATGAAAGCGCCATTTTATTTGTTTACATTGGAAAACAGCTGAGATCACCTGACATCTGTCAACTCGGCCGCAGCCATTATGATTTTATATTTGACAGCCAAACCCTGAGAGTGACAGGCAAATGCGAGTTGATACATTTCTACAAATTTCACAAGATTTCACACTTTTAAACCTCTACAATGGAATTAACCGCCTGCTGCTAGTGCTCTTACTGCCGCGCATAAGTTATTCCGACATCGCAGTGGCCGCCTACCGGTATCCGCTCTCAATACGACCTCTCTGCAATATACCCATTCTCTCTATCTCTCTCTTCTTGAGCTAATGTTGACAACACTGCAGCCGTATGTTCGAATTAAGCACATGTATACACTACGTTTTATTTAGTCAGGGTTAAAGAGACCATTGCTGGACTCTAGATTTGGCTGAGCTCGTCTCAACCTTTGACAAAAACCACCTTACACACTCTTACACCTCTTGGTGATTGGACCTTTGTTTCATTCATTCATTGTATCTGGTAAGCTTTTCGCCTCAAAATTTAATTACTGATATATTTTATATTTTCATAGTCATCAAAATAAACTGCTTTCAAAATTTCAGATGGAGCTTTAACTTATGCATTGAAATTAGAAATTAACCCAATCACCATGCAATTATTTAGTCTCTGCACGCAGTGAGCACTAATGAACATGCCATTATCATTATTTTATCGCTTTGGCTCAGTTATTGAACTACATACAAGGGAAGCTGCAAAAGTTCGTGGAATGAAGTTGACAGAGCTGAATGGGAGACGATTTTAGAACAATTCAGAACTCTTCATGATTTCTACTCTGAAGGATTCGAGATAACGAGGACACACAAATCCCATGTACCACGTTTCCTCACACGCTGAAGATATTTTCAGCCACCCTGATCCTCAAATTTGTAGTGAAAAGGAAGGACTTTCAGCTTTTCCTAAACAGTCTTCTTATTGCTGGAGAGTTTTTATGAATATCTTTTTATTATCATGCCAGAAATACACCCAGAGGAGTTTACATTCATGCCGAAGAAAGACCGTTATTTGAAAAGGTTTGTCCATATTTTTGAATTTTCTGGCCAGAATTCGAAGCCACGTCCGCGTACGAAGCATATGTTCATCAGTTAGAATATTAGGTGAAATAAGAGTTTTTGCAATGGCAGGAAAAACCCCCTAAAGACAGTCAATATGCCAAAGTCGGCAAGAAACCTGTTGGATGCTATTTTTTGAGAGTGTGGGCGAACAATACTACAGGGTTTTAAGATAGGATGTTGATGTGGACGAGCTTTGGTTCCTACAAGACGGCGCTGCATTCCATACACCCAACAAACCCATCATCTAGCGTTGTGGGTCTGTGCCGCCGCCACCAAATCATGTGAGTTAGCATCGCTGGACTATTGTTTCTGGGGTTATGCAAAGACGCTTCTCTAAGCAGATAAGCGCGAAACGATTGATGGCACTTTATTGCAAATCGGGCTTCTCCGTTGAAATTTATTTGAGCCAACCGCAGTGATAACTTGACCTAAATGGTAAATCCTAGAACATTTGGACTTACCATTGTATAGATATGAGTTTGTTGATATAAATATTTTAATTATTTCCGTTTAAATATATATCATATATACACACATACAAACTTATATATACATATATTTGGCATATTGACAATTTAATAATTGCATATTTTGACATAACTAGAATGCAAATATGTTTATTGGTCATATAATCATTTACTCGACAGAATTTATAGAATTTATATTTGCAAACATACTTCACAAACACACACACACATGCATAAACACACATGCATATACAGTTATGCTATTACGTGCAGATATCTAACTGCATAGTCATACGTCATACATATTTTTAACCATCTGACTGTTGTGAATGTTTTTGTTGTTATTGTTTTCGTTGCTGTTGTTTTGGTTGTTGTTAATTCTGCCATTCTCGTCGCTACCATTTAACATTTTGCATATTCAACGTACTGTTATTTGCATTTTTCGGTCTGCATTCAAATAAATATTTTCGCCAGTGGCTGGCTGCCTTTTTGGTATTACCCATAGACTTCTATATACATACGTATTGATATATACATATATAAATATATATATGTACGTGTATGTATGCAGATATAAATATGCTTTAAATGTATTTATGCCTGCATGTGAATATATGTATGTATGTGTGACTTTATTTTGCTGTTGTTTCTCTTGTTACTGCAACTGCAACTACCGGTACTGTTGGCTCGAGGCAGAAATGTATATATGTACAATAAATGCACATATTTTTCAGCTCAAATGCAAATAGGTAAATGTATATTTTATGAACACATACACATACAAACAATTTAATGTCAATTTTAAGTATTTATATATATATATATATATATATATAAGTACATACACTTTTCATAGATGCAATGCAAGTATTATATACATATATATAAGCATGCATATAAATATGTATTTTATAGCACCTGTAAATACAGTAGAACGCGGTAAAGAGCTTACAAGCTTTATAACCACAGGTATTTATTAAATTCTCACAGATTACATGACTATTCGTTCGAATGCACTTATGTGTGTGTGTGTGTGTGTTTTTATTTTAATAAATAATCAGCGACATGTGTGAGAAGTTGTAAGCGTTGAAAATGCATTAAAAAGTGAAAATTACACATACACATATGTAAATGCGGATTTAATATTTATATATATATTTGCAGTTATTTACCGTTAAATCCTATTGCATTACAGAGAAAATTTATCAAACTCACTTACTACTAACACATACGAGTATATATGGTACATATTTAACACTTTTCCTCTTACTACGTGTTGTGTTACGTATACGCCGTGGCTTTAAGTCTCTCTCCAATACATACGATTAAAGAAAGTAATAAGAAGTTCTTAGAAGAAATCCTTAAAAATGATGAAGAAATTTTTCTGTTAACTTTGTACACCCCATCCTTCTACTTTTGCTGCAGTCTTTGAAAAAATAATCAAGAAAAACTCAAAAGATTTATTCGTGTATGAATTTTGTTGTCTTTTTATTACTAACTACCCAGTCGTTACTTACCTTCTAAAGCGCAGTAAGTTGTTATTGTAGCAAATATATTTTGCATAATTTTTTTCTTTCTTTCTTTCTTTCACTTTGCAACCACACATCAACATCTCTGTAGAAATCTGCATTTGAGAGTAAAATTCTGACATTGACTTTTGAATGGAATCGTTTAGCAAAAAAAGAAAGAAATTCCAAGGCAACACAAAATTTTAAAGAGCGAACATTTCATATTTAATGGTTCTTCTCTAATGATCTTTAACCTGCTGTCATTAATCATGTTGCTCAAAGGCGAAAATTTGTAGAAATGTATACAAGAAACACATTTGAAGTTTGCATACTGTGGAAGTATTTTATGTGTGGAGATTATAACAAAGGGGGATAAACAGTGGGAATAAAAAGGCCAAACTATTTTTACTTTTCAACATATTCATCCACATGACGAAAAGGTTTTTCAAATCCTTCAATTAATTTATTTCTACCCTGATAAAAATGCGCCAAAACTGCCTCCTGAACTTCATCATCGGTGTTAATATGTTTGCCCCTCAGCTTAGTTTGTATTTTTGGAAAGAAGTAATCACTCGAGGCCCGATCTGAGTCACAAACACTTTGTCGTGCAAAAGTAACACATCTTTCCTCAATTTTCTATCTATTTTCCATTTAACGACTTCTTTTATTCTCTATCATATTGAAGCGCCTTTATCTTTAGAATCGGTTAATAATATTCATTACGCGTCCGAAAAGACCATTGCCAAAAGTGTCACAACTGACTGTAATACCTTAAACTTCTTGGGAGATTCTGTGCTCTTTTTATGCCACTGCACGGCGTCAAGTTCACACTGATGAACTCAAGCTTCATCAAGTCCTTATAGACATCTTAAGATTTCGGTATATCTCAAGTGATCTTTCGAAACCGACATATAATTTTCTGGTTCTCTCGGGATAACTGCAAATAATATACTGTACTCGTATTGTCTTCATTCAAAAGGTTAGTGATTTTTGACACATACCTAGTTTTGATAGCGAAACATAACGTTATCCGCTTCTTCTACGCACTTTGGTTGTATTGGACAAGACCTTGAATTTTCCTGACTGAATCTGTTGAGGTTTTTCTAACATATTATATGTCATAAATCAACTAGAATTGGACCAACTAAAACTAAACAAGCTTTACTCTGCCGTTTTGTTTTTTTTTTTTTTTTGTATTACAAAAGATAGGACTTTTTTCCACAAATGGACTTACAGTTTATTCTAAGCAGTCTCCCAATGACTTGTGGGTTTTTCATGAGAACGTCAGAAATACGCTCGGTGACTTTGATATTCGAATAATCTGTTGGAGAAATTTTCATCTCATCCAGAGATTTGTGCTTGGGTCTCTCTCTCTCTCTCTCTCTCTCTCTCTCTCTCTCTCTCTCTCTCTATCTCCCTCTCTCTATCTCCCTCTCTCTCTCTCTCTCTCTCTCTCTCTCTCTCTCTCTCTATCTCTCTCTCTCCCTCTCTCTCTCCCTCTCTCGCTCTCTCTCTCTATCTCCCTCTCTCTATCTCTTTCTCACTCTCTCTCTCTATCTCCCTCTCTCTATCTCTTTCTCACTCTCTCTCTCTATCTCCCTCTCTCTCTCTCTCTCTCTCTCTCTCTATCTCTCTCTCTCTTTCTCTCTCTCTCTCTCTCTATCTCCCTCTCTCTCCACTCGCAAAAAAAAAGATCTGGGATTTAAAAATTCTTCCGCCAGATGGTGCTGGAGTAAAATTATCAATAAAATTCGCTTTTATAGTCTAAAAATCCATTTAAGTCGTGTATTTGCTAATATAGGGAAATAGGATTCAATCAGAAAGTGGCTTCAAATGTGAAAATGTGCTGAATGAGACTGAAATGTGGTGTTTTTAATCTTAATTTAGAAAAAGATCTCCCATTTATGTGCTTCTTATGTTAAGTTAGGTTGAAGTGGCTATCGATGTGTCAGCATGAATACACTTAGGTCAGTATAGGCCCATTGTGATATCACGTTGCTTACCCGATCACTAAGCTTCACTATCCATCCACTTTTAGTCCTTTATAAATTTCATTAGGTAATATATCTTAATATCTTTTATCTTATATATCTCGCTGAAAGCAGCTCCTAGATATCGAAACTTAGCTCCACTTAAAGCAGGGCAGTCACATAAGAGATGAGCGAACGTTTCTTACTGTCGCTGGAACTTCTCACAGCTTCTGCAGCATCACTTAAAGGAAAGTTCCAGCATCGCCGCATGTCGTCCGCTCAAGCCGTGACCTGTTGTCCTCTCTTTTGAGGAAGTATATGTCGCGGGCACCATTTCGGGGCTATTTCTATCAGGCTTGTCCTTAATTCGGCATGATCATAGATATGTAAAGTCTTTGAGAAGTATTTATTTGTCGGAAAGAATCTGCTTAGTCGTTCCTAGCCTAGAAAGCTCCTCTGCCTGACAATTTTCCTTTTAAAGTTAAATTTTTAACACGGACAGAATTTTTAATATAACTTTTAAATTCGAAAACATGAAACTTAGCTCATCAAAGTTTAATTTATCAACTCATATTGGTCGAAGAGACAATCAAGGAGTCAGAGTTTTCTATCGTCCTTTGCAAAATCTGAGCCATGAATTTCATTGACCAGAAAATCCACGTTGCATTTATGTAAATAATAATATTCCTTTTCTTTCACTACGCTCTTTCTTTCTGTGTCTTCTTAATCCAATTACAACAAATTGATTCCATTTGATGTCATTTTTCTTCCCCTTCTTACAATATTGCTAATCGCCTTAGTTATCATTCACTTGACTGAGCTAAACCTCTTTGTTTCTTTCTATTGAATTATACCAGGTAAAAGCTGTCTGCTATAAATTTATGCAGAGTGAAAAATGTCTTGCCCTAACTACTCTCCATCCATCCTTCGTCCTCGTGGCAGCAATAATGCATATTGTGCATAAAATATTTTGCTCTAAAGTTGTCAATATGTTGCACTTAAAGGCCATGTCAACAGCAAGCAGACCAATGAGTTGATTATAAAGTAGTAGAGCCAAATAACAATAACAAAAAGGTGAAGCAAATAAAAAGTAAAAAATAAAAAAATAGATAAGGCAACTGCAACATAATGCAGGTAAATCAAACAGTTGCTGCTGTTGCTGAGCTTTGCCCGCATCTCTGCTACTACTGCTGTTGCCGCCTTCATCTTACGGGGTTAAAGAGCAAGCACCTGTATATTTAAGGACATCTGAGAAAATAGAAATAATAATAATGGAGCAACCTGCTTGCTTTTGCTGTTAAAGTGTAATTTTTCATTTCGCACTCTCCTTTTGTTATTCGCAAAATGTACAGAGATAGAGAGAGAGAGAGAGAGAGAGATAAGATCTCCATCATTGTCATCTAAGGTGTACGAAGTAAGAGATAAAAGAATGTGTACATGTACTCATGTGTAAGTGTGTGTGTTTATGCTAAGTGCGCTTATAAGCTGTAGTAAGAATCACAAATCGGCGATAACAAGCGAGTACAATGTAATTGAGAGCTCTGCAAGAACATTCCCTTCGAACAGTTTTTGAGGTCAGTGAGGTCCTTCGACGTACAAAATGTGAAAGAGATTTGTGTCTTACAGCTTTGATACATTATTACTTTCCATTCTACGGGCTGATGCAGATGCTTGTATAGGTTAAAAGGACATCGTGTCAGCTTGGTTTGGTTAGATTATTTAAAGAAGTGCAACAAGCATATCTTTGGTTCACATCTCTGTGAGGCCTTTGTGGCTAAGATAAAAGCGGATGTGCAACGTTAGCTGTTATTGTTGCTTGTGTTCCAATTTTGAAGAGTCATTTTTTCTTATGGCAAGTTATAATGAGAGTGATGTCAAGTAAGGGAAGTCTGGGTTGAAATATGTATTTTGGTTTGACCAGAAGATTTAGAGTCATAATAAGATGATTGAACTTTTGGCAGCCGCAAGAATATGGCTCTATAATTCAAGATCCCTTCAATTCCCTTAGATTAAGAGATCTTCATTTATTCAACCCCGCACGGCGAACTCGTCACATGGCCATTATGAATTGTCTCATGTTGTGAAAGAATCGTTTCTATCTAGAGAGTTTTTAAAGATTCCTTAAGCAGTTTCAGGTGCCCAAGAGGAAGAAAATAGGACCGTTAATTGAGGGAGTCGCATAAAATTAAAAAGTTCGAAAATTTTATGTCCAGAGATTGACTTATTAATGTGCTCCACCGATGTAACGCCCGATTCGACGAAGCTCTTTGTTGGTATGGTTGCAGAGAATCCAGTAGCACTAATGAGGAGGCATTCATCTATGCTATACGCTTAGCTCTCACTTCAACTCGGCTAACACCGCAAGGCAATGATTCTTGTGACCCCAAATGGTTCTAAGTAGAACGAGTAGTCTTCTGTTGTATAGACTGAAAGAATAAAAATGAGTGAAAGAAGCTAAAGCCGCTGTCTCGTACATACCATGCAGTTAAGGCAAAAGTATTGAAGTTAACTTTGTGGTACAGGTCTTTCCAACCAACGGCTCTTCCATTGTTTTATACCTCCTACGAACTTCTTATGACGTGAACCCCAAATTTCTGTACAGACAGCGATCCTTCAAGATTTAAGCACCAGAAACAGGAAGATGTCGAAGATATGCCGGCAAAAATTTAACCTATTTTAATTTAAGCAGCTGTGCTGTACCATAACTCTACAATCGCTCGACTTCTGATAACTAGTGAAGAGACTCAAGGCTCTAGTTTCCTAAAGACCCTTCAGTACCCCAAAGCTAATAAAATCTGTGAGGAACTGTTTTTCGAAGCACCAAGCTCTTCATGGTTGGGTCGAAGCTTGACGGAAAAGCCACCGAGAAATATTCATCGAGAGCTATTTACCGATAAGATGCTTAGGCCTCCAATCCAAACAGCATGAAGCTGGACACATCTCACATAGTCAATTGTTACTGCACAGTATTCACGTATGGGAAGTTCCAAAATTGTAAAGAACTGCTTATCATGGCTGTAGACTTACTTCGTTCTGCTTTTGAACAGCTGAGCCTTGGACCAGGTTTTTGAGTGTTGTACTAGTACTTCCATGTGCAGGAAGATGCCTTGGCGCAATGTGGAGTGCGGAACATCATGAAGCTACTTTCTATATCAGCATCAAAACTCTCATAAACAGTAGTGGTTATCACAGATCATTTTCCGATTGGTATTCCCTCATCTGGGTAAGGGATTTTATCATATACTCACTATCGAAGTAGCATTCAGGAGTAGATGGAATTCGGTGGCTGTAACTGAAAATTATCGTATAGCTTGGCCTTACTAAATCGCAGATTTTCTGTAAAAAGAATGTTCTAACATACAGAAAAGACGTTTTTGGGGCAGATCAAAGGGACTGTGGCATATATATCTAGGTAGGATCTTCTTGTTATCAATTATCTCAACCTTAGCTAACCATAACGAGATCTGAGGCTGAGCAAATGAACATCCTCTCCTTCAAAGCTACATAAGATACCACTCCGTTTTCAATTTACCATCTATAAGGGACGGTAGAAGAAGAAGAAGAAGAAGAAGAAGAAGAACAGCTAAAGAATTTCACTTATCAAAAGCCTACCAAGTTGAGCAGTGCCAGTGAACAGGTGTCCACGTTGCACTCCGCAAACAAATACAAATAAACATAATAAAAAGCAAGTTAAAAGTTGAAAGGTAAATATAAACTAATTTTAACTTTAGCAAACAATTTGTCGACAAAAATCTACTTACACACTTAATGCAGAAAATAAACTCAATGAAAGCAAAGAAAACTTGACAAACGAACGCCAACACTACGAGCCAGCCGACCAACTGCAAGACGCGCTGACGGCGGACCTGGGGAGGCTGTTTGGACTTGCAATTTGACGTTTTCTGCAAATAACCAAAACGCAGAGTTTCTTTTGTTATTTTCGTTAACTTTTAAGCTGTCAAGTAAACACCAAAGCTCTGACGGAGCACACGGGCGGGAGGTAGCAGAGGCACAAGAAATTTTAATATACTTGTGAGCTGATATGTACGTGTATGTATGTCAGTATGTGTTGTTGGGTGCCTATCTGCATGCTTGCTACATTGTCTGCATATTTCTGTGTCAAAGTATTTGCAAATTTTTCACCAAAAATGCCACACACACACACATAGAGTTGACGACATGCCAGAGCCTTATCACCACTGAGTTCTCCTTGCAACTCCACTCAACACAGCTCAATTCCTTCACTTGCCGCAAACCAAATGCAGAAGACAAAGCGTCTAAGAATAAAGAAATGCGAGACAGCCAAACTTTTCTCCAGCGAATTGCAGCGACCAGTTTTGGGAAAGAAAATGCTTGCATTGCTTTGAGACCTGAGTGTTGTGAGACTGGAGGGTGAAGGCATTGAATGAAGTTAACTAGCGTAGCTCTCGCGCGTACACGCTACACATGACGCAAAAGGAAAATATGTGGAAGCGAAAGATGGCAACAAACAGCATTCAGCGTGGGAGCGGGGTGACTGTGAGTTATTCTTTAACTTTTTAAGAATTTTCCGCTTACTTTACTTTCTGCTATTTTTAACAAAACTGGCGATTCTTCTTCCGGCGTACACACTGCTGTTGGCACATGTATATGCAGCCTGGACACTTGCTTGTTTACCCGAAACCTCGTTGTGCCGCCACACCAACTCAACCCCACAACCAGTGTCACATTCATGTCATACTTACTGTGTTGCTAGTCACCAGTTGACAAGCTTTCAACACTTTCACACCCCTGGGGTTGTTACTTATTCCAGCACTTGCCAGTTGCCGCTGTGGTTGACTTGTCTCCTCCTTGCCCCCATTTTCCATAAGTTCCGTCTATCTCGTTTGTCTTTTGTGGCCAAACAATGCTTGTTGAAATTGTTTCTCTAACATCTTTCTTACATTGTTAGCTTCGTCTTATTTTACTCGCTCGCTTCATTCTTTCTCGTGTCACAACTTCTATAAACTGTCTCCATTTCATCTTCGTCATATACCGACCGTGCGCTTTCATAGCAAGTTTCCTCGTTCTCCGGCATGTGTGCCTTTGTGTGTGGATATTGCCGAAAGTGCTTACAAAATGGAACACCAGAATGTGATATCATCTCGTTGTGGTTGCGAAGAAGTTAAGTGAATGAAATGGTGTAGGAAGTGAGAAATGTGAGTCGTGTGCACTTAATAAAGCCGCGTGTTTACTCTATTAATACGTAACACATTTGAGCCTCTTGTATAAAGGATGTCTTATAAGCTGATAGTTGGAAGAGTTCCAATAAAAATATAGACTCAGCTTGTGGAGAATCGTTGTACTCGTATGAGAAAGTTTCTTTCAGAGATTTTGTGGTTAAGGCCTGAGTGTTCGACTTATATTCTTCTTTTTCATTAGGCCTGTGTTGAGTCAGATGAATATTGGAGAGAACGCAAGATAAGTCGTCGATAAGCAAGCCCATAACTAACCACCTCTTGCTTACGGTTCTGCTGTCTAAGCGGGAAGAGAGGGAGGTGGGCGAAAAAAATGAAACAAGAATGAAGATAAATATTGATCGCAGCAATTACAGGGTTTGGAGAACGCCAAAATAACTAATCTACTAATAATAGCTCTTCAACTTGTACAGCAAACGGCCAACGGAGGGAGTTTGATGGAAGGGAGTATACTCCTCCAGAGATTTTTGATACCCCATATATTTAAAGGCTGTCCGAACGAGAAGCCCAAAATACTTTCCCTAAAGCTACTGCATATGCGCGTGAAAGTATGCCGAATTCGGGAATTCATGATCGAGAACAACCTGTTATTGTCTATAGAGTCCTACACAGATCAATTTGTGCAGCGAAATATAGGGCTCGGTATTAAGGCTTAAAAAGCTCAATTGATCCAAGAACTGAAGCCACTTTCTCAATGGATTGAACATCGCTTGACAGTAACCTTCCAAAAAAAAGCTAATACGTCCTCATCGAGTGACTGTTTGGTAGGGTTTGTGGACCAGTGACAACATTTGTTAGATCTGCTTACAAAACGAAGAAGGAGCTGGTGTTATCGACAATGCTGTTCATTACTGCACCATGGTCAGAGATTATTTGTTTCTAAATGTTGAAGAGAATGACATGGACGATGTTTAGTTTCAACAACACGGCGCTAAGTACCACGCAGACAACATTACAATCTAGCTTTCGCGCTCTGTGTTGGAAAATTGCATGATTAGTCGAAACGGCGATGTCTGCCGACCGTCTCTTGGCTGCGACTTTACTCCGTTGGACTGTCTTTTTTGTGGAGAGTGGAGAGTCGTTAAGGATAAGTGCTACGTCAATCATCCGGAGAAGATGCATGACTTGAAGCATGAGCTTGAAGTCACCAGAGAGCTATAGTACAAGCGAAGTTTCAATGATAAAAGAGAGCATGAGCGATAGTGAGGTGAAGAAGCGAGAGAGAAAGAAATTAGATGACATCGCCTCAAAAGTCCAGTAGATAGCAGGCCCGAGAGTACTTTCTACTGGAAGAGAGAAGACAGCCACACTACCCTGGAACTACGGATAAATGATAAGGGAGTCGGCAATAGGAAGTAAAAGAAAGAGGGATGAGACAATATTAGCTAGTAGACAAGTTATTTGTGATCGAACGCCTATTACTATCGATCCCAACTGCGCCAAAAAGTGTCGAATTTGGTTGCGTTATTTGCTTAGTGGGCTTATTTTACAGCTAGATCAATGCAATTGCATCCTCTATATTTTCAAACGGCTGAATTTGAGACTATTTAGATTACACTTCTTCCTTATATCAGAGTATCGAATCTGCTCGATTACTAAAAGATTTTAAAAACAAGCTGATTCAATATTACCTATAGTCGCTCTCTCATTCTCCTGCTAAGCGGTGGCCCCACTTCGAAACAACTTTTTATATCATTAAAACCGAAAGGATTAAGGATATTCAACCAATCAATATCATTACGAACTTCGTCTTTTAATTAAGTATGTATGTAGGTATGTATTAATGTGCAGTGATCAGAGCTCGCCACACACCAATAAATTACACAGACGCATATCACACCCACAAGCCACCATTTGAAGGGTGACATTCCGAAATGATGATGGTAATCATTGAACTCACCACAATCAACGCTGAGCTGTGGTTTTTAGATAGATTACAACAACAGTTGAACAAAAGAGAAAAATTAGTATTAACATAACTTTAGCATGCCACACGATGATGTGGCAGCCACAAATGGACTCGGAAAAGAGGAAGGGATGTGCACAGCACGCTAAACCAAATACATATATTTATTTTTGTGCAAACCAAACATTTAACTAAAATCAAGGAAACCCAACTCATGTCCTAGTATTACTATTATTATTATTATTATTATTTTACCAACTAGAAAGTACGCATGATACTCATTTATTTAAATAAACTACTCGATGCTGTAGCCACAATGCAAATAAAGTAATACAGGCACTCAGTTACCAATATGTACTCATACACGTATGTAAACACGAAAGCTGGGTGGCACAATTCCTTTAAGCAAATGAACTAGTCAAAAACTGCTTTGAAACTAGTAGAGAAGAAAACTTAACTAATCCCTAACTATGCGTCCCTTTTCACAAAAGCAACACAGTGATCCCCTAGGACATGGTAATTGTCATAATTCGGTGAAAAATATAATAGTTTTATACCAGTTTCAAATAAATGGAAAAACGACTAGTTTAAAAATTATATAAAATAAGCTTAACTAGTCCACAAATAGTATAATATATGGTACTCCACAGAGCCAACACGGTGATTCTCTTTTGGAAATTATCAGATTTCGTTCATATAGATAGCAAATCCATATTAGTAATGAACGGAGAAACGACTAGTTAGTATTATTCGGACTAGTTTGACACTAGTCAGTAAATTCTAGTAACATACCATCGCCTTTCTTAACCAATTTATTGTTTCACTGTGGAAATGAATATTTGTGGAAAGGTCAAAATTAGCTTATTATTGTTCACATAGTCGTATGTACACGTATGTATGTATGTATAGATGTAGGTTTGTATGTTGAAAATGGTTATATAAATAAATGTTCAAACATGCAAGTTAAATAAGACAAATATAAATTTATATATATATATATATATAAACGTATAAGTAAATATGTACATTAGGTTATTATAACTATTCAAACATTCGAACGAGATGATGATGATGATGATGATGCTGCTGCTACAAAACACATATGTTGAGTTGAGCCACAAAATTCATTTAATTTGTAGTCCCGCCGTGTAGGCAATTTAACCAGTACCACTTGTTCCAGATACTCGTAACGCCAATTCATGCACCAAAACTAATATCAATACCATTTATATACATGTACACATGCATACATACGCACTAATAACCAACAGTTGATGATGATTATTATTATTACAAACAGAACACTTTGTGTTAACTATGCTACTAACAGAAGCAGGAGCAGGACCAAAAACACCAACTCTACTATGGTACAAGCGTGTTTGTGTTAGTTTTCCATTTCACACTCCGCAACACCCTTTTCACGCCCATGCGCTCGGTGTCTATGCGTTGAGGCATGCCACATTGCCTGCTGCTATTTTACGCTTGATGATAAGCAAATCCATGTGGTTAACCACTCGCACGATGAGGCGACCAAACTAAATATACTATAAGTCATACACACGCGTACATGCGAATATTCGTATATGCAGACGAGCTCACAATTATACAATTATAGGGATATACTCGAGCAGCGGAGTGATAGTTTGAAACCAGCGAGCCAAAAAGTCGCAGTTTCGAAGGAGAAAGGAAATTCGTCCGTAAAGTTAAGTCGCGCGCTGGATGGGACGGTCGGATCGCGAAAGCTGGAGAGCTGGGGAGATTGTCGAAATGGTATGTACATTAAGACGAGAGAGTTTCCGGAATTTTTTTTTTTTCGATATTCGTGGTTTGGTTCATTCTCTCCAACGGGACAGATGGCCAATAAAGAGTATTATTTGAGCGCTTTGAGACGTTTGCGCGAAAACATCCGTCGTAAACGGCCTGAATTGTAGGCCAACAATTTGCGGAAACTTTTATGACGATAATGCGCCACCGCACCGAGTAGTGTGAACGATTTTAAGACCAAAAACTCATTCAATACCCTCGATCAACCCCCGTATTCACCGGATTTGGCCTCATGAGACTTTTTTTGTTTTCAAAATTCATGTCACCACTCCGTGGAACCTGTTTCGACTCCATTGAGGCAGCAAAAGAAAATTCGTAGAGGGAACTGAGGTCGACTGATTTCAAAAGCTGCAGCAAGCAAACTGGTTGACAGATCGCGCTAAGTTTTGGCATAGTAATTAAGGACAGTGCTAGCAACTTAACAAAAAAAAAGTGCTGAAAAATATTCAGCGCGGGCAGTTTAAATGGCAGTTTCCGGAAACTTTCTGGTCTTAATGTATACTTCGACCGTGGGAAAGTGAGTAAGTTACTCCTCCGCCGAGTCATAAGGCCAAGGTTATGTTAGAGCCCGATTTGTACTATGCCTCTGTTGGGGTTGAGGTTGCAGACTCCTGGATTAAGTGTAGGCATTTTGGGCATATTCCAGTGAATTATATGTATTTACTCCTGGTACAACAGAACACCTGGTCTTGTAGGGTAATTTTGTGGTCGGTGGCCCACGTAGGCATTGATTTGGAAGAGGTGGGGATGGTATTATTTTGCTTTGGGATGCTTGGGGCTTATGCACTCAAGTTATAACTCTACGAATTAGAGATTGATCCATCAGCGGTTTGTTGGGTAGTAGAAAACATCAGCAGCAATATCAGTTACGTTACTCGTACATAACCATATATAGGTATATACGAATATTTACATATATATAAATTATATTTGTCTATCTGTCTGTCAGCTTCTGCAAGCATATTTACATATTCCCTTTAATAATTGTGAGCAAGCATATTTCACTTATCCACACGCCCACACACACACACACACACACACACATAAATTTTAAAACATCCCAACACATGGCAAGAAACTTCATGAAACGCCAGCAAACTCAATTAGAGTAGGTTAGGTTTTTAATATTCAGCATGTAGTAATTTGAATTTAATTTTATGTCACGGTCACACCAAAGAAATTTTGCTAGAAAAGCGTTGAGCTGAAATTGAACAAATCAACATAAAGGAAAATACGTACATATTTTATGCGTTTACATAAATACATACATACATATGTACAAGTATATGTGAGTGAGTATAATATACATATTAGGCGGTTAGCCACTCAATACCAACCGACCGCAAGCTGCCCACTCAGCCACCCAGCACCCCAGCACCCGGCAGGCAGCACCCAACAGTGCCTTACTTTCGCTTAACACTCGTAGCCCGGAATGCCTTTTTGACTTTCATTGTGGCTGTGAACTCATTTTAAATGGCATTCCTGGGTTTCTTTAACAGCAAATCTAAAAGTAAAATTTCGGTTTGAACATACACACATACATGTACATACATTGCATACACGTATTACGTATGTGTTAATCTATGTTTTTATGAATTTGCTCAGCTCAAAATATAGGAATTTCTGAGATTTTTGTGTATTTGTATGTTCATATGTATACGAGTATACATACGTATGTATCATATAAATATGTATATGTATATGTTAATTTGGCCGCGGTAGCCGAGTGGTTAGCATTGCGTCCTGCCATTCGGATGGCTCGGGTTCATATCCCGGTGCCAGCAACATCCAAAAGTTATGGAAAATTAATTTAAATAAAAAATTAAATTAAATTTTCTAATTGCGGTCGCCCCTCGGCAGGGAATGTCCATCCCTCCGAGTGTATTTCGGACATGAAATAAAGCTCCTCGTAAAAAAAACCGTCAGCCGTTCGGAGGCGGCTTAGTATAAACTGTAGGTCCCTCCATTTGTTGGAAAAACATCAAGACGCAAAACCACAAATTGAAGGAGGAGCTCGGCCGAAAATCGCTTCAGCGGTTACAAAGCGCCAATTATATATATATATATATGTTAATTTGAGCTCTACTTTTGGAAGCAAATCGAAAGTCACATTGAAAAGTTAATTCGTTGAAATTTTGTAGAAATTTTCTTGGAAACTGGGTAAATGCTTTTTGAGGCAGTAATTTTTGGTAATTTGTTCAATTATACTATTATAGATGACCTGCTTTGGGTAAAATATTCCAAATCAAATTTGCATACATTCATTGGGCTTTTAAAAGTTGAATTTCCTTCTAAAAGAAATCTGGCACTTTTTGATTTTGTGTCAATTAATAATATAGAAACAGGCGGTGAGCACGAGAAGGAAGAGGGGGAATGTGGTGTTGATATAGTGTATGTAGTTCTGGATATGCAATTACAATTTCTTAATTCCTTACGACTGGAACCTTGGGTTATGGCACATTGAAAGGGAGATTTTGAAAAAATGGCTTAGAGCTCCACTGAGGTCTGTTTACAGCTGATATTTCAGTAAGTGAGTTGGACGAGTTGGAGGGAGTTTTGCAATTCAGCTTCAGTTCTGCTCTTATAATGTCATTCAAAGGAAACGAGAGCTGAAAGTTATGTCGTAAAGTTCAGCGACTGTTCGAGGCCTTCCTGTACGTAATGATTGTTGTCTCTCTTGTTGTACCAGAAAGGCTTTATTGTCTCCTTCATATTCTTTTGGAATATAAAGCTTAAGGGGCACACCCAGTGTAATAGCCTAGAAAAAAGGTGATTTTTGGGAATTTTTATTTAAAAAAATACTTTATCAATTATTTCAAAATTTTAAGAATATATTTATACGTGTTTCAAGAATATACAGTAAAATTTTTGAAGAAAAAAATTAAATATTTTTTAAGTTATAGTCGATCTCCAACGTCGCGAAAAAAAAAGGTCCTTCACTGCTGCAGTGATTCCGGCCTTCTCCGTGGATGGAATCTAAAAAAAAAAATTCTCTTTAAACTAGATAATATTGTCTGTACAATGACCTAAGATAAAAAAAAATAATAAAAAATTGACAATATGGCGGCGTTTTAAAAAAAATTGTCGAATTTTACCGAAAATTTTGGTCGATTTTGGCCCGCCAAAATTCGATTTTTTGATCAAATGAAAAATCGATAGGTCATTGTACGGAGAACTATATATAAAACTTGGAAAAAAAATTCGATAGTGATCGGATCATTTGTTTTTGAGTAATCACTGCAGCAAATTCGGAAAATGCTGTTTCGAGAAAAACGCACCTCAGGTACGTCTCGTAGCTGATTAGACTCTCTAGCTGCCGAGCGGCTGCTCTTTAAATTGCTATAACTCAAAAAATATTTGAGATATCGATTTGAAATTTTAATATATTATTTTTAAAGGTGTAATCTACCAAATGATGATTTTTTTGAAATTTCACACTGGGTGTGCCCCTTAACATTTTATAATGTCCTTACGCACAAAAGCAAAGAAAACCAAAACTGTTTGGCAATAGTAATCCCTCGGGTAAAAGTTTTTTAGTTAATGAGTTTTCAGCTAAGTCCTTGCCAACAAACAATGAAAATATTTGGTCGCGGTAGCCAAATGCGATGCGAGCAACATCCAAAAGTTTTAGAAAATTAATTTAAATTAAAAATTAAGTTAAATTCTCTAATTGCGGTCGCCCCTCGGCAGGCAAATGTCCACCCCTCCGAGTGTATTTCGGATATAAAATAAAGACTCCTCGTAAAAAAAACCATCAGCCGTTCGGAGGCGAACTGTAGATCTCTCTATTTTGTTGGAAAAACATCAAGACGCAAAAGCCACAAATTGGTGGAGGAGCTCGGTCAGAAATCGCTTCAGCGGTTACAAAGTGCCAATTATATTAGGTTGTCCATGGTATTAGTGTTACGTGTCGCATCATGTCATACTATACGATGCTGAAAACGTGTTTATTCGCGCTAAAAGTTTGTCTTTGACAGTTTTTCGATTGATTGTCTCAGTGCGTTGTGAGCGCTCGTCAAAGATGGACACCAGCAAAGAGAAAATTCGCTATATTTTACAATTTTTCTTCGATAAATCCGAAAAAGCCGACAAAGCGGCGGAAAAAATTAATTTAGTTTATGGGCCCGATACTGTAAACGAACGTGTAGCACAAAAGTGGTTTGCTAGATTCCGTTCCGGTAATTTCGATGTCAAAGATGCACCACGAGTCGGGAGGCCTGTCGTCGAAAATTGCGATAAAATCATGGAAATAGTGGAAACAGACCGTCACGTGAGCACTTATTTAATTGACGAGTAACTAAAGATAAGCCAGAAAACCGTTTGGAATCATTTGAATAACCTTGGATTCAAAAAGAAGCTCGATGTTTGGGTACCACACGAACTATTGCAAATCGCAACAAAATCGACCCATTTCTGAAGTGTTTGGTGACTAGCGATGAAAAGTGGATCACTTATGATAACGTCAAGCGAAATCGGTCGTGGTCGAATTGCGGTTAGCCGGCGGAAACGCTGGCCAAGCCAGGATTAACGGCCAGGAAGGTTTTGCTGTGTGTTTGGTGGGATTGGCAAGGAATCATCTACTACGAGCTAGTCCCCTATGGCCAAACGCTCAATTCGGCCTTCTACTGCCAACAACTGGACCGCTTGAAGGCAGCACTCTTCCAGAAAGGTCTTCTTTGATCAACAGAAGCCAAATTGTGTTCCATCAGGACAACGCCAGGCCACACACGTGTTTGGTGTCGCGCCAGAAGCTCCAGGAAATCGGATGGGAGGCTCTAATGCTCCCACCTTATAGTCCGGACCTGGCATCAAGTGATTACCATCTTTTCCTGTCCATGGTAAACGCGCTGAATGGTGAAAAGTTGGCTTCAAGGGAGGCCTGTGAAAATTGGCTCTCCGAGTTTTTTGTCAATAGGTACGCACCCTTCTACGGGAGGGGTATAATGAAGTTGGCATCTCGTTGACAACAAGTCATCATGTTTTCAAAAATCAATAAAAAAAAACCGAACTAACTTTTTACTTGACCTAATATATGGCAATACTTATCTCGGAGTTGGTTTATTTATCTTACTTGATTTATACTCAGTTTGGCTTGCCATTTTATAATGGATGGACTTACTCCGGAAAGAGTTTTCCACCATGTTTACTTTAGTGGATAATGCGCGTTTGGAGCAGAATATCGAAGAAAACCCGAATGAATCCATTCGCAACAATTGGAGCTTAGTCCATACTTATTCAAAAATTAGAGCTACTATTAAGGATTTTTTTGTGCTTGAATTGGAGGATGTCGCTGTGAACAATTTTTGGTTTCAACAAGATGGCTCTACATGTTATACAGCCAACGATTTAACCTTTGGGTAGAGCAATTTAACACCGCCGGACTATTTTTTGGGGGTTAAGTCGCTTGCCTCGCTGATAAGCCCGAGATTATTGACGCCTTGGAAGAAAATATTCGACACAATATTGCTGACATGCGGCCACAATTTCCGCAAAAAGTATTCGAGAATTTATGCGAGTCATTTGCTGGAAACTTTATAATAAAGTTAATTATATGCGCTTGACTTCTTCTTGAAATCCACATATCTAAAAAAAACACCCTTCATATCATTTAGTGATTAAGAATATCGTTTTAATCCACTAATTCTTACAATTGTTCTCAAATAAAATTTAAATGTACATTTGTATGTATGTATGTATGTATTAATTTGAAATATTGTAATATAATATTTAGTCTTTAAAACCCAAACTCGCAACTTAAATGTCAATTTAACTTCTCAAGGGAATTTCTCCATTACATAATGCCTACAAACATGCCCACATACATACATACTCATACATACATACACGTAGTATACTTTAGCACGATTAATCCGTATTAAGTGTAGTAGATGTAAAACAACTAGAAAACAAACCAAACTATTGCATATTTAATCCGTTATACGATTTTCCAACTCACCAACTTTAACTAAACTTACCAGCGACGCCAACTTTTACCCTTTCGCACACACGCACACACACATACACACACAAACACACAAGCGCAGAAATACATGTACAAGTATGTATGTAGATTAAGTATAAGTATGTATGTAAGTATATAAGTAAACGCTTTGTGGAATTACTAATGCATTGAATTAATTTGTATGCGGACAAAAACTTACTTTTACTTTGCTCGAACTGAGAACTTTTCAACTGAATATTAAATAAAATAATTACAAAGTAAAATCTACCACTAAACGATTTAAATGCGACAAATCAAACAACGCCGGAAGGAGGTGAGCAGTGAAGTGCAGTAAAAGTGGAGTAAAAGTGGAGTAGAAGCAAGGAAAAGTGTAAGTTGAAAGAAGGCAAGAAAAGAAAATAAATATCGAAATAGAATTTAAGAGCGCCAAAAAGCTTTGTTTTTTCGGAGTTAAGAGCGCAAAAGAGAGTTTGAAGCTCGTAGAAAAATCGTCTGCGTTTGGCAGCACACGAGTTTGGCAGAGTACGATATATACGCACGACAACAAGCATGCTTTACTAAAAGTGTTAAAAGGTAATAATAAAAAGCACGAGTACGCACGCAAACGATAAAAGAATCAACAGTCGGACAGAGAATTGGCGGAAGCCGCATACAAAGGCGGTAACAACAAATTACAAGCATATGTACAGCGCCAACAACAACAATAACCACACCTTAGCCGAAATCGTGCAAACAAACAAAAGGCCCAGCAAAACGTCAAGCAATAAAGGGCAAAAGCCGAAAAATCCCTACATTTAGACAGGCTAATACCGGCTGACAACGATTCTGATTGTGATTGTGATTGTTGCACGCTGCTGTCGCTAAACCGTTACACATGCCGCCGCCACAGTGTCGCTTGAATGGACGGCAATCGGCTTTCGTTGTTTTTTTTTTGTTCGCTTGTCGCTTGGCCGGCAACTCGATCTGGATATGGTTTTTGCATGCTGAGGGGTTATTAGGGGGTAAAGAGCCAACAAGCGGCTGCCAGACGGTTGTGGTGAAGACGTATGTGTGTGGCCTTTCATGCTATTTGTGCACCGTATTTGTTCCTTTGAGTAGCAATAGCGAACAATAAATAAATAAATTAACTTCAGATA
The DNA here is from genome assembly GCA_037013455.1 of Ceratitis rosa. NCBI lineage: Eukaryota > Metazoa > Arthropoda > Insecta > Diptera > Tephritidae > Ceratitis > Ceratitis rosa. The sequence goes on along the minus strand of JAWMAG010000031.1, from coordinate 5,112,897 downwards.
CGTGATGGTGTCCTTCAGTAGCTAACCATGAGGTTTTAACGTACGCACATAAATAATTGCCAGTGTATATGTGTAAAGAAATACATACGTACAGATATGAGAGAAATGGTAGACTTTTTCCTTACAACTTCAGGTGGACGACATAGAAGCATACCTTTAGGCGTGGAACCCCCTAATGCTGCTCGGCAGTCAAAATGTCACTTTCAAATCGTAACTTGAACCTAAAAAAAGGTAAATATACGAGTACATAAGCGCATGAGTTAAAATTTATTTTGTTTTAAAAAACACATTTGTACATCCACAACTGTAAGTAAAAGTTATAAATTTATGACATTCATACCTTGCATGACTCATAGAGCACCAGCGAATATTTCATGAAAGAATAAAACTAAAACAAATAGTTCGATGGTTCTTGGTATATCTATTTTTTATTTTCCCCCATAAATATTCAGCAATAATCCTAAATGTAGACCACGATTATCGTTCAATCGATTGCAGCTATTTACATTACATATTATATGAAAGGAAAACGTTGCCTACATTTAGGATAGTGAAAAACAGCTGTTAAACAAATTTTTACATCTGAGCAAATACAGTGCATAGCAGTCAACTCTCATAGCATATCGTCTGAAAAAACAAATTGGAATATGTTCACAACGCACTCGAATAATTACTTACTTTGCATTATGTTCACGTAAATTACTTTTATTTTTGAAGAAAACTATCCTAGAAGTATACCTGCTTGATATATTTTGAAGATATCATTATTATTTGGAAGATAGCTACTTTTTAGTCTCTCTAGGCTGCCATTAAAAATAGTAATTTTGGGCGTTTGTCGAACAAGGACTGGAAGCCTGACCTTCCAAATGGCAGTATGCAATGCAAGACACTCTGTTACTGCGGCCGCCGACCGACTAATACTGTATCGAAAACTACCAAATCCAGAACCTTAAACTGGACCGTATGATAATCGCATACACGTATATCATCTACGACATTCGGATATTATTATCATCAAAGCCTCTGTTACGATACAGCAGGACAGGATTGAAGATGAACTTGTAGAGTTTGTCTTTGTTCGTCGGGAGAGGACTTTACATTTTATTTGCCTGTTCAGTTTAAAGAAGCGCTTTTTATCAGGAGTGATTCTGCGTTGTATTTCAAGGTTAACTTTGTAATTGGTGTTGATGTTGACACTTAAATAGGCGAAGTTTTCTTCAACTTTAAAGTTATTGCTATCAACAATGACATAGTAGGCAAGAGGCGAATATTCTGATCGTTTGGTTGATAACAACAGATATTTCATCTTATGATCATTCAATACCAGACCTATTCGCTTAGCAGCTTTGTCCAGCCGCTTAGTTGTTTTTCACGCAGACAATTTCTATTCCGTATACTCTGGGCATCAGTCATTGGAGTAGCTCTCTGGGTCCTACAAGAAATTGGTCCGGTCTTCTTCGTAGAATGCTAGAGGATTGCCGCTGTCGGCCAGCTTCATACTCACGCATTTCGGCCTCTTTCTTTTTTGTCTGCCCATGTGTCTCATATCGCTCTTTAACTCTCCGTATCTATCCCACCCCGCACGCATTGTATACGATCACAACGTTGCGAGGCGGACAGCCTGTTTTCTCTCCACTGAGTGTCTTACTTTGCTTGAAAGTTGCCCGACCGCTACAAGCTTTTTATTTTATTTAATAAGGATAATGAAATGACGATATTGGGTGAAGGGCATCATCATCACGTAGTTAATATAACTAACGACATAAATTAAAAATTAAAGCCCAATTTCATTACATTCCCGCATTCTAACACAAAAGTGCTTAAATATTTCCACCAAAGCGTGGCCGGCTTAATGGCTAATACCTCTGTGCGTATGTACACATATATACATATATATATATATGTATGCAAATGTAGGTATTTTCAATTAAACTCACCACATTTTCAGCCTTGATTTTGCTACACTACACTTTGGTACGAGTATATGGTATACCTACATATATGTATGTATATGTGTGTTGGTATTGTAATTTCCATTGCTCTAGTATTTTAATTTCGGTTGTACGCATTAATATTTAGGCAACTAAAAATTCAATTCAATTAGCGCAATTAAGCCCAAAGTAAATTTGTGGGCTTTTAAGTATTTGAGAATTTAATTGTTGTTGTTTTTAATTAAATGAATTTTAATTGACTCGCTTTTCTGTGTATGCATTGTGTGGCCTTATTGAGAGGTCATTTGCAACATATACTGGGGCATACATACTTGTATATATGTAAATGAATATATGCCATTAATAGATACATTTTGCTATAAAAATATATATTTAGTCGAATGTATGTATACATTTTGGTATGTAAAATAATGGTATTTTGGTCCCCACAACGTGGCAAATCTTATCACGTTCGGTCATGCTCTCGTCTATCTATTTTTCCTAAAAATTCTGGTTTAGTTAATTATTTTTAGTTCGGGTGCTTACATATTTTGGGTTTCCCCTTTGTAAGCGTATTTGATTAGGTATCAAACGTGACCTTGAGTTATCTGAAATTATTCTTGAGTTACATTAAAAAAGTTATACTTGCTTGAAAAATATATATAAGCTGAATAAAGAACTTAAAATCATGATCGAAGAGATCTCGACTGCTTCTACTTATTCTCTTCATATTCTAAGCATATATGTAAGCCGAAATGTCGAATGTCCAAGCCGTAATATGTTTAGTTATTTTGGAAAATACCATATCCTGAAAGAAACTGAATCAGAATCCATCATTCTGTCCTAGCTAATATACGAATGATTTCGAATTAATAGACTTCCACTCACTCTTTTCGTTTCTTCTGCTAGAATTTCAATGAGTATTCGACCAGCCGGAACAAAAGTTGGTACAACTGATATCACATATCTCTAATCCAGCTTTATCGATATAGTGATGAAGTCTTATCTGTTCAAAAGGTTGAATCTGAAGCCCATTTTAAGCTTTCTGTGAATTACCAGGTAAAAACCTTTAGTGTCAAAAAACAACCGGTTCCTTAGAACTTTTCAAGAGAGGATTTTCATTGTTTTAATCATTATAAAAAAATTACTTACTGTAAGTAGCTATGCAAACACTCGCTTTGCTGCTTTTGCCACTTCTCTTTTCTAAATACACTATTCTCTTCCGTAAATCAAAGCTTCTACTCTTCTTATGCAAGCACTTGAGATTTCCTAACTAAATGCCATAACGAGTTTTTGTGTCTTTGAGTGTTTTTCCTCAAGCAATTTCAATGTACTCCTTCTGTTTGGTATATTTTTTTAAATTTCTTTTTTTTTTTTGCTGCAATTTTCTTTTTCTTATTACGAATTTCGCGTCTGACAGCTTTGCCAAATTGGCAAATATTTTTCTAATTTTCCAAAGGCACATTCGTTTCCTACTTGCCAGCCACTACTTGCATTCACCCACACAAATGCACACCCACACCTAAATACACGTGCATGCATAGATGAAAGAGTTCATAGGAACCCTGTGCCTCTGACGACTCTTCGAGTACATCTTTTCGTCTGCATTTTTGTGTTATTTTTATTGCGAATGGCAGACGCAGCTGTGTTGACTGCAAAAGTAAATACTGTCTTAAAAAATGTAGCAATTTTGTATGGTGTTCCATGATTGCCATTGGCAAACGGTGAAATTGCACTTACATACAGATGCCAACCGGCAATAAAGATGTAACGCGGTAAGGAAAATTATTATAAAATTCTTAGAGTCAATATTCAAAATGGATGAAGAAAGCTTTAGGGTAAGTCAGGAGAACTGAAATGATGTGAAAAAGGTGTTGCTACTAAAGAAGGACAAAAGTGTTTATATAAATGTATAAGGCACAGCTGCTAATTACTTTTAATTTAAATTATTTTTAACTTTATTTATTTTTTTTTTATTTTTTTATTATTTTATTTTATTTTATTTTATTATATTTTATTTTATTTTATTTTATTTTATTTTATTTTATTTTATTTTATTTCATCTTGTTTTATTTTATTTTATTTTATTTTGTTTTATTTTACTTTATTTTATTTTATTTTATTTCATCTTGTTTTATTTTATTTTATTTTATCTTGTTTTATTTTATTTTATTTTGTTTTATTTTATTTTACTTTATTTTATTTTATTTTATTTCAATTTATTTTATTTTATTTTATTTTATTTTATTTTATTTTATTTTATTTTATTTTATTTTATTTTATTTTATTTTATTTTATTTTATATCATTTTATTTTATTTTATTTTATTTTATTTTATTTTATTTTAATTTATTTTATTTTATTTTATTTTATTTTATTTTATTTTATTTCATCTTGTTGTATTTTATTTTATTTCATCTTGTTTTATTTTATTTTATTTTATTTCATCTTGTTTTATTTTATTTTATTTTATTTCATCTTGTTTTATTTTATTTTATTTCATTTTATTTTATTTCATTTTATTTTGTTTTATTTTATTTTATTTTATTTTATTTTATTTTATTTTATTTTATTTTATTTTATTTTATTTTATTTTATTTTATTTTATTTTATTTTATTTTATTTTATTTTATTTTATTTTATTTTATTTTATTTTATTTTATTTTATTTTATTTTATTTTATTTTATTTTATTTTATTTTATTTTATTTTATTTTATTTTATTTTATTTTATTTTATTTTATTTTATTTTATTTTATTTTATTTTATTTTATTTTATTTTATTTTATTTTATTTTATTTTATTTTATTTTATTTTATTTTATTTTATTTTATTTTATTTTATTTTATTTTATTTTATTTTATTTTATTTTATTTTATTTTATTTTATTTTATTTTATTCTAATTTGTTTTATTTAATTTTATTTTAGTTTTATTTTATTTTATTTTATTTTATTTCATCTTGTTGTATTTTATTTTATTTCATCTTGTTTTATTTTATTTTATTTTATTTCATCTTGTTTTATTTTATTTTATTTTATTTCATCTTGTCTTATTTTATTTCATTTTATTTTATTTCATTTTATTTTATTTTGTTTTATTTTATTTATTTTATTTTATTTTATTTTATTTTATTTTATTTTATTTTATTTTATTTTATTTTATTTTATTTTATTTTATTTTATTTTATTTTATTTTATTTTATTTTATTTTATTTTATTTTATTTTATTTTATTTTATTTTATTTTATTTTATTTTATTTTATTTTATTTTATTTTATTTTATTTTATTTTATTTTATTTTATTTTATTTTATTTTATTTTATTTTATTTTATTTTATTTTATTTTATTTTATTTTATTTTATTTTATTTTATTTTATTTTATTTTATTTTATTTTATTTTATTTTATTTTATTTTATTTTATTTTATTTTATTTTATTTTATTTTATTTTATTTTATTTTATTTTATTTTATTTTATTTTATTTTATTTTATTTTATTTTATTTTATTTTATTTTATTTTATTTTATTTTATTTTATTTTATTTTATTTTATTTTATTTTATTTTATTTTATTTTATTTTATTTTATTTTATTTTATTTTATTTTATTTTATTTTATTTTATTTTATTTTATTTTATTTTATTTTATTTTATTTTATTTTATTTTATTTTATTTTATTTTATTTTATTTTATTTTATTTTATTTTATTTTATTTTATTTTATTTTATTTTATTTTATTTTATTTTATTTTATTTTATTTTATTTTATTTTATTTTATTTTATTTTATTTTATTTTATTTTATTTTATTTTATTTTATTTTATTTTATTTTATTTTATTTTATTTTATTTTATTTTATTTTATTTTATTTTATTTTATTTTATTTTATTTTATTTTATTTTATTTTATTTTATTTTATTTTATTTTATTTTATTTTATTTTATTTTATTTTATTTTATTTTATTTTATTTTATTTTATTTTATTTTATTTTATTTTATTTTATTTTATTTTATTTTATTTTATTTTATTTTATTTTATTTTATTTTATTTTATTTTATTTTATTTTATTTTATTTTATTTTATTTTATTTTATTTTATTTTATTTTATTTTATTTTATTTTATTTTATTTTATTTTATTTTATTTTATTTTATTTTATTTTATTTTATTTTATTTTATTTTATTTTATTTTATTTTATTTTATTTTATTTTATTTTATTTTATTTTATTTTATTTTATTTTATTTTATTTTATTTTATTTTATTTTATTTTATTTTATTTTATTTTATTTTATTTTATTTTATTTTATTTTATTTTATTTTATTTTATTTTATTTTATTTTATTTTATTTTATTTTATTTTATTTCATTTTATTTATTTTATTTTATTTTATTTTATTTTAATCTAATTTGTTTTATTTAATTTTATTTTAGTTTTATTTTATTTTATATTTTTAAGATATTTTTTTGTAGCAATTCGCAATGGCAATTATTCAAATCCCAAATGATCTAGCATTCAATCGCCGCTCTCTGCCGACACTTTGTTTGGGCATTCAACTACTTCATACGCGTTTGCCAAATTATCCTACAGGAATTGAGATGCTCAACTCTTTGCTTTGGTGCTTATTTGTTGCTATTTTTTATTCCTTTCCTTCTTTACACTTACCCGTTTGCATTTTATTTGTGTACAAATATGCATGAATGTATGTATGTATATACGTCTCGTTTTTTATTTAACATGGTTTACTGATAGTTTTGAGTTTCTTTTCAAGCGTAAAAACATTTTAACCGCTTCATTGATTTACGAACCACAAATAAAGCTAAAAAAACGCTTCCAAGCAGCTGTGTGCATAAAAAATAACGGTAACTACACCGAGTGTTTATACATGCAGATATGTGTATGTATGTATAGAAAGGTGTTTAAAAGTGCTGAATTATAAAAATATTGAATAAAAATGTATAAGTTATCAGACAAACATAAATGCATAATACAATGGATGGTGTAGATAAGTCTTTAAGCTTAAAGTCCGCCACGAAATGGTGATTATTTCCATGTCCAAAATTTGGAGGTATTACGATTGTTACCAAGAGACGACCGCGGTTATTGTTGCTACTAATTTTGAGGTGAACTTCAATAGCAATTTGTGGGAAGAGCTCATAAATGATGGAAATCCATATAAAGCATGTAGCAGAAAAAGAACAAAGAACTTATTAAAAAGGTCATAGACCTATAGCCAGAATAACAAGACTGGGCTTTTTGGAGAACATTCATCAAAAATTCATCTACCTTATAACAACCATTGTCGTAGCTGAGAACCTTAAGCGAAAATTCTCGTTGACCTCTAGCTCTCTCACAAACTCGACATAGCATAATTTGGAGATCGCCATGTCCCATCAGTTAGCGCATATTCTTACCTGTTAACTTGAAGGTAAAGTTCCACCCACTCAGCTTGAAGAAGACTTTAACCGATCGCTTGGAAGCCACCAAAAGGGAACTATGAAAAATGGCAATTTAACATATTCAAAAATCTTAAAGAAATAGTCTATTAATTTATAGCCGCCATAGACATAACATTGTAGGTTCAGTGCAAATACCACTCCCTAACATAAGAGAACCCTTCATAAAAATCCAACACCGGATCGGAGGAGGTTTCGAAAAACCTGTAAGTTCATTTGTTGAAAAATTTCAAGTCGCTCTCCACAAATTGAAGAATGAACTCGGCCGAAAAGCTCTTCAGCGGCTAAAATGCGCCGATTATATTGAGTTCTGAATTAGGAAGGAACTCCTTATGCAATCAACTCTCAGACAAGAACACACTCATTCGTGGGAATTTACTATATATTTTCACTAAGCCGAATGTTTTTAGTTCCCAATACGTCTCTTATCTCGTCCCAAAAAAAAAACAAATAAGATTTAAACCATATAGAAAACTAATCGTCCAGACACGTGCATATGACCATTATCAAATTATATTGTTCGAAAAGTACACCTAATCTCTTTAAAGAGAAGAAAAAGAGAGCAAGAAAGAGAAATCAATAAATTATACGCAAAACGAATGCTGGTAAAAACAGCACCGGCAATGACTTGCGATTAGTACACAACCGGCACCGGCTTAGTTGACTGTAAATTTGCAGGGAAAAGCATAATCGGTTCGGTTTCAATGCCTTCATACTTTGTTAATATAATTGCCGGTGTTTTGCTAGGCATCACGCTGCAAGCGACTGTTAGTCGGGTAAGTACTTGTGCCCACCACTAATCTTCATGCCAATTTGTCTGAGACGGCAATAAAAACTATAAAGATAAGATTAATATATGATAGTTTGTATAAAAATGTTCAAATAAAATCTTCCACAGGCTTCAGATATTAAAGATCCACATTTTGTTGCCGGCGTAGTGGAATTTCGGCCAGACTTTATTGGCCTAACAACCGAGCAATTGGTCGCCAAACACACAGATGCTTATACGGAGATACTTAGCTCATCAGAGGCGCTGGAGACTGATATTGTGGTCTTTCCGGAGAGTACATTGAATAATGAATTTAAACCAACCTACGTGCCAGCGGCTGAAGACGCGATCATACCGTGTTTGCTGGCTAACCAGAGCAGTCGCTATGAAAACTTTCTCATCGCGCTCTCTTGTGCCGCACGTACAAATCGGAAATATGTTGTAATCAATTTGACAGAGAAAGAGGACTGTGCGCCCAATGCAGCATTTGATCCACGACCATGCGCCACAAATGGCCTAAATACTTACAATACCAATGTGGTTTTCGATCGTGAAGGGCGTGTCATTTCGCGCTATCGCAAGGTGAATATTTATTTGGAGCGGAAAAATACAACTTATCAGCCGGAGTTTGCCATATTCGATACGGACTTTGGTGTGCGATTTGCGCACTTCATCTGCTTCGATTTGCTCTTCTACACACCCGCCGAAGAGTTGGTGGTTAAATATGGCATAAGAAATATTATTTTCACCGCTATGTTCTATTCGGAAACGCCATTTCTAACAGGTGAGTGATATTTACACACACACAGACACGAACATTGCTTTGGGTTCTATGAAAAAATAAATCTTTTTCAGCCGTTCAACTTCAACAATCTTGGGCTTGGGGCAACAATGTTACGCTGCTCGCTGCTGGAGGTAGTTATCCACGTTCAGGAGCCACAGGTTCTGGCATTTATGCGGGCAGTGATGGCAGTTTGGCGTCGATAATGGTTGGCAATACGGGTGTTCGTCAAATCCACGTGGCGAGAGTGCCAAAGTTTGATCAAGAAAGTAGTCAAAAATCTGTTTCAGTCAAACCATTTACTGAAGGTACTACTCAACCTCAAACTGGCATTAGCCTACTAAGAGATCCACAGTTGGATAACTTTGAGTCCGAGTTACTGAACTTAAATAGTTCCTCCACAATTTCATTAGAACTTTGCACCGAAGAGCTCTGCTGTACCCTCTCAGCCGAGACGACCTCAAGTGAGCATAGCTATGGTAATGGAACCACAGCGAGTGCTTATTATTACCGCTTCGGCGTCTTCACCGGTCTACGCTCATATCAGAAGGAGCAGTACAGCGCTGTTGCCATCTGTGCTATATATGCTTGTACCGCCGACACAGTATCAAGTTGTGGTCTCTTGCACCCAGCCAATACGAAAATTACACCGACGTATGCTTTCAAACGTCTGAGTATTAGTGGAAGCTTTAAAAAAGCGGAACGCTTACTGCTCATGCCAAATACACTCGACTTGAGTCTTTATCCACTGGAGCCAGCGCAGGTTTCGTGGCAGCGTGTTGATAAGGGGTAACTAAATTACACTACATTAACCGGGTCTTAAGGTCCTCTTTGCTGATATCCTCTTTTATTTTTTCAGCAAATCTTATGAGGCTGCAATTGAACTGCAAGATACAGCGGACAATCTGTTGGCTTTTGGCATCTACGGGAACTACTATGACAGCTCAGCGACACTTAGATATGGCGGCTCTTTGGCGGTTTTGTTGTCAACCTTAGTACTGTGGCTGGGCATCTATGTCATGGACTTCTTACATATAAGAATGAATATGTAAATTAAAAAAAAAAATTACAGAGTATATTGTTGATATGGAATATTAAGAAACGCTTCTGGTTCTGTATATAATGAGCTACAAATTAAGATTTTAGGTTTCATCATATTTACAGCGAGCTCGCAATGTCGAGGCGACAGTGCAATCTAAGAGAGGGCCAGAAGAACGGTCTGTTTTAACGCTTTCGGAACCGAGAGAGAAAGAGAGAGTTCTTGGGCAAGTAGGCTTTAGAGACTGGATAAGTAGAAGTTGTGTCAGACCCTAATTGGGTCAATGTAAATCGGATAACGCCATTCACGCGAATAGCATTAACGAAGGGATGAAGGATCAAGGTAGTAGTATCCCAGTAGTATCTGCTCCTTGATAGCATGAATACTTCACTGGGGAAATGGTGTAAAAGTGGCATCGGGTGGTTTGCTGCCAGTCGATTGCCTAATAGGTTGCAAGCAAAGTTTCTATGCCTTTTCCATAGGATCTACCGGCTAGCGACTAGGACATTTTGTTCAGCTAAGTATTTTGAATGACAATCGCAGAGTGTTGCAAGAGTAAAGGAGTGCAGGCTGTCAACCAGGAATGAGTGTTGCTGACAGCTATCGACATAAACAATTCGTCCAGTTGGTGAAGATTTTACCCATGGATTGCACTGGATACAATACTGTTTATGGCATTAAATACGGTTGTGGCGCTGTATACTTCGCGAAAGCCACTCTGATGATGTTCTGGCTAGTGTTTCAGCTGGCTAGTGAAATGCGAGAAGATTTCCTCGGTTTTAGCAGTGGAACAATTTAACTCTGTTTGCACAGATAGCGGGTCACCCGCTGGTTTTCCCCACATGTTCCACTTATGTCGATTTGCCAATTGTTGAATATCCAAAGTAAATTCCCTACGGGGAAATCCGAGACTTGCTTACCGTCTCTAGGTATTATATGCCCCAATTCTGTGGAAAATGCGGGTCGGAGTAACGCGGGTGGTAGCCGTCACTACTGTTTTGAGAAATAAGTGTTTGCCAATGATATTGTCCGTTAGAATGAAGAGGGCAGTGAAAATGTTAGCCGTAATTTTCTTGAAGTCGCACCAACCAGCTATGTTATAGTTGACATATGACCGGCGAGTCAATTCAAAAGTTCAATTGTAAGTTTATTTCACGACAAAAGTTATTTGATCTGTTCTTGCACTACCCGATCCAATGGCTCTACTTCTTTATCCCAACTTGAGATAGCAGAACTAATGGTGCGATTGTTGAGACTAATGATACTAATATCATTATCTAGTAGTTCTACGCTCTTAAAGAAAATTGCTATTAGATTAGGACCATAAAAAGCCATCATTTCTTAATTAGAAGTTAGAGATCTCAAGAAAATATATTTACTACTTCAGTTCTTGTTCAAAATATAAATTATCTTCTTCTTCGAGCTACTTCTTACCATCGGCGAGAAAACGAGAAGAAGCTTTTGAGCTTTTCATTCATTAATTCCTCCACAGTCATATATTTCAGGGGAAACAAAGCTAATGACAATAGTTTGATCTCGTTGCAGAATATTTCCCCACTTAAAGGGCGGTATAACTATAGTCCACATGGCCTCTAGCAGAATGGGTTCCTCGATATCAGCTAGATAAGAGTCTAAGAAGAGAAGATACGCTTTTATACAATACATTGAAAAGACTGTGCGCTGTGTCCAAATGTGACGGTATCCGCTGGGCTATCTTAGTACAATCAAGGCAATGAACTGTTTGTTGTAATTTTTTATTTTTTTTTTTTTAATTTATAAACTATAGTAAACTTGACCTAATGTTTGTGGACTAAGTTTACGCATGGTTGCTTCAGATCGCTTTTCAATTCTGCTTTAGTCTACGGTTATTGCTATTTGTGGCTATTACATTAATTTTCCAAATTTATTTTCATTTTTTTTATGTTAAAAAGACATTTTTCCTTCAAGGTTAAGGTCACTGTTGTAATTTAAATCTTCTGTCCTTAACTCTTATTTGTTGTTTTTGCTTTTGTTTTTTAAGCGATACGCAAGAGTAATTTTGAAAGAAAAAGAAAGAAATATTGATAAAATGGAGAATACCTTAAAGACGAAACATTATAAAAGCGTATTGCAAATATTTCAAGACATTTAGTACAAAGAGGTTGCGCAACGAGCGCATCACTCAGAAGAAAATCTTTTAAATTTAAAGCACGAAATTTAATTTTCTAAAAATATACTTCAATACAACTCAATGTTATTCCTCCAGCTCCTCAATTTAAACGCCACACATTTTCCTTACGCCCACTTGGCGGACAAACGCACACAAAAATGGTTGTTGGTGGAATCTTTCGGGGATGTGTTGGCGCTGGTGACTTTGTATTTGCTCTTGGTGCGTTATCTGCCGCGCTGGATGGAAAGGTGAGGCAAACACACAGCAACAATATAAAAAAAAACACCGTTACTTTAAAAATATTCGCAGACACAAACCGCTACAACTGAAGCCCTTGCTCTTGCTCTACAACGCTCTGATGGCCCTGCTGAACGCGCACATTTGCAAAGAGTTGCTCTTCAATGGTGTTCGCTTGAAATATAATTTCTGGTGTCAACCGTGTCGTGAATTATACGCGAAGGAGGAGTTGAAGGTGTGTGTGTGTGTGTGTGTGTGTACTAAATGAAGTTTGCATGAAATTACGGTATTATTTAACGCAATTATTTTTGGTTTTGTGTGCAGATTGCTGCCGCTGTTTGGTGGTTCTATTTCTCCAAGTTGCTGGAGTTTTCCGACACGATTTTCTTTATTTTACGCAAAAAACGCACGCAATTAACATTTCTTCATGTTTATCATCATAGCACCATGTTTCCGCTGTGGTGGATCGCTGTCAAGTGGGTGCCCACCGGTTCGAGTAAGTGCGGGTTGTTGGGTTTTGGATTGGACTTGTGGAGCTATTAAGTTTTAGACAAGCTTAATTTTCTTCTTCTTCTTCTTCTTCTTCTTCCTTACTTCATACAGCAATTGTGCCATCGCTGATAAATTCTTTCATACACATAATTATGTACAGTTATTACGGGTTAAGTGCTTTGGGTCCTAACGTTCAAAAATTTCTCTGGTGGAAGAAATATCTAACGACCCTACAATTGGTAAGTTGAATAAGTAATATTGCTTTGAAATTTGTAAAACGGCACAGAACCTCTTTCAAAAAGTCTCGACTACAAGAAAAACCCTCGTTATTCGGTATGAAAGACGGTATTAATATTAACATTCTTCTTTCTTCGGAGCTCACTTAACATTACAAGACAAACAAACGTTAGAAAGAAAGCACTAGAAGAGTATTATCCAGCAGGCCTCTAAGCGCGATAAGCCAAATCAGTAGTTTCGTCAACACAAGAAGCGCCCTGCACCGCTTAGTTCTTACCTTAGGCTTAAATTAAGTTGCTTTATAACTCTATTGTATTCTCCATATGATCCCTGAGCTAATTAAGCCTCTTCCTCGAGTTAACTACAACGAACCGTTTCTTTCTCGTCGTCCTTCCTTCTTTTCACCATTCGAATTCATCGAATACCTTCAAAGCTGGAATGTTCCCATTCCCAATCGGGCATCATCTAGCCAGTATTCACAAAAACTCATCGGAAGTTGTCATTGCCCAGGCCTATGCACCATATAACAAGGCGAGATTGACGTGCTACTAGTAGAATTTAGTTTTGGTTCGTTGAAAGGGGGCTTGACTTTTCAATTGTCTACTCAGTTCAAATGACATTGTTGTTGGTGTTAATACGATGATCCAGTGAGGTCTTCATCGTCTCTGTTTGACAGCGAGTTGGCCCAGAGGGGTCGCAGTGTTCATTGTAAATGCATACTGAGCCGGCCTGGTACTCGGGATTGACAGAAGAGGCATTGAGGCCGAGTACTATGTCATCAAAGTGCTGGACACGGCTAACAAGTATGGTCTCCTTATTTGACTAATTTGCTCTTCATAACTACTGAAAAGATTTCCGTTCGAGCTCCTTTTCAATTTTGTTTTGTGAGTCTTTCTATTTATCCGACTAGTGGAGGATCCTACAGCTGTCTTCGAAACCGCCTCCGTACGAATGATGAACTTTTTCCAAGAATTTTAGGTTTCATGGCACAAATACACTCGGAAGGTTTTAAATAGTTTCCATGCTGGTCAAGTCGGGACTCGAACCAACTGCTCTTCGAAAAAAAAAATTAATATACGTCCAACTCTTACGTCGGAATCAATGACTTCTGCTTCCCCAACTACAAAATGTCTTGGATTTTTTCGAAAATTCTTTAAATTTTATTTTTTTTTTTTTTTGTTTTTCAGGTACAATTCGTGTTCGGTGCCGCCTGGTCCACACAAGCCATTGTCAGAGGATGTGATTTTCCCACATGGATTAATTACACAACCATTCTCTACATGGCTTCCTTACTTTTTCTCTTTGGGCAATTTTATGTGAAAACATATCAAAGAAAAAGAAATAAAAATAATTAAATTTCTAACAAAGCACTTGAACTCAATTTCTTAGATCACACACCTCTAACCATAGCCTTTTGTACTATCATCGCATACACATACACACACACTCCCAGCCACACAAACGAATTTATTACAAGAACACAACTTCGACAAAGCAAAGTGTGAGCGTGTTTTATTGCCAACGCGACGCCCAACACAAATGCACCAGCGTCGTCGCCAAGGAGTCAGTATATGGCACACTTGGCAACTTGGAAGGCGTTGAAAAGTAATGGTGATGACGTTGGCGTAAATGAAGTTACAACAATGATTGCAGCTTAACAAAAATCTAATTAGCTGCGCTTTGACCTTCGTTGGCGCGCAAGACGAGCGCCTCTGCGAAGTCAAACCAAAACTCAAACCAAACTCACACTCAGGCGAATGAAAGTATATTTATGATTTTGGTTGGTCTGTAGACGGTCCAATGTTGGCAAGCTTAAGTAAGAAGAATTATAAAAAAATCAAATAAGCACAAATCAGCAGAAAATTGTACGCCACGCGCAGCCATAGCGAGTAGTTCCATCCAGCAATGTGTGGTGCATAGTGAAATGTGGAGTCGAGTCGAATGTCTAGCCGCACGAACGTCCGCAGACGATCGTTTAATTTTCTCATGAAACGATTTATTTTAATATTTCATTGATTATTATATTTGTGCAGCAAAAATAACTCGTATGTACATGAGTATATAAATATCTACATATGTACATATGAATGGACGATGGAACAACGAAGGAAGAAGTTCCAGGGAACTTATGGGTAAAAATATAAAGTGTCTTCTGTTTAATCTATATTTATAAGAAAGGGAATCCACTAGTCTGCGCCATTAATCTTGAGCTATGCCTGCTCTATATCGCATATAAAACTCTATCTCGTCCTGGGAGTTTGAAAAGGAATTGTAGAATGATTGAAAGGTAGAGTCTTCTGGACGTGAAAAGACTACGAGAATGATAAATAGTCCGTCTCACAATGTGGTGCAGAAAAGTTTGCACTTCTGTGGGTTAGTCACGCTGAGGCGTCTTACAACAAATTATTGGTTCCAAGGGTTTAAAAAACACATTAAGATGGGCACCCGAATTGCAGAAAGAGCTCTTCCGTTCGCTTATACTATTATAAAGCTCCAAATATATTCAATCAAAGTTAAGTAAACATGGCTTAAGATAAATCTTTTTCAATCAGAATCACTCGAGTATCAGGATACTACTCGAGCTCTTCGTTTACTATAGAGGTGAAAAATTTCGTTGGTGTCGTTTACGTCTCAACCGCGAAATGTGAGTTGAGGAAAGCGTTGACTGACTCTCTTAGGAATAATGTCCAAGGACTGACGATATCAAGAGCAGGTAAAGTTAGTCGCTGTAATCGAAGTCATCTGTTTCGACGAACTCGAAGCAGAGGAAAAGGAGGTGTAAAAAAGTCGTCTCTAGTAGTCTAATAGACATAACCTTCGTGCGGAGACTACACAGTAATCTGGATAAGTAGAAGTTGAATCTTATACACTATCCAGATCTCGTTTGTGTCAGCACGAGGCAGCTCGAGCTGTTAGTCTCTTATGGTTGATGTATGGACTTCGATGACTCTCTGTGAACTACGCTTATGACCTGTCGGTAGCTCATCACGTTCAGTGGTTCTGCAATATATAATGCTAAATGTAGCCCATTTCGTCAAATACTTCCTTCCTCATGAGCCTGGGTGTTTTTTAGCTTCGAGTAGGTGTCTGGTGCTGTCACATTGTGAATCCTAACTGTAGGCATGATTTTCTCGCTATATAGACATGCTGTAAAAACGGGATCGGATGGGTCGTTAGCAGGTCGAGTTAAGAATTTCTCATTAGAGTTGGTGTAGTATTTTACTTCCTCCTGATGTCCCTGGAGCAGCGACTCTGTTGAGTGATCCCTATTACGTAAGAGGCATAATATTATTAAGCTTCTTAAATGAGAGCATACATTTGAGAGTACCACCAACTTCTTTATCTGCGTCTGGCTAGTTCACGGCACAGCAGAATTTATGAAAGCTTTGTAAGTTGTTAGAAACGGTGCATAGTTTTTGCTCGAGGCACTGTCTTTCCTGCGACTCTGTTTTTGGAAGTATGCGGTGTAACTTTGGATTCTACATCATGGATTTAAACATTCAGATCCTGCTGGCAATCTTCCGTCCACTTAGAGAAAAGGGACGTCGAGGATTTGCATGTCAGTCATAGAGATCCCTTCCTTAGCTTAATAGATAAAGCTGGCAAACTATATGCTTTACTACTTCCTCACATTCGCTACACTCCGTAGAAGAATATAGAAACTGGGTCCAGCTTGAACATACAGGCTCTCGTAAACAACGTTCTATTAATAAATCTACTTCTCTGTGGTTCACCGTCATGTAGTGCCTTTACCGCGAGGACATTATGTTGAAAATTTCTCAAGGAGTTTTGTGCCGGGGCTCCAGACTGGATATCAAGAAAGCCTCTTTTAAATAGAGAGAATCTCGAATTTACAAGATCCAAACTAATTTCTAGTTGAGCTCAAATGTTAAGAGAAGAGAGAAAGCAGTAAGGACTAAGATCTTTCAATTTCAACGGTTTACAGGCATTTTTACAGAGATTCTCGGCCACATACAACCATTGAGAGACTGAATATTTCTGCGTCGAAGTAGTGACCTCTATGACCTTTGGGAAATAACAAATGTTAATTAGTTGTGGACGTCAATGAATCAAACCCAATTCGCAAGCAGGGTAAAGTGGAATTTCTAATTAGCAATGCTAATGAAATGATCCCGTATTTTCTTCCTCAATGCAATAAATTAAAAGTTTAATTTATTGGCAGTCAATTACATGCAAAAACAGATAGGCTTCCACCACTAAATACTAAATACGGACTAATCAATATATATGAAGGTTGTACTTATACAATTCGAATTTGAAATTCCACCAAACCTTCGCTAATTAGTTGCCAAACTATTATGTAATGTTGATGTGCGAAGAGCCGCGCGATGCTCACGATGTTACATTTTTATGCCAAAGCATAAAGGACCTCAGTCGCGCATCCTGCCATTTTTACCAAACATTAACGCTGATTTTACTGATGATTTTTTATATTTAGCGTTGTTGTTATTTGTTTTCTACTCTGTATGTATGTATGTGTGTGTGTAGCTGTTTATTGGCTGTGGCGAGCGTTGCATTTGAGTCACGTACTTAATTCGATTTGTGGCACGAATTGGTAATGCTTGAATAACTTATTAAGCCGCATCGTTTGAACACAATGAACTGGCTGAATAAAGCTGGCTAGGCTGGTGGGGATGTAGGTGCAAGTTGACGAAACTCTGAGTGAAAAGTATATGGGCTTGTGTGGTGTCGTGTTGCTTTCCGATATACATACATACAACAAAATATGAAACCGTTGGTATGTGTGATGGGCCGACAATGATTTGTCGTTAACATAAAATTAAATATAACAGTACATGGTCATGTTTGCAAGTTTTGTGTTAAAGTTTGGATAATTTGCATAATAGTGTGAATGATTAGGTAGTAGACGAGTGTGAACTTTTAGCAGGACAATTAAAGTTGTAAATATTTTAAGAACAACAACTCTTTATATCAAAATTAAATTTGTTCCATTATTACTGTATATTTTATATGTATATAAGCATTTGGCGGCCGCGTTAGCCGAGTGGTTAACATTGCGTACTGACATTCGGAAGACATTCGGCAGGGAATGTCCTCCCCTCCGAGTGTATTTCGGACATGAAATAAAGGCTCCTCATAAAAATGCCATCAGCCGTTCGGAGGCGACGTAGTATAAACTGTAGGCCCCTCCATTTGTTGGAAAAACATCAAGACGCAAAACCACAAATTGGAGGAGGAGCTCGGCCGAAAATCGCTTCAGCGGTTACAAAGCGCCAATTATATATATATAAGCATTTAACGGGCGAAGAAAAGGTCCAAAAGGACTGATATTACGCACAGCAATTAATTTGACTGGGCCGGGCAGGGATTAGGGTCCTATAGTTGCAACATTTTTCAGAATATATCGTCCTAAGTATTAGTTCTGCAAATCCAAATTTTCGTAGAAGCTTAATTAGATTTTTCAACTAGTTCTTATTAAATTTTCTCAATAAAATGTAATTATGGATTTTTAGTTTTATGGAACTGTCTCAGACCATATATATTTTTGGAAATAGTGAAATCATTTCAACTGTGCCGTGGGTATCCCAAGTTCGAATCAATGTCGAACAAAGGTGTCTGGAAAAAGAAGTCTGAAGAGGAAAAGTGGTGGTTTTAGAAATAGCAGATTCAAATTCTATCGTCCAAAACCCAAAAACAATTCAACAAACAATGACTTGAAAAAGCATCTAAGAATTACGGAAGAGCCTTGCAGCGAGGATGAAATTTTCCAATAATAAAAAAGGCGTTGCCTTAAAATATTTGGTAGTAAATTCTACGCAAAAACAACTACATCGCCCCAAGTTTTATAGCTACAGAATATCTGAGCACTTGATCGTGGATATGTACATAGGTAAAAAGGGAAAAAGTTAAAAAACAACAATAAGTGATGTAGCTTAATGGGATAACCATTGGCACGTGCTTTGGGCATCCCAAATTTGAATCCAATTCGAACAAAGGTGTCTGGAAAGAGAAGTCTGAAGAGGAGACGTGGTGGTTTCAGAAATAGCAGATTCAAAATCTATCGTCTAAAACTGTTTTTGTAATTTTTTCACTATTTCCAAAAAATATATGGTCTGAAACAGTTCCATAAAACTAAAAAACCCAAAAAAATTCAATTAAGCAATGATCTGAAAAAGCATCCAAAATTTAATTATGTTTTTAAAATTATGCGGTAAAGGCACCAGCTAAATAAAGGCTTGCATCAACTTTTGCCTGCTTTTGATTATTAAAATGCTTTAAGTTGCTTTATCTTCGGTTTACTGAAAAAATTTGCTGCTTAAAATTAAATATTTTAATAACGACGAAATTGTTTCTTAAATTTATCATAATGATAATCGTCCGTCGCTCGCTTTACACCGTTCACCATGCCTGTTTGTTGATTTGGTTGATGTTGTTGTTGTTGTTGTTGTTGGACATTTTGAGCAACGTAATCGCGTTTACGTCGCTTTTGCTCATTGTCCTCGATGTTGACTGCAAAAACAAAAACGATATACATTAAAACCTAAAAAAAATTAACAACTTTACAAAACCTACATCTATTATGTTGCATGAAATTAACAGCCATATTTGTTGGCACAAATTGTGAGGGTCCATCTTTTTTATTCTTCTGATCTTGTAGTAATTTCTGTTTGGCGTCCTCAGTCGCTTCAATATTTTTAATTTTCGCATCAATACCCAAATCTACTTCGGGTATACCATTTAGCATTTGATTGGATAACATTTCCTCGGAGCGATTTGATGAGGAATGTCGCAGATGATCGGGCAACGCTAACAAGGCTGCCTCTTCGGGTGTAAGGTATTTATTTGGATCACCTTCTTCATTTTCAGCGCTCGTTTTGGCTAAACCTTTTCGTTTCTGCAGTTCTTGCTCTATATACTTCATCATCTCTTCATCTTCATCGCGTTTATTCGTTTCCGCAGAGAATTGCGTGCCGATGCCAACATCATAAGCATCTTCGGGTTCCTTCAGCTTGCCTGCCTTTAAAGCTTGCATGTTAACTAAGCCGCCAGTTTTTACGTTAAACGGATCTTTCTACAAGGTAAGTTTTATTAAAAATTTGTATGGAAAGCATTTGGAAAATTGCTTACTATCGCGATTTCTTCTTCGGGCGCTAATTTTTTGCCCAAAGCCAAGCCAATAACGCTGACGCCATGGGGCCGTTGCCGTAGCTTTTGTCGTTCTTTAATTTCTTCAAGTACAGCGCTAAAAGGTGGAAACTTAAACAAAATATTTTAGTGAAAATAGGTAAAAACTTACATATCCTCTTCTGGTTTTTCCTCATCATCAGAGTTGGAGGGCTTTCTTTGGCGAATATTCTTCCTTGGCTTCTTTCTGAACAAAACTTTAGCACTCTCTGCTTCACCGTGTGATTTAGCTTCAATCTTTTCTTGTTTCACCTTAACTTCTTCAGACATATTTTATCTATAAATGATTTATTTAACTTTATTGTGCTGAAATACAAATTCTTTTAGTAAACATTTGGTTCTTTTATTTTTTTCTGTTCTTTTTGTACTGAATTTATCTTAGTTTTTTGTTATGGTGACAAATTCGTTCACTGATAAATAAATCACAATAACACTAAGCATACTATTGTGAACAATACGACTGAAAAATTGACAACCATTTGACAATTGAACCTGCGCTGATATAACAGGCACGTTGTGATAACATAGATTTTTATTAAATAAAAAGCATTAATTAAGAACATACTTTTATTGCAGTTTATTTGCCTATCGGAAAGCCATCAACATGAACTTCACACGTTTAGCACTGCGTCAATTCACACGCCGCAGTAGCCGGGTACGAATGTATTCAGCTGAAGCTGTGCCTGCTGCCGGTAGTCCTGCAGAGAAATTAACACCACCCCCACCAGAGGGTGTAGCCAAACCACCGAATCCAAAATTAGACAACATTGTTAACAGTATTGCGGCATTAAACCTATTGGAAGTATCTGAACTCAGCGCATTGTTAAAAAAGAAATTGAACTTGCCTGAGACTTCATTCGTACCACAATTTGCTGCCGGACCAGCACGTCCCGCTTCAGGTGAAGAAGATGAAGAGGAAGCAGCACCTAAAAAAGTACAGACGGCATTTAAAGTTAAATTGGTTAAGTTTGATGAAAAACAAAAAGTAGCGTTGATTAAGGAGGTCAAAAACCTCTTGGAGGGCATGAACTTGGTGCAAGCTAAGAAATTTGTTGAAAGCGCGCCGACTATTGTAAAGGAAGATATACCCAAAGATGAGGCTGAAAAACTTAAAGAAGCACTAAGCAAAGCTGGCGCTGTTATTGAAATCGAATAGTGTGGTAACCTCTGCTTAAATTTGGTGTGTGTAGTTGCATTAGCTTCTAAATGAAACGTCGTTAATATTAAATACATAGTTTTATGCATTTCCAATGCCGAAAAAGAAGTTGTTTACTGTTTTATTTACAACTGTTAGAGGGTTTTATATATATTAATTTAAAGAGGGGTCTGGAAAACAAAGAAGTTTATATTGTTGAATTTAAACTTGCAAAAATTAAATATTCTGAAAATTTGAGAAAGAGGAATTATGTATCACTTTATTATTTGAGGTAGGCCTAAAAGCTACTTTAAAATTTATTACATTAAAAAATATTTGTATAACTAGCCACGTGCCGTTTGAGCTCTTATTCGAATTTCTTTTATCTATTTAACTTAACTTTCTTTTTTAAAGCAACATTCCTTTCATTGCCGCCAGTGGTAAAATGTTATAATAAACTTGTCATACTATTCTGATATAGCAAGTGAATTTAAAACCGTTACGCAAATAGTAGTTTAGCATAGCATACAATGTAACGAACGCAATTCTAGAAATAAAATAAAAAATCGAGTATAATTTGCTTTAATTTGTGCTTTAGCAACAACAAAATAACAGAATATTCGTCACGACCATGTTAAAAGCAAAATATCAACAAACAATTCGTGTTGAACTATATTCATATATTGACCGATCAAATGCGGTCATTTTCTACCATCACCCAGGCTATGGAGTCACACAACTTCCCATAAAGACACTCTTACACAAAAATACCCATACACTCACACACATGCACACAGATGGTAGTGGTTGTTGTCAGAGCATGATCATTTTTAATTAACACCTTCGATAACAAAGAAGTTTGGAACTTATCACTCAATGCAGCGCCAAATTCTTACAAACGCTTCATATCCACCGACTCAATTCTAGAGTAGACATTTGGTTTTGTGAATTCTTACTGAGCGCACTTTTGAATTAAAAGCGGAAGAATAATTTATAATAAGAAAAATTATCGCACAAGCGAAAAAAGCGAATTTTGTTTTATTAGTGCTTATGAGTGTAAGAAAAAAATATTTAAACGAAGAAAATAAAAGTTCTGGAAACTATAATTCAATTTAAATACATTAAAATGACACCCTTCTCTTTAATCACCGGTTTGATAACGCTGAGCATTGTCGGTTATGTGATGTGTAAGGATATTAATGAGTATCCACAAGTATTATCATTACAAAATTCATTAGATCCACCTGTCGAATCTCTGATGTCGCACACTGACATA
Organism: Ceratitis rosa; assembly: GCA_037013455.1. Taxonomy (NCBI): domain Eukaryota; kingdom Metazoa; phylum Arthropoda; class Insecta; order Diptera; family Tephritidae; genus Ceratitis; species Ceratitis rosa. The sequence goes on along the minus strand of JAWMAG010000031.1, from coordinate 5,090,229 downwards.
CTTCAAAATCATTCACATTCGAGATCTCCTAGATGTGAGTATGTGTACGCGAGTGTTAACAAAAATCACCGAAGAAATCCACATTTTTTCATTTTTTTTTTTAATTATCTCGAAATACTTCCTTTTCCGATGGGCAATAATCTCTCGTAACAGATTTTGCTACGTAAAAGGGATATGCGCCATTACTCATAAGTGTGTGTAAATAACAATTTAACATTGCAGCATATCAGAATTCATCCAAATGTGTTAAGTAAATATGTTAAGTTTGTCCTAATTTCAAGATTGTTTAATTAGGCGTATGATTATAATAATTATCATCCCAGGAAAATGATGATTTCCCACTAACAATGCCGAAAACTCATTGGTTGCAACATTATTGATCGGTTAAAAGTGAAATATTATTTACTGAAAATGATTAAAACAAAGTTTTATACGAACTCAATTGAATTTTAAACCAAATTGTTTTCTTTTCCGCGGTAAATGCTTAAATCAGCATTCGCAAACTCAGTGGAGAAGCATACTTTTAGGAACCTTGAGATTTTAGCTGAACCGGAAATCGAAAGAAAAGCTGTTATCGATAAATATGAAATTGAAAAGTTGATAATTTTTCAAAACATTTCTTCAGCATAACATTTGCAACCCAGCTCACGGTATAGAAAAAACTGAATTTAAAAAAAAAAAAATGATCTCTATCTACGTTCGCCCCTTCGCGCCCAAAGTCCTACTTAAAATATTAGTACAACACTGACTCGAATCAATATTGGAGCATATTTATCGTCCATATGATATGTACATATCTCCAACATACATTCTCTTTTCTAATTGAGATATAGGTATACGACTCAAGCATTTTAAGTTATATTCAGAATATCAACTTAACTCTTTATTTTCCGTTTTCGTGTCGCAGCCTTTGGTTCAGCCTTAGATATCAACATTAAGGTTTAACTCTCAGTTTGGATTCCAGCAATTAAAGTCACACGTCACACATACATAGATAGGCACCTTGCTTCAAACTTTGTTACCGAACGGCTCAGAAAGTTTTTTACAGTCAAGAAAATTGTGGTAAGGCCGCCGTTCAATATCGATCATTTTCTCACGGTCTTTTTAAAGACTTGGTTAGCGATTAGTTTCTTCCCGGGACTTACCACTAAATCTAAAAATAAACCTCTAAGGTTCGATGAGTTGAACGCTTTTTTGTTTTATTTTCAAATCGTTTTCTAATGGGCTATCCATACCAGGGACCTTGAAATGCTCTGCAAACCAGCATGCAGAACTGTGAGTCGAGCAGAAAATCGCAATGGTGTTTGTTGTGATTAGAGTTTTGTCGCCGATTTTTAGTTACGTTTGTAGATAGGAGGATGGTGTGTATCGTGGTTAGAGTCGCGGGGAAGAGACATATCTAAAGTTATGTATCCTGCTCATCTACGCTATTGGAGTTTGGGACCATATATGATTAACTCTTGGGCACCGGAAAACTCGACATTCCGCTATGAAATCGAAATTTTCTGAATTTTGTGCAAAAAAAACCTTTCTTGATCACTTTTTCATTGAAATCGCCAAGCACAATTATACCACACTCACGGGACAGTATTCTCAAGTGTATTCCAAACATTTCACAAAACGGGTTTGTAAAAAAAAAAAATGTTGTCTTATTATGAATCAAAAGCATCAAATCTAAATAGGTCGTATCCAGACCTTAGTTGCGTCAGGATTACACGGTTCTCACGGTTTCTCATCCGCTATAGGCGGTGACGCTAATAACGGGATGGAAGCTGTTGCCTGACTCTTCGTAAATTTCGTGCAAGACCTGTCTATAGCACGCTGCATACACCAGTTATGTAAAGATTGACGAACGGAGTACCTATGAATTTGGTACTTCGATGTGCCGGTGTGGACTCTGCTTTGAGCAGATATCTGCAGGGGTGAATTCCATGTCGACATCAACCTTTAGGACTGAGTGGCTCCTTAAAACGAAATTTTGTTCTAAAACGAAAATTTGTTCTAAGCTTTTTTCCGCTAAGTTGTCTATGGCCAATGTGATATTTTCATGGTTTTCTGGAGCGTGCCTGTTGAGGAATTTGCTGCGAATCAATCGAACTAATCTTTAAAATTAAAATTTGCTTTTTACTAATTGAGAGCTAATTATTTAGCTCTTTCGCCATATTAATCTTTCTCCAGCTATATCAAGAATTTTTTTTATTTTACTAAAGGGTTTCCATTCTACACTATTGGACGTTTTCCCAATGACGTCTGTGTGGGCGCTAATCTACTCTCCGGTACATGCGTGGTGCGTGGCGAATGTTCTGATAACGGTGGCGTAGCGGCAGGCACCTGTAGTACAATTACAACGCAAGCTGTTTGTTGTATTTGTAAGTTATTTGTGGCAAAATTTTTAAATTTAATTACTGTTATATTTACAAATACACTCCACAGATCAAATGGGCTGTGGCTCCAGTACGAGTTACAACAACACATATTTCTATAACTCCGGCTATCCGGGCACGTATGGCGGCGGTGGGCGGTAAGCACAAGGAGTTCGATTAATTTTGTTTGAAAATAATTCATTGCAACGCAATTTCTACTTTTCAGTTGCACAATTGTCGTCTCACCATGCGATGCCAATATCTGTCAGCTGCGCATTGATTTCCTATCGCTCTCCATAGCTCCACCGAACGGTGATGGTTTCTGTCAAACCGACACGCTCACTATCACGGGCGGCGCATCACGTGTACCCACAATTTGTGGTGAAAACAGCGGTCAACATGTGTACGTCGACTTTAATGGCGAATCGCCAATCACTATTTCTGTGGCGACATCTGATAGCTACACCTTCAATCGGCAATGGCAATTTCAAATCGCACAGATCGGCTGCGCATCTGCCACACAAGCGCCCTCAGGCTGTCTGCAATACTATATGGACACAAGTGGCACAGTGTCGAGTTTTAACTACGACTCCGCCGCCAACTCGCTGGCCAACTCCATTGGTGTGCCTGGTACGCGTCAAATTGCCAATCAGCAGTATGGTATTTGTGTGCGCATGGGCGCCGGCATGTGTTCGATCACGTGGAGTCAAGTGAGCTCCGATGCATATTCGTTTACGCTGACAAATGATGTGGCCGTTATCGATCCTTCGTTGCTGGGCACGGCAACGGTACAGAGTCAAGATTGCACAACGGACTATATTATCATACCAAATCCAATACAAGATGGCCAAACGCTGGCAAGTGATCGTTTTTGTGGCTTGGGTCTGGTGAGTACGACGAGTTCGACAAAGCCATTTGTGCTCTACACAGTGACGAATGGAAATGAGGATTTGGATATGTCTAATCGTGGTTTTCGTCTGTCGTACGCGCAGAACAGTTGTCCTGTTGTTTAGCGTTAGTTTTGGGGATGGCAACACACTAAGCTTAAGTAGTATATTTAAGTAACATGAGTACATTAAAATTACTTAGGAATAATTATGAGAATAAATTTTGTGATTTATAATTCGATGTGTTTTCGCTGGTTTCCTAACGATACTCTTTTTTAATATATATGTATATACATAATTACTATATAAATATAAATACAAACATACATGTACGATCTGGTAAAATTTCGCATATAGTAAGGTAACAACAACAAATTTAACTTAACAAACCCATCTACATTACGCCAATTTTTTAATAACATTTTAGCTGGCCAAATTTAGAATATTTTTTATTTCCAATTCCAATTGTTGTATCTGTGGAAAAGCAATTATTGGTTTACAAAAAAAAAATTAATTAAATGAATACAATACGTACCTTTTGATTATGCCGTTTCTGCACCGCATCGCTAGCCGAACGCAGAAAGCCCTCGTCGTTCACACGCATACGATACCGATCCAGTTCGGCTTGCAGGCGATCCAATTTCTTTTGGTTCAATTCACTAACGGGTTTAACTTGTGTTCGCATTTGCTCGTATGTTTTATTTACTTGCAAACCTAAAACCAAGAAAAAGAGATAAAATTTAACAGAAAAGAATATTTTCCCGTAAGAATGTACACACCAAAAGCACAGTAATGACCCGCTGTTGAAAAGAATTCAAAATCCTGTCTACGTTGCTTTAATTTCTTTTCCGTTACAAATTCTACAAACACCTCTTTGGTCAAGGTGAGTGCGCTCATTGGTTTCAAATGTAGCTCAAGCTCACTAACCGTTTTCGAATCGGGTGCAAATATATAAACACAAGGTTCGTGCTTTTTCGATATCTTGTTTTGGCTCTTCAGCTGGCGTATAGCTTGGCAAATACTCAATATCACATCAATCTCTGCCTCAATGTCAGCGTTTAAATATCTACTTAAGTTCAAATGGATGCCGCGTGGCAAATGTTTTATCAACTCTTCGGAAATATAGGGAGTGAACACAGACATTGCTTGTAGACCCCAACTTAAGCACGTAGCGAGCGTGGCGCAATTGATGTAGCCATTGGCGGTACCTTCATTGATGGCTGGCTTTGTGGTCTCCTAAGGAAGCAAAGATAGTAAATTCCAAGTAAATGAGAGGTCATAAAATGTACACCCACCAGGTAAACATCGCACAAGTTATTGTAAAAGAATTGTTTGAACGATGAAGTCGCGATGTGAAAGTCGTGTTGATCAATGCTTTGGGCAACTGTTGTTAAAGTGTCCGCTAAGCGACTGAGTATCCAACGATCCCACTTGTCCAACGGGCAATTTCCCAATGTTTCAATATCCGCCAATGGTAAATTCAATTTTTCAGCCGCACCAAGCGTATAACGCGTCGCTTGCCAAATTTTGTTGAGAAACAACTTATTTGTATAGCACTCGGTCACGTCAAAATTGATAAAATGACTTTTTATATTATGACTACAGAGGGTGAAACGCAGTGCGTCTGTGCCACATTGTGGTATTCCTTTCGGAAACATTTTTTGTAAACCTTTGAGAGATTTTTTCAGTTCATCTTTGCTCAGTATGCCAGCATCATGGGTATGTTGCAGATCCGCTTGTAGATTCTAAAAAAAAAAAACAGAAAATTAAAAGAAGATACATTTTTAAAATTTTAAATTTATAAGAGTAGATACATACCTCTATACTAGCACCTTCTATAACTTGTTTCGGCGTTACAACATTGCCCAGACTTTTGGACATTTTACGGCCATGCGCATCACACACAATACCATTTAGTAGCACTTTTTTGAATGGCGTCTCTCCTGTGAGTTTCAAACCCAACATTACCATTCTGGCTACCCAGAAAAAGAGTATGTCATGCCCCGTTGTCATTAAATCCAACGGAAATCGACTTTTATATTCAGAGGAAGGCCAATTGAATACAGAGAAGGGTAGCAGTGACGAAGAGAACCATGTATCCAATACATCGGGATCTCTTTCAATGGTACTTACTTCTGCCTCTAGTTTTGTTCGCGCATTTTTTATAGCTTCCTCTTCACTGTGTGCGGCTACCCAGCAAGTGTTGCCATCAACATCTGTGGCTAGGTAAGCAGGTATTTGATGTCCCCACCACAATTGACGAGATATGCACCAGTCGTGACATCCTTCGAGCCAACGATACCAGTCAAGCTCAAAATTTTCCGGTTGAATTTTTAGCCGACCACTTCGTACTTCCGATATTGCTGCCTCTGCCAGAGGCTTACAGTGCAAAAACCATTGTGGTCGCAACATATATTCCACAACATCCTTTGAGCGCGAACAAATGGGCAGAACCATGGCATGAGGTTTCGCCGCACCGAGGAGTTCCAGATTTGCGAGCTTATCCAAAATCAGTTGGCGTGCAACGAATCTTGGTAAGCCCTTAAAGCTGTCAAACTGATCGGTAATTGTACCCTGCTCATTGAATACTTGTATAGGCTCCAAAAGATGGTCTTTAGCCATATCGTAATCATTCCGATCGTGTGCGGGTGTGATTTTTACGGCACCGGTGCCAAATTCTTTATCTACTTTAACATCGAAAATTAGCGGAATTGGTTCGTTTCGAAAAGGATGATGGAGAAACACTTGATCTTGATTGAGGTATTTGCTATATCTTGGATCTTGAGGATGTACCGCTACGGCTACATCGCCCAACAAGGTTTCGGGGCGTGTGGTGGAGACTGTTATTTCATCACTTGAATTACTTACACGATATTTAATATCATATATTCGTCCAAATTCGACGCTGGTTTTGTGCCCTGGCACAGTGAGCGCTGTTGGTCCATTTAACTGTAATAAATCAACCTCGATATCCGAAATTGCTGATTCTAACGCACATGACCAATTAACTAGTGAATCTTGTCGTTGTATTAGACCATCTTCGAAAAGCCGAATAAAAGCTGTATTAACTGCGTGAGATTGTTTCTGCAATGACATTGAAAGTAAAAAGGTACTTTCTTTTATATTAAAATACAATTACTTCATCCATTGTAAAGTATTCGCTATCCCAATCGAGCGTACATCCTAGTCTACGTAAGTCCTCAATGATGCTGTCCCCTTTTTTTCGCTTCCACTTCCACACTTCCAGTAAAAACGGTATACGTCCAAGTTGATGTCGTGTAATGCCCCGTTCTTTAAATAAACTTTTCTCCACAATAACTTGCGTAGCTATGCCCGCATGATCAGTGCCTGGTATCCACTCAACTTCATAACCTGATTGCCGATGTTGCCGGCAAATGACATCTTGGATGGTCGCATTCAGTGCATGGCCTAAATGGAGATTTCCTGTTACATTGGGTGGTGGTAGTATCATGCGATATGACCCGTGTTTACTACCACCATGTTTTTGTGTCTTTCGAAAAACATATTTGTCTTTTTCCACAACTGCCGGATCATAGCCTTGAGCTAAAGACTCAACCGCTGGAATGAATCTTCATTTTCAAAATGTAAATTGTTAATGAAAACTCTTATGTCATTACCTGCAGTTGTGTATTTCTGACTGAGTGAAACCGTATTTCCATATCTGCTGAACAATAAATGCAATCCTTTATTTGTAACACGTGAAATTTTTATTTTTGATTGCATTTTCCGATTGAAAAATGGTGATATGGATGAAGAATAGGAAAAAGTTTTCAATTCGAAATGTCGTTAATCAGCTGTTATACAGGGTGAGCCAGTTTATGGATTATGGATTATGATAAAGATGTGTTTTTCTTTGCGGAAAATTTGGTGATAATGAGTTGATATCTGCTCAGCGTTAATTAAATTAAAACTTTCGCATTATCTTCCAAATAATTGAAGGACCTTCAGTAGAACATATGATGAATATTATCCAACCATATTTTTTTAATAACACATGCAACAGAGCATCGAATATCTCTCCATTACGGTTCTTAAGGGATTGTCCATAACTTGCGCCGTCAATTTCCCGGCCTTCCATAACACCTTTTCCCTTCATCTAGCCTAACGGGGCATTTTCTTTGACCCCTCTTTTCCCTGCCCAATGGAACAAGGTATTGTTCCACTCTTCCATTAATTTTTCTACTACATATTTATTTAAAAAAAAATTAATTTAAAAGAACAATAAAAAGTTTAGTTGTATGATAAATATTTTTTATACATATATTATGCCACTTAATAAATATTTAGTGATAGTTAATTTTCACCTAATTAAATAAATATTTTAACTTATAATAACCTCAGAGTAACTTATAATAACTTCAGATGTAAAAGAAGAAAACAATGTAGCTTTGCTTTTGCCTCCTCCCCTTGAGACGTAACTAAAGCATAGCAGTTAATCCAACTCCTCTCCTCTCTGGGCGGAGGTACGTGATTTATGAACGATCCCTAATATATGTGAATTGTTTTGACATATATAGTATTTGTAGTGATGCCTAATTGTCATTATTTTGAGACTCTATTCACCGTCTCCGGGCACAGTAAATCCGTAACTGAGCTTGGCGCTTTGTAACCGCTGAAGCGAATTTGTGGTTTTTGTGCCTTGATGATTTTCCAACAAATGGGACCTATAGTTCATACAGCCTCCGAACGGCTGACGGTTTTTTTATGAGGATTTTTTGGATTGTTAGTACGACATCAGGATTTGAACCCGAGCTTCCGAATGACAGTACGCAATGCTAACCTTATCAAGCTCACAGCCCAAACGCTGGTATGCTAATTTCTATCCTTTTCTCCGGATATCTTGCCATGGAATTGAATTCTCCAAACGTATATTGCCATGCAGCAACAATACTATTCGTATTGCAAACGGGATATATGTAAACACAGAATAAAAAGCAATGAAAGACCGATTCACAATAGGAACTGATGTCAAACATTGGTTGCATAATTCTTTGCAAAGCGTGGCAGCACAATTTTTCTTAAATGTCTACAGCAAAGCAGATAGCGAAAATATAAAAAATAAAGCAAAAGCGTACAGTGAGAGATCATAACATAACTTGCTGCTCCAATTATAATTAATTGTGATTTTCAAAAGAAAAAATTGAGCATCTTAGGATTTATAGCTGATATTTTCTAATAAAAGTTTGACAACCATACAGTTTTGTAAATTTTCCTGCAAAAGCAGTTAAGAGCAATAAAACGTACATATACAGCGAAATTTGACGGTAAGTGATCACATGGAGTATATTATATGATTTTTTGCATATTCTTTTAGTTCTACACAAAATTTCATCAATAAAATATGTAGGAAATTGATAAATTTGCAAAATGGTAGAAAATTTTTCCATCGCTGCATACAGAATTTCAGTTGTCATGAAGAAAATGTTGTCCGAGAAAACCAGTAATCGAATCTCGAATTAGGTCACTATGTCAAGCTGGTGGCGTAAGTCGGCGTGATTGTTGTTTTTGCTAACGTTCTTTTTTAGCTTTACTTCGCCTACCATTTCTACATTGAAGTTATTGTTGTCTGATTGGTAAAGCGAGTGTGTATGTACGAGTGTTTGTGTGGGGGAAAATCGCATTTCTATAGTTCTGATTATACATCCTGGATATGTAAATTTGTATGAGTTTTATGTATTTATACATAGTGGGCGTGTGTCTCAAAAATTCATTATATTTATATAATAGCTTAATACGTATAATTTTAATACTTTACAGAAAGAAGATTTAAGTATTCATGTTCCGGTTCTAAAGCACAGGTAGCAACGATTGTATCTATGTACATACATATAACAACATGAACTATTCGAATAGATAGATATGGACTTAAGTGGAAAGATTTAAAAACCTCTATAGACATATTTACATTTACCTCAAATTTACATACTTATAATACATATAAGATGTACACACAAAAAAAAAAAAAATGAATGGACAAGAAAAACTGTAAAAATTATATGATAGGATTTCATGGGTCGAGTTCGAGCTTAATAGGTAGACAACGGTCTGTATCTTCTTCTAAAAGTTATTGGCAAGCGTATATCCTCTTCTAAATAGTCCAGCTGTAGTACAATATAACACCACCCAATCAGCTATCGCTTACAAAAATGCCAGATTTTATATATGTAGCCCAAGAAATAGATAAACGGGTTCGATTTAATTCAAGAGTTCTTAAAATCTATTTATCCTACTCGAAGCTCATTTAGCTATGTTGAGGTCAGTATTACAAGTAGATTACCTATTGCCGTTTCTGAGAAATTTCAAAACAATCAAAAGTATTCCTGAAGAATTTCTAATACAATTTTCGCTGGACATGTGAACACAAATTTATCAAGATGAATTAAATCCATCAGAAGAGAAAAGAAAACACCAAGTTCTTAAAGTAAGCAACTTTAATATAACTTGAACGTCCTTTATCACCTTCCGAGTGGCTTGAATTAATTATAAGTTAGACAGTTTCATGGTCTACTAACTAATGTAATGTTTTATCGTTGATGAGAGAAACTTCCTGAGTCAAACATACTAAAGAATAGATACCAACATAAGGTTACAAGCAAACCTACTATATATACGGGTATATTTACACAAATGCAACGTACGTATATATTTGTAGAGATTGGATTAGAACAAGTGTTCCTTCTATGTGTTGTTGGAACGCTTTAAATGCATTTGTTACTGGTTTTCTGTTAAGTTGCTGGATAATCAGCGCACGAACATCCGAGTGAATTGTCAACCAGACACGCGAACTGTCCAATCTCTATTTGGTGTCATTAGGTTGGTAGTTTACTGGATTACTGTGCTAAGAGACAAAAAGAGCGGTATAGATGGAGAGAGAGAGAGACACACCGAGTATATCATGGCCATGGGTGGGGAAGTGGTATATCAGGGATGCTATGTTTTAATGTAAGGGATTTAAAACAAAAGAGAAACCGTAAAGAGAATTTGTAGATGGAACCGGGTGGTGTGGAATGTACTTATACACACGTATGTATATAGGAGTTACTTGGATGTTGTTCATTTGGCGTTAGTTGCACTTTTTGATTACTGCCTTCTACGGGATACACACATACATATGTATGTGTGTGAATATATGCGTATTGGTGTATTTATACGTGTATATTTATGTAAGTTTGCATTTTAATATAGAGCTTTAAAAGATGATGAGGGAAAAGCTTGTATATGTGTATGTGTTTGTTGGCGGAAACTGTGTAAAATATTTTAGTATTATATATATGTATGTATGCATATGCATAATATGAGAAAGTGAGCGAAAGCGAAATTTTTACGGGTATCGTTTCTTTGTTTTATTATTTTTTACTCAGTGGGTAGGCAATTCGAAGAGAAAGAAATTCGATATGCACTTGAACATAAGAACTTCTTGCTTTGCCGAATTTTATGATAATAATCAGCAGATGCAAAAACCTAATTTGATATTATACAATCGGGTTAAGTTCCTTATTTTTTAACTACCGCGTAGAATGTGTAGACATATGTACATATGTATGTACATACATACTCGTAATGAATATATTAACAGATATCTATATTTCCTCATTACTGCGACTTATTGAGCCCTTCTGAAAAAAATTAACACACTTTTGGCACAAATTGGGGATTTTTGTCAGCGATAAGCTTGCAAAATTATATAATAGCTGATTTTGAGTAGCATATTTACACATGTATATATGTACATATGTATGTATGTATTTGATTTTGAACTGATTACATAATTGTAATTATAAAATGCGGTATTTTTAGTTGTTTGTTTTTTTTTAATAGGTATACATTTGTAAGTATTTATGTTTATCTCTTTTTCTGACATTTAAAAAAAATGTAATTCTCCTTTTTGGTCTCTGCTAACAACGATTGAATATTCCTTAAATCCATCGTCCTTTGATTTAAGATATGAAAATACAAATTTTAATAACTTTATAATTAATAATCTTTATGTTGTGTTTTAACTGTTTATATAATTCTAAATTGCTTTAAGAAATTAATTTTCCGCTTGCAGTTTTCTTTATGAGTAAAAGTTTTAATAAACATAAGCTATATTAAAAAATATATTTTTTCTTTTCGATTTATTGAACACGCTTTAAAAAATCAGACTTTATTCATTTAATTAGATTCAAATAAAATAATAATAATAATTATATTAAATTTTTTATTTAATTTTTAAATCTTTTACTTTTAATTCTTTTGCTTTAATTTTAACTTTTAATTTTTTATAATTTAATTTGTTCTAAAGATCTGTAGATGATTTTTTTTTAATATTGCTCAAGACAAGCGAATATAAATTTAGAAATTACACCATTTAAGAGCTTGCAAAAATTTTATATCAAGTTTTTTTTTATTTAATTTTTAAATCATTTTCTTTTATTTTTTTTTTAAATATTTCTTTTAAAATGTTTTCTTTCGTCTGTATGAACATATACATATATTTTAATATTGCCAATTTCAATATAAATCTAAAAATTATATCTTTTATATAAGCTCTTAAATCATTTTATTTTTTGTTATTGTTTAATTTATATAATATGTGTATGTATGTACTTAAGCTGAAATTAACATAAACTTCTACATAGTTATCTAAAAAATAACAAAACCGTCTGTCTGCTTTGTAAACCGGCTGCATAAAATTGTTGGTCTCTTGTCTAACGGTTAAACTTTTGTTGTAAATGTTCTACGCGGATATCCGAACTTGTCCTAATTTTTTTTTTGCTTTCGGAAAAACAGTAGCATTCATGTATTTTTAAACAATGTAGCTACATAAATATGTACATACATACGCTCATAATAATATCTATGTATGTATCTAGGTGGGTACATAAATTTTTGGAGCTTTTTCAGATTTGTTATTTTCACTCTGGATTATATAGCGGGAAGTCTGTATGCATGCTTGTAAATATGTACGTGTATACTCGTATAGTAAGAATTTTTATATGAAAATTTTACGAGTTAAAAACGGCTTTCAGGCATACATACTCACATATTACAATATACATACATGCATACTTACTTACATACATACATACTTACTTACATACATACATACCAGTTTAATATTCCTCATACTTTAAGCAATGATAATAGAACTTTTAATTTATTAAGTCTATATACGCAGCTTCACATCATAGCTAGCTACAACAGTCGTGCACACGTGCATACAAAACGCTTTGTGACCACACTCAGTTACAACTCTCTCGTGATTATTCAATGTTTTCCTGCCGTGTCGTCGGCTGTAGTATAATGGAGAGCAGCAAACACATTTGTTATTAGGTTAATACAGCAAATGTATGCATATACGTGTATGTATACATACCATATAAGCTAACTAATACCAAACACATGTTCATACTTAAAGCTAAATATACATACATATATTATAGTATATTTACTTAAAAATATATATTTTATATACTTACATATGTATGTACGCACGTGTGCACGTTCTACGTTGTCAAAATGTTAGCTGAGTTTTGAAAAGCCAGTAAAAGAGCATCTCACCACAGAGCACACACCATGGAGCCGGGCAAGTTGGCGGCCTGCAGCTGGCCCATACACTTGACTACTTGACTTGTATTGTTTTCGTTCATATCATATGCTTGGTGTATACATTTACGCGCACATACATAGGTACTATGTATGTATGTATGTATGTAAATACAAATGTACGAACATACAACCTATCAAAGCCTACTTCATTTTTATTCATATTTCTAACTCATTTGCATTGCCAACGCCAAATCACAATGAAAAGTGAATTTATACAGCAGCTATCACTGGGTCAGGGGTTGTATGGGCGCATACGTACATATGTACCATATGTACAAATGTATGCACATACATATATGTAAGGGCATGTATGTAGGTGGTATTGTCACGCTTACAAGGCCAGCTAAAAATCAGTTTTTGTATATTTTTGTATAGTAAATGTGTATCTATGTATGTATGAATGTATGTATGTTTGCTTATAAAAGTAGTACGTAATAGTATCTGCATATGTACATACATATATATAAATATTTTAATGTACGTATGTAAATAATGTGTGCCTACATTACTCATACTGCACTGTCAATGATTTCAATTATTATTATTTTCATGCAAAAACAAAATCTTTGGCATTTCATTTGCGCCTCCCACACTGTTAGAGATTTTGTCCTAGCTTTTGGCTTAAGCAAAATATGGTACATACAAACACATTTAAAAATACATATGTACATGCTATACATATTTACATAGAGCCTTAACGACCCCCATATAATGTACCTTCATACATACATATGTACATACATACCTACGTGTATATCTACCTAACAATGCCGCCTATGCCGAGTACTACAAGCGGCTCGTTGTGACTTTTGTGAGATACTCGTACTATAAGTTCACTCTCACTTTAATGGCTAGCGTACTACAATACTTGTATGTACTTGTATAATACACTCGTATGCCAGAAAATTTTCATGAAAATGAGTACACGTTAGTTGTCTTATTGGTGTTGTATTTTTTTTTTTTTTTAATTTTTATTTTTGTTGTTGTTGAGAGCCACCAAGAAAACTCGTAATGTTCTTTGCCAAGAGTAAAATTGTTTGAGAAACGCTTTTCTTATTTGGCGCTCTACACCGCTATTCGCCAATCTACATTTAGATACATATTTACATATATACATACATATATACAAACAATCATATATACATATATACATGTACTACATGTGAAAGCTAGAAATAGAAATTTTCTGTTAACTGCTGCTCCAACGCCGCCAACTCTCACGGGCGTTTTTGGTTAGTTTGCTTGCTTGCTGTTGACTGGTTGCTGGCTATGTGAATTCTCTCACCCGATTGAGTCGTTGTTCTACTGTCGATTGCAACACTTCTGTGCCAGTTTGTTGTTAGTTATTATTTTGCCTTAGCTTTAGTAGCCAAAAGTAAAATATATACAAAAAAAATATATATACATACATATATATGTAAATTAAAAAAAAAACAAGAAGATTTAAAAAATACCAAAATAAAAAGTGAAATAAGAAAAGTACGGGAATAAATAGATAATGTGCCAAATCAAATTGAATATATACATTTATATATACATAAATACATATATTTTTGTTTTGCAAATCAACAAATAAATTGTGACCATTTGATAATAACAATAACAACACAAGAATTTAAAATGAAATCCAAATGATTTAATTAATTTTCTTTCTCTTTTTCAAATAATTTTATAAATTTTGCGCGAATTGTGTCAGAATTTCCACAAAAAGAATATATTTTTTGTGTTTTTTTCGTATGTATGTATATGTATGTGACAGCTCGGTGTCCTAATGGGATTTTGTGTATACTGATTAGTAGTGTATATCAAGAGGACAACTGTATGTATGCATGTGTATGTATGTATGTGCTTGGTGAAAGTGAGGGAGTAGTTTCGGCAGGATGAAGGATATATAGGGAGTGCGAAAGGCGGATGTATCCTTCATTTCTCTGCGCTACGTAACAAATTGCGTTTCAATAATGTCATAAATGCCAAATAATTTCAAAAATATATATATATTTTAAATAAAAAAGTTAAGCAAATATAAATACCATAAACAAATTCTGCATAATTTTATTAAATAATTTTTTTATACGGATATCAACATTAAATGGCTTTGACTAGTATTTGTAATAAAATAAGAAAAAAAATGGTTATGAAATTCATTTAACGAAATTTCGCACCCTATGCAAATTCGAAACGGCGTTTTTTTATTACTTACTTTTTTTTTTTTTGTATGCATACTCATACACAAGTAGATACCAAATTCTGTTGGGCGTCTGCGCCAAGGCGTACTTGATTGTCAATACTTGGCAATTCCCATAGATGAGCTTAAAGCATACATACATACATACAAATATACATATGTATATACGCAGAGATAGTCGCGAATTCTTACATATACATATGTACATATACATACATATATAGGCAAATGTACATATGTACATACATATATGCAATTGCAACTGCACCTTTTTATGAACGTCGCTGGCACCTGGAGCTGATGCATTGATGCTCTTGTTTATATACAAACATACATACATACGTACATTTGATTGCGTTGTTGTTATTGTTATTATTTCACAATTTATTTATATTTTTATGATTTAATAAATGCCCAAAATTGTTGTAGATTATAATATTAGAAAAATAAAATTTTTTTCTGTCTCTTAACTTAACTTAAATAATGAAAAAAGTTAAAAAATAGTATTGAGCTTAAATAATAAAAATTAAAAAAAAAAAGTTATAAAAATATGTGTATATGTATTTAAAATAAAGATTATATTAAAAAAAAAAATTAAAATAAATATATTAAAAATAATTAAAACTTGTAATCAAAAAAACATTGAATAAATATCAAAAAAAAAAATTAAAAACTAAAAAAAAATCCAAACCATTAAAATATTAAATCCTTAAAAATTTAAAAATTATTAAAAAGAAATTAATCAAAAAATTTGTACAACCAGCAGGAGCGCTCCGCTTTTATAACAAAATAAAGTGAGATTCAGTGATTTCGCTCGCCATTACGTGCGTGTGACACCGTGAGCTTTCATAGCCAAATTATTGGTCATCAGGCGACCGTCGTCATATATATCTTACGGATACATTAATTCACAAGGTATAAAATGAAATTCATTTAGGCCACTTATTGCTATATACATATATCGTACATACATACATACTCGTACATGATGATGTATAAAAGATATTTATATATACATACATACATACATAATTACACAAAAAAATTAATGCATTTAATTTTCATTTCACATAAATAACTCGATTTTTTCTTTGTCGTTTTAATTTAAACGAATATTCTTGGCATACACTTTTGCATATGTACATACATACTTACATATGTATGTATGTATATGTATATATAACGTAATTATATACATATGTATGTGCCTATATGAAAGTACAAAAAGGAAATCAAATAAAAATGCATTAAATACGTGTACTAAACGTACTAAAATACATTAAAAATATATACTCGCACATACATATGTATGTAGATATATAAAATGCTCGGCCAACGAACGCTCGAACCCCGTCGATCGTCGCATGTGTGAAATGCGCTCGAATTCTAAGCATGTGCTTTTTCATACATACATATATACATACATACATATGTACATGCCTACTTACCTCTGTGCATTTTGAAGGCATAGTGAGTGTAAAAGTCTTGAAGATCTGTCCGTGGGGTGTAGTATGTGTTGAGTAGTAAGTAGTGTTTTATAAATAAATTGCCATTTTCGAGATTATTCATTTTTTAGTCTGTCGCCGCATTAAACAAACCTACATACGTAAATATCTGCCTGCTACAGTGCAATGTGTGTGCACTGAGATTGTGGATGCGTTGACAAATGGAAAGCAATAAATGCAAGCATGTACTATGTATGTACCCATGCCTGTAAATATATATATATGTATGTATATATTTACTCCTGAGTGCACTTATTTGGTTGCAATGCAGCACGATCTTTAGGAATTCATTGATTTTTCATCCTCTAAATCCATTCTTAAATGCCTCAATTCCTCCGAGTTAACTAAACTTTAATAAAAGAATAAAAATAAAAAAATTATCCTTCCCTCTATCTGCCTAACCAACAATTGTTTACTTCTATGTAGGCTTGCGTTACGTTATTGAAATGCGACACTGCGTCCGTTGGAGCATTTGAACCGCTTTAATTGAATTGCAAGCTACAAACTCATTACTTTATTGTTGTCGGTAATCAGCATAAATCGTGTGGCTAATAGGCAGCAATTCATATAATACGATTTCCCAATTCAAACATCGCCCGACGCTTAACACGAGAGTTGTTTTTGACGTTGCCACCTTTTTTCATTTAATTTTTAAGGAATTTACCAAATTCTCAATCAAAGTTATTTTTATTTCTTTGAAAAAACGATTTCCATCGGTCCCATAATATCCTATGATGTATCTCCTTAAGCTATTTTGAGCGTCCAATGGAGAGTTAAATAAACAGTCATGTGTCAACGTCTCATCAGGTGTAGTCGTACCTATACAGAAACCGAATTTGATCTATTTCAGCTAGGCATTTTCCATCATCCTTCATAATTTCTTTGTTTGGTGAAATGGAAGCCATCGCTCTCAAGCCAGCTGCTTAACTTTCCTACTTGCAACTCAGTGGATTAAACTCTAATTTATTCTATCTCATGCAAAACAGAAGAGTAATATTAACACCAACAACTATGTCAGCCTAGAATGCCAACAGGTGAATAATGCAGCCGATGAAATGTTGAGCTGTATGAGATATGCGACGACGTTGACATGCTTCAACGAATCAAGAAACAGCGGCTACGCTGGCTAGGATGCAGTACCCGCGATGGAAGCATAGGAAGAGGAAGGCCTCCATTCCCTTGGAAAGTCCTGGTAAAGAGGGTCCTGGCTGTACTTGGTATCTCCAACTGGCGCCAAACAGCGAGAAAAGGAAATGAATGGCGCAATGTTCTAAATTCGGCTATAATCGCGCAAGCTGTATCTACTCCAGTAAAGTAAGTAAGTAATATGTAATGCATAGAGTCATGGCAGCGAAACCTGGCCAAACTAAATTTAAAACTATGGAAAATTATTATTATTTTTTTCAAATGCGTTCGGAATGTGAGTCCCTCATAAAAGTATATCAGCCGTTGGGAGGTGGCTTCCTCTTTGTTGGAAAGACATCAATATGCAGTTATGTATAACTGCTATATTCTGATCCTTATTAACTCTTATTTCATCAGAGTCATTCATTTTCGAATTTTCAGTTTCACCAAGCATAGTGCTGCCGTGTTTTTACTCACTAAAATGAGGTGGCAAGAAAATTCCCCGAAAGTTAAGAAAATAAATAAATTAACATAAACTTTCATTTTAGTGATATTAGAATTTCAAGATGCCTGTAGTTAGAGCATAGTCAAAGTTGGCGTCTAGCTTGGAGTCTAATCTATTCTATATTCATATTCTACATGTGCTCTATTAGATGGCGGCTAAGTCGTATACTTAAGGAGTTACATGGGTTTCACAGCTTGAAAAAATCCAATTTCAATTCAATTGTCTTCCTACAACATCTTGAGAATGTTATCCTAAATTTGCAAGTCGATCCAAATAAAGGTTTCCGAGATACAGGATTGTAAAGGTACGCGCTCAAACGCAGGTAGGCTTAGCGCTTTAAACGCGGTTTTCTCGAAACTGTGTATTCGGATCTTGATAAAATTTGACATCAGGTCATCGAAATACCAGGCATGAGGAATTGGACGAAAGAAAACTTCAGTAAACCCTTTTCAAATGTATATATAGCTATAAGAGAGTAAATAATATGAATAAAATATGCTATTTGTTATAATTTAATCTCTTTCCCACCGGATAAACCCATTTAATCCGTTAAGAAATTACTTTTCGGATGAAATTTTTGACATTCAAACCTTCGTCGAGTCAGAAAATATACACACGTACGTACTAGTATAAATAAATAAATGTATTTAATAAGTTTTAAGGTTTTTGAACTTTTTCTAAACCTCCTTTGCGAAAGTAAAGTTGCCACATTTTTCGTAATACATATATAGATATTATTTCACATTTGATATTTCTAATTCTGATGCCTAACAATTCAAACTGAATCGTTATTATATTTCCTCAAACCAAATTTCTGTTGAATAAATATTTATTTCGTAATGAAGTAGTATTACGGAAGAAAGTTACCCCAGTGATGGCAGCGCTGATAACAATAAAAATCCTCTCAATTGAAAACTTGCAAACATACATACGAATGTCGCTCTTGGCGAAGTAAAAGAGAATTTGTTTGAAGCGTGCAGTTTGAGTCCTTATAAGCTGTTATCATAACTAAAAGTTGTTTAATGGCGCGCTCTTACCAACATTCGTGCTGGTCCGCCAATGTATTGGTTCTGTATAACCTGAAGAGAAAGGGAAAGGGAGAATCAAAAGTCAAGAGTAAAAGTGTAGGCCGCCTCTCAAGAGCTGCTATTTAACATTTTATATTTATTTTTCTTCTGAAAACTTAATATTTAAGATAAAAAATAAAACATAGTTTCAAGAAGTTGTACATTAACTTTATGCTATATATGTAAATATACATACACACTCGTACATATACACTTTGTACACCATGTAGTATGAGAATCGACCCTGCGGGTTAGGGGTTCAAGAATTTACCCGCGGTAAGGCATGCCTGTCGTAAGAGGCGACAAAAATCCAATAGTTCCCGCGACAGTCGGGTCTTTATACCGGAACGACCCGGATTTTTTATCCGGCCAAGGACTGTCATTCCCGCAACATTCCCCAAAAATTACTTTGAGGAATATTTTTGCGGCTACAACAACAACAACAGAATCGTTGTAAGAGCAAGCTGTTAAGTATTTTCTTTGCATTAAGAGATAACAGAGAGAGAGAGAGAGTCCTGTGAGTAACCGTGTTTTCGTGTTTTCTTTCGTCGCTGTTAATACATTCATCCCGGAAAAGTATGATATATGTATTTGTGTATATGTTTGTATGGTGTTTGTAGGTGTTTGTACATAAGTTTAGATAGCGGATGTGCGTATACATTACCTAATCAAATAAAGGGTGTAAGCACGTGCTTAGTAGTCTTCAAACGAAAAATATATCTTAGGTGGATAATTTCTGTTAGATTGCATTGCCAAATGAGCTCATGTGCGCCTAATTGTAGGCAACATATTACTTTTGTTAGTTTCTTGAAATTATGCTCCTCATGCCATGCCTTACTGAATGTAAATCAGAAGAAAACTTTTGCCTACATTTGGGCTCATTTGGCATTTAACTTGCTAACCAACAAATAATTCCTAATTTAAAGCTAATAGACAAGCTTTTTTTATGTGATTCAAGTCCTTAAAAATCTTTACGTGTATTTTTGTATTTCCAAAATGGTTTATTTTCGTTTATATGTATGCATGTGTTATTGGAATGGAATGGATTATCGATAAATTGAAAACCATTCAAAGCATTTAAATGTCACCAACATCAAAGTTAGGCCACTTTCGATCCTTCGAACGAAAAATGAACGAAATTGATGGTCGAACGAATTTTAATTTTGTGTTTGATGAAAAATAACGCTTTTGTGAATCTTACTTGTTTTTTGGTGTTCTCAACAGTTCATTTCTATCAGCTGATACATTTTTTTTTTTTAAATAGGAAAGGTAAAATAATAATACTAATTTTTACCCAATAGATTGATCAAATTTTGCAAAGGTCTTCGGGATACAACTGCCGAGGTATTAAACGAAGTATTTTTCTTTTTTTTCCAATAACAACCTTTTCAAAGTCTAATTTATGATATTAACTCCAAAACACGTTTTTTTTTTTGTGTTAAATCGGAATATCATACCACGAGTTCTACTGACAACATAAACGCACCTATTTCCGAGGGGTCACCGGAAATGACGTGACAAAGACGGTCTTATAAATATTTTCCTTTGAAAACTTGAGAAATTCTTTTTCAATTGTATATCTATAAGGCAATAAATAATTAGCACACATTTTTTTTATATAAAATACCCCTTACAATAGAATTTTTTTTATCCAAATTATCGATCAATGTAACATTTATGAGTCTACAACAATCCAAACAAGTTAAACAAAACATATGTAAATTTATGTAAATTATGAGAATTTTCAATCATTTAGGTCTAGTGGCTCCAATCGGCTGAAGCTGAAAATTTGTTTTCTAAAATATTTGTATACATTTTGGTCGGTTTAATAAAAACCACAGTGAAACTTCTATGCGAATTAACCTTATTTGGTCATAGGCGAGTGTTCACCAAAGAATGGAGAGTGTTTTTTTAGTGTACAGAGCATTTTTCTACGGTTCAATGGTTTTATATCGTTTTTCCTCCGTTTATTATTATTTTTTTCTTATTGAAGTTACGGGTCTTTAATTAAAAAATAACACGTAAAATATAATATGTATATAGATACATATATATATATATTTTTCGTAGCTAAAAGTAACATACATACATATGTATATATATACTTACATATATTCTATTCGCTAAATTTAATAGTTGTGCATATAGAGACTAAAGCTTCATATACCTACATACATATGTATGTACGTATGTACTGGCATGTTCATAGTTTTTTTTTTTCAACATTTATTTATGATCATTATGGTCAATGAAGTTTCACGATTTTCACTTTCATATGGAAAAAATATAAACCCAATCGTCGATACGCATGAAAGGAGCTCGTTAAAAAATAAATAATCGCCGAAGCCCAGAATTCAATGCTATTATATACATATTTAGGAATATGTACAGAAGTACATACATACACGTACATACACATTTAAATGTATATGGTATGTATAAGAAAGAGACATCTATTTTCCTAAATACATACATACATATGTTCATAAATAAATGTACAAAATTGTGCAATACCATAAAGTTGTTGTTTTCTGTGTTTGTACAATCGTTAAAGGTGAATTTTTAGAATGCAGACAAACATATGTAGTATATATGTATTTATTTACTATACATTATACTATATAAAATATCTGAGGGCTTTCGATAAAAAAACCCAAGTAACTTTAGAAATTTTTGGACCTCGAAATTAAGATTATTTTAAATCAAGAAGAAAACATACTCGCATAAAATGTTGTTAGTCGTCTCAATTAAAGGAAAATGTCTATATTTTATATAAAAAAATTAAATATTTTATATAAAAAAAATTAAATATTTTATATAAAAAAATTAAATATTTTATATAAAAAAAATTAAATATTTTATATAAAAAAAAATGTAAATATTTTGTATAAAAAAAAATTTAAATATTTTATATAAAAAAAATTTAAATATTTTGTATAAAAAAATTTTAAATATTTAATTAATTTTTTATGCATTTGAAAAATAATTTCTGAAATTTTGAAGAAAAAAAATAGTTATGAGTCCGCCATTGCCGGCGATCCCTCAGAGAATAGATGCGCCTGTGTTGACAGTATCCTCCAAAGTGAGGACATCGTATTTTATGAATATCATAAACCATAATTGGGACGATTGAGAAAAGTCAAAATGGGATTTTTTACAAGAAAATTGGTAAAATTAAATCAACAATGGTTTTTAAATAGTTGTGATTGAAAAAAATTCCTCCGTCCAATTCCTCTTGAATTGTATTTCGATTAAGTTGCTTGCCTTAAACAATCCGCTGGTACGTACATACATGTTGCTCTTGTCAGAAGACACACGTATGAAAATTCACTCAACAATAGTATATACATAACATACATATGTACATACAAAAATAACACATTTATACCTCGTTGTGTCGAGCCAAATAATGTCTTGCGACGTATTTTCTTCAGACCATATGTCGCAGCTGTCCAAAAATAGCCCATTGGAATATACTCGTGTACACCGAAATTTCCTTCCAAATAATAACAAAGTGAGGAGCGAGTTTTAGTTGCAATAGAACAGAATATTTTCATCTAACGATTGCGATTAACAGCATTGTCCTAAAGGTATTATTATTTAGCTAATTGTGAAAACAAAATATCTTCATACATACATACATACGAGTACATACATATACATACATATATTATGTACGATACGGTATTTGGCTCGATTCGTGGAATGGTCACATAGGCAAGATAGATCTGTACATGTTGTATTTGTCGTAAAATCATGCTTCTGAAAAATACAGGGTAATCCATTTTTCAAAATAAACTAAAAAAATGTAAGAAAGTTTGTTTTTTGGCATTATATGTGAAACACTACATCATTCAAATCTCCGCCTAGCGAAGTTTTGCAAGCTTCGATCTTTCGCGTAGCCCGTTACAGGAAAAAATGTGGATTATCATACTAATGGCTCCAAATTGATGGTGACAGTCTCGCTGTGATCGTTGTCAAAAAAGTAAGATCCAATCACACCTCCGTACCAAAGAGCGTATCAGGCAGTAAGTTTTTTTTTTTTCTTTTTTAATGTAATGGCCTCTCTTCGATTGTTTGAGGATTCTCGAATACCCAAATGTGACAATTGTGCCTCGTCCCTGAAAATTTTAATTTAATTTTAACGCGTTTTGCGGTTCTAATGCGATCCATTTTTCATAAATGCTTGGCTTTTACCTAAAACAAAACATGTTTGGTTTTATAGTTATGTTTGACTGGTGTCAAAATACAGCCCTTCACTTTTGCTACCACGAAATGGATAACCCAATGCTTCAGTTCCTGTTTAAGCCTTAAGTTAAATGAATAAAACTCGAAATTTATAATCGGAAAGTAAATTACTGTTTTCATGATGTTCTCTAAAGATGTTTCTTTTTTTTTAGTAATTTATTCACTATGGTTGAGCGGTGTCACAGTTTAAGCTAAAACCGCATTTCAAGAGACAAAAATCAGTAGCTCGGTATATTTTTTTGATCCAGAATTAAATTAAGAAACCATTCGTTACTAAGCTAGAATCGTATGGCGGTTAATCAAACAATTCAGTTCCGATTGGTCAAATATGAAACGAGGAATAATTTCTATTCTGCGATCAACTTTTCGAATAAACATATACATATACATACATAGATGAGGTCTTATAGCCGCTGGAACTCCTCCTCCAATCTGTGATGTGCGTTATGATGCTTTTCTAAGTAGTCGAGAGACTTATAGTTTATTCTAAGCCGCCCGAACTGCTGGTGGATTTTGAGGAGCTTTTATTTCAGGTTAGGAATATACTCGACGGTGCGTTCATAATTATATTTTTTAACTAATTTTCTATAATTAGGCGATTTTTATTTCCAATGAATTTTTGGACAAACAAATTTGGATTGTCTTGTCTTCTCTCGTTTTTGTTGTTGTGGCACCATCTTGTTTATTCTGAGTTTAGGTAGCTGAAACTCCCCGTCTGTAATAGATTGCGGTTGATAGTTAGGCCCTCACAGGTTCTTTATAGTTTCGGATTTATATATTCAGTTTTATGATTGGTCTTCCGTCACGATATAATAATATCTAATTTCGAGACTCGAATATAGAATTTCTCCAACATCAGTGCTAAATAACTTGCCTCTTGCAAACCGTGTATAATGATGGAGTTCAGCAAAGCAGGCGAGACGCGAAGGATTCATATTTCTGATTTACAAATGTACACAATTTCATAGTAGAGCTTCGAGGTGACCACAGGTGAGAACTTATCCAAAAAGTTGAAAAAATTCCACTCGATAAGGGGGGTTTCGATATTTTGAATCACCCACTCTATATCTCAGTCCTGTTTCCAAAAATAAAATAAGAGCTGAGGAGTAAAAAATGTATCACTCATGATGAAGTCAAGGAGGCAGTTTTGGCGTATTTTGAAAAGAAAAGAAAAATTCCTCGCTTTATATTTTTTTTTTATGTTTTTGGAGAATAAAACAATGCATATTGTACTTAAAAATCCTCAAATACGAAATTTCTTCTTTTAGTGCCTCTCAAAGCAAAATTAGGCAGATTTTATTTTCACTAAAATAAATCTACATATGTAAATACAAGTAGACATTCGTTTTTATGTATGAACGTGCAGTCTGTCAATGCAATTTTCTTTGTATGTGTATAAATCTTTGTATGTATGTATGTGCATAAACCGGCAAATCATTAGCGTTTTCTGTCACTCTGTCCGTTCGTTTCTTGTTGGGTAAAGTATTCGTACATTAATTTCATTTCATTTATTTATAGGCTAAAATGTTGTTCAAAAACAAAGAACACAAAACAAAAAAAATAATAAGAAACAATGGTTATATACATATTTAATACATGAAATGTATGTATGTACTTATGTAAAAACGTGTGTATCTAGATATAAAATAAATCAAATCAGCTTGAGTTTTAGGTTTTTCTTTTTTCATTTGTTTCTGAAACTTACATGTGCGAGTGTGTAGTATATAGTATATTTAATAATTCCTTGCCTTAGACATGACATACATAAGAATATTAGTTTATTTTTCGTTTTTTTTATTTTCTTTTCTTTAACTTACATTTTTGAATGTTTTCAATTTATTTTCCATAAATAAAAATCTGGTTCTTTCAACAAATATGAAAAAATTCTTATTGTTTTCATTTCATTGAAATATCTATTTTAAGTTAATAAAACCTCAATATTAATAGGTCATAGTAAAGTTTTCTTACCTAATAGATTCAAAAAAACAAAAATTAAAATAAAGTTAGTTTTCAAATAGATTATTTAACTGATTTTTGAATTTAGTGTGTAAGAGCTCTTAGATGCTCTTTTAACGGATTTTTGATCCAAAATCTGATATCTGAACAAATCGGTTGCATGGGCGCTGTATGATATCTAAATGATATCTTAAAAAGAGTTATTATTTTCATAACTCATCTGAAATCTATATAAATCTACATTTTTTTTACTCCCATTCACACCACAACACTCGTTGATTTCAATATTCACCTTTTTAAAAATCAAACAAAAATTGTGTGTGTCTTCATTGACGTGCAAGAAAAATTAAAATTTTTTCTGACTTATGTACAACATATAATTGGTAATTTTTTATTTGTGTATTTCAGAATTTGTAATAAAGGCGATCATTGATCCAAAAAGGACTTAATTAAACCGAAACGCTGACAAAGGACATTTGCGCATTCAATAATAATATTTATATATACAAATATAAAATCCGAGCGAGCAATACTACAAGCAAAGCGATCGTACGCATACATAAGCGCAAAGCTCAAGTTGCCATAATATTTGGCCCACGTACTTAAAGGCGAACTCATTTAATAATTGAGTAAAACAAAGCAATTTTTAGAGTATAAACTACGAGTGATTTTTACTGGTTGTCGCACTCTAGATAATAGTGTACACTACTAAGATAAAAGGAGAAACTCCGAAAAGACAAGGCACACACACAAAAACGAATCAAAAGCACCAACGCATACAAATCCGAAGGATATACATATAACTTAACCCAGTGGTAGTGATTAAAAAACCGTCAAAATTCTTCCCTTTGCAAATTTTAAAATACAACCACAGCCCATGCACAAGATGGCAGCACCGACCGGAGCAGCGCCGACGGCGGCACTTGAGGCCCCACTATCCGCCCCAAAATATGGTACGCTTATACCAAACAGAATTTTCGTTGGCGGCATAAGGTGAGTATAAAAACATCATACACGTATGCATAGGCATACGAGTATGTTACAAATATATAGATTTATTTATTTATATACATTTTTACTAAAGTATAAACGTGTTTTTTATGGCTTTTTTCACACATTTCTCTCTTAAAATATGCACTCAATTTGGACAAACGCCCAACGCCCAACGAAAAACTAAAAAAAAAAAATGAATATATAATTGTTGCACAATAAACGCTTGTATGTATGTATGCAATCAAATGCAACTAAAAATAGTGGCGACACCACAGAGTCGGATTTATGTCGTGTATTCTCCGCCTACGGCAATGTGAAGTCTACCAAGATCATCGTCGATCGTGCAGGTGTAAGCAAGGGTTATGGTTTCGTCACTTTCGAGACAGAGCAAGAGGCTCAAAGGCTGCAGACGGACGTAAGTAGTTTAGAGCTTTGCTAAATATGCTTTTTTAAACAAAAAATTATTGATGAAAAAAAAATTATAGAAGAATTTATTTTGTATCTATGGCACATCTACCGCTTTGAAATTTCAGTTTTTTATTTTTGTCATGTTATTAAAGCAAAGCACTTGCAATAGTATATAAATTTTTGAAAAATATATACAACATATAATTCATAATGAAAATCATGTGCTTCTAGCACAATTAAAAAATTAAATTAAATTTAAGAAAAATATGCTCCAATTCTCACCGTAATTATTATTAAGGGTTTATTAGGTGTTTTGTTCTCTAATAATTTTGTGGTTAGTAAAATTGCGTCAAAAAAAAGTTATAAAATAATTTAAGTGTATTAATTCAGTATTTATTTTTTATGATTATATACTTTCATCTTATATAGGCATATTCATGATGAAATGATAAATAAGGCGGTACATCCTTGCGTTTGATTGTGGTGATCTATAACTTGCCCATTAGTGAAAATCAATTCACCTAGACGGTTTGTGCACAGTTTTGTGCAAGGTAAACGAAATGCAACGAAAAGTTACTAAACAAAAAAAAAAAAAACAAAAAAAAATCGTAATTTATATGCATTTTTGAAAACATACCTTCGAACAAGTTTTGCTTGCGTGTTCGATGGTTGTGTTTAGCGATTGCAAATTATCCGTTGTGCTGCTTAAATCGTTTGAGTGAGGCATTAAAATTGAAAAAGTAAAATTACTCTAAAACGAGTGAGCTTCGTAAGGGCAGCACAATTGTGCTAGGCCAGCGTAATATAGGGTGCGGATGCTGCTGTGGCTCTTCGGCGATCGTAACAATGCCCAGCGTGGGCATGTTACACATTTTGTTACGGCAAGATTTGTGGCCGTTGTGTGATAACAATAATGACCAAGCCTAAATACGATATGTACATGCATACATATACCATAATTGTGATATGTAATGATAGCAACAATATTCTGCCCGCTAGCGTCACTACTACAACCACAACACTACTGTTTAATACCATAAATCACTACAGGGAAGCGACAAATACATATCTAGTAAACATTTTGTTCGTTGAGTTTGTTTTGAAATTGACAGTTTCTTTATTCAATTACTGTACTCGAAAGTTTAAGCTATTTGAAATAATTAATCACCAACGCTGCAGCAGTTTTTTCTATTAAAATGAAATTAAATTTGTGTTTTTTTTTAACAAACCTTTTAAATAACTCACAAATTATAAATTTAGTTTGCAAATAAAACTTTGTTCAACATTTTCACATTATTAAACAGTTTTTATCATGCACATATAGCAATCCAGTTCTGCATTTGCCTGGATATAAATTCAGATTTGACCTATATATAGTATAAATATATATACAAGCGATTATAAATACTTAAGTAAATTTTAGCAATCCTTAGAGGCAATTTTTATAGTCGAATTTTTGCAAAATTCATATATACATTCATACTTTGTTTATGATGGCCAAACAAGTTACTAGTTAGTGCTTCGTTATTACACACTTGTGGTTATTCTTCTTATTGACGATTGTTATTTTTTTTTGTTTTGATTTTTTTTAGCAAAAGCAGTTCCAGCTAAGCGTTTATTGTACAGTTGTTAATATGTTACATGCCATATTTAATTTTTCACAATTTTTTAATTTATTTTAATAAGTAATTCCTTAAAAAAAAATTAATTATGTATATTGTGTATATAACTTAAGAAGAGAGATGGGTTTCTAACAATTTCAATTTAATTTAAATTATTGCAATTGACTTTTATAAACATATATTTCTAACTACATACATATGTACGTTGCCAAGTGCGGGGGTGGTGTGCCTTTTAAGTACTTTTGTGCAAATGCATTTTTATCTCTAGCTTTGTCGCTGTTACGTTCGTAATTAACATGTAAATATTTTAATTGTGACCAAAAATATGGCAACAAATTACATATTTACACAGCACAAAATTAGAAAGTGCTCAGGCGGGCCTAATGTATATTTGAATCTAAAAGAAAAATTTTTCACACGCTAAAGCGTAATTAAAAATGTCAAATAATTGTTAAAAATATATTTTCAATATAAATAAATAAACGATAATGAGGGTTGTTTATTGAAAGAAGCACTAAGCGACGTTAAAGCTAAAGGGCCTAAAAAACAAAAGTTTTTCATTCGAATTTGAAACCCGAAACTAAATTTGAATTTTATGAAAATCCTAAAACCCTTACTTTTTTTTAACCGTACTTAAAAGAATTTCTTTTGCCATTAAAGTATAAAATCGTTTAAAAAATATATAGGAAAAGTTAAACAAAGTTTTTATTTCACAAACTTATTTTATTTTTAATATTACAAACCTTTTTTTGTACAAAGCTTAAAATTTATTTAAAATCAAAGCATCGTTACAATAATAAACAGTAGTAAATCTTAAAAAAATTTTGTGGTTATACTATAACATTTGATAATTCAAAAGACTTTCTGCTTTTCGAAAGTACTAAAAAAATAGAGAGTTCTTTTCAAAAAGTTTACCAGTGCAGGTTTTGAATTCCGTTGTATGATGCTGATGTACATTCGTTGCTAGACAAAATTTGCTGAAAAAATTTTTTATATACGATTTATATGATTTTCTTACGTCAACTTTATTTGCGATTTTTATCTTTAGAGTCGCACAAAATGTACAGTGTAGATTAGCAGGAACTGTCTTTTACTTCTGCAGTGTCTCCTTCAGCGTTTTTACCGCCTAGTAGTGTGTCTTTGAACAGTTTATCGTTTCAACTGCTAATTTGTTAATAGTTCACGTTTAATTTCTTAAACTTTTTTATGTTAATTATTTTTCGTTAATATATAATATACATTTATATGAATTATATATTTGTATTTGATTTCATTAACCATTAAAATTGATTGTTGTCGGTGTTTTAATTAATTTTCGTTGTACATTTGCCGAGTTTCTAAAAAAATGCGTTTTCGATTTTTTTTTATTACTACAGTTATATTTTTTGTTCACGTTTGATTTCATTTTGCAGCCAATTGTGCTTGTGCGTTTCATAATTTTATTTATTTAATAATTAAAAAAAATCAACTTGATATAAATTGGTGTTAAATAAGTAATTCGCAAAATAAGGAATAAACCGTTATTTAATTATATATATATATATATATTTTTTTTTTTTTTTTATTAAGTTCACTCATAATTGGTGTTCAAAAATCTGCTGTGTTCATTAAGCAAATATTCGTAAATTTACATTTTTTTTTTCAAAAACAAATATAAAAAATGAACGTTGTATTAGTTGTTATATTTTCTACGAGCTTTTCCCATTAATATTTTTTAGTGATAAATACATTTTTGAGTTTTTCGTTAATTAAAGTCATGAAAATTAAAATTAAAAAATTAAAAAAAAAAATATTAAAACTGTTCCAAGAGTTTGTTTGTTAAAGAAGCTAAAGCATTTTTTTCTAAAATTGTTTTGTATTGAGCTGCCTTGAAATTGTTGATCATGTTTAGAAATGCAATTGAATTTTCTTATTTTTTTTCGTTCTTCTCTCTTTTTTGCTTCATTCTTGCTTTCACAACGTGTTTTCGTATCTACAGGGTGAATGTGTCGTGCTAAGGGATCGGAAACTGAATATAGCTCCAGCTATCAAGAAACAAGTGAGTATGCCGAATGTAAATTTGTATGCTAGTTTATTAAGTTAAGTTAGAGTTATTAAAGCGGTAATTATGAAAATAGAGATGAATTTGAGAACAATGCGCTGCAAGATAAAGTGGGTTCAATATTTTCGTAAATTAATTGTTGCATATGTTTTGGTGCTTTGTCGCCTTAAGAATTAACTTGTATATAAAATATCGCACATTAAATGTATACAAATTTTAATTGAAATCAATTTATTACTGGATTTGGAAGGCTAAATGTGTTTCTCAGATGAACACATTTTTTAGATTTTTTTTATCTTATATTTAAATTCTTTTTTTTATTTTAAATGTTAATTATGTTTTTTTATATTTTTTTTAATTTATTTCATTTTCTTCTATTTAAACTTTATTTATAATCTTTTTTTTCCTTTTTTAATTTCTTTTTTTACTTAATATTATTTTTTTAACATTTTTTTTTAATTTTTTCAATTTATAATTTAAATGTTCTACATTTTCTCAGTGCCAGGGTTTGAATCCTGGTCCGATCAACGTCAAAAATTATTTAAATAAAAATTCTTGATTTTATATTTAATTAAGTGTTAATTCCTGATGCGGCGCTTATATTTCATATATATACATATTTTTAAAAATGTCCCAAAATAACAAGAAAAGAAAAAAGACAATATTTTTATACTAATATTTCTCTTTTTCTTCCAGTCGATCGTTGCAACGAATGGTGCTGTTTATTATACAACAACACCACCAGCTCCAATTAGTAATATGCCCATTGATCAATTCGCCGCTACGGTCTATCCGCCAGGTAACTCGCAATTTATAATATTTTACAAATACAAACACATAAATATTAGATCAGTTATAATTAGCATAACACATCTTAACAAACAGTTACTGATTTTACAGCAGCCGGCGTGCCAACAATTTACCCACCTTCAATGCAATATCAACCATTTTATCAATACTATAGCGTGCCAATGGTAAGTGCGGCGGTAAGTAAAACGTTCCAAAAATGAATTCATCGTCACACACCCGTACCATTTACATATTTTATATTTAAATGTTAAAAAAAACTTATTTTACTCTTATTTTCATGTAACTCAACCTGTGTGTGATGTAACCGAAAACCATGCAACAACACAATACAACAGAATGTACCCACCATTTGGCCACAGAATTATCAAGGTAATTAAAGAGGATGCGTTTGCTTTACTTGCTAACATACATACATATGTATATAAAATAAATGTATTTATACAACTTTGTGCGACAAACAACACTACTTGCCCCGGCTCTAAAATTGCAAAATATAAGTTAGTTTAAATATAATTTATTAGACATATTTTATTGCTTTGAAAAAAAGTGTCAAATGCGAG
The DNA here is from genome assembly GCA_037013455.1 of Ceratitis rosa. Taxonomy (NCBI): domain Eukaryota; kingdom Metazoa; phylum Arthropoda; class Insecta; order Diptera; family Tephritidae; genus Ceratitis; species Ceratitis rosa. Next base: position 5,058,342 of record JAWMAG010000031.1, on the reverse strand, counting down.
TGTATAACGCTTAAATGTTAGTTATTTTGTTGTCATAAATTAATTTTATATTATTTAGTTTTTTCGTTTTTAGTACTGCTGTTTGTATGAATTATTGTTTTTGTAAATTATATACATATATGATTTCTAAAGACTTCTTTCGAACAATGCCTTACATTTTAATTGTATGTACTCAAATACTATATTAGATCTTTGATAATATAATATTATATTTACATATAATTATATTATTATATATACATGTGTGTACGTGTATATATATATTTATAGATTTTTCAAGTGACCAACTACCAACTTCCGCTATTTACTTCTTTTAGGTATTTACCCATGTTAATTTTGAGGGTACTAACGACAGCATCCATAACCACAACTATGATCACACGACTACAATAAACAACAAGAACAACAACAACAACAACAAAATGAACTAGTATAACAGCAACATTGATGCTACTACATTTTATGCGTATAGAAAAAGAAAGAAAGAAAGAACGAAAAAAAGAGATAGAGAGAGAGATTTGTAATTTGATGAATATTTGGTTTTTTTTGTGACAGCAAATTGAATATACTAGTTACATGCAAATAGTAAGCAAATTGTATGAGACATAAAAACAACAACAAAAATACAAAAACAACAAAGACACAACTCTACAACCACAATAGCTTCCTTTAATACAAAAACTACTACAACTACGAAAATATCTACGAGTTCGAAAACAGTATGACTAAAAAATGAGTTAGTATTCACAAAAAAAAAAAAAGAAACAAGAAAAAAATGCGACATAAAACAATAATTTATTTGCGACAACACAAAAAATTGTACGCTTCATAAAACATAAGAGATAGTGGTGCTGAATGTCATACCGTTATAATATACACAATACACACACCGATCTAAGGCATATACTGTAAGTGGTGCATGAACAGCGGCAAGGAAACGTAAATTATAGTCGAATGCATATAGTCGATGGGATCAAGTCCAGGCGTGGATGTTTTCAACCATTGTTAAAGGCTGCTTTTAGTCAGTAAAAATAACTCAACGTTAATAAGAACAAATAAAAATAATAAAAAAACAAACAAACAAACAAACATACATACATAAAAACAAGGACTGAAATGGGGCCGCCGTTTATTTAGAGAATGATTTATAAATAAAAATACGCGCACATACACACAAATTACAAACATAATAATAACATATACACATACGTTTAAAGAACTACACATACTCTTCTATATATATATATGTATGTGTAATCTATTAACTTGAAAACGTACAGTTTAGATTTAGAAAAATGAAAACAAAAAAGGCAAAAAGTCAAGCTAATTAAATTATTAATGAGGATTTGCAATGCTGAATAAGTATGTACGTACGTATGGTAAATCACGAAGAATGGAAAAATTACTAAATTTTAAAACCAGTGAAACAAAATAGTCTTACACGAATTGCTACAAATCGTATGTGTGTACACATACATATATCGAAAGATATTTAACTGCTACGTCGTATAGCGCCAGTAAATGTTTATTGTTTTCGAAAACAATGTACGTATATGTTGATATTTTCGAATTTTCGAAAGAAAATACAAATACCAAAACGGTTTTGCCGTAACATAACGAATCGTAGTTAATTATAGAAAGCAGAGAAAGACAAGTTTGGCGCGTTTGTAGTTTGTAGTGGAAATATGAAGGAATGAAGTATATATATATGAATTATTTAAAACGGAAAGTGAAAAAACGGAAAACTTGTTATAATGCTAAGCAACAACAAAAAAAAAAACAAAACAAAAAAAAAACCTAAATTATAACTTAATAAGAAAGAAATATATTATTTATTGATTTCAATTATTACTATAATAAATATTATACACAACTCTATATATATATATATATAAATATATTGATAATGACAAGAAGTATATATTATTACTATTATATACTTATATAAAATATATATCTAAATATATATATATATATAGATATATATACATTAGACAAATTATATTTAAAGAATTTAAAGTAAGATACGACGAATTAAAAACACCGGCTGGACCTGTGAACCGGCAAAACCAAAAGCTGAACATTAAAAAAAAAATTAAATAAAACAAAATACACATTACAAAAATATTAAACAAAAAAAAAATATATATATATAGAATATCTATTATTAGTATAAACTTTTATTGGTATAAGACATGAATTATAGAAGAGTCAGTCTTCACTACAAACAACACAAAAACATATTGAACTTAACTTAACAGGATTCGATACTGTAATAAAATTATAAAGAAATCAACTTAGAACATCATAAAATAGTATTTAACAAAAACAATAAACAAACAAAAACCAAAACCACTAAAAATATGCAAGTTCTTCTAAACAAAGATAACTAAAAAAAATTCATTTAAGTAATAAATTTAGAATGAGAAACACAATAAATTCGAAAAAACTAAATTATATCGCATTCATACGTATGTACGTATAAGCAAATAGGCAAAATAAAAGAATCTGAGTAGGATTATACACACAATATTATAAAGTGAAAGAAAATCACAAAAACAAAAAGTAAAATAAAAATAAATATATATACATACATACATATATACAATACATATTTTATTGTAAGTAAGAAAACAAAACGCGTATAATTATTGATAAATATTAAAATAATATACAACGCATATTCAAATATATTGATAAATGATAGCCCATGAATGTAGTATGATAAACAAAAATACTTACTGAAAATTACAAAAAAAAAAATAAGAATATTGAAATAAATAAAACGTAGTTATTAACGCCACAACAAACAAACAAAATAAGCAATATATGCATATTGAAACTGAAATAATAAATTATTAAAAAATGCAACAAACGCAAATAAAAATTATATTGTTAAGTATTTAATAAAAAAAAACATTGAAGTAAATAAATTAAATAAAAACAAAGGTAATCAAATAAAACTGTGAACTGACTATGTATGTATTTGCATAGATAAGACTCCGCTAAGACGTTACCAAGACCGATACAAAAATGCAATATGATTTTTGAAATTCTATAAAATTAATTTTTTATTAAAAAAAGACAATATAAGCAAATAAATGCTCATAAGCAATTGAACGTAAAGTCATTGGACCACCTAAAAAGCAAGGAAGAGAAAAGAAAACAGCTCCAACGAAAAGAGCGCATAAATTGTTTGCAAAAAAAAAATGTAATAAAGAAGTAGAAATTAAATAAAAGTAAAATTAAAATTTGGAAAGTAAAATAAAGTAATTAAAACGCGCAAGTCAAGAGAGAGTTTCAATTTAAAAAAATTTTCACAATTGTCTGCAATAATAATTTGAATTTGCAAACTAGTTTTTTTGCGACTTAACTTTTCACATTTTAGAAATATTCTATGGATTGTAACGCATAATAACACAACGGGTGGTTGTTGTTATTCTCTTGTTTTAACCTGCATGTTTGCATTGAAATTCTAATTTGAATTTAAGGAATTGATATCAAACAGAAAGTCATTTAGTCTGTAAGAAGATTTTTTTTTTGTTTTTTATATGTATTGTTAATTTTTCGTTATTACAACGACGAGATATTTACAAAAAAAAAATAGTAATTGACTTAAAAGAAAAACTAAAAAGACTCGAAAAGGCGAGCGGTCGTTGTTTATGTTGCAGTTGTGTAAAGGGTTATACATAAAGAATTACCAAAAATAAAATAATTTCAATTTGTAAAGTAAATCCAAGCTCAGCCTCAAGCAGTTCCACAACATTTTCATATAACTTAACAGCTGTGCGACTCACTTATTTACATACGAGTATGTATGGAGTTTGTTTGCTATTATTGATTTAGTAGATTCATGAAGATTTTAAAAATTAATCTGGAAAAAATATTTATTGTTAATACTCCAAAAAAAAAAAAAACATAAACAATTCTGTTCATTTCTAATAAAATAAACAAATAACAGCTGCAACATAAAATATGCCTTTAAACAAAAGTACACAATGAAGTATCCTGAGTACCAGAACTGTAACTCTCTTACTTTTTCAGTACAAAATTGAAAAGTTTTTTTTATGAAATTAAAATAGTATGATTTTTTAAATATCTCCCTTCACAACTTGCCGGAAAATTGCCATTTATTTAAATACTTTGTTCGCGTTCACTTAACGAAAATCGCCAACGAAAAGTAAAAGCAATTCTTTATACTACATATTGGGCTATGTTTCTGAATCAGTTCTGGTACAAATTAAACTTTAGTTTCATACTTATTAATTTAAAGTTTGTCATTAGTATTTATTTTCACTATAAAATCACAAATACAATTATTTTTTATTTTTTTTTTTAATCTTTGTTTGGTGCACCAATTATTATTCAGTAATTATCTCTTCTATTTTTTTTTCTTATTTTAAATCTTTTATTTTTTTTAAATACTTTTTCTTAATTCTTTTTTATTTTTTGACTCTTTTTTCTTTTTTAATTTTTTTCTTAATTTTTAATTCTTTTTATTTCTTTGTTTAATTTATTAAGAAATACATTTATCTTTTTTACTTTACTTATTTTTGTTACCTTTATTTTTTAATATATCTTTCTTTTTGTTAATTTTCTTTTTAAGTTGCATTGGGGTGTAATAGGCATTGTTGTTCATAGTCATTGCTGCAATATACCAAAAACACATATACAAACATAACAAATTCACATTATTGTTAAACGCATAAATTTATCGAAAAACATATTAACTAGTGAAAATTTCAAAAGTGCAATTGTGTTAGGTACATAATATCAAATGCTTAATGATTATTAAGAAAAAAAAATCAGAGGTTTCAAAATACCTGTGGCGTACCTAAATGCGTTTAAAAAAAAGAAAAATTAAATCAAAATTATCATGCTACATAAATATCAACGAACGTGCATTGATGAAACTGTGCTGGTGTTAAACACTCCAATGTTATATGTATGTATTTGTATAAGTTCAACCAACAAGATGAAAAAAAAGTTCGAATTAATTTGTTTATGACAAATTAAACAATTTAGTTGTTGAAAAATCTATTGTTAAATTATGCTTGTTATATGCATATATGTATACATATGTACTTATATCCATATGTGTTATATATAAATATTTATATGTATAAACAAATGAAGATATGGCAATTAAATGCAAACCGAAAAACAAAAACAAAAACCTAACAAAAAGTCATAACTATTTTGAGAAAATATGCGTGATCATCAACATATAAAGAAAAGAAAGAAAATTATAACGAATTAATTTATTAAAAATGAAAATAATTAAATGAGAACAAAGAAAAAGAAAAATAAAAATAAAAACAGAACTATGTATAAACGAATAAGTAAATCAAAGCAATAAATAAAATGAAAGTCTTAGTCTTAGTTTACTCTTTAGCAGAAAAGGTTGTAGTGAACAGTGCAAAACGAAGCAATTAGTGTCAGCGTAGGCGTAGGCGTAAGCGTAGGCAGCGTTATGCGGAAATTGTAAACTGATAATTGATCGATGAGAAAGATGATGATGATGATGATGATGACGATGATGACGGCAATTGATACTATACATATTTGTAGTTGTATAACGCAATTAGCGCATACACACACACACACACACACACTCACATACTTACATACATACAAATGTACTTGAATAATGAATTCTCTTAAAACGATTGATGATATTATCAAAAAATAAGCGTGTGCATCTTTCGGCAATGAAAAGGTTAAAAGTCAATGAAGAGAGCGAGTATAACCAAAAAAAGAGAGCAGAAGAAATTAAATAAAATTGTGTAAACGTGTATTGTATGTAGACTCCATATGCATATATAAATCATGTAGCTGGAGAACCGTAATTAGCAATCGGTTTTGAAAATCATTAAATACTGGCGATGCGAACGTTATAGAAAATTCGTGATATTTTTAAAAGCAAACAAAAAAATATTAAATTAAATAATTTAGAATAAATAAATTAAATGCACGAAAATAACTAATATATATTATTGATATAAATAACAATAAAATAGAATACATTTGCAAAACAAGTTTAGATAAAATTATTATTCAAACAGCTGCGCATTTTTTTCGTAAGCAAATTTTTTGAAATAGAGTATGCAATAATTAGAAGCGGAAAATTAAAAGAAAATTGTGCGCACACATACACACACATGTCATTCATAAGATTAAAATTTGTATGACGGCGTAGCCGTTTGCTTTTGTAATTCGAAAATATTCTTTTGTAATTCGTGTCATTTAACTGGCAGAAAAGTGCTCAAACATATACATATTTACATGCAAACATTGCTAACTACAGATATTTGTGCATATGTAGCTGAAGCTGAAAAATGTCACTGAAGTATAAAAGCTTAGCCCCGCGCGCCAAGTTTTCGTTGCCTATTTTTGCATAATTCTTTTGGGGTCGCGTAAATTCCTCGTACAACAAATATTCGGACATGTGTGCTACACTAGTTTGCATTAGTATAATTGCACTTTTGTATGTATGTGCATGCAAGCGGACGTAGTGAAGGAAATAAGCAAATAAAAAAATATATATATAAAAGAAATATTCAAATAAATACGAAATAAAACTGAAAAAGAAACGTAAATGTTTAAGACACAAATATATGATTGTATGAATATATATATATACATATACATATTTATATGAGTGTGTGTACATATAGTGCATATACTATATATGTACATATACATAATATATAAATATATATATATATGCACTAGCTCGTATCGTATCTCTATGGTATTGAAACAGACATACATACATACCTACACAGTAAAGAAAGACATGAAATAAAATTAAAAAATATTTCGAAAGCAAAGCAAAAAAAAAAGAACCAAAACCAAAAAAAACCTATCTTATCCTTCCTGTTAACTTATTAGCATTATAACATACCTAAACACACATACATATACAATATGGAAAAAACCCAAGTCTCTAAAACTAAACAAGGCAAACAAATGAAAACATATTAAATTTATAAATTATAACCCTAAAAAAATTATCTACTGTTACCTAGACTACTCTGTACTATGTAGTTGTTATAATTGATAATTTATTAATACCATAGACTAATATTCATACATACATACATACATACATACATATTATTTATATTAGAATTAACAAAAGAAGCGTACCAAGAAAGAAGACTTCTAAGTGACTTAACACACAAAACTCATAAAGCGGCGCATGTTAGTAAAAAATCAGCAAAGAGTAAATAAGATAATCGAAAAAAATACAATAAAATTAAATAAAAATTAAAAAAGTCAATAAAAAAACTGAATGGAGAGAGACATTCAAGCGAAAAAAAAAAATTATTTTACTTATAATTTTTTTAGTTTTTAAAGTGTCCTGGAAAGTATTGGTATCCAATTGTTAAGTGTTTACATCGCATTGGAGTTTACATGATGTGTCATTTTGAGATGTAAAACATTTTCAACTCGATTTTTTTCCAGATATTATATAGTATAATCCAAAGAAAAAATCTCAATTTTTTATTAGAATTGTTTTCGTTGCGCCTAAAAGATGCTTTGAATTTATTCAAAGACAAATCAGTGCTGCCAGATCATCATATTTTTGCCCATCTATTAATTGTGACTATTTAAAATATTGAAATACATTTTTGTTCGAATATACAACTGTTTCATGCTAGATAGATGGATAAATATAGGAGAGGCTAAGCACCGCGATCATTGGTCTATTGTGCCGTTTGCTTAGTACCACATGACATCGCTCAGTCTTATATCCTCAACAGACTTGGAGAATTGTACGATCCAATGTAATTTTGCTGCGACCGCAAGGTTCCTAACCTTCTTCTTCTGACAACAGCTGCGAACTCCAGAAATATATGAGCAGGTGTTTTCAGTTTCGGTTGAACAGGTAGGGTTTCGTAAGTAGTCTTGCTGGAATTGTACTTCGTCTTCTAATACCTTCCAGTGGAGGTATGTAGGCCTTAGCCCTGGGCTTGTAACAATCCGGTTGCCTCTCATCCACACTCCGAAGAAGGAAAATCGTTGAAATAAGTTGGAATATACGAATAGAAAACATTTTTATTTTTCTAAGCTCAGGTTTTCCCCGTCTGACCCAATATGTGTTTTCAATAAGAAACTTATGATTTAGGTAAAATTTTATTCCCAACCCAAATCCCAATAACTTTTCTAAAACAGCTTTTGTTATATATTTTCAAACCATTTTTCCACTCAACTTTCTAATTGTTGACCTATTGAAGGTATTACAACTCAAATGGCAACTCTGACTGCATCGAACTGCTTCGTATTGCATATTTATAGGCGCACAGTGGGGAAGTTGATGTTCTGTGTAGTGCATTTCCTTTTCCGACTGAATTAAAAAATAAATAAATTGACGGTTGGTACATAAAAATAGTTGCAAAGTAGATTAAATACATTTTGTAATTAAATATTATTTAAAGAATATTGAATACATTTTCGAAATGTGTTGTAAGTGTAGACACTGAAACAAATTTTTTTTCATTAACATTAAAGTAGTTTGAGTACATTTTGATACATCCAAATTTCATAAAATCCAACATTTTCTTCCATAGATATTTAAAGTCGAATGAAAAAGAAATAAAACAAAATCAAAATACAAACCAACAATCAAACCTGTATAAAAACATGTGTCTAGCTGAAGAAAGTCAAAGAAAACACGGAATACGGAGACTTAAAAAAATCGTAACGATACTGAAAATGTGAATTAAAAATGGGAAATTTGTTGAAGGAGCTCACACAATTTTATTGCGTTTCATCGCATAACCGAGGTGGTCAACTGCATGTACATAAAAGAGAACAACAACTGCTAAATAATTTTTTTTATTTTCGCGTTGTCTTTAATTTTTTCCCCATTTTTTTGTTTTCCTTTATTTTTTTTATTTTTTTGTTAATTTTAAGTTTGTTAGGTTTGAACAAAGAAAGATATTATGTATGGAAGGTTTTTGTATATATAAGTATGTACATTATTAAACTACTTTGATTTTTCTCTTACGCCAGCGGTAGCGCACAAGGTAACTCATATATAAGTTACTCTTCCTGAATAAAGATCAAATAAGGCTTTTCTCCCTGCTCCCACTTATCACCTTGGTGAAACCTGCACAAATTTTACTATAACTTATAACACTCCTCCCGCTTAGTCTACGACACATTACTCCTAATTACCCCCCAATTAGTTGAAATCTCGCACCTACCTCTCTCTTACATACATGCCGACATTATCTCATTGTTTGCTATTGATTTTTTATTTTATTTTTTTCAACTCTTTCTATGTGTAGTAAAATATAACAAAAACAAATTAGATTTAAATTACAATTTGAAATAAATTTTCTTAAATTATAAAAAGAAAAAAAATTAAAATTTTTAATTGTAATTTAATTATTCCATTATTAACTACTTCATTATATTTAACAACTCATTCTATAAATTCAATTTGGTCAAATAAAAAAAAATACACTTTCTCTCCCTATCCACATTCATATATATACTATACATATGTATCAATATAATTTTATACAAAACACACTACATGTTATTGGCTTTGTGAAGAAAGAAATTCTATGTAATTACGTACATAACTACTGATATGTTTTCTATCCTTTCTGAAGTGTATTGGTTAATTGAAATTTATTTAAACATTTGAATTTTTGTCATTATTTTTATATATCGGAAAATGTACATATAATAATTTCAAATACGAAACAAGACAAAACACAAACAAAATATACTAAACAAATGCAAAATAACTATTATCAACGATGAATAAATGAAATGTATAACGTAAACTCTTGAAGTTATTATTTCGTGTTGTTCCAAATGTGTGAGGTAGCAGTTGGCAATTTGCTAGATTCCCATAGGTACCCCACAGTGTGGGTGAGTGGCAGCGAAACTGTCATTCGTTTGGCTGCATACTCGTATATCGCAAATAAATTACCCCAAACATTTGACAGCTTTGAGTGAGTAGACTTTAATAGAACCTCTCCACATGCTACACAAATTTTATAAATTAATTCCACTTCGATATTTTTTACACGTTTTTGTTTGGAATTGATTGCTCTTGGAAATTATTCAACTTGAAGATTTTATAATTACTCTTCTCAGCAAATTTGTTGCAATATTTCTTAATTGTAAAGAATTTAATCAACGTTTATTTAGTACTCAATAAATCACTTTACTATAACGCCGACAACTTTCACGCTCTACTCTTTCCATTTTAGGTTGTCACCAACGAGTTTGCTTTGTAACTTACTAACCGCTCTCTTATATACCTCACCGATTGCCCATACTCAGCTCTGGATTGAAATTAGCTTTTTCACAATACTTTACCAAAAATCTTCTTTGACAACACTTTTGATGGAAAGAAAAATTGCTAGTGCAACAGAGGCATTTTGAAATGTAATTTTAGCATATAAATTGCAGATAAATGAGTGCAGTTACACATTGCAATTTTAGGAAATTAAATTGCAGAAATCAGATTCGACAGGAAAATTTGTTGAGCGAAATAAAAAATTCTGTAGCTGACAGCGTTTTTATTCTACGTTTGATTTCAAGGATGTGTTCTAAGCAGAAATAGAAAAACTTAGAACATGATATTTGGTTCTAGCTTTTTTGGGGTGGACTATGGAAATAGAATAAATAAAAGATAAAATAAAAATATTGCTTGCATCTCACGTCTTACATATTCACCTTTGAAAATTGCTGTCAATAAAATGTTTCATGAGATTTCTACATAAGCTTGCTCTAAACAGGATTGCTGAAACCTTTTTTGCCAGCTGTTAGATTTTTATTGTACTTGAAGAAAGGATGTCGATCTAAATCTTCTTGACAGGTAGGTGTAAAGTTATAAATGAAGGAGCTTATAGCTTTTTTGGGCAAATAAAACTTAATTATATGTACACTTATGTACACGTGTAATATTTTGAGAACACCTTAAATTGCGTTGCATATTAATTAATTTTTTCTTCATTAATTTCTATGGTAGTCCATTGATTTGATTTCGAAATCAAAAGATTTATTGATTAATTTTGCAAAAGAAAGTCCTTACATTCAATTGAAGTTCTAAGACCAAATTATTTAATGAATAATCATCGAACTTTTGTGCAGAAAAATTTGTAACTGAATAAGAAAGAGAAAAAAGACATTTCTGCTATAATCGACTTATAATTAATCGATTATTTTAGATTCAAAATAACCAAATAACGATTTAAAAATCTAAAATTATAAAGATTGATTTAATTATGATTTCCTAAAATCATTTCAACCCACACTAAATCAAAAAAACCTTAAGCCAAAAGTATTTATAAATATTTTAAAGAAAAAGGAAGAATTCTATGCAAAAGAAGTTGACACGCAGTATACGTTAGACCCAAACGTACAGCTTACGCCTGTGTATGAGGTAATTCGTTGAAGCATAATTCTAGGCGCTCAATATTTTGCCATCTCAAGGCATGCACAGTAATGTCAGCTGTGCTGGCTGTTTAAGTTAAAAAAAATATTTTCAAATATTCACAACCCTCTTATAAAAAGTAATTATTCTTTATTTAGTTTTTTTTTTTTGATAAACAAAGTAAGAGAAATATCTTATTATTTGAACTTTGATTTTGATAATAAACAGAACTCTGGGCAATAGGATTTGCTGAATATCCACAAAGAAATATTTTACCAGAAAAAAACAATTTTTTTTTTTTGATATTTGCACAAATATCCCGACGAAAGTACATACAAACATATATAATTCCTCACATACTTGACACGACGGACTACATACAACTACATATGCATATTCTTTCCTAACATAAAAAACTAGCAATAACGCGAAACACTATAAACCGAACACTAGAAAATTTATAAATAATAAGTATGTATATGGCATAAGAAATATACTTACATACATATAGAAAATGAAAATATTAGTACTAAATACACGAAAGCGTAGCAGAAATTCATGAAATATTGAATTATATACATACATATACGGTTGTGTCAAATTATATAAATAATTACATGCATACATAAATGTATTAGCATAAATACAAACATAAAATATTATATGTAGAAAAATAAGAACAAAAAAAAACTTAGCCTAGGATATTATTATTATATATATTATACGAGTATATTGAATATTGTATATTTTTTAAATACATAAGTGGTATATAGAATATTAAACAAGAAAAAAGAACTCTATACAAAATCTCGATGTGGTCTATTTATCCTAAATAACAATAACAAGAGCAAACACAGTTTGATGCCCTTAACATACACGTATGTGTACAGTGAGACACACATACACACTGTATTCGCACTGGTGTAAGCAAGTGTTAGTACTTGTACGTATGTATATTAACTTGTTAAAGTTATAAAGCAAAAATATGCAATATAAAATTAGAAGGAAAATATTAATATTAATAAAAAATACTAAATACAATAAATTAGTTTAACTTAAATATACAAGATTGTGAATACAACTTTTGGCCTAGTAAACTAAACAAACATACATACATACACATACACAGCAAGTATTAGCTGAAACTGAGTATTATTATTTTCCAAAAAAAAAATATATATGATATATATTTGGACAAAAAACTACAAGCAATTTAACTAAAAATAATGGCATTACAAATGAGTGGAATTTCATGATTAAAAGCGTTAAGTCATTCAAGGACTAGAGTGTAGGAAAGCGCATGCTGGCTTATATTGTTTAGAAAAGATATTTCACTGAAGCTGTACCAAAAAAGATTTTTTGTAATACATTTTTTTTTTATATTCTATTAAAGAATTTTGCAAAATAATATATTTCTGCATTTGAAGTTCTTATAAGGATTATTGGCAGTAGAGACCATGGGACACTCATCTTGCTGCTAATTGCTTGAGATTCGTGAATAAATATCTTAAAGGATCACAGAGACCCAATGGAGGACAACTAATTGCTTTTTATTGACGATAAGCTGAACCAAAGTTTAATCCTTCCTAAGCGACAATCTAATTAGAAGGATATAGGTTGTGGTATTTACCGATGTATCACATCGATTACACGTAGATTCTTGTTGTGATGCATAGGTTTGTGGCAAGTTATTATATGATTCCACCTTAATTCGTGCAGTTCATAGGTAAATTTCTAATGCTAGAGTTTTCGTGAGAATACCCCACCGCCGACTCTCAACTCAAGCTTTGATCCATCCGTGTACTCGTATATTTCTACGCTGACATCATTAGTGTGGGGATAAGATTCTTTCTTACTTCCCTGCTGGACATTCGTCTTTTGAAGTAATTTTCAGTAAATGAAATTAGACCGACTGATTGCTGTCGACTGATAACCCTCAGGTCGATTAATAGCAGATATCTGTTATATTCCAACTTATTTGAGTGGACACAGAGTTCGCATAGTCTTTCGAGACTTATGCTTCTGCCTTCGCTAGAAAAAAAAAGATCTGAACAATAGTAATTTAATGGCATATGAGTTTGTATTTAGTATTATTTCTGTTCCTAGCCCTTCGGCGCCAATTGGAGACACCTGGTAAAGCCAGATCCTTCTCAACCTGATATTTCCAAAGCAGTGGAGCTCTGTCTTCTCTTTCAAAAATATAGGCATCTAGCTAAAATAGCCCGTGTCTCTCAACTCGCTGAACTCAGTTCACAGAGTAAGATCTTTTCGTTCGTAGAAAGGGTTCTTTCCTTTCAGTTGCCAACTCAGTCCAAAACGGCATCTGTTGACTAGAGAGATTCTGTACTGGGTGTTAAGGCAGCCATTATAATTGGCATTAAATCCAATGGTCCCTAGATATGCGAAATTATCTATGATTACAAAGTTATGACACTCAGGAGTGACGTGGGATAAAAGGAGATATTTTGTCTTGTCATTGATCTATTTAGATTTGCAGTCCATATCAACTTCTCCAGCATGTGGCTTGATTCAGAGTCACCTTGCCTGAAAAATTATGTCCTTCCATTATATTGTTTTAAGATCTTGACAATGTAAATGACGTTGACATGAAGGAAATATAAAAGACGAAAAGTCAGTAAAAAATAAGCTAGTGGTAAATGCATGGACGAGGGTATTGTTTAACGATATTAACAAAGCAAATCATAGATGATGATGTAGTACCATAGTTACAAGTTATAATGTCTCGAATCAGCATGTGGATTTTTGAAAACTAAATATTTATGTACCATACATACCATATATACCATTACATGTTTATCAAAAGCCACGCGAAATCGCTTTTAAAATTAAATAATATTTCTCGCAAATATTTTACTTAAATATTATTACTTTTCGGATTTTTTTTTTTTTTTTCAAAATATAATAAAAATTTATTTTTTTGCTATACATGTTTAGTGCTGGCTAACGCATGCGCTTTCTTATACGAAAATATATACAAATATTTGTTTGCGTAAGGGCTACGGTATATGTATAACATGGCAAACATAAAATGAAAGCAAAACAAGGAAAAAAAATTAAATCAGATTCTCTTGGCTACACTACTAATCGAACAACCCTAACTATAGGTAATTATCATTTATATTAAAAACATAAAATAACAAAAAAAAGAAGAAAATATTGAAAATACTAAAGTACATGAATACAATAATTATATGCAACGAAGAATTATGTAAAATTATTGTCTAGCTAGCTTAAGTGTGCAAGGGCTGTATGAAATTATACCTACATATGTATGTATTTAATTTTCCGTACCGAAATCATACCAAATATCATGTGGAAATATATTATAAAACTCATATTTATAAACAAACAAAAACATTTAGTCAATTTTTTGCATATATTTTTCGTTTAAATATTTTTTTTCTAATTTTTTAAAATCTTGATTTCGATGCTAAACTGACTGGGTGTATGTGAATACCTTTTTTCAATATATTGCCTAAGGCCTATTCATATAAAATTTTCTTCTCGCTTTACATCAGGGATGCGCTTTGACAGATTTGTTCGAAGTATGTATTTGTGTCAATAAGTACACAGCACAGGGTGGTCCGTTTAAAGTGGATGCGTAGGGCAATCCAATAAATTTGACAGAATTGTCAGATCGACTAATAACATATCGCGTTAGAGGCGTAATTCCATTGGATTTTATAACATGGACAGTACACATAAAAATAATGCGTTGAATTGAAGCGGTAATAGCAAAATTGTCGATTCTAAGCCACTGAAATCCCGCAAAATCGGATATGGTCATCGGTTCCTATTTAACCATCAATAGCTATTGTTATTGATCAATGATAATGAATTTTGTGATCCTAATTGTTTGTGAAAATGGTTGGAATTGCTTCTGGTTTTAACTTAACGGTACGACTTGCCATACATCTTCGCAAACATTCGATTTGTTGCGATCATTTTTCCCCCGTCGAATCATATCGAACAACAGTGATTTTGACTGACACCGAGATCACCCGCATATAGTAAGTTTATTTTTATTTTTTTTTTTACATAATTTTTTATTCGTAATGCTCAAATTCCATATAAATAATTCTAATTTTTCATAAAATATTATATTCTAAAATTACTTTTAATCAACCTTTCATAAAATTGTACAAATTATATAGTAACTAATATATGTATGCCTCAACTGTAAGATATATACAATGATAAAAAAAAAATATAAACAAAGACAAACCTTTTTAGAGTTTATTTTGAATCATTTTATTATTTTTCAATTAAAAAAAAAAAATTAACAAAAATATAAAAAACGGTTATATAAATTATTGGCATACAACAAATATATTCACATACCAAAAATTCTTTTATTCAAAAATAATAATGATCCCGTTATAAAAACAAAATACTTAAAAATAGTAAATAAAAACAAAAACCTAAGTACGCCACCGATTTTCGCCAACGAGATTTGATTACCAAAGTCATTATGAAAATCTATTACAAAAATGAAATTTAAAAATATTATCTCTTTGTTATTGTTGTTACAGCATGGTTCATGTGAAAATATATATATATATATGTTTAATAAGTATTTCCCTTATTTTCTTAGTAGTTAACAGCATAAATCAAAATTGAGTACTTGCATTGATATGGTAAATGCATAAAAATGTATGAAATTATAATTCATACATACATATATGTATGTATGTATGCACACATAGGTACTAAAAAATTTTATGTACAATATATCATTTTGAAAAATTGGTATTCAAAATTGTTAAAAAAAAAAACATTTAAATGAAATTGTAGCGCAAAATGGTTTCAACCGAAATTATTGAGTATTTTTAAATGTGAGTGTACTTAATGACATGTGAGTAAAAAATGAATTTATTATATACACATACATTTACATGTTTGTAGATGCTGATCAAGGTAGATTTATATCACGCTCTTTCAAAATCTATCCTTTTATTGTATGCTATCCGAGGGTGCTAAGTACTCGTATATTCATATATGTATATGTATGTAACTCTTCCAGAAATATTTGTGTACTTTTTTGGTGGTGTCAACTATTGCAGCTCAATTTTTGGCTGTGCACACGATTTTTAACAATTTATAAACAGTTTTTATATAAAATGAAGCACATAGCTAAGCCTTAAGCAAAGTGTAAGATCAGTGTGAAAATAAGAGTGGTAAAAAAGCCTAAAGTCCTAAACAGCTTGGTAGTTTAATATGAAAGTAATTATCAATATCTTATAGCTCATTCCCACTATGAAGCACTACTATTCAATGTCGCTCTATTAGTAACCTTAAGCAAACATCTTTTCAAACAAGTTAAGTGAACAAAAATTTTAATCGAAAATATTACTTAAACAATTTTCGATCACTTTGTCGAGAAAAGTTGGCAGAAACGAGTTAAAATTGTTGTGAAGTGTCATATTTGACAGCTGAGCGTTTGTGCAGACTTGTTTCTGATAAAACTTGAGAGTGGAAATAATTGTTCTATAGTGAGTATGAGGTTCTGAAGTTGAATTTCAATTAAAAAACTGAAGCTGAGAAACCATAATGCAATAAAGAGAGGTTACATGTACAGCGTCTCACTCTAATTTTGCCATATTGAGGAGTTCCTTAGAAACACAATGCAACTAATTTCATAATTTTGAGAGATAACTTTTTTAAAAATGGTGAAAGGTTGACGAAATGAAGAGTCAGGAGTCAGAGTTTCAATTTGTTTGTCTGAACAAAATAGGTATATTACAACTAAAAATATGAATATTTCCCCAAAAAACGGCTGAAATTTATACCCGATTTCTTTATTATTTTTTCCCAAAATGCAACCTTCAGCTAAGACCTGCTGTCACTATGTATATCCAAGGCAGCGTCGTAACGACAAATTTCACGTTAAACAAAAAATTTCAATCGAAACATTTGGAACTGTTATCGTTAGAGCTGCTATCAAAAGAATTCCATTTTACCCGATACGAAATGCTGTCGTTAATAATCAATCATTAAAAGCTAATGTAAAGCGTTAAAATTTTTGAATCACTTTCATATACGAGTATCTATTGTTCTTTGACACTACAATTTTGGCGTTTTAATGATATTTAATGTAATTCTCAAAAATGTATACTAAACAATTGAAAACTACTACATACTATCAAAATTATTGTAATTTTTTTCTTCTATCACTAAATTTTTAAATAAAACACAATACAATTTGGATACTTTTCCCGAATCTTCATTTATACAATTTCCGCTGTTGAAACTACATTATTGAAAATAAAATATAAAATACATATTTATTAACGGTGTACATGTTTATAGTTAACTAAAAAGAAAGAAATTGATTATTTTCATTAAATATATGTATGTATTAAAATGTGTGTAAATGCTGATCTCTACTGTGTTCTATCTGAATAACGATAAAATGTTAAATAATAAACAAAAACAAAAACAAAAAAGAAAAAACAAAACATCTATCGAATCAAAAATTACAAAAAATAAAAGGCATAAAGTTCAACTCATTAAAATTAAATTAAATAAAACAACAACATTTATTTAAAATAAAATGGAAATTGTAATAAATAAATAAATTATTAAATATTATATATACATACAGACATACATAAATATATACATAGCCATATAATATAGAAATATATTTTCTCTTTTGAGACGAGATAGTTTTAAAATTGAGACAATGAATATTAAAATTGTATCATATGATGAAGCAGCAAACCAAATAAATAAATTATTATTATAGTATTGTATTGTATTATACCGAATATACCAAGAAATATTTAATAAAAACAAACCAAAAAAAAAATACAAAACAAAACAAAATAATTGTTGAAATGTGAAAAATAAATAAAATAAAAATATATAGAATCGTGTCTTCATAAACAAAAATAAAAAATTAAAGGATAAAAATAAAATTAAAAAAAATCAAAGCATACATGCATACATATATATTACATATAAGAATTCTACAAGAAATTGCAGATAAATTTTATTTGTAAATGTTTTTGTCGCATTTTCCAAACGATCAAACGATTATACAGCGATGAAATTTCGAAAAAAAATATAATAATCCAAAAATAACAACATTGAACTTCTAACTATACAACGCCGCACACGTTCATACATACATACAGTAAATTGTGTGTATTATTGTGTAGCAAGCAACCTGTGCAGACTTCATTTGCAACGAACCCAATACTCACAAACGCACATGCACACACACACCCACACACACACACCACTCACATACACAGTAACATCCATAGTCGTATATGTATACAAATAAAATATAATATATAGTACATAACTGAGCTCGTCTACTCCCTTGTATTATCTGATAATGAAAATCGCAAAAAATAAATAAATACAAAACCTAAGAGTAAACATTTATTTAGATGAAGTATAAAATACAAACAAATATTTCCAGTAAGTAAATGTGTCAGTAATTAACAAAATAAATATATATATACATATATATACATATATCAAATTAACTAAAAAATCACATATATGTGAAGGTAATAATAAAAATATTATATTATACATGCACACATATATTGTGTGCAAAAAAAAAAAATAATAAAAATTAAAAAAAATATAAAACACATTTACCAACACTCAACCACACACACACAAACTAAAATAGTATGAACAAAACGCGTTCGGTGTTTTTGGGCGATATTTGATAGAGAGAAAAATCAGCAAGCCAGGATATGGGCGATCAACAATAACTTGTATACATATACATATGTATGTATGTTTTGTAGTACAAGGCGAATGATTTACGTAATTTCCAGCGCAAGGATATCGAAAAACTTAACACGCGAGTATGACAAACACATATTGTGGGTAGCGCCGCAAGTAGATGGCGTTAGTGAAACGATGAAGAAAAAACGCATAGAAATATATATATAAACAGATATATATATATAAAGTGTAATTATAAAGGCTGTAATTTTAAGTAAAATACAAAAAAAAATAATAAATTACAATACACTGAGCAAAACGATAATGTTAATATTGAAACAAAACACAAAACACAAAACACAAAAGGAAAAAGGAAAAAGCATACAAAGAAATAAATATAAATAAATAAATAAATATACTGAACACGTAAAATATTGAAAGTAAAGAGATACATTTCACCCACTCAATGATGAATTACCTAAAATTAATCTTACAATAAATATACATATATATATATATATAAATATATATATACTAAATATACTAAATATTTATGACAACTCTATGTATGTAATAATGAAGAAAAACAAAAACGATAATAAAATAAACACTAAATAAATATTCGTAAAATCATCTGAAAATAATATATGTGTGTTCTTTATTTATTTATATCAACTTATGTAAGAAGAAGCAAAGCGAAACATCTTTACATTATATGGGTTTAGTAAACTGTGTCTCGCGTTCTATGGGTTACGCTGTATTTTGTTTAGCTAAATATTGCACCAAAGACAACTTTAAATCACTTGAAAAAAACTGGTTAATGAGTAACAACCTCAGACCGAATTTTCATCTGTGAATCTGTGCTGAATTTTAACAAAATCGACCCTTTTCTGAAGCGGCAATAGCAACGTCAAACGAAAACCATCGGGGTCGAAGGGCAAAGAACCGGCACAAATGCTCTGCAAGCCAAATGTTGACTCCCCTAGAGCTAAACACTTAATTCGTATATGTACAGCTAACAATTGAATCGTCTGAAGAAAGCAATCGCCCATAAGTACACAGCTTTGGCTAACAGAAGGGGAATTGTGCTGTGCTTCATCAGAACAACGTCAGACCACACACATCGATCAAATAATAGCTTTATTCAAATCCAGAGAGTGTTACTGTGAAGTTTGGATATTTTTGAAGAAGTTGCCACGTATTAGAAAAGCATAGTTTCAAAAACATCTTATTTATTTTTCGATTTACTTGACAATTGGTACACAAGTCAAAGTTTGCCTAACCAAATAAAGACCAATTTTTTTTTAATGGACACTGAACCAATGAATTAAAAAAAATTGAGCTTATGCTTCGAAACACTTGCATGTTTTGAGTTTGACGATTACAATTGACGGTTACAACCATATGGTTGCAACTATACGTATTCGTTCAAACTAAGCGTGGATCAGAGTCATGATATTCGGTTAATTTAGATGAAGGCTTTGAGTAGTGATTAATCTCTAATTGATAGCGTAAATGTAGATATTCTCATTCTAATAAAAGACTTTAAGTAACGAAAAATCGATTTATCTTTTATTATTTGTCCTCAAGTAAGTAAACGTATATTACCAGTTATACCAGATACCTAAATGGAACGAAATGCCGAAAGCCACAACAACTTGCGGCCGGGAGTTTTAGTAATTCTGGTGTCTGCAGGTATGTCTGTATGAAATATTATTTAAAGCTCTCAATTTGCTTTGTAAATTTTCTAAGATTATTGAAATTTCTATCACGTCGCTAAATGGCGCCAATAAATAAAAAAAAAATTATTTACAATATTATTATGATTTTTTTTTCTTACAGTTCTATAAAAATTCTATTTGACTTAATCGCTAGTTTTATTCCTTTTTAAAAATTTTTCTCACGCTTTGCACATTATAATCATTTCTTGGAAGTTGTGGCATAAATTACTATAAATATGGAATACAACTGTTATCGAATTAATTTCTTCAGAATTGGCACGCCAAACATATTGACAGCCTTGGCATAGCTCCAAAATGTATAATTCCACACCGGCCTTTGTTATGTTATCGAATTGATTTGCTGTTAGCAAAGTGCATAAAATTAAAATAATTCTGTGAAATAATACAGTAAAATAACGCTTAAATATTTGTTACTACTTTTTTTTAGTTTTTTTGAATAATTAGACATGCTGTTTTTGTTGTGCTTATTGTTTTTTAATGAACGATCTTTTATTGCCAGGGCGTATGAGTAACCTTTTGATATGCAAAGCGTGCTCGTGATGAAAACAGAAAAATGTGTTATCAATATCAACGTGTTTGCTGTAATTTTGAGTAAACACTACTATTGGAAGTGAAGCTTAGAATGCAGAATAATATCTGAAATTTCCGTCTATGCAACATTTGAGAATTAAGAGGTGACCTTAATGTGTATTAAGTGCATTAAGGGTCCAGAAATTTGGGCAAATGTTCGAATACTCTTTGGAATGCACACACACATGTTTTTTATCAACTTTCAAAATATCAATTTCCACCCAATTATGCACCTTTTAGCTTTACCATAATTCATCCCAGAGTTTCTGATAGTGAAACTTTTTACCATTATTCTTGTTTTATTCAACTTTTTGGAGCAAGATGGGACCTTACACATAGATGGCGCTGGTTTTATTGTCTTCACCACTCGTTAAGCTAATACTAATCTTCAAAGAAAACTTTTAAAATAATATGATATTCTACTGATGAGTTTGTTAGTTATCTTGATAGGAAAAAATACCGTTCAAGCGAAGTTTTGATTTGAAAAGAGCGTCTCCGGTCTACCAGAAACAACAATAACCAGCGTCTTATTATTGATGTCAAGCGTGGTCGTTGAGGCACCAATGATGCAGTACGCAGTTTTACTGTCAAATGAGGGGATAATATCAGAAAACAACAAAAATTCACAAAACCATTTTGAAAGTGAAGTTGCATGACATCCTATTTATACCAAAAGAACATGCAGGCTTTATAAGCCTGGTGAGCCTCGTCCAAAACGCCTGGAAAGAAAAATATTAACTGGAAAAGTTATGCTCCTGGTAGCTTAGCGGCATATTTGGTAGTCATTTTGTTATCCAAACATTTTCTTGTTACCTGAGAAAATGGATAGAATATTTAAGCCTTCCAATGTTCTTCATAAAATGAATAGCTTCAGCGGTTATCTTGTATTGGATATGTACCATATGTATATATGTAAGTGTCTACGCGAGATGCTGAATCCCATTGTCTACGAATATATTCATTATAATGGTGCCGGTCTTCATACTCCGATATCGTATGCCCAATGATCATGTTTCCCATTTTCCATGCTTTGAATCCTTATTCAGGCGTAGAAAAGAGACTGTTTGGCGGCCGTAATATCCGCGTGGTTAGCGGTTCGAACTGCCACTCGGAAAATAAGGGTTGGAGTCGTGGACCGAGCGATATCCGGAATTATAAAAAAATAATTTTTTTAAATGCGGTCGCCCCTCGGCAGTGAATGTGAAATACTCCGAATGTATTTCTGATATGAATAAAAATATCCTCATAAAAATCCATAGGCCGTTCGAAGGAGCCTTAGAATAAATTGCAGGTCCGTAAAAAAAAACTAATTGTAAATGAATGTCCTTTCTATGAGCTTCTAATGAAAACTTGGGATATGTTTAAACAGAACTGCAGAAAGAACTTCCGTTGCACTTTACTCCATTTGAAGAGCCTCCAAAGTGGTTTGTGGTTTCGTTTCGGGATCTATATATAGTTCCGTACTTCATTGCCTGTCTTGATCATTTAGGGGTTTTTAAAATATCGACATTAAATTAAAAAAAATGTTTACCGACGCTCTCTATCTCCTTCCCATGACAGATCATGAAAATGAAGCGAAAGTAATTTCTTGCCAAAGGCGTGAAATTTATATTAATTATTTTGTGATGTCAATATATGAATAATTGCCAACAGCATATCGTCAAAGGCTAGGAAGAGCGTGCCGCAATAATAAACATTTAATACATATGTATGGCTTATGACGTCATACAATTTTAATGATCGATTAATCATAAGATGGCAACACAAGTCTGAACTAAAAAGCCATTTTACGAGTATATATGTATGTATTTCAATGGGAAGTGTGAAATATGTGTCAATTGACATTAGAACTCATACTTATATTTATACATACGAGTATGTATTTGAAGTACTTTGAACGTAATGACTTTCATTGGCCTACAATCCAAGTCACACCATGAGCGTGTGCAAGGTGTAAATATATACATAAATACATATATGTAAATACACATACATACATAATCGCATACAATTAAATTGTTATTTAGACTTATCGCTACTCGTTATAGCGATTAAACCAACTTACGAGTACAAACATACATACATACATATCTACATACTCGTACATATGTACCATATGCAAGTGTCCAATAATGCCATTAACACAAAGCGTGCGCACACAATGTGTACTTTTACAGATTTAAGTACGCACATAAATATGTACATATGTATATGTACATATGTGCGTTTAGCAATCACTGCTTTGTATTAAAACAGAATTAAAAATCAAGGTACATACAAGTATATATATGTGGTCATTCGATTTTAATAATTTACTATTTTTGCTATATAAAAATTAACTAATTAAATTGCGACATTACTAACTAATACTAAGGCATACATATATTTACACACAATACTTAAAGTATATATTTTCATGAACGAATACTTATTGAACTAAAAATTCGCTTATTTTTTTATTTCGCTTTTCGCGGAGCAACGCAGCACGGCGATCACTCATTGCCCATCCTCGGTCGTTGGTGCCCAATAATTTTTGTTATAACACTGCATGCGAATTTTGGCGGGCAAATTTTGTACTTTATCAAATTCACAATTTTTATTTATCTTCACCATCTTTCCATTGGTGCCTGGCAGTGTGCGCCAATAAACCGTTTGCATCGCATTTCTGCCGGCGATATAGCGTGTGGTGGCTCCAACGAGTGATTGTAGATTTTTCGTAGACATTTTTGTTGTTTGTGTTTATGTGCGCACTTTGCTGCCTTTTGGTTCAATTTTAAAATAGTTTTGACTAAAAAATATGTACACGTATGTCGGTATGTCTGAAGTAACTTTTGTGCTTAGTACTTGTGTCCATCAATGTTCACGACAATCTGTTGGCTGCTGAGTAAGAAGCGTTCTTTTTATACTCGTAATCGCCTAGTTGGAGCGTCAAAGTCTTAATTTGCTATCGCGTTGTTACAGTGTTGTTGGGTTTGTTGTACTTATTGTAATGGAGGCAATCAGCTGTTGGCTCACTTGGGTCTCTTATCAATTTTCACTAAGTGTATGTGTGTTTTATTAAATATACTATATACGCTAGTTGAAATATAAATAATAGCATATACATACATACACACATAAATAAATATTTGGTGTCGTTGATTTGTTGTGTTAACTTGGCGTTTGTTTATTAGTCTGAAGTATGAGGTGTTTCCATAAGATCTCTTTCTTAAAAAAAATAGACATACTCACGCTGTATGCATTTTGTTTTTATTTTAAACACCGCTATTATTTCCTTTCATTCCCAAGTATGAAGCTCAATTCCATTATCAATAAAAATCCTACACGTCGTCGCACGTAATTCGCCTTAACTTGCGGAATCTCTCCACCACTTGTATGTTAATAACACCTCAACAATAAAAAAAACTATAATAACTAAGTTTGTTTGTGAGCCGAAAAAACATGTTGACAAAATAAAACAGGCACAACGCAGTTAGGATAGTTGTCAACATTAGAAACTCCGCATTTATATACATATGTTTGCTACAGCGCTAGATACCCGGGTATCGAGTGAGAAGTAGAACTCTATACTCGCGCGATATTATTTCATTGCTTAACGGCTGTCTTTTTCTTCGACATTTGAGGTATAACTTGGGCAGCGATTTTCAGCCAAGCTAAAATTGAGTTGTGCGTCCGAGAGGTTGATGTTTGATTAAGTTTCATAAATACACTCGGAGGGCTTGACACTCAGCTATTGTGACTGAACGTACTAGGTGGGGTGAAAAGTAATCTCCTTGACCGCCAGAATGCGCTGCAGCTTGTGGAGGAGTATCTTCAGTTTAAGAGGTCATTAAAGTCTTATGACAACGTCTGTTCACCATCAGGGTTGGTCTTGAAGCAAACTGCTGGATGCATAAAGTAGGCATGCAATTCTTGGGAAAGTAATCAGTCAAAGGCATATTCTTCTTCTTTTTCTCCGCTATTTTTAGAGCAAACTTTTCTCGAAAAATCGAAAATCCAATTCATTGGATCTCGCATTTATCCAACCTTCTATGTCAAAGTGCGGAAATAATGAAAGATATATATTTGTTTGAGGGTGGACAGCGAGCTTTATTTTTTAGGTGATTATACAGTTCAGTTGGATTTAAAGCTTGATATTATTATTGATGAATTATATACCATATTATAAAGGATCGAAATTGTCTGCATATTTATAAAGTATAATTGTTATATTTTTCTCAGTTAAAGTTATTTTTAACTACCGTTAATTTGTTGTATAATATTAATTTTTTTTTCATTTATTTTGTTTTTTTATAGTACTTTATTATTTTTCATTTTCTTTATAATTTTTTATACTTAGTTTTGATCATTTTTTTTTTTTTGCTGATTTTATTGATATTTTTTTGTTTACTTTTTACTTCTTAATTATTAATATTTTTATTTTATCTTTTATAATTTAGATTATTTTAATTTATTTTTTTACTACTTTTTATATTTTTTCTGGTCAAATCATCAATCTTCATAATTAAGTTTTAAGTTACTTAATTTTTTTAATAAAATTTTATTTTGTTTTAATATATTTTTTGATTTTTAAAAGGGACAAAATTATCTGCATTTTTATAGTTATAACTGCTAAAACTGTCTCCTTCTTTCTCTCTTTTTTTTGTGTGCCGGAACCTAAGATCTTTGAAATATATTCTAATTTGATTTAACTTAGACTCCCTCTAGGGAAGGAATAACAGATATTCCAATCTATTAAAAGTACTAAGAAAATATCGACATAAATTCTTGGTGAGAAACATTGACAGCCAGGACAGCCAAAAAGGTTGATTGGTGAGAGTTCTGTTGAGAGAATTCTCTTGTGAGGCCATGACATTTCTTCATAAAGCATTGTTTCACAAGGCGACTTATAAGATACCTTTTAGACGTTGCTGGAGCTGTAAAAAGTAGACTTAAAAATCTCTTGACCACCTCTCTGGGTCAAATGCAATTCATTAGATAATCTAATACCATATTGGACTTACACAAATTCCTTTCACATTTTCAAGGGAAAATAAAATAAAACTGTCTTCATAAGAAAACTACTCCTCAATAAATACCAGGATGTAATTTCATATGGATAACATTTATACATACATATATAATATTTCAAATTATTTATACTATATTCTGAATTTTTATACAACATATATGTATGTACATGTTTTATACCAGAACCTATACAAATATATTCTAGGTACAAAGTACATTAATAATTGTAACTGTACGTTACTTAGTAGCTACACATACTCGTTTGTATATACATATTTACACATATATTATATTATAATTGCAAAAAAAAATCATATTTACTCCAGCTTAATACGCATTACTTTGCAAATTCATTCTGAAGTCAAGTCTCATTTCACCATTATCAATGATTACGTCAAAGAACCCTTGGACGCACATTTAATTGATATTCATACACATGTATTATATGTACGAGTTCATATTTGCATAACATAAATACGAGTATGAACGTGTGCCAGTGGCTAGAAAAAATACTTACTAATAGTGTCGTACGTTACATGTCTAAAAGAAAAATAAATAATCAAGTAAACAATTTCTTCTTCTTCTTCATTGGCGTAGGCACCGCTTACGTAATAGAAGCCGAATCAACATTCGTTCTTTCTGTTAGCTGTTTGGCGTCAGGTGAAAGTTCCAAGTGAAGTCAGGAGTGGAGATGTTCTCCTTCCTCTACTTCCACCAGCGAGTACTGCATCGACTACTATTAAAGCAGGGCATGACCTAGCGAGTGTAGCCGCTGTCTTCTCTGAATTGTGTCAAATTCACCGTATCTTTCTTTCGCAAAATTATTTTTTCAAAAATTCCCAAGACTGACTCATTAGATGTCGGTTGAGGAAGAACTTTACTTTTCAATTGCCTACTTAATCCGAAGTAGCACCTGGCGCGATGACTTTTTGGCTGACGACAGGATATTTAGTCTTGTCCTTGTTCACTACCAGACCCATTTACTTTGCTTTTTTAAGGTCTGCCAGGTATACCCCAACAGTTGTACACTCTTGTACCTTGTCTATTTAGCTCTGTGGCTCTTATTATTTCCTCCAGCATAGAATTGAGAAAATTACATGATAAAGAGTCACCCTGTCTGAAACCTTGTTTGGTGCCGAACGGCTCAGAGAGGTTCTTCCCAATCCTATCTGCGCTTCTGGTGTTACCTAACATCAGTTTACATACCTGTATACGTTTTTCCGGGATGCCAAATTCAGACACAGCAGCGTAGACATAGCCACTCTGTTAAGTTCCGACCAGTTTGTTAGTCTTTCAAACAATACGCTCGATGGAACTTTATATACGACATTGAGGAAGCTTATCCCAGGGTGATTGGCAGATTTTACGACCCTTCTTTCTATGAATTGGACAGAGCACACTTAATAGGTTCAAATTGTTGGTCATGTTTTCACCCAACCATAATCTGTAGAGAAGTTGATGCATGCATCTTGCCCGTTCTTCGACGCCATATTTGAATAACTCGGCCGTCAGTCCATCTGATACAATATGCGTCGTTAGTAGAGTATTTTTTGGGCTAACTGTACTTACAATGCAATCACTTTTAAACGAATTAAGAAAAATACAAAACTATAATATATTTACATATACATATATATGTTGTAATCAAAATTACAAGTTGCATATAGTATGTACCATATATAGGTGTGTATACCTATATATTATTTTTTTTCAAGTAATGAATCACTCTTTTCATACATACTTAGAAATAATGATTGATAACTGCGTTGAATATTAAAACTTATTAATCTATTTAATAAATGTTACAAAGTATAGTATATGATACCCATGTACTCAGAGCAGTTAAGTGTCCACGTAAGTGTTACTTTTAATTATTTTATAGAAAATTACAACATTCGATTGAATACGTCGTGCTCAAAGTAACCATCAATGTGGAGGATATTGGTATTCTGTTCTAGGTATTGCGTGGCAGTTTTCAAATAGTTATTTTGACAAAGAATTTTAGAATGGTTGGAATGATAAAATATATAAATAATAAATATATAAGTGCCAAATTTGTATGACTAGATGGCGCTGAAATCAATTACTAGAAAAAAATCCGATGTGTGCTTTTCTATACATTATATATCTAAAATGTATTTGTCAGAGTAGGGAAGCTTTGATTCGAACAAATTAATCTGCAGATGGCCACGGGATATTTTTCGATTTGGGTCATATCGCCACACTGCGGACGAGTGTCTTCAAACTATGTTATGTAATGTTATAATTTGCCAGACAGGGCTGCCACTTCCGATCGGCGGAAAGATATTTTATGTATGCATATGTTTTAAGAAACGTTAATTCTTATGATAGAAAATCCTTCGAAGGTTTTGATCATAAGTAACTAAACTGGCTAGCCAACAGGGGAAAAATAACACCGAAATAGCGAACTTGAATTCTTAATAGATAATGAAGTTCTGATAGCATGCTGGCTGAGCCTTTTACAAATAGTTGAAAAAAAGCTCGCAAAGGCGTTCATAGATGCGTTACCACATCTCGGTTGGCAGTCCTAACTTTGTAGCCAGCTATCAACAATTTCAGCCTTAAAATTAAACGCAGAATCAATCTTGCCAACAGGTGCTACTTTGGACTGAGTAAGTAATTGAAAAGTAAAATCTTCTCTCGACGAACCAAAATCAAACTCTACAAGTCGCTCGACATTTCTGTACTGCTATGTGGTACAGAGGCGGCGGCAACCTGGTTGAGCCATTTCGTTGTATGGAAGACAAAACTCCACCATTGAAAGTTTCTGAAGCAGTACCTGCTGATAGAAAAGTGGAAAAATTAGATGGAAAAGGATTTGGTTTACTTGATGTCCCCAAAATAAGAAGAAACGACTGGCGTGCTATTGCTGACTCGGCTTTAATCGCCGGTAACCGGTACCTACGTCAATTGGGAAGAAGGGAAGAAGAATACACAGTCTGGAATCTAATGTACGGTCCCAACCAAATAATTTCCTACTGATTATTATTATCATTATGATCTGCGTATAATTTTCAAAATTATCACTGAAGTGCTCACCTATTTTCTGTATACATATAGGTATAAATATGTCACACCCAGCTCTCCAGATAGCTTTATTTTGTTTAACAACATTTGTACTTTTCTCTTATCAAAACTTTACAAGAAAACAGACAATAAAAGCCACTTACGATATCCACAATAAATGCGCGACCAGATGTAACTAGCATTTACTAGCATATATAGGTATATGTATTGTATACATAATGCATATTAACATATGTATTTATAAACAAATAGTAACATCAAGTTCAAGGGTGTCTTATGTGCATGCCCATTTCGCATGCTTATCACCGGCCAATTACTTGTAGTATGTACACGTACTACATACTTACTCGTACTTCAATGTCTATCATCTTTCTTATCGGACAATTAATTATGCCTTCTATCGGGCACACCTCACACTTGTTTTGTTTAGCATAATATTCATAAATTATCTTTTGCAATTTCGCTTGCGATTGTTATTGTTACGAAACGAAAAGATCTATTTGATGGCTAGTCTGGGGTGATAAAAATAAATAAATATTCCTTTCTTATGTACGAGTATGTACACACTTTTGTAGAATAATGTGTGTAGATACATGTACGAGTATATGTGTCAAGGTATGAACCCAAACAAAAGCATATTTTATTTTCTTATTTATTATTGTACAATAATTAGTTATACCCAATGCGCTGTTAACTTTAACAATATGTTGATAATATGAAATTGAAACCACTAATTCGGCTAAAAAAAACACAAACACTAGTCCCAGAGGATTATGAAATCCGGTGGATCGTGCCGCTCTCAACAAGAGTTGAGAAGTGAAATTCATCTACTTTCCACTTGCCGAGGGCTTATTAAAAAAATATACGAAAGCAGTAAAATGAACTCGGAATTTAAAAGTTTTATTACTAAAATTCAAATATGTAGCAAAAATGCTTGATAACTTTTTGCTATTGGCAAAAAAAAAATGGGGCAATCGATTTTCACAGGCTTCTCTTGTGATTAATTATTCAACAGTGTAATCATTCGCCATAGACACGAATAGATGGTAATCACTTGGTGCGAGGTCCGGACTATAAGGTGGATGCATGCGTACCTTCCAATCAAGTTCTCACAGATTCGACGTTTGTGGTCTGGCGTTGCCCTGATGAAAAGCAGTTCCCCTTCTGTTGGCCAAAGCTTCCTTAAGACGGTCCAACTGCTGACGGTACAGGTCCGAATTAAGAGTTTGATCGTAGGGAAGAAGCTTTTAGTGCACAACAAAACCTTCTTCCTGGCCATTAATCCTGGCTTGGGGACTGTTTGTGCCGGCTCACTGCCCTTCGACCACGACCGTTTTTCTTTGACGTCGTTGTAAATGATCCACTTTCCATCACCATTCAACATCTGCTACAGAAATGGGTCGATTGATTACGGTTACGCAGCGATTTGCAAATGAAAATTCGGTACATGAAGTTTTTTTCTGGTTAACTCATATGGCGCCCATATATGGAGCTTCTTTATTTATCTAGCGTTTTTCAAGTGGTTCCAAACAAATTTTTGTGCAATGCTTAGCTTCTGAGGAATCGAAACAATGCTCGCAGATCAGACTCGACGCTTTCCATTATTTGATTGACATTTTCGATAGCTATATTTGGATTAAAAAAAAAATGAAATCATATATACGATTTTTTCGAATATTAGGTTGGTTCTAGGAAAGCAACCCAGAAGAAAAAGTGGTTCTCATGTTAATCTAAGCGAAAACTAACTATTCAACAAGCTTTAAGTAATTCCAATTCCCTTGCCAGAAAACCCTTAAAATTTCTTTCATAAAACCAAATCGGGCAAGCCGCTCCTAAATGATGAATTACTATAAATTTGTTCCACTATTTTTATATGCAATACTCGTATATATACATACACGTATATAAAACTTACGTTGGGTATAAAACTCTATTTATGGCATAATCAAGACGGCTTTATAATTGTTTTCTTTAAAAAATCATCACGGTGCCGCATGGGCTACCCCTATAAACAAAGTACTTCAAATCGCCCCATAAATATAGATTAGAAGCTTTAAAAGTACACTAAGCGTCATTTAATAGAACCATATTTAATTTATAAAAAAAATTAAATAATTTCTTTTAACAATATTTCGTTTATTGTGCTGTATAATAGAGCTCAAATGTGTATGAGTTTTTGAAATAATTTCAAAAACCATTATGAAAAAAATATAGAAAATATGCTCAGCAGCAAATCAAAATTTGTACAATATTTCACCACGAATTACTCAAAAAAGCTTGAAATAGATTCAGCCAGTAAATTTTCTTGTGGCGAGCACTGAACAGGTGAACGACTCGCTACACGTGAAACATGAAAAAACCAAGCGAAGAAAATTTTGTACTCTACTTTATAATTCTCAACAAGTTTATGGACATTTAAATATTTATTTATTTCATTGTATTTTATTTTAATCCTGTAAAGACACAACTGACGCAGAGTCTAAAATAATAATGTGCATGTATGTACTCGAATATTGTATATTTAATACCACTCACTTCCGCAGAATATTTTCCAAACAACTTGTCATAAAATGATTCAACCCCTCAGATATGGTCGCAAATATTATTGTATAAATTTCTGTTTATGCGGGCGTTGCGGAGTCAAAACAAAAAGTGGGGCGGCCCAAGAAAGCCAATCGAAGAAACTGTTATTTTTTTCTTCAATATATAATTCAATAAGATATGAAGTTGCTATGCGGACTATTTAGACCGATGAACTTTTTTGATTCGGAGCAGCTACAATATACATAAATATAATCAATATTTGGTGATTATTTTGACAAATTCACACCAAAATGGTTGTGGGTGAGCTCAAATTTTAATGGTTTGTATAATTATTGAAAATAAATTTATATATTGTATATTAATTTTTTGCTCAAATCAAAATTTTTCAATTTAATTCTTCAATTTATTTTCATTTAAATACATATAAATTTATTGAGACTAATAATTAAAAATAAATATTTTGCTAAATGTCACATTTCTTTAGAAAAAAGTGTCTAGGGCATACGAGCATACATTTTATTTCAAAAGTATAATAGATAAGCAAGCAATTTTCTGACGTCAACAGACATAGTCCAAAACGAATTTGCAAAAAAATAAAATTCTAATCATAAATATTATATAAAAATAAAATTAGATTTTTCATTGAATATTTAAAAAAGTCCACAGCCAAAATTAACTTATTTAGAAACTAACAAAGTCGGCCACACGTTGCTGTAGCTTTCTGTTTTCTGTACAGTTTTCATTCAATTGGTATTGCAAAGAACGAGAAGAAATCCTAATTAAGCTTCCTCTAAATTATTATTAATTAATGTGTGGGTCATGAATATGTATATTCACTTCTCGTATAGTAAAAATCTCAAATAAATCGATCCATAAATACGATTATTTCCCATTAGGGCAGGCCTTTGGTTCACTTCCGGAAGAGAAAAGTAGTATTTCTGCAGTCCTACTAAAAGGTCCCCCATTTACCGAATTTCAAGTAAATCAAACCATGGTTACGATGTTTTCGAAAAGGTCTGTCCTTCGTCTACTTTTTTCGAACAAAGCTTTCTAGGAACCATATAAACAAATTGAAAAATTGTTCAGTATATTCTGCTTCATGGTTTCTGAGATCACAGAAAACAAACATTCAAACAAACGTTTTTTTATACGTATATACGCAGATTTACGCTTTAAAATTGTTTAAATGTATGCATATATTTTTCTATTTTAATTTTTCAGTTTAACGTCAGAAATTTTATTCACGTCAGTAAGTTCCATGCATTTTGTTAAAAAAACATTCCGTCATTTAAGGAAAATATTAAAATAATGCAGTCTGTATATGGTACATATTTAGACGTCATTCAGTTAAAATGAGATAGTAAATATTGTGAAAATTTTAGAATATTTTACTTCAAACAAAAACTTTTGAAAAATCGTCATACCAATTGACTAATTGACATTTTAAAATTATTTCCTTAATATTTTTTTTCGATTCTGGTATTTAGGCCCGTGTAAACAACAATTGAAGCAATGATAGTCGTCCACAATGGGTTGCGTCAGAATAGATCAACTTTTGTGAGTCGACGGCATTTCGGAACAAACCCGAAATTATTTACTTGTATCGGATTTGACAATTTGGCTATTTACTATTACGGTTGTTGGAAATTCAGCTTGATATTTTGGCCTTCAAAATAGTCTGGATAAGAGAGTACGTGCTTATGTGAGTGCTTCCCTTCCCTAACTCGATCTTTTAAATAGTCTTTAGTTTTTTCAGTGATGCGATTTTAATATAGTAGCATCTACCGTCGAATATATTTATTGTCTTATTTAATTTCTACAAAATCTCGAGAACATCATACAACGGTGTGAGTAAAATTTTCGGAGATACTGCCTTAGAAAGTAGCGGGTCCAAAGTTAAAACACATTTTTCTCGACACTGTGTTTTCAAAGTCGGTTGTCAAATCGTCTCGAAAACTACTGAACGGATCTTGATAAAATTTTTCAAATTTTACAAAAAAAATTGCATATTTTTGTAAGAAAAAAATCTACCAAAAATCCAATTTTAACTTTTTTTTTATTTTCCTTCGATCAAACTCTAGTTTATGGCACGATTTTTTTTATTTGGATGATCATGCCATGGGTTCTACTGTCAAGGCAGACGCATCTTTTCTCTGAGAAATCACCGAAAGTGACGTCACAATGGCGGAACTATGATTTTTTTTTTTTTTTTTTGATAATGTCAGAATTTTTTTTCAAGGCAGTAAATGGTTTGAATAAAGTATTTAATTTTTTTAATAAAAAAAATTGTTCAAATTAGACCTTTTTCCGAAATAAAATCCATGTAACCTCTTAAGGTTCTCTTTATTTTCGTTTTGTTGGAACTGCTTTAAGTAAACAATATTAATTAATTTCAAATACAAAATTTGCATAATTTTTTGAATTTTTAAATTTTTCACAGCCAAAAAATAGCAAATTATAGTTTCATGTACATTTTGGACCACCCTACTGCAATGATGATAGACAAAAAAATAATAGTACAATAAAACTTTTACTGAATTTTTTCCACATGAAATAACAGTACATAAGGGGTTATTACGAGTTACATAAGTGACCCACATCCAATTTAACCCTTAATACTTTGTTTGTCAAATGTTAAGACCTTTGAAGAATATGCCCGCAATGACATTTTGACTTCATTCTTCTTACCATGGCTCCTGGTGTGCAATGAACTATTAATAGTTTTTTGTTTTTGTTGCTGTTTTTGCAATTCTACAGACGACTAACTGTCTGGTAATTAAATTTATATTTGTATGTATTTATGTATGACTGCACATCGCTTACGTAAGTGGAAATTGTTGTTTATTTCACTAAATATGTCTTCAGCTCTGAGTAGTTATCCAATCTTAGTTATGAATTCTGCAACATGTGAATTTATGTTTTGTTGCTGTAATCTTAACTTAATTACTGCACAAATAATTTAATTAGAAGCAAAAATACGCCTACATATGATTCCAAGCGCAGACATACCTACACAAACGACAAATCCATTGATGTGAACATCCATATATGTATGTACATACGTATGTATGTATATGTATCTTACATTCATATCATTTCCTACTCTGACACTGGAGTTTATGCTGTCTAATTTAATTGAATTGAATTTAATTGAACGAAATTTCGAAAAAAAGCTTTGTGGTTGTTTGCCGTCAAATGTCATGTACGTATGTTTTATGTACATACACGTATGTATGTATTTAGTTACTCAAGTGTATGAATAAATCGTCATAAATATTTGTATACATACACGTATGTATCTGTATATAGCCATTTGTTTGTTATTGTAAATATATTTATTTAATTGTAATTATATTTATTGTACATATATACATACAAACAAATAAATATGTGAAATCAGTATACTGTGAAAATACAGAAAGTTATTGCATTAATTTAGGCGCATACAAATGGTAAATAATTTCATATACTTTAAGAGCAATTATGGTTATCAATACCTAAAAATATAATTTGAGCATAGCAAAGCAGGCAATTAATGGCAGCAAGACGGAATTCATTATCGCCGTTGTCGTAGCTGCTGAGCTGCACACCTTCCGAATTGTTTCCGTGTACAAACCGCGGCGGGATAAGAGACCACGTATGCTGCGTAGCTCCTGTAAGTAGTTTAAAAATATTTAAAAATTAATATTAAAATATGTGTATATTAGATTTATGGTATATACATATATATTTTTTCATTATATTTTCGAAAAATATTTAACTCTCTATTATCAAACAAACCTCCATACTCAGTCCATTTTGCGTTCGACTCAAAACCAACGTGTAGATGGAGCTTGTCATGTCCTTGCCACAGAATGTCAAAACCAAATGATCATTAACAGCCTTCACCACCTGTACAGTGCCAGTGAATTGTTTGTAAGGGTTGAGCGCCGCTAGAGAGCCACGCTGCTCTGCTATATTCTTCCACAGTCCTGGACTTCTCTCCGTGTAATTGAACATGTATTCGAGATTATTATCACTTTCACTCCAAATTAATCGTAAATATCTTGGTGCGCTGCGTTCATTGTGTGTATTGTGTGCTTGAATTTGATGCTGTTGCTGTTGTTGTTGTTGTTGATCTTGTGAACGCCGTTGATTGTATTGTTGAGTGTATTGACTGCTAATGTAATGATTGCGCATCTGAAAATTTTGTGTGTTACAATAAAAAAATATTTAAAATTTCTTAATTCAATTTTCCTTTTTTAGTATCTTTTCTACATAAAATTTTAGTCAAAAA
The DNA here is from genome assembly GCA_037013455.1 of Ceratitis rosa. Classification (NCBI taxonomy): domain Eukaryota; kingdom Metazoa; phylum Arthropoda; class Insecta; order Diptera; family Tephritidae; genus Ceratitis; species Ceratitis rosa. Next base: position 5,022,032 of record JAWMAG010000031.1, on the reverse strand, counting down.
TTGTTTAGATCATATTTATTCATAATTTTTAAGTAAATATTAAAAATTTACACGTATTCCTTTGTAACATAAATTTATGTTAACAATTTTTGTGAAGAAAATAATTCGGTAGTTTTAAAATTTCACTGATGTTTAGCCTACTTTTGAGCTAACTCATATTTACTAGCGGTTTTATACAAAATTCATCATACGCACCAACGCACTTTCAACAATTAAATTTTTGATACGAAAGCTTTTTTTAATTCAGAAAATTGGGAGACTATCGAAATTAATAAAATAAACTAGCATTTATAAAACTAAAAGAAAGTACACATAGAAATAAAAAGTAGTATAAAAAATAAAATACAATTTAATAAAATCAAGTAAAAAACAAGCAAAACATTGAAATAAAAATAAAACTAAGTAAAACATAATAATCTAAAATAAAACTAAATTAAATAAATAAAATAAAATAAAATAAAATAAAATAAAATAAAATAAAATAAAATAAAATAAAATAAAATAAAATAAAATAAAATAAAATAAAATAAAATAAAATAAAATAAAATAAAATAAAATAAAATAAAATAAATAAAATAAAATAAAATAAAATAAAATAAAATAAAATAAAATAAAATAAAATAAAATAAAATAAAATAAAATAAAATTAAACTAAATTATATTAAACTAAATTAAGTCAAATCAAATCAAATTATATTAAATTAAATAATATAAAACAAAATGAATAAAACTAGATAAAATGAAGTTAAATAAAATAGATTAGATAGAATTAAATTAAACGAAATTAAATTAAATAAATGAAAATATAAAAAAATTGAAATAAAAAAGAAATAAAAATAAATGAATAAAAATAAAATAATAGAAAAAAAATAAAAGAAAAAATAAACTTCAATAAATTAAAATAAAATAAAGTAAATTAAAGGAAACTAAAATAAAAGGAACTGAAATGAAGTACAATAGGTACAATAAATTAAAATAAGTTAAAGTAATATTTAATATAAAAAGAAAAATTAAGGAAAATTAAAAAAAAATATTAAGCAAAGCAAACTTAAATGAAATAAAGTAAAATAAATAAAATATATAATTTATTTCTAACTAATTTAATAAAATACAAAAAAAGGAAATAGTATACTAAAATAAAAAAATAAATTAATTTCAATTAAATAAAACAATTAAATTTAATTTAATTTAATATAATTACATATAATAAAAAATAGATCATTAATTGTTGAATAACAATGCTTTATTCAAATGTGGCTTTTGATATCATAATTTATTGCAGAAACAGATGTTTACCAGAAAAAAGTCATTTTAATCCCCAATTTCAAATCCTAACATCAGCAAAAGCTTAACGTTGAATAACAGTCGTATAAAAGCAAATAAATCTAGTTACTAATGACGTTGTAAAACATAATTACACATAAGCCAATTCAAAAAGAAGGTGGGTCATCTTTCATTTAACGGCAAATTAAATTTGCATATACGTATGTTATTATTAAGCGCTCACTTAAGAGGTGCAAAATGCTCATACTCAGCTACTTACTTGTTCTGTTATATCATTGAGATGGATTATTACACAACTCTGATACTCGTATACACCGGGTATATCCTGTGTGTGAACAATAATCTCGTTACCATACCACAAACCGGTGATCTGCAAAGAAGAAAGAAAACAAGAAAATTCAAGAATTCATGCGTAATTTACATTTTTTTGTGGCGCCTTAAATGTGAAGTATACTCAGTTACGTTTAATCATACATGCATATGTAGAATATACTCGTATGTGAGTCCTCACGCACGTCTTTAAATGTGTTTTCGTATGTACGTGCGTATGGACGGCCACTCAATCATCTGACTAACTAACTGTGTACATATGTTAAATGGTCTCTACGTTAATTGCATTATTAAACTTGTGTAACCTCTTATTGACTTTTATAAGAACGGTTATTTGGGCGCCAAAGAAAATTCAGCGTACATGCTTACTTACTTAGTACATATGTATGTATGTGCGTGTAGAATATTAGTATTATAATAAGCTAGAAATCTTCGTAGTAGGAAAAATGGTAGGAATTTCATTTTCCGTTTTTTTTTGTTTAATTTTTAATCCCAAAATAATTTTCTACCCTCATGATTTTTGTTTGTGAGAGTTCTCAAGTGCTTGCTTCCATAATAATTTGGAACAAATCAGTTAATAGGAAGTAGTATATTGAAAATTTTTCACTATAAATATCTTAAAAAACACTGGTATATTTCTGACCGAAAAGCAACGATTGTGGAATTTTTCCATCTCGTAATTAACCAGTGGCTTGAATGAAAAAGAAAAAGAAATGGCGGACGAGTTAGGCCTACTTAGCTTGCTAGTTTCCAAGCTGTTTGTAAATAGTTTCTGATATTAACATCCTTGGCGTCAGCAACCTTCTTTCTCAGGACTGGAAAGGGAAGCGAGGAGTACGAAATATCTTCTGTCATCGAACAAACAGTCGGCGCACCTCCGGCTTGACTCTCACGTTACTGTTGACAGTACCAGTATTAATACCAACAACAATGCCAGCCTGGGAATCCAAAGCAAAATCACTCTTTCCAACAGTTGTTGCATTGGACTGAGTAGGTAATTGAAAAGTGAACTTCTCTCTCAACGAACAAAGACCAAACTCTAAAAGTCGCTCATCATTCTCGTCCTGCTATTGTATATGGTGCGGAGGCATGGATGATGAGTCGGCGTTAGGAGTTTTCGAGATAAATATTTGACGTCAGATTCAAGGTCCTTTGCGCGTTAGCAACGGTGAATACCGCAGAGGATGTAGCAATGAGCTGGCTCTGTCTAAACGCTGAAGCTATTTTCGACCCAGCTCCTCCTCCAATTAGTGGTATGGGTACTTTATTCTAAGTTGCATCCAAATGACCGAGGTATTTTTATAAGAATCCTGTTATTTCGAGTCAGAACTACAATCGAAGGGCTTTTAAATTTGTTGCAGAGGGACGACCGCAATTAAAATAATTAATTTTATATAATTTTGGATGTTGGTTGAACCAGAATTCGAACCCTGGTCTTCAGAATGGCATAGGTCAGGGTTTAAGGAGACCGCGGCTCAGCTGGTTAGGTCATTATCAAGCTCTGAAAGTATTCGATGAAGCAGAGAAAGATCTAAACCTCCACTCCGTTGGAAAGATCAGGTGGAGAAGGTACTGGGCGGTACTTATTGTAGTATTTCCAAATACTACTAATCAGCTACAAGAAGGAATAAATGAAAGCGCGCTGTTGTTAACTCGGCTATAATAGCGTTAGCGGTGTCTACGTCAAAATAGAAGAAGAAGATGTAATCTTATTTGCATTTATATTGTTTAAAATAATATTAAATCAATACAAAGCTAAATTTAGTCATAATTTTTAATAAAGCCACCAACTTATCTCTTACAACACACATTTTGAGGAATACATATTATCCAATTAAATCTAATTCCTCTTAAATCGATTTTACTCATATTTAAATTAGGAACGAAGTAAGAAACGTCGCATACGACTATGCCGAAAGCTTTATTGAAAATTAGTAATATTAATATGCGCTTGAGCGATTTTCGATTCGATTTATATATACTCGTAGTATCTGTTCTCATGGTTTTCCTACAAATAAAAGTACCTACATTATTGAGTCTCCTATTAATGTCGCATTGAAGGTGCTTTCACAGTAAGTCTCATTTCTGATCAATCAGATCTCATCTCTGAGTAATAATTTTCAGTGTTAACAATGTTTGATATGTGTCTGAATAATTTATTTGGTGTAATTTATAAGTTATAGTTAGCCAATTGACGTGGGTTTTAATAATCATTAGTACAATATTTGCATACCCAAATTCGTTCTAAAACAGAGAGTTCAGCCTGTATTCAAACAGTAAACCGACGATTAAAAAGATCAATTTTCTATGGATATGAATAATCCCTCCCAGCTCCTCATTCTGAATAGCAATCTATGATCAATAGACATTTTTTACGTTTATGAAAATTGAGTTTTAATACTAAATATTTCAAGGTCATAATTCAAAATAAAATCTCGTCATGCTACATCTTCACTAATATTGATCAAATTATATAATGATATTATGCTCATGATATTAATAGCTAAAACGTGCTTCGAGAGAACATTATACAGGGTTGCTCATACTGAAAAAATAACACTTTTTTTGATGTTCAATGGAAAATTTAATTTGATCAAGAATATTTGATTATATCACTTTTTGAAGATGGTTCGCGCACGTAGCGCACGGCCGCGATATTTTCAATAGATCGTCTCGGTCACTTGGATTCCTGGGATTAGCGACAGTACCAGCAATCAAAAATCTTTCTAGCAAGTGTTTTGTTATGTTCTTTGACGGCGCACTTTTCACTTTATTCACCTGTTAATCTTATAGATATATAAAAATCGTATGTCCGGCCAAGAATCTCCAAAAGTTACCGACCGATTTGGTCAAAAGTTCTTCAGATTGCTTCTATAGTTCCTGGGAAGGTTTACAGGAAAAAAAATCGGGAAGTGAACCAGGGTCTGGCCTCCTCTAAGAAATCTTACTTATGGTTCTATTTACTTGAAATTCGGTACAAAAATAGCTTTTCACTTAGATTAACATGGATACTACTTTTCTCTCCGAGAAGTGGACCAATATCAATGGTTAAATCAAAAATGTTGTATTTCTACAAGTATTGAGTAAATACAGTTATGAGAAAAAGATATTCCGCGATTAATTTTTCATGCATTCAATGAGTATGTGCGACAGCGAATCATTGCAGGGTACAGCTAATATTATATTATACCATATATAGGTAAATTGGCCTTTAAAGCCGTCGAAACGATTTTTGGCCGAGCTCTTCGCTAATTTGTGGTGTGCGTCTTAAAGTTTTGCCAGAAAATAAAGGGACCTGCGCTGATGGATATTCATCACGAGCTTTGTATTTCCCACCATAAATACCTCTGGAGGGTTTAACATTCCCTGCCAAAGGGTCACCGTAAACAATAGCTTCTTATGAAAATCATTCAGTCCTTCGGCGACGGTCCTAAACCAAAAATCAAAAGCCTTATTCATTTGCAGGCAAAGGGAGGAAAATGAGTTTCAGCTTTTCAAATACTTCTAATCAGGCTTGAATGATAGATCCAATTAGTATCCAAAGAAAAAGCGCACGTAATAATATTTTAAGATTTACTATATAATAATTAATTTGAAAGCACAATATGGTATATAGTAAAGAGGTAGAGGAGCAGGTAGAGCAAAAAAGAGTCTATCTAACATAAAAGTCAAATAACCATGATTAAGGATTTTGTTTCGTATTTTTTGGAATTTCATTGTTGTTAAATTATTGCCACATTGATTTTCTCTAGTCTCTTTAGATATAAAAAAAATGTATTTACCTATAATGTTGATGAGCAAAAACCATTATTAGTATGATTCACTGTTATTTATATATTTTTCTCAAAATTTTAAATTTTAAATATACTATATGCTCTTTATATGTAAAAATAGTTGTTTTGCTTAAACTAGTTTTTATTTTTATTTATATTTTTTTTTTTTTGCTTGCGGAAATAGCAACAAAATTGCATCGCTATTGATAAACCGCTTGAAATGTCAAGCAAGCAAATACATATATGTATGTACATATGTACGAGTATGTACATATAACCTGTATAGACCATATGTGTACATTATGAATAAACAAATTAGATTTTAATAAATAAAAGCTCACTCTACTTAAATCGAAGAATCTCTTTTATAAAATTTTTTTTTTTTTTTTTGAATATTAATGAAAACAAGTCTTTATTCATTTGGAAACAATTAAAAAATAATAATGCTATTTATGTACATATGTAAAGATGTTGTTATTGTTTAATTACAATTAACGCACTTGTTCAATATCCACAGAATGTTGCGGCTTTATATCCATACATATTAATGAGTTTGTATAAAAATTTCGATCCGTGGTCGTTGGCATGTCATCATAGCTTGGATATTGATTTATGGCAAAACAGCAAAAGGTGCAAAATTGTTGAAAAAACAAAAAGCGTAGAAATGGCGTCAAATGCATTTTGAGTTTTTTTCTTAATTTTTTTTTTTAATTTTTTTTAACTTTTTTTTTATTTAAAAAAATTTTTTTTTTCTTTCAATTTATTTTTTAATTTTTTAGTAAAAAAATATATTTTGAACACTTAAAAACAAATCCTTATATTTTTATGCAAACACCCGACGCGCGCGCACACACAACCTTAAAGCTCGCTGCACAGTACACAACTGGAGCGGGTGGCTCAACACTTTAAGCAGATCAGGAGCGATAAGCGATTTTTTCTCCACTAACACTCAACATTGCTACTACAACAAATATACCTATTATTACTACAAGCGTTCTTCTTGATTTTTACTAGCTTATTGACATTAATAAAGAGGATGGGAGCTACTGTTATTCCAATAACACAACCAACACATGTACGTATGGATATAAGCCTACGTACGATGCTCTCGCATCTGGAAAGCGTGGATCAATTTAAACGCACATTCGGCATTCATAAATACCTAACATACATACATACATACACACATTTAAGATCAAACTTTTACAAGCATGTATGCGTGTACCACATAGGAATACACTTTACTATGGGTGTGTTTGTTTTGAGTGGGTCGCTATGTTATGGAAATTGCATACTTTCGTATATACATATGTACGAGCATATATGTACATATATAAGTATATATAATATTATTGTAAATTGGCAGCGCTGCAAATGTTGAGCGAAGAGAGCATACTAAGAGTATTCGAACGCCTCCGCCGAATTGAAATTATCAATTAATGCCTCGAGATCGCCAAAGGGGCTGGCGTTTGCCCTTTATACCGCCATAAATGGCTTTGACCACCTATATGTATATGCGTATATACGTGTATGTGTTCGACAATTGAGAATGGTCCAATTTGTTAAATATTTTTGTGTGAATCATGCTGAGGCAACGATAGCTGGCGTCTTTATACCCAATGTATGGGTAAAAAGTAGTTTTTTTTTTTGCAAATATAGGATGTTCATACCACATTGGATCCAGAAAAGATTTTACTTTCTTTCAACCGCCAATGTTCCCAGTTGATTTACTGAGCTAGACCACCAAAAAATGAAAAAATTTGACTAATTTCACCGAAATAGTACGAGTATATTACCTGGAAAAGTCTAAATTATTTTAAATACACTCTCACAAACTCTCTTAACATTGGGCCCTTGGATCCAGATGTGGTATGAGGCAGTTTAAAGATGATCAAATTGGATATTTTCATCAAAATTACCTGACGGGTGGGTCTGGAGACAACCTCTGTTTTGGTAAGGATAAACCAAATGAGACCATACAAGAAAGTCATTAATGGTCGACGTTTTCTCAACGAATGATAGAACCTACAGTTCGTTTATATACCAGCTCTTGATGTATTTTTATGAGGAGTATTTTGTTTTACGTTAGAATCACACTCAGTGGAGTGTAGATCCGGTTCCAAGAGACGCGGAAATTAGAAAAAAAAAACTTTTTTTATACTTTTGGAAATTGGTATTATACTTTGAATGGTAGTACACAGAGCTAACTACTCGGCTATTGCTACCGACCCTTAAGTTGGGTTAGATCAAACTGGTTGACCTTAGACAATGCTTTCTTCATAACGTTGCCAGATACACTGCATTCGACCAGGCTGTACTACTACACTCTTTATTTTGTGTCTAGTTTGAAGAACATTGCTGCTGTCTTTACAAATTGAAGTAGCCGTAGCGGTAATTCCGCCTGGCGAAGTAAGTTTTCTTCTTGCGCCTGCTTCACTTTACTGATTGAAATTAGTTCTTCCATACTAACGTCCTGTTCTAAAAAGACACCCTCCTTAGCCGGTTCATCAGGTATCTCATTCCCGTCGATACCCATATGATGTGGCATCCAGTAGTTATAATCCCTTCTTTTATCAGGCAGCCTTTTTATCAGCTCTTTACCTAGTGCAACCACAGCCAACTTAGGGCTGTCCGAAAGTAGGGCCTGATGTCCGCTTGGATATCCACATAAATGTGTACTCTCTGCTTTTGAAGGTTTGTACCCTGCAGTAGCTCTACCGCCCTGTTTATTGCAAATATTTTTGATTAAAAAATACTGCAATGTTGTCTAGTTGGGAGCAATAAGCTGAAGCCTCCACTCCATCATTCATTTTAGAACCAGTGGTAAAATATGCAAACTAAGAGCTTTGCTCCAGTCATTCGCCTCAATTGTAGCAGACAATCCGAATTGCGTGGGATTACGTAGTCTATTCATACATTTAAGGATAATGCTGCTGTGTCCGTGTGTCCTGATTTTCAGTTGCAGAAGAAGCAACATACTCAGAAAAAGCTCAGATGATGCCTCAAGCACCTGTCTCTCAAACTAAATGAAAAGAGGAGAATAAAAGAAGACAAAAACTTCCTGATGAAGTTTCAGCTCTTACCACGAAGACCTCGCCTGGAAAATAGTGAAGTGCTCCAGTAGCTTAAATGGCCATCTGAGATCTAGCTCAACGCAAGAGATTGCGGCGCGATCACCATACCCCATTCGTGAAGATGTTACAAAATCCATGCCATACAAAGGGCAGTGAGCCGCTGTTTTTGCTCCACTTTTTTTTACAAATGCAAACTACAACTATAATTTTACTTTACTTTCCCTTTATTTTATCTAGATCTCTTGAAATTTTCAGTATCACTAAGCTAATAAGTATATAACAGTATTAAAAAATAAAAAAAATATATAATAAAAAATCAGCTAAAATCTAGTTTCTCCTTATTATGAGCCCTTTTGCATTGAAAAACTGATTTTCTCCAGAATCCAATCCACATATTTCTCCACGCGCACATAAACGCCCGGCTTGTTCGCATAGCCGCAATGTTGACCCCAAGAAATTATGCCGTACAAAGTTTCGCCATCTGAAAAGTTTAAAATTTAATACGGAAACTTATTATACGTGTATGTATAATACACGACACATACCATCATCATGACAAATCAGTGGACCACCAGAGTCGCCATCGCAGGCATCAACACTCTCATCCATATAGCCAGCGCAGAACATACCCTCCGTCATGGAGCCGCCGTAGACATGTTTTTGCCTGCAAACTTCATCGGACAAAATTGGCAGCTCAGCAGCGCGTAGAATATTGGAGGGCGCTAAAAAGATTTGAAAAAAAGTGTGAAGAATGTATTTTTACTAATTCAGGGGAGTAAAAACATACTCGAAACACCGGATTTTATAGAACCCCAACCGGATATTGTGCACATGCGGTTCTCTGCCAACGCAGCGCCCTTGTTAGGCAAGCAGACCGGTTGTATATAGTCATTAAATTTCACCGGCGTCTTCAGCACAACCACAGCAATATCATTATTCATATGTGTGGCATCGCGGAACTTCTCATGTACATACCAATTCTCAATGAACGAATCGACTTCCGAGGACTCCGCTATATTCGCATAGTGATCACCCATGCGTACGAGGTAAGCGCCTTTTGGATAACCGGCGAGGCAGTGAGCCGCAGTTAGTAGATGTCGTGAAGAGATTAGCACAGCGCCACACCAATGACTCGATATGCCGCCCCTGCCGCGTGTGCGTATAGTCGCCTGCCAAGGATGGTGCCCCCGCTTTGCTACACTGCCATTCACAACGCGCTCCTCAGGATGTGCATATTCGTCGATTAGGGTATCTTTGAATTGGCCGCAACGTCTAAGTTCACCCACGGCTTTACTCTTTCGTTCCCATTGTTCGGAGAATAGACCTATATCTTCCAACTGTTGCTGTGTTTCGTCCAACTCTTGTTGTGTACTTTCATCAGATTGTGGCGTTGCGGTTACTTTACGTGGTGGAGGGCCCACCGTGCACTTCAAGCCAACATCCTCGGTGTGATTGCAATTGTGCTCGCCCCAAGTCCAGTGATTGCATTGGTCGAGTGCGGTTTCATTACCAAAACACGACACCTGGTCCAACCAAATGGGTCCGCTGCCAGGTCTATAAGTATTCTTAGCCAAGGTCTGTTGAAAAATAAAATAAAGATAAAATATATCCTCTATAACAAAATATATGTAAGCACTCACTGGTGTGCCGTAAAATCCCATTGAATTGCACATGACTTGAGCCTCCTTTATGCCGAAATCATCGTCGCACACCGAACCCCACTCACCGCGATATCTGACTTCAAGACGTCCCTCGCTCGGACTGCGTCCACCTTGTAGACGGTATTTAATGGGTGACTACGAGGAAGAAATCATTAAATATCTGTTGCAAATAATTCTTCTTCTTTTATCTATCTCACATTGCAAACACTTTCACTTTCGTCCGATTTATCCGCACAATCAGGAGTATTGTCGCACACAAACGCCGGTGGTATGCACTCTTGTGATGTGCTGCATAGCCAATAGTTGTTGGGACACCTGAGTTGAGGTACTTTACAAACTACACCAACCACTTCGTCTGGTCCGCAATTACTCACACCCCAACCCTTGAAGTCGCATTCCTTTAAGGATGTTTCATTGCCACGGCATTCCACTTCATCCATAGCAAAGGATACATCCGCACCAGAGGGTGGATAATATGAAAAGCCGCGCACTTCGCTAGCACCCAAATTGAAGCCCAATTCACGGCAAACCACCTCAGCATCGCGTAGGCCGAATTTGTCATCGCACACATAGCCCCATTTTCCAAGAACTGGAAAATTTAAAATTTAAATTAAAGACATTACATTCTTAATTCTACAAATTTCAGATCTGCATCGAAAGTTTCATCAATGCAATTTCACCCTCAATCCCTAGGTTTGTGATATTTAAACAAAAATGTAACAAAAAAGTATTTCATAATGGTCCAGAGGTCTACTGCAAGCCTGCGAAGATGATTGATTTCAATATTTCAGCCCAATCAAGGGTATACGTATATGCATAGCTCTGTCTCTGTTAGAATTGTCACTCCGAGAGAGAGGTTCAATACTGTCTCAGCTTGCCCGACTATTGGTGTATATTCTTGCCTCTTTCTTTCAGAAGTCATTCTCTGGAACTTTGAGCTTCATTTTTTTTACCTTCCAGCAAAAAGAATTGGATATTCCACCAAATTTCAACAACTTTGAAGAAACTATCTAGTCTATGGATCATTCTTAAGGCAAATAATAACCACATATGAACTTTTAGAAATCTGTAATATCATACGAGGTCGAGTTATCAAGCCGATGTATCGCGCTACTTTCCTGGTTGTGTTAAAAATCTTAAAAAAAGCTGAATTGGGAGAGGGTGTTTCACTCAGCTCCAGAGCATAGAATCAGCAATCGTGAGAACCGAGTAATACCGGCTTAAATCTAACCTATATAGACTCGGCCCTGAGATGTTTAACGTATTTCCAACATGCAATGACGATATTAACCAACACTTTGTCCGAACTCATCAAATTGCCTAAGTAATGAATATACTTACTCTTAACTTCAACACGACCCATATTAGGGTTATCACCGCCAGTAAGACGCACTTCGTATCCCAAATGCTTGCAATCATCTTCGTCCTTACGATTGCCGCAGTTATTAATACCGTTGCAGACCTAAAAGAATTTAAAAAATCATAATTTATCCTTCATTTTTCATAAGTATGTACTCGTATTATCCTTCTTAAACTCACCTCGTGCGAATTCACACATTTGCCATTACCACAATCAAAGGGACAATCTGCATTTCCCACTCTCAAATCGATTTGAGGTGGTCTCACACTGAATGGCGTGGTCGATTCTGCATATGGATTCGGTAGATTCGTATTACTCAAATCATAATTATTCGTAGTCGTTGGTGCTTCGGGTGTTGCAAATGGATTTGGTAATTCGGGATGGCGCTGATGATATGCTCTATTGTGCTTGTGCCGATGATGTGTATGAGGACTCGGGCGTTCGTCGTCCTCATTAAAGGGATTAAGTAAATTGGGATGGTTGCGGTGGAATTCTCGGCTATGACCGTGATTGTGCCAATTGGTATTCGGTTTTGATTCCTGTATTGTATTTTTCGAATAGAATTCTGTACGTGTCTCGTGTGTAGTGTTTTGGATGGGGGTTGTGGTCAAACTGTGTTGTTCACCTGCAAGTATAAGTTCAACCTCCTTTTCATTTTCAGCACCAACTTTGGGCACTCTGCTAGAACTATTTGGTAATGTTGTTGATTCGGCTGTATGTGTGGGTAGATGGGGTGAGAGTTTCATTATATGAGATTCCGCCAGTTCGGCGTTTTCTTCGGAAATTGTGCCACTACGATTGAAGTAGGGACGTAAGAGCAAACGCAAAGCATCGGCCATTAATGCATTTTCTGGAGTTTTTACATCTTCTGTATCAATAGATTTTGGACGATGTGCGTGAGCTACATTCGAATAAGAACCACTGTAGTGGGGATCTTTAGAAAATGTGGCTACAGTGGTATTCTCTAGCAGATTATGTACTGGTCTCAAACGTGTTGAGGCTGCAGGCGTGGGTAAAGCCGGTGGCTGAAGGTAAGTTGCAGGTGTGGTCGTAGAAATGTCAGTTGTGTAGGCATTTATGTTGGAAGGTGGTGAGAGTAGATGTGGTCTGCCTTGAGCATTCGTGCTGAAAGCTCTAATGGGTTCAACTTCTTCTATAGATCGACCAGTAGGCCGTCCCTTTATTGCATTTGGTGATACAAAACTATTAGCGGGTGGCGAAATAGAGTTTAAAGGACTCGGTGAAGTCGTAGGCGGTGGTGGTGGTTGTAAGCCACCGAATAAATTAGAAGCGTCAAAATTGGGCAGTGTTGGGACTGTGGGGGTGATCACTGAATAGTTACTTGTATGTGTTGGCCTAGGAGATGGAGTTATGTATGCAGCAGGTGTAAATATATTTTGTGGCGGAAAGTCATTCCTATCGCCATGCGGTACATCAGTACGTTTTGGTGGCAAAAGCACTTGATTCGGTATAGGAATCCAATTGCTTGAAGGAGACTGCACATAATCTTTTTCATTTGGATTGTTAAATGGCGAACTGTTTGGTGGTTGTGGCATGACTTTGCCGTCGTCAAAAACTTCTTCAGTGTTTTCTTCTGAGCCCACAGGTTGTGCGTAATAAACGTTCGTAGTCTCGTTTGTCAAAGCCGAGCCGGAGTTGAAGGGAGCTAAGGGTGTGGTGTATGTGCTGAAAGTATTATAATTACGATTTGGTTGCAGCGAGCCCTCCTCGTAGATGATGCTTTGCGTTGGTGTTTGCCGATCGATTGCTGAGCCCGCACCAACCCAACTGTTAGTGCCACTGTTCGGTGGCAACTCCTTGCCGTAGTTGGGTAGACGTTGTTGTCGATCATAATCTGGATTATATCTGCCATCGTAAGTTTGCTCGCTTGGTATCGGACGCTGCATATCCATGTTGGACCAGCGACCGCCATGTTTGGGTGTTCGAGTGGATGTTGTTGGCAAGTTACCGCCATAGTTTTGACCACCATAACTTGGCCTATGCTGTGTGGAGCTACCATAGCTTTGTTGCTCTCCACGATAACCCCAGTTGTTTTGTAATTGATCACCGTAATTAGTCTGTGGTAATGGTGGCGATTGGTAATTCGTGTTATGGTTAGGTTCACGACCACCCTGAGCTGCAATATGGAAATATTAAGGAAGAATTTAGTTGCATTAAATAAAAAATTGGTTAATGTTATTAAAAAACTTAATATTGAGAAAGTTTTCATAAATTATTTCGCTTGCGTTTTGAACTTGAAAATATGTAATTCTAATGAATGTGATAAAATTAAAATATATGTCAGACAAGCCCGTCTCTTTCCCTTCACAACAACATAATGTGAATTCATTTTGTGACCTGTTGGTGCCTTCGGGATGCGTCCACTATTCTTCGAACAGTCAACATTCTTTATAAAATCGCAAACTTCCAGTTTTGCATTCCAGGCAGTGCCAGGGCCGCAATCTTGTACATTAGTTATGCCATTGTTGCAGTTAAGAAACTTTGTGCAGTCCAAGGGATGAGGAAACATGCCCGAAACACCCTCAGGACATGCTACAGACTCGCTCCGAACATCTACGAAAGTTTTTGAATGAAAATTTATTAGATATAAAACCTTTCTTTCTCTCTTTCTCTTTCTCAGCACAAACCTCCGCCAAAACCTGCGGCGACATTATTATAACCAGCCACACGTCCAGTGCAGTCAACTCTGCCTATAAAATCGCATACTTCGAGCGCGACATTGAAAGCCGTACCCGGTCCACAATCCATTATATGTGTTATGCTATTCGCACATCTCAAGAACTTGGTGCAATCTGTTGAGTGTGGGTAAAGTCCAGTTGCGCTTGATGGGCACTCAGGGAAATGCTGTGGAGGTGCAAAACTCTGAGTGTGCGTAGCAACTTCAGCAGTGTCCACGACATTCCTTTCACGGTTGTGATTGTAAGCACCGTAGCTATCACTAACACGCTGCTCGCCTGTGCTTAACCACACATGATCACTGCTGCCGGCTCCACTCGTTGGTATACAAATTTTATTGGTAATGCTAAAGAGCGTGTTGGGCTCACAGCTCTCTATCATGGTGTGACCAGCATGGCAATTTATGAATAGTAAGCCATCGAAGGGATATACGAAGTAGCCCATAGCAAGTGCCGGGCAGACGACAAAGTTATAATGCACATCTGAAAGACGGAGAAGCTGTTATGCAATGTTCTTCATTGACGTTTTTCCTGTTACTCACTAATATCGGTTGTGCTATACTCCTGAATACAGACGACATGATCATTGGCATTGACTTTATCTTCGGCAAGACACATTTGCCGCGAAATACTGAAGACACTACCCGGTGGACAAGCTTGTACGTGCGTCTCGCCGCCATTCTTACACTCAATGTATTGATAGCCATTGAAGGGATGTAAATAGAAGCCTTCCATGTTCGCTGGACAAGCCACTTTCTGCTCAACGTGTATGCCGGTTGCTGTTGTGCGTGTGCCTATGCGCCCACCGCAATTTACATTCTTCTCAAGGTCACAAACTTCCATCTCCACACTCCATGCGGTACCGGGTCCACAGTCTTTGACGTGAGTTACGCCATTGTCACATTGCAGAAACTTATGGCAATCATAAGGGTGAGGATGCATGCCTGCGGAGTTTGGTGGGCATTCCACATCCGCTCCATGACTCCCAGTCGCGGCTGCGAGTTGTTTTACAGTGAGTAATTACGCTGAACCTCAAAACAAAAACATATCCAACTTACATTTTCCACCATTAAAAGTAACCGTAGCTACCCCATCCCCATCAGTACCACCCAGCACATTGTACCCATTATCTGCTTCGCTGTCATATTCCTGTACTCTCGGCTCATAGTCACAATACTTTCTGATTTTACTAAATATCATTCCTGGTATGCAATGCTCGACGGTTGCCTGGCCTTCAACGCATTTTATATACTTAGTATTATCAGTGGGATGTGGGTAAAGACTGTCAGCTCCTGCCGCACAATTGGGCTCATACAAGTGATCTATGGAGATCAAATTTTGTTATAATCATAACAAATCAGATTAATGCAAATGCCAGAACTCACTTGTGCTCGGTTCCAACTCGGTTGAGAATTCATGCGATACCTCGCTTTGGTATTCCACGCGGTCATACGCGTCTACTTGGTTGCGATTTACACATTCTCTCCGCGATATGCTGAATACTTTGCCGGAGTTGCAGCTCTCTACTTCGCCTTGCCCATCGCGGCAATACAAATATTTGGTACAATCGAAGGGATGCAGAAAAAAGGCGTTCACGTGTGGTGGGCAAATTAATTGTATGCTTCCTTCATTATATGTTGCTGCTGACGAAATGGCTTACAATATGTTGGCGTACTTTGAACCAAACTCCACGTATTTGTGTTTGTACGTAGATTCCTACATAACTTTCAGCACTTGCTTGTCTCGATATTCCCTAGTCTTGACTTGCGTCGGCAGTTTCATGAGGGATCTGTTGCGGCCAACATAAAGCTAATTCAATCCTAGTCCAGGTATGGTATTTGACATTGCAAACTAATTATCTCATCTTTTTCTATCTCATCTCTTTCTTAATTATCACTTTTCGACAGAGCAAAAAGAGAACAAGTTCGAAGTAGTGTATTCACAATCTCCGACTCTTTTTTCACCGCATCAAACTTCTTACAAGCACGAAATTTAGAAGTTCCTCCCCCTTTGACAATACCTCTCATTTTCGTTATCATTTCTGCTATCTATTCGCTCTGGAGTGTCGCGGCAGGATTTTCACCCAGATCAATGATTATACTAAAGTCTCTCACGGCTATGCCTAAAGTCAATTCATTAAGGACACCTTACACTACAGCCTGTCCTATTTCCCTGCTTCTTTTGGTCTATTTTTTAAGCTTTCAAATTTCAGTACAAACCTGTTTTAATACCCGTCAAACTGTCACTATTTTAG
The DNA here is from genome assembly GCA_037013455.1 of Ceratitis rosa. Lineage (NCBI taxonomy): Eukaryota > Metazoa > Arthropoda > Insecta > Diptera > Tephritidae > Ceratitis > Ceratitis rosa. The sequence goes on along the minus strand of JAWMAG010000031.1, from coordinate 5,005,600 downwards.
TTTTACATCGAAAATTGCAGTTGAAAAGGAGTTTCAGGTATGACGGACTCAGCTCCATCCCTACGAAGTCGTTGACATTTTATTCCTTTATTCAAGCGTTATCGTGCTCTTGGGAAGCTTTGGGTCATTTTCATAAGAAGAGATGAAATATACGACGACATTGACCAAGTAGTCTATGTGGACGATATCTTTCCAACTTTGAAAGACGAAGTACCCTCTGATGGAATTAGGATGGAAGAGGAGGAAGCCCCACTCCATTAGAGAAGGGCCGTATCTAATTTGTGTCGCCAATTGGCGCCGAACGGTTAAGAGACGAAACGTATAACGAACTCTACGTCAATAAAAAGGTATTATAATAGTAAATTTTCTATTGATAAGGCCTGGTAGGTCGATTAAGATTAAGAGAAAAATCAGAATTTGATTTCCTCATTAAACCCGATATAACTATTACAAGCAAGATCGGTTCTCGGACAATTCACAACTAGCATTAACTATTCGCTCCGAAAATATCTTCAGGAAACCTTTATACAAACACAAATACGCGACCCTGCTAATTCTTACTCACAGTAACCATAGTTCGATTCCGAAGTACTAATCTGGCCGACATCGAATTGTGCTGGGACCTGCTCTTTGACGCCAACTAATTCTTTAGGATCGCAATGTTTCGAGGACAAACTAAAAACTTCACCGGGTCTACACGTTTCCACCGATAATTGACCATTCAAGCATTTGAGATATTTCTTACAATCAAAGGGATGTGGATATAGACCAGATTGACCGTCAGGGCATATAAATGTCTCATCCAAGGAGTTTAATGCCGCGTTTCTGGCTATAAACCGATATTTGATTTGGTATTTTGAACGAATTTAAATTATATTCACTTACATTCACTATATTCGCCGCTGTATTGCAATTCCCAGGCACTACGCACGCGATCGCCGACCGACACTTGACTTTCAGGACGGCACGACTTGCCAGCTATGCTAAATACCATGTTTGCGGGACAAGTGATTATCCACATATGTCCTTGCCGGCAACTGATGTGCTTCATAAAATCATACGGATATAGATGGAGACCGTCGGTGGATGGTGGGCAACTGACGATCGTAACAGCTATTCGAATTAAGAGTTGTGTGAGATTTATTGGCAAAGGCAAAATCATCGCCGTCACTTACAGTACTCATAACGCACTTCCGACACAATATAAGCCACGCGATCGGTGTGTGGCACATTCTCTTTCGGTTCACAGTAATTCTTCGATATACTATACACGGTGCCGGGTAGGCAGTTCTGTATTGCGGTATTGCCATTTTTGCAATTTATAAATTTCGTATAGTCAAATGGATATGGAAAGTGACCGGATACGGCAGGTGGACAAAAGATATCGCCTTCTACTTCGTCTTTGCGCACGCTGTTCTCGTAGTCTACATTTGTATCCACATAGTTAAGGTTGGCTTGAAATACAATCGATTGTATTTTTTATAAATATTTATATATATGTAAAGGATATTTTTTAAACGTGTGGTTTTCAATGAGGCAATATTCGGTCGACATGATCACCCAGCAGAGTCGGTAATTCTAGCAACAATGGATCAACAAAATGCTCATCCGCTTTATGGAAGGTTTTGCGGAAGGAGTTGTTGGTTTACGGGCTAACAACATACAGCTCGTGCAAGAATTGAAGCCAAACAGCCATCAACAGTGCCGCGCGCTCAGTGAGTGGGCCCAAAACGGAATGGCCACGATCCCGCTTTTGGTTGAATGGATACGTTTTGACATTTGGAGTGATGATAATCCACTAGCCATTATTGAGATGCCGGTACATATTTACTGCATGGTATGCTTTATGAGCAGAGGTCTTTGGTCTATATTTCTTCAAAAATTAGTCCGACCGTATGATTAATGATTAATTTCTTTTCGTTTTTAATAATTGAAGGATGGTGATGTGGACGACCAATAAGACGGCGCTACATACATACAGCCAATGAAAAACAAAAAAAAAAAAACAATTTATTGAAGAAAATTTTGACGAGCGCATTATCTCGCGTCTTGGAGAGCTGTTGCATGGCCTCCAAGATCAGGAAGTTCAAAACGATTAACGACGTGGAAGAGAGTAATCGGCACATTATTGCGGGCATACGACCCAAATCGCTGCAAAAATTGATCGAAAATCGACCCCCTTGGCTAGAATTTATTCAAACCAGCCACGGCTGTCACTTGCCCGAAATTATTTTTAAAATATTATGTCAAACCCCTAACTTTATAACAAAGCTAAATTCTCTGCCGTGACATTAAATTATATATGTTTTATTTCTTCTTGAAAACCACATGTAAAAAAACACCCTTTAGACTCCACAATATAAGAAATATTTTTTTCTACACATGCGTTAATACTTATTTCTAGGGAAAGCAAGAAAGCAAAAGCCAAGCGTCAACATGTTTGATAAGCATTGATGTTAAATTAAAAGCTTCAGATGAAATTTGGTTTGAAAGGCATGCAATCCAAAGATTTTTCTCTTTTTTGTAGTCGTTTTTTTATTCTTTTGTTAGTAATTTAGCAGCTTCATGCGTTCAGTTTCTGAGATGAAAAAGCGAGCGAGCACCATTCATTCATCAATACACTCACGTTTGCTTCGGCTTGTTGTCGCACAGCCAAGTTTTTCCGCGAAGTCACAAATCGAATTTACCCGATCAAAGGCCGTACCAGGTCCGCAGGGTTGTATCGCCGTCTGACCATGAGCGCAGTTGAGAAATTTTGCACAATCATATGGATGTGGATATAAACCACTCGCACCAGCGGGACAAGAAACTTCATCTATTTTTAATTTTTTTTTTACTTAAAGGAACTTATCTGAGAATACTTTGTTTTCACATAATTTTTTATTAAACTCTTCACAACTTTCGAAATCTTAAAGAGAGGGAAAAATTTATACCGATAAGATCAGCATAACGAGCTGAGTTGATTTAGGCATGTCCGCTGTCTGTTTGTCTGTTTAAATATGCAGTTTTGGGTCAAAAATCCGTCAAAAAAATGATCTAAGATTGCGAAAAGAAAACTTATCGAAATCAAATTCTGCATTTTGCAATCAGTTTGGTATAGGACTTAGAGCGCACTTAGTGAGACTGGTGAAATCTCAGAACCCGCAAACAGGTGTGTAAAGCGAAGCACCCCACAGGCTGGAGTTCACTTTTCCCTCCTTTGGTGTCACGCGAGTTAACTGCTTCGCAAAAGAAGCACGGGCTGCGAAAGAATAGGAGAACTATAATCGCGCTCTGTGACTGCAAGTCCAATAGGTAGCCCCATCTGCCTGGTGGTCGACACTAGAAAAATCTACTTAAACCAAATACTAAATTCGACATCATTCTCGAAAGAGGTGGACTACAACATCAAGCACGTCGCATATTCGATGAATGGACCCAAAATGAGATGGCCACCAATCCCGATTTCCAAAGGAAAATTTTGTTCAGCGACGAGAGAAAATTGTCACTTAATCCATTATTGATGTTGGGCCATATTTTTTCGAAAAGAATATTCGGCGCGTTATTGCTGGCAAAAAGTGGTCGAAAATAAGGCCTCCCGGCTGGAATTCATTCTAAGCAGCCGCGATCACTTTCCGAAATTAACTTATAACAAAGCTAAATTCTTGGTTTTCTTTCTGAAAATCGAATGTCTAAAAAACACCCGTATAGGTATAGCAGTTTTAAATTCGGTAGTGTACTTTGTCGAAATAGTGGTGAGAATTTCCTCTTCAAGGGCTTTATCCCGGAAAAAGCTTCTGTCCATAAGAGCTTTCATGTTAAGAAGTAAAGCTTATGTAATCTAACTGATCTATTATCAAAACGTCGATTCTTCTAGGCCTATTCGGAGTCTATAGTTAGTTATAAGTTAACAAAAGAAACAACAAAAACGAGAATATTCAAAAGTCTCGTAGATACTTAAGATAAGAGGGTACCTGTTGGGAACTAGGTTTAGGTAGATATCTCTGCTCCATGCAGAGAAACATGCAATACTCCACTTACCATGTTGACGGCCGTCACGAGTATTTAATGTACCATAAGCGGCATTCTCGCGTCCACTGCAATCAACGTTTTCCTTAAAATCACACACCTTTTTCGAAGCGCTGAATGCAGTGCCGGGTCCACAGTCCTGAACATGCGTATTACCATTAGCGCAATTCAGGAACTTCGTACAATCGTTGGGATGTGGTGCCAAGCCAGTCAAACCCTGAGGACATAAGGAATTCACATTTTCTGTACCTGCATCTATGAGACGCCCAGCGCGATTTTTATTTTGTTGCGGTGCACTTTGTACCGTTGCTTGCGTTTCTCTACGCTCATCGCGAAGAGCGCCATTAACATTCGGATTGCCGCAGACAACTTTATCGGGACGATCACATTCAAAAGTTTCAGGATTGAAGACCGTTCCTGGACCACAACTCTGTATATGACCGCGTCCATGCCAACAATTCACATAACGACGACAATCGTAAGGGTAAGGCACTGGCCCGGTGTGCTGTGGCGGACAGCCGCTATTATAATCTGTGATTGTGTTCTCTACATCGCTTCGACCGCTCTCTCTGCGCGACTCCGTACGCTCCGTCTGTCGTGATGATGGTGAGTGACGCACGTGTGCATTGCGATTGTATAGAGGTAAATCGCGTTGTTGATAAGCGTCAGCTTGTTGTGGATTTTCATACTGCTGATGTGGTGGTTGTGGTTGTGAACGTTGTTGTTGGTATTGGTATTGGTTTTGGTGTTGCTGGCCATATGGAGGCTGATCGTAGTGTTGGTGTGAGTTACTGGGTGATAACCTTAATGAGCCGGCACCGTAATTAGGTCTGTTGTCATATGGCTGTGTATTGGTATATGGCTGTTGCTCAGCATTTGTGTAGTCTCGATCTCGATGATAGGTCCTTGTCTTGATGCCTGTACGATCGGTATCATAGGTCTGAAATTTATTTTGTTTTTTATTATTATTTTTGTTTAATTTTGTTTACTTGTTTACTGCTGAATGAAAGTGCATATTATATATGTATTTGCTGAATTTGCAATTAACATTTTATTTATTATAAACAAAGCCATGAATTAGTAAAAAAAAAAAATATTAATAAATTGATTTGAGAGCATTACAGAGATCAGCACCATTATCAGAGTATTATTTTTGTGAAAACAAAATTTATTAATATTCCTGTTCTAACGCTTCGTACCTTTCTAGATGACGAAAATTGTATATACTACATACATATATATTTAGATAATATAAAGATTGGCACTGAAGCGAATTCCGGTTGAGCTCCGCCATCAATTTGTGATGAGCATCTAAAAGTTTTCCCAACAAATGTAGGAGCCGACAGTCGTCGCTCGTCCAGTTCGTTCAGAGTTACTATCAATATGGATCTTTATCATGCCATGTTCAGAGATGGCTTATTTCCAAATGTTGAAGAGAATGGTCGTTGTGTGGTTTCAACAGGACGGAGCTATGCACCATGCAGCCAACGTTATAATCGATCTTTTGCGCACTGTGTTCAAAAATCTCATAACTAGCCACCTCGGAACAGTGATTTCACTCTATTGGATTATTTTTTTGTTGGGCGCCGTTAAGGATAAGTGTCACGGCAATCATTCAGAGACGCTATAGTAGCCATAAAGGGCCACACAATCGAAAGCATGTTTTCAACAATTGGGTCGATAGCATGGGCTACGACAGCCGCGGCCACCACATGAATAAAGTGATATTCAATCATTAACTAGAATGTTGAAGTATTTCAATAAGCAAGTAATATACGAATAGCCCCAGTTTTACAACCCGAGTGGAAAATATCGCCTCGCAGTCTGCAGGAGACAGCCAAACTTAACAGACTAATTCACTAATGGGTTTCTGGTCATAGCGCAACGAGAGAAGCTGAAAGGGGATCGCGAAATTACTAAGCAAATGTAAAGAAGACATGGCTTTTGCCATGTGAAAGCAGGTCCTCAAGAAAGATATCTATGAACAAGCTACACCTTAAAAAGGGAGAACATTCACAAGGTAGAAACAACTCTGGCTGGTAACTGGCTTAAAGGACGAATGCAGCAACACTGAGGACTCTCTATAAGCAATGTTCTGAAAACGATGAGCAGGAGCAAACAAATACTCTGTTAGGTTTAGTTTCTTGATAATCCATCCAGGATTGCTGAAGTGAGATAATTGATTGAAAGAGGTTCAGCAATCGAAGTGATTGGATAAGGAAGAAAATTAAGTCATCACAAATGGCCTAAGTGAAATCTGGACTGAATTTTTTGGTAACACCATTTTATATCACTAACAGGAACAGTGCGCTTGAAACTGCGTCAGTACTCAGCGTCATTAGTCACTCGACGAAGAAAGGAAGATTAGCCAAAAAAAAAAGAAATGATTCCGCACACAACATAAATCATTGCATACATCAAGGCTGATTTTAAACATTTTATTAGGCATAAGAATTTTCCTCAAGAATAAAAAGAAGCAAAAAAGAAAAATAGTAATAAATTAAACCAAAAAAATAAAAACAATATATTTTAATAAATATATAATAATAAAAAATATTATTTCAATAATGAAACTCAATGGATTTCCCAATTTGAGTTGAATTAATCATGCACAATTTATGTATGTAAATACATATTGTACATACATATGTATATTTCATGCAATATAAATACCTAAATATTTTTAACTGTAAACTTTGATAATGGTCATGGCATATTTACTTAATAAAAATATATAATTATTTACACAGTCATACAAGAAAGTTATGAGTAGGCTTGTACGTATGTATATATATGCATACAAAGTAAGTAAATATGTACTTACAGCTTTAATGATAACAAGCTGAGTCGCGCATATTAGCAGCCACAACTTTAAGAACATTTTCATTTCACTTTTTATGAATCAATTTAACCAATTTACAATTTACTTCATTTACAAATACTTCTATTTGTTTATTTAGCGTTGTTTTTTATTTTTATTTTTAATTTTTTTGGCTGAAAATAAATGTATTCATTTAAATTCAATTAGTTTTAGTTTAGTTTAAGATTTTTTTTAATTGTTGTTAGGTTTCCGATGTCGAAGCAGACTCAATAAATAAGTACTAATTTTAATAAAAAAAAGTTTAATTATTTTTTTTTAACGGTTTTAACGCTTTTCTAAAACACACACTTGATGCACTTCGATAATTTATAATATAATCCTTTGATTTGAAAATATTTTTCAACAATATCTTATACATATACACGCATATGTTTGTATGTATATGCGCAAAAAATACACTTAATTTTGAATAACACTTGCTTAAATCGCACACTAAAAAATTTCAAAATGAAAAATATAAACTGAAAAATCCCGCGTGCTTTTAGACTCTTATCTACAATCCGTGTTTTCCCAACCAAGAGTATTTGCGTTTTAAAAGCAAATAAACCGTTTCAATTTCAATTAAGCGTCCGCAGCTCGCAGCTGGTATCTCATGGTAGACACAATTAAGACTGCGCAGGCAGAATGAGAGCAAAGTTTTTGAATCATTCAAATCTTCAATGGATTCGTAGGGTACGTGTATATACAGATGTTTGTATGTATGTATATACTATATATGTAATATAAGTATAACGGCAGCAGCATACATGAAAATATATTCATTTTTATATTTGATTTTTTTTTTTGTGCATACATGTGTAATTATTTGTTCGAGATCACTGCCAGGAGCACAAGTCGAATATTTATATAAATGCAAAAATGTATCGTTTATACATACAAATGCACAACAACTTGTAACCATTTATAAAGAGAACATTGTAAAAACCCATCCGCATTATGTAGAAAATGTTATGACTTTAATATTTGCATATATAGCGAAAGCAACTAATCAACTTCGATTATCGGCAGTGGCAATCTCTAGACCTTTCGTTTAAACATACAAACATAAAGAAGCTTGCTTATCACAGACATTTACGATTCAAATGCACTGGGTGAAGTAATTTGCTTCAATTAGATGCATTTGAAATATTTAGTACATAACTATGAAGATGATTTAATGCGGATTTATGTGGAGGATCGGTTGTACAAATTTTTAATATACATTGTCTACTCTGGCAAGACCTTTATATCACTGACAAGTACATACGTCTATGTATTTGTAAGCTGGAGTTCAATTCAATCAAATATTGGAAAACATCAACATATTAGTTAATAAATGTCGCGTTATTTAAACTGATGAAGTTATTTATACTAGAGTTTTCGACTATATATGTATATGCACACTTTCGTACATATTCAATGGCATAAAAGATGAATTAAGGTTAGAGGTTAATTTTGTCAAAAAAATTTCTAACAATCTTTTTTATACATCAATTGTGTCGCACATCGTTATGTAACTACTTTTATCTTACAAATGTACCACTAATTAATTCAAACTAACAGCTAGATAGTAAATATTTTTTATTTATTTTTTGGTTCTGTATTTGAGTGATCTTCTTGCTGTTTTGAAGAATTTTGATCAGTTTTCTCAGTAATAGTTTTCATTTTAAGCCAAATTCTTTCATATGGGTTCTCTACCTCTGTTTTCGTAAGTGGTATTCCAAGTGAGCGTCGTACTGCAGGCGTGGTAAGTAATAAATTTTGTGCCAAGCCATAACCACTAGAGGCGACCCAGTAAACGCAAAGTGCCTGAAAGAAAACAATAAAGACTTATGCAGGCTCTTTTCTTGTATTATTTTATAATCTTACCGAAGGCACTGAACACGCCACAGGCACCATAGCAATGGTTAGCACACGAAATACATTTGTTGCATATTTTTGCAGCCGTGTGGTAGGACGATTGCGTAATATTGTTTGCATCTAAAAAAAAAATTAATATAATAACACTGACTTACATTAACATGTGTTTACCTCTATTATGCTTAAATTTATTAAGCCTAATGCAACAGGCAAAATGTATGAACTGTCAACTTCAGTCAGATTCGGTATCCAACCAAAACCACCAACAGTCATTTCTGTGCAAATAATTTGTGCTTGCAATGCTGTTGGATCGGGCATCATATGTACAAGGTTTCTCAATGCTACCGATTGGCATATCCATAATGGTATTTGACCCCAAAGCACAATAAATGTTTTTGCCGGATGACAGTTATCACGCACCACTAAGGCATTCCATTGCTTCTTCAGCTGAAATTATTGAAAAATTAGTGCTAGAGTAATTTATTGAACAGATTTCTTGAACTTACGCACCGACCGATTATATACCACTCTAGTTTGACTCTCAGTCCATTTGAATTTTTTCATTGCCATAGCAGCCTCCTTCTTTAACTCAGCTACAATTGCTGGCATTTCCAGAGTGAGTAGCTCTAGGCGTGCCATTATTTTATGTTGATATATTGCTAATGGTAGTGTTATAAACGTGCGAAAGAGAACCGTAGACATAACAATAGAAGCCCACCATGGTAAACCGCTGTTGTCATGTAACGCTATTAGCGCATCTTGCATGTAAGCAACAGGTGTGCTTTGTGAGAGTGACAGCCAAATTCCACTGAATGGAGACTGCACTTGTACTGTTGATGCTGCAGCAGTAACACTTGCCGCTTCTGAAAGTCTTCGATGTTGTAATTGGAATACACACGCAGTGGGTATATTGCTATTCTTGTACAGATTCATTGTTCTCACAAAACTACATTTTGCAGAAAGGGACGAAAGTTTACGCTGGGTTACGACATGTTGTTGCTGTTGATAAAAGCGTTGCCCGATTTTAGTATGCAATATTCTCAAATTTATCATAATGGAGTTTTATAAATAATTTTAATCGTAAGAATAAACAATCAAAACAAAAAACAGCTGTTATTCAGCTGTACTCTTCTTCACAGTGCTGTAAAATGTTATAATTTTAAGATAGCAATTAATCGATATTTGTTATCGCCCAACAAGCGTAATACTACATTCGCACCGTTCTAAGTATGCACACAAATTTTAAATATTTGAAAAGTCTTGCTTCAATTTTGTAAATAAAGGGTGGTTAAATTTTCAAGGGCCGATTTGATTTTGAATAAAACACAAACTATTTAGGAAATTATTGAAATTTTATTTTATTATGATATATTGGTATTACTCAATTATGTATGTAACAAAATATCGGCCAAATGAGCGCCGCGACCTCGGCGGCACACCTCCATACGATGGTCCAAATTTTCGATGACGCTGAGGCATAATGGAGTTTCTATGCCGTTAATGTGCCGAATTATCTCATCCTTTAGCTCTTGAATTGTTGCTGGCTTATCGTCGTACACCTTTTCTTTCAAATAACCCCAGATAAAAAAGTCCAACGGTGTCAAATCACATGATCTTGGGGGCCAATTGACATCGCCATTACGTGAGATAACACGGCCATTGAATTTGTTGCGCAAAAGAGCCATTGTTTCGTTAGTTGTGTGGCAAGTGGCACCGTCCTGCTGAAACCACATATCGTCCACATCCATATCTTCCAATTGTGGCCATAAAAAATTCGTTATCATCTCACGATAGCGAACACCATTCACAGTAACTGCCTGACCGGCCTCATTTTGGAAAAAATACGGCCCGGATAACTTTAACACGTTGTTGGATTGTGTATCTCTCCATGGTTCAAATTGAGTAAGTCTGAAATAGAGAAATGTCAAATTAAATTCGGAAAAAAACTTGGCGTTTAGGTGTGGTTCACATTCAACATCGGCCCTTACAATTTAACCACCCTTTATTTCGTACAAAGATTTCATTTCATGAATTTAGATCCATATGGGAATAATTGCAAACGAATAACTTTCTTACCCTTCGAAATACTTCTGAGGAAAGATATGAAATAGAGCTTTTTTTAGTTTATTATGGAGGAATCAAAGTGACGAAGTAAAAATCTTATTTCGATTATAATCAGCTTTTGACATCAAGATTAATAAAACCTTCAATTTGGCGTGATGTAGATGAAGTATAAGACTTCGAAAAAAATTGAATAAAAATAAAACTTCTGGCAGCTTTATATTTATTTTGACGAATATGAGTAGAACAAAATGTGAAATAGCTAACAAAAAGTAAATCTAATGCACAAAAATAAAAGTATTTCGCAAAAGACGCCTTGGGAAAGTCTTCAATACAAATTAAATAAGGAAAATTAATAAAGGGCGAAAAATATTTGTATACAAACGGTAATCAACTTTTTTCCAAATTGACTTCAATTGAAGTGAAGTTCGAGAAGGGCGAATAACTAAATTTTTATTGATTATCAAAATTCTTAGTTTTTCAATATTTAAGCAATTCATTTTTTGCGTCGTTATTTATGTGTCGTTTTGCAAAAAAGAAGAGAAAACTAAAAGCCTAAAAACAATTGCAAATAGAATAGATAGAAAAAAAAAACTAAATTGCTTTATACCAAACAAAATAACGTTACTATTGTCTGTATTGATTAACGGTGGCAGATGTGATTGAACCACTTTTTTTATTATATTTTAGTTGGAGCTGTAAAAGCAGACGTGTAGAAATTTTGGTGACAGTGACGCAGTTAAAGGCGAAAAGTGAGATTGCAATAGACTCGATTAGTGCTGATTTTGTTTCTAGTCATGAGCCGTGGGGTCTCACAATCATGGGATCAGATACCTACACTCGTATTGGGTAACATATATGAATATCTCCAGCAGCGAGATCGATTAAACGCTTCGCAAACTTGTCGTCACTGGCGCGGGGTGCTTTTCCAAAAAAGGTGTGTATCGTCAATAAATAGGAATGAGGAAGCATGCATGTTTTTTATTTATTATTTTTGATAAACTAGTTATTGTGCATATAAGTATATATATAGGTACATAAGATAATATTCGTGAAATCCGTTTGTAAATATTTATGCTGTTATATCTTTGTCAACTATCGCAATTCATTCAAAAGCTGGAAAAAGAAAAAGATGGTTTTATATTTATACAATAAGGAACAAATTTTGCAGAACATGGAATTATGTTTTCTAAATAAGGGAGATATAAATTTTGAAAGTTGTAAAACTCTAACTGGGTATGCGATCTATATATACCTACGTATGTATATGTACAATACATACATACATACATTCATTTTTAGTTACGAGAATATGACTCAAATACACCTATGGCGTAAAAACATAATTTCTGCTTTATTTTCAGATTTTTCAACAATTTTAAGTTCAAATTGCACATAAACAATGAGCGGCAATGTACATTTTTTCGCCAAACAATATGTAATCTGGCAAAAGAAGTTACCATTAAATTTGACTATCTGAATATTTACCACATAGTGAAAGTAAAAGGGATCCTATATAAGTACGTATAAATATTCCACTAACGTAGTACATATGTATATATGTAAACCATTTTTTTAATTTTTTTTTTTAGAATTGCACGATGTGAAAATTTGCAAGGTTTGCATTTTTCAACAAATGCAGTCAACTTAACACCAACTGGCGATAAAACACCAGAAAGTCGTGCCAGCATTGAAGAGTATAAAATACTTATTCACATTTTTTATATGAATTATACTAAATTATTTGTATTTGCAGATGTTTCATAGATCCCTTGCAAAAGTTTTTAAACCGTAAAAGATTTCCATGCCAAATATTGAATTTGGGTTCAATTGAATCTCTTGGCAGCTACGGTGTAGAAATGCTTAAAGCTTTAGGTAACCCCGAGGCCTTGGAACAACTAATATTGGCCTCAATTAAGTATAACTCTAAAGAGTATGAAGTACTTTACATAGAGCCAGCTTTGTTACAAAGATGTTCTTCATTGCAGGTGAATTTTTAAGACAAAACAAATCTTTTTTAGAATTTATTTCAATTAATACATATACATACTTTAAATCTCCAAATAAGGTTTTATCATTGGATTACGATAGTGTAAACGAGGATCTTTTAAAAGCGCTGGAAAGAGTGCCGTTGAAAAAGTTTTTAATCTATATACATAGCTTACATCGCCAACATCCTGGTATTTCCGATACATCTTGGGCTAGTTTCGGTGCTATTTTTCCCAATATAGATTTGATTTTGACAGTACTGTATTCTCTTGAAGTGGCAGAAGTTCTACATGTACGCATACTGCGCCACCATATGCCAATTACACATCTTCGAATGCTATTTTGTGAATATGTAAGAACATTTAGATAACACTTCCATTTATGTTTAAATTTCTAACATATTATTACGATTTTAAGATGAATCTTGAGGCCTTAGATTGGATGTCTGTAAATAATAGCAACACCCTGAAGAGTATTCAATGGTTAGATTCTGTGAGTATATAGGAAAATATGAAATAAAAAAGATTATTTATTTTCCAGTTCTAAATTTATTTCTTTATATATGTTATTCAGGCTTTTAAGGATGCCAATAACAATTTTATGGACATCTTTTTACGCTCCGGTCAAGATCCGCTCGTAATGATGGCTTGGCGTTGTAAAAATTTAGAGGAAATCGTAATACATGGCTATGTATTGGATCCTCATAATATCGTTGGGATTTCACGTCTACGCGGCCAAACACTTAAACGCCTTGAAATATCTATGATCGATAGAACTCCAACCGAAGCCAGTATGGAATCATTTATTGAGGTGAGCCATTTATCGTATGTCATTTGCAATGGTATATATCATTTCTTTGTTTACAGGAAATCAATACTTTGCTTGGCCAAAAATGGGCACCACTCAATCCAAATAACTTACATCCTGCGCTTGGCTTCTTGCAAGTGTCAGAAGACATTCGTGATGACTATGTTTTCGATCTCATACGCCGTGATTTGGGCTACTAGAAATTAATTGTAACAACTCACCACAGTTTTTATGCGAACTTAGGTATACTTTTTTCAATTTTGCTTTCTTTCTCATCTAATGTAAGTACTTTTTTCATAATAATCTTGTATTTTAGGTTAACTGTAGGTTAAAACTAACAATAAAAGTATGTAAGTAAATACATAGACAACAAACAGCACAATATATGGGTGAATTAGAAAATAACTTAGCAATGTGGCTATGCAAAAACAACAAACAACAGAAACAACCAAAGTTGAACGAGAAGTTAAATGACAAACGCATTGCAGTGATATTTTTCATTAATAACTTTTAAACTACTTATAAGAGTTGTGAGCAAATGACAAAAGTGCGATAAATTCAACAAACCATCTGTTAAAAGCCCATTTATGAAGATAAGATTTATCATAAACAAAGAAAAAATCGAAAAATGGAAAGGCATCAAAACTCAATTACCTACATATTCATAAATAAATGTATATATTTAGGCGATATTAGTTTAAGAAGAAACAATAACAACTACTCTTGTGATAAGAAGGGGAAAGAATTTATTTGTATGTAAAAGACGCTAACATTCACACAAGTGCAACGTGAAACATACAAAGGTTATAAACCAAAAGCAATCACAAATCGCTCCCGATGTAAAAATGTATTGTATTTCACCAAACAATTAACTTGAGGTGGAAACTAAGAAAAAAAAATGTTACCAAAAATTGTTTTCTCATCGAACAATAAGATATGCAGTAATGCCACTGGGAAAAGAAAAGAAATACCTTGGAAGATTGAACACAAGCTCCAATATTATACAAAGCAATTATTTGTTTACTTATTTTATTTTTTCATGCGTATGCAAATTGTAACAACAAGAAAAAACATAGATTCCATTAAAACAGCGAGCATAATTATTTTAATATCTTTTATATAGACACACATATATGTATTTGTGACCAATATGCAATGTGTTTTGTATGAGAAATTAACATATATTCCATATTATTCTATTTCTTTGTTTTTACAAAAATACTATAAAGAAAATGATCTAACTTGACTAATACATTTATATGATGATTGACTCACCAATGAAAAAGAAAGTTTTATATAACATAAAGTATATGTCGATTTAATTTATTATCTATAACTACAAATTTTCCCAAGTCTTTTATTTTGTTCACAAATACCCAATATATACGTTTTTTTTGCAATAAGTTGGGAATTTCGATAACAGACAGAATATTTATTTCAAACCTCAGATGTTAAATGGTTCAATCTTAATTAATTACTTCATTATTTCGAACAATATTAAAAGGAAATTGCGAACGTACAACACCAAAAAGTCTATATTGTAAATAAATATAAATAACATCGAATATTAAGTAAAAATTTATAAGAAATCGACTAAGCAAAGGCGCTTGCCATTTTACAACAACCAAAGGCGCCGCTAGAAACTCAAAATTTGTAATTTGTTTGTATTTATATTTTTTGTAAATTTTTATATATTGTATTTTAAAGCGAAACTCTTGAAATTATCTCAAACATGTTAGTTTATAGCTCAGAATAATTTCTTTACCGCATTTTAGTATACAATACACGTACACGTATTACTACTACAAAAACAACCACTACTATACAAAAAAACTTTCAAAACACAGCACATATAGAAATGTAGTAGAGCAAACCACATGTGCATTTCTAAAATACTAAACGCATTCAAATATATATGTATATTTTTTACATGCAAAAAGAAATTGTATAAAAACGCTTAAAAGTACGTATATTGGTGTAAACGAAAGAGTTGTTTTAGTTTATTTGTTTACGTTTTTTTTTCTTAAATAGAACGCTGTTAAAATAATTGTGTGCGAAGCAAATATTCTATATAAATGTAAAAGAGATTTAAAAGACTTAAGATCATGAAATGAGTGCGTTGAAAAATGAGCGTCATAAATTAACTACTAAATTGACGTAATACATAAGAAAAATGTAATTGAAGTGAAGTGAAATGTAATGTAATCTTTAAAAACATCATTAAACAAAAATTGTTAAACAAAAGCAAACATACAAACAAACAACATTAATATTTTGTTTAATGTGAAACAAAGCTGTGATTTAATGCAAGCCAGCATACGTTAAGAATGCAAAATAACAACAACAAAACAAAACGATAACAACTGCAATTGCAACAACAACCAAAAAAATCCACTATAGGTTGAAAAGAACAAATATTAGAATTCAATTACAAATGTTTAGATTAGTTAAGTATAAAAACAATCTGTTGACAACGTTTAAGCAAATATGTCGGTATGCACCAGAGGGCAGGGAGCTTAGTTTACAATAGTAAATGCTAAGAAAATGCAGGCTTTAACGTGAGGGAGAGAGAGAGAGAGCCACAAGCGGAAAGAGTTCTACAGCAAACGCAATGCAAGGCATGGAAAAAACATTTTTAATATAACTAATAACAAAATAAGCATTTGAAAAATCTTTAAAACAACCTTAGTTCAGCGTGTGTGGTTAAACATTTTATTTTTTGTATTTGTAACATTTCTGGGCATTCCAATTATTTTTATAAGCTAAGCTGAAACAAAAAA
Source organism: Ceratitis rosa (assembly GCA_037013455.1). NCBI lineage: Eukaryota > Metazoa > Arthropoda > Insecta > Diptera > Tephritidae > Ceratitis > Ceratitis rosa. The sequence continues at coordinate 4,989,235 of JAWMAG010000031.1, read as the reverse complement.
AAAAAAACTATATTACCAAACTGTGTATTATGCAGATTTAATATTTTTCTAAATGTGAATTTTTTTTTAAATGTAAACTTTAAAATAAGTTACAAACGTTAAATACATAAAGTATATGTTTTTTTTAGATACTTTTATTAATCTAAATTCTAAACCATATTATAAATCATAAACATCTAATTTAGTATTACTTTTTTTTACATGCATACAAACGTATTTTATAGCTCTCTGCTCCAAGTCGTGCAAGAAATATAAATTAATTACCTTTAAATGTTAAGCTCAAATGTCAACAATGCTCAAAAATGCTGGTAAAGCCAAGCGTGCATATGTATATCTATCTATGTTTGTATACTGTGTGTATTGTTAAAGGTATATATACATATATACTATTAAAAAATGTTAAACAGCATAAGACAATTTTTTTAAGAACCTTAGACGGTACAAATTTAGAAGTAAATCAAATCCAACTACTTTGTACCGAAATGCACGAAAACAAAAACAATGCAAAAAACAAGCAAACAAACAAAAATCGAAGAGTTAGGCATTGTGTAAATACGTAAACAACAACAACAACAACAACAAACAAACAAATTGTGATGAAAAGTATAACTATGAATATATCAAACTCGTAATTTAGAGAGGAGAGAATTGAAAGACAAAAACAACAAACAAGCAAACAAACAAACAAACAAATTTATTAACAGCTTCTGTATGTGTATAAAACAAGAACAAAAGCAGTCAGGGCAAAGGGGGTAAAATTGATGAATTAAAGAATACCATTAATGTATAGTACGTACACAACACAATTGTACCATGTACTCATATATGCATACGTATGTATGTTATTTTTGCAATTTAATTGATATGTGATATGCGTCGTCCGCAATAACAACAATAGTTAGCGGCAAGCAACAACCTATTATATATGTATGTATATGTATAACAAACAACCAAGCAAACGCAACATCTAAACAAAGAATGTTAAAAAGTGATATTAACAATTTAATTTAATAATTAACAACAACAACAACACTAAGAAGAAGAAGAAAATAAGAACAACAACAACAACAACATCAAGACAAGTAGTTATAACAATGTATTATGAAATCAGATCGAAATGGAGTAGGAAAATCGCCCAAAACTAGATAAATAATAAACATCATTGTGCTATACGAGAAATGTTTAGGAAAATTCGCAATCAATAAATCAATGTGATCCTTAATAAATATAACTGCAAATCAAACACACACTACATATATATGTACATATGAGTGAATGAATAGACATAGGATTGAAAAGAATTAATTTAAAGAAAAAGTTGAAAAACCAAAAATATTGTGAAATAGTTTTCTAGTTATGTTATTCCTTAAAAGTAGATTAAAATGTAACAGGCGCTTAAACAAATTTACAGATACACCGAAATGAATACGCGTACACTCTCAATACAGTCTGTATTGCCTGTTTTTTTAATATCAACAAGTCTTTTCATATTAATATTAATTGTAAATTCATAATATTCTCAAACTCAAATTGTAGCGCGACCACCATAAAACTTATATTGAATATGTGCCATATCAAATCAAAATCACTTTTCTATAAACTCATAAATTTCTTTAGCTGGCATTATTACCGACACTTTTAAATCTGTTGTCTTCATATCGCGTGAACAAGAAAACGTAAACAGCAAAGCGAGTACAAGATCAAATCGATTTCCTCATAACTTTGTAACGGTACTACTAAAAAAAAAAAAACAGAATTTACTGCAAGTCTGCTGTTTCACAATATTTTTTGGTTTGCATGAGTATTGAGTGAGCAGCACAAATATTTTGTGAAACTTTTGTACTATACCAACTACATCTAACACTTTTCCAACGTTTGATTTCTAAGTTTAGGTATAATTATGTTTTATATATTAGTAAATGCTTCAAAGTAAAAACTGTTCATGTATGTGTTAAAGCGATGTCTTTCAGTAGCGTTAAAAAACAACAACAAAATCGGTTGTTTTGAAAACAAAAAACATTTTTTTAAATTATTTATTCTTCTATTTTATTTTTATTTTTTCGTTTACATTAATAGTTAAGTAAAATTTACTTCTTTCTAAATTAAAAAAAAATTGTTTTATGTATAAAAAATTTGAAATAAATATAATAAATTTTAAAATCCTTAGTTTTATAAAAAGGATGACTGCATTTTATTTAGTTTTTTTTTTGGTATGTGGTACTCATTTTTTTTTTTGTTTCTAATTTACTTAGTAATTTTGTTTTAAATATTTGTGGAGAAATTGATGACTTTCGAAAATAAGTTAAACCTAACTTAAACAAATTTGGTCCATAAAAGCAAAAAGGTTATGTGCAGAAGTACCATTTTTCAATTCCATTACATAATTCGAAAATGTTCTTCCCAATGCTGCAACTTTTCGTTCTCAAGCTAAACCAGGCGGCAAAAGAAGCGGCATTATTCATGTTATTATAAAGTTATTTCAAACCATTTATTTTTGATCTATTTTTCGAACACATACATAAGTACCTATGCCCATAAAAGTCGAAATCGTATTAGATTACTAGCCTTGGCAAAGGAAACCATTCCATTTAACTCTCCACAGTAGAAATTTTGAGTTTTCTTGTATATATATGTATATATGTATGTCCACTGTTGGTATTTTTATTCATTTTCTTTTTAATTTGGAAGATATCGTTGAGACATCAAATCGTGATGGATTTGAGTTATATATGTATGTATATTATGTATAAAGGTATGTGATTAGTGGATGCTACTCGTATGTATTTTTAAAATAGAGTAGCATGAATATGTGGTAGCACACAAATATACGCTTATAATAAAATCAATTTAAGCAATTTAAACACAAAAAATAATTATAAATATTAACAACAAATATTACCGACACCGATATACCATATATATAATATGTATACGTATGTACAAATGTATATACATAAAACACTTACATCCCTATATACATAAACATATAATGTAGTTACATATATAAAAAATATATAATTGTTAGAACAACAACAAACAACAAAAAACATCTATAACAATAACAATAACAACATGAACAACATGAATGATAAGAAATGATAAAATCATTAAGTGGAGCTGTGATAATCAAACTAAAATGGTAATAAAAAACAACAACAACAACAACAACAACAACAACTGACAAATGAGATCCGCATAAGGAAGCTAAGTAAAATAAAATGTCCCCCAGGAAAAAATATCAAATAATAAGTATGCACCGCAACAACAACGGGAATAAGTTATACAAAAAAAAAAAATTATATATATATACCATACATATATATATAATGATAAATATGTATGTATGAACGTTACAAATTCTCAGTGCGAATTTCCACAAAACCGTCTTAAAATGTTAATCGCATTACTATATGTACACGTATGATCGCGAGAGTTGAGAGAACATCTCAAACACAAATAATGATAAATAACTAAAATAAAAAGGAAAGTATGCAAAGAAAAGTTTAGCAAAAAATAAAATTACATAAGCTTAAAAAAAAATATTATGATGCCAAGAAAAGATATCGAAAATTGTAGTAGTAAAATATGCGATTTATAAAAACATTAAAATAAATTTAGCCAAATGCGAATTGCATGCAAACAACAAAATTGTCAGCTAGCAGCCGTAAATATGTGCATATTTTGCTTAAAAATATATGTATGTATACATTTTCACTTTTTAAGTGCAATTTGAACAGCATCAGCGTATTAAAAGAAAATAGCAAGCAAATCGAAATTGTTAAAAATTGAGTTCTGGCTTTTTATTACGCCTTGCATAGAGCGAAAAAGCGCTTCCATTTCGAGAAATTCATTTTTTTAAATTAACTTTCGCTATAAAGTTGCAAAAACATAATACGGCTGCTAATGCTTAGATTTTAAGAATTCCATTATTTTTTTCTTTTTTAATTTCAGCAACGTCATAATATTTATACATACTTTGTTATTAATTTTAATGCATTTCGTTAGTTAAGAATTCTTTGTTTTCCAATACGCATTGTATTTTGCGAATTATCATTATGAATTGAATAAATAAAAAGTATTTTCCGATAATAATATTAAAAATATTTAAATTTGTATTTATTACCAATGCACTTAATGAATTTATGTGGGCAAATATAATATATACAATTGGTGCTTTGTAACCGCTGAAACGATTTTAGGTCGAGCTCCTTCTCCAATTTGTAGTTTTGCGACTTGACGGCTGAAGGTTTTTTATGAGGACCTTTTTATTTCATGTCAGAAATACACTCGGCGGGGTTGACATTACCTGCCGAGCTGCCCAGGGGCGACCACAATTAGAAAATTTAACTTAATTTTAAATAAATTTTCTATAACTTTTGGATGGTAGTACGTCACCAAGATTTGAACCCGGGCCTTCTAAATGGTAGTACGCAACGCTAACCACTCGGCTACCGCGGCCGCGCATAGTTAACTTTTTATTGGCTAGTGTGCTTGCAAGAGAGAGAGAGAGAGAGCTGTAGAAAGCTAAGCCAGTTGTGTCAGCTGCAATACCAGCGACATTCATTATCGGCCATCAATTTCGCCGAACTTTGCTTCAAGCAGTTTCTACTTTGGTCTCAATTCTTAATTTCTGGCGGTAAGGATGCTTTCATTTCTTGTAGAGCGTTTGTTGAAAAAATTGAAGGAGAGAAATCGAGACTGAAAGCTCTAAGATCGCTTTTAAATTGCTGAAAAGTGCCATTTACCTTGTAGCTCGTTCAAGACGGGTGAGGGGTTGGCTTTAATTCTACGCTATAATCACAGAAGCACAGTTCCCTTATACCGAGTTACTGATGAGTATTCTCAGAAAGCAGCAGATCAACTCAAGTAGAAACCCGTTCATTGTTGACGGAAAATAAATAATCCACACGAAAGAGAGTCGTTTTTTTCTACCAAGCTGCTCAGAGAGGTACTTACCAATTCTAATGGCGCTTACTGTACTACTTAGCCTCAGAAAGTTAACACATTCAGATTTAGAGGCATAGAAGCCTTAAAATCGATCTTTTTCTCACTGGCCTTTTCTATAATTTTTTACATTAATAATACCTATACAGTTCACTAACAGTGGATTTGCCAGACTTGACCTTATACGCAATACTGAGCAGATAAATCATTGGTAATTGGTGTTGAGTGTGGAGTAACCCTTCTATATACTAACTAATATCCCGATATAACAATTTCGAAACTTTGCACAATCATTTTGGTATAATTAAGACAAACGTCACGCCGTCCCAAAAGCAGCCATCCACAAGAGAGGCGTTGCGTTGGCTACCCTGCATAAGTTGGGGTTCGATATTTTAAATCACTCACCATACAGGCCCTCATGCGATTATTACATGTTTCTAAAAATACGAAAAAGAGTTGAAGGGTAAAAATATGTATGGCCAGTGACCAAGAGGCAGTTTCGACTTATTTCGAAGATAAAAAAATTGTTAATGAGGTCTTAAATAAATTAATTGAAAGTTCTTAAAAATGTATCCGTCTTGCAGGTGAATATATTAAAAAAGAAAAATAATTGGGTCTTTTTATTTCTATCCCCATCCCGCATTTCGCGGATATAAAACCCTCCCTCGTAAGTATGGCTTTATAACCGCTGAAGCGATTTTAGTCTGAGCTTCGCCGACAAATGGTAAAACTTACCATCTCCGAAAATCTGAAGAATTTTTATGAGGAGATTTTTATGTCCTGACAGCAATGCACCCGTTGGGCTTGAGATACCCTGCCAATTAGAACAACTAACTTAATTAATTTTTTTAACATTGGCTGCTGGTCTGCCCAGGGTTCGATACCATGCTTGATAGCACATACTGCTATCCAACTACTCGTTCAATGTAGAAGTAAATATAATTCCAAAAAGATGACTAAATACTTTTTCGGTATAACATACGTGTACTTATTATTAGCGTGAAAAGTGTATACGAAAATACGAGCATACAACCATAGTCAGCATTATTATTCACCGTTGTTATTCTACGCAACGGAACTGTAACAATGACCTTTCTATTTGACATCTTAACCACCAAAATCGATCTGATAACATAAAAGTCAGCTGAAAGTACATAAATATTGATTTCAAATTGGAGTAAGGAAAAACTGGATGGTTCTTCAAACAGGCTTAGAAAAGGGTATGCTGAACTTTGAGCCAGCGCTCTCTCTCTCTCTCTCCCTCTCTTTGTCGCTACATCTCTCTACCTTTCATTTAGCTCTCTCTTCTTCTAGGCGCCAGCGAATGTCTGTTACTCATACGCACCCCACCCCCGCGGTGACAGCTTAAATCCTACCAAAATATACTATGTCAATGTTTACAATACCGAAAAGCGAAAAGAGCATTTTAAGAAAAAAGTAAATATTAGATAAATTTTCATACATTCATACGTACTTGTATGTAAAAGCAATTGTGAATATGCGCACGGGGAGTGCATTCGCCGATTATGCTCAATTCTATACAAATTAATTTGTGAACGAGAGAGAAGAACAGTTTTCAACCAGCTCATTTTGTTTGGGTTATGTCACCCCAAATGTGCTGGCCCATTCCTCTCGTTTACGATACTTTCGTACATTTCTATGCATATAGCTTTGTGTGTACTCGCATGCCTGTAGATATACGCTCGCCTGTAGTCACAATATCGAAACCGCGAATCAGTGAGTTTGGTTGGTGAGCTCTTAAGTAACCGGTGAATAATTGAAACTGAAAATCTGTCTCATGTCTCATTTGGCTGTCGTTGAGTGAAGAAAACGCGAGCACGAAAAATTTGTTCAAAATTTGGAAGTTGTTATTGTTCGTAGTGAAGCAGGTAAAATATTCGTAGATAAAAAATTAGAAAATATTGCAGAAATTTCGACTAAAAAAAGAAATAAGAAAAACAGTGGCAAATCGATGTAAACGAAAGGAGCTTCGCTGCCTTTATTGTAAATTATTGTGAAACTGAACAAATCATTTGTGGTTAATGTCTATTAAAGATATACAGGCATATCTACGTACATACTCGTACACCGTATACGTGTACATACATATGTACCTACATAGGCATTTACACAATCGATAGCAAGCAAATTTCTATTGAATATTTAAACTTTGGCAAATGATTGTTATGTGTGGCTTAAAAAGTGTTCATAAGCGATATCGTGTTTTACCAATTAACGCCTTAGCGCATTACAATAACAAACAGTAGGTAGGGTCAAGATACGTATGATATATATATTTTTTTTATAAATAAAAGCCTTACTTCTTTAAATACAATAAGAAAATAACAAAAACAATCGCAAAGAATTGGAAAAAAGAACCTTCTCAAGAGAGCAAAAATATTTTATTATAGTAAATTTTTGTTGAGAGAGCAGCAGGTGAGTGCAATATTGGATACACATGGCATCTTGTGTTCTTCTGCACAATTCGATAAACATCCAATGGCACATACATATATATATATATATAAAAGGATGGGTTAATATTATGTACATATGTATGCTTTCGCCCGCATTACTCACGATTTTTCTCATGCTTGGATGACGTAACAGTGCACGATGTTTTTTGATAACAAATGTTAACGAAAAATTGCTGTTTAATTATGTGACATACATACAATACATACATACGTTTTAGTATATAATTAAATTATGTTTTTGTATGTTTCACATGATTTTAATGAAATAAAGATAAATTTAAGAAATAATAAAACGTGACTTGAATCACTTTTTAATGTAGGTATGTACATACATTGTACATGACGTACCCGTTTGCATATCTGTGGCCTTGTGCTCTGCTATTTACTTTTGGGCATGGTTCAGTTATGATAAAAATGATACGGTTCACAGAATATCAGTTTGTATGAATATTCCACCTACCCTGTGAGAAAAATACAAAATAAATTCTGGATATTTTTTTTTCAAAGTGCCGGTCTTGGTATGGCATGTATTTTTGTAATGTATTGATCATTATACGGAACCGGCCAAGTTGGTAGGCGATATTATATAGACTCCATATAACCGATTTGCTCACATACGAGGTTTTGGGCCGGAAATCAATCTAATAAAAAAATCGTCTAATGGCGTAAAATTTGAAATCAAGTATCCGTACATTCCAAAAAAAAAAATTAAGAACGAAAATCTTCGAAATCGGAAAGCTATATCTTATAGCCCCATATAGCCGATTTGTTCTGATATGAGGTTCAACAAATTCATAGCTACATAAATTCAAATAAATATTGATAATGAAAATCATCAAAATTTAATTATGCAATAAATTTGAAGCAGTGCGTACTACCAAGCGGAGGGTCATTTGTTCGAACCGTGGAAAATTAGTTTTAACAACATTAATATAATAGCTATCGCCCTTCAGCAGAGAATGTCAAGCCCCCGAGGGCATTTATGTGATGGGAAATGTAAGCTACTCATAAAAATCAATCAAACGTTCGGAGGCGGCTCAGAAGAAATTGTAAGTCCTTCCGTTTGACAGAAAATCATCACAAAGACATAACACGAAAATCGCGTCAAGGGTTATATTGTGATAATTATAAAAATTTTAATGGAAATACTTGCACACTTTATGAACTGAAAGATTTAGCTAAAATATTTCCTTACAATACAATCATCTCTTGGGCCTTAAAATAATTTCTTGAAAGGGAAAATAGAGTACGTAGGACCTTGGAGCATCTTGAGCGATATGACATCTCATTTAGCTATAAATGGGTACTAGCGGAGATAATGTCCCAACGTTTCATACTCTTCTAAGTGAAGATGATATCTCAGGGATGTTTAGTCAATAATACACCTACAAAAATAAACAGCAATTTGATTTGTCTGCAATTCACCCCATTACACAGTAATTTAATGGTAGGTACACCCTACGTTGTAATTGCTCCAGGAAGTCTTTCTCTCACGTCCAATTCTTTAAGCAACATTTCAGAGCACAGAAAGTTTTGAGGCATTCGATGGTAGTCAGGCAAACACGACCGTAACGCCAGCGCGAGCCAGCTCGTTCACCTCTTTATTACCTCTTATATCTGTGTTATCTAGGACGAGAGTGACGTTCACTGCATTTCAGCCTCTGTCTTTTTTTTCTTCACAAGCGTCTTGCTTGTATTTTAGCATGCTTAGATCCTCTTAGACGATTCTCTTCTTTTGGAATTAATTAAGTTTGAATTCTCTGATTTAAGTCTATATAGGAGTTGATGCGTACATTCGATTTCTTAGAAGTCCGATATATTGAACCTCGTCATAAGATTATATTATGCATTAGTATGACTGATTCATCATTTTACGAGATTTTCTCCCTGGTAAATGAAATTTTCTCTGCGAGCCGGACATACTCTGAACTTGAGTCACCATATGATTTTTCCTCTACCGACACTACTGCACTCAGTCTAAATCGTTTAATTCTACGACATTCCAGTTTAAGGCTAAATATTTCTATTTATTTTAGCAACGTCTGAACTCTAATACGCTTTATTGTGTTCATTAAATCTTTTTATCTTTATTTATTTGTATTTAATTCAATGTGGCTGTATACTCGTATGTGTGTTTAGGTATGTGTGAATTGTGCACATGCAATTATGTACATTCACCTGTCTATTTTTCTGCCATTTCGACTATTTCCACTTGTATTCAAACAAAAATTGCTTTTTGCCGCTTTATTTCAATTTTTATCAGATTTATAAGCATTATGTGCGTGTGTGTGTGTGTGTGTGTACATATTCTACCAAAGTTGTTGTACTTGCTAACTTAATGCACAAATCTTTTCAGATTTCCTGTACTCAACGAACTCGTAGGTAGGCTAAAAATATACAGTATGAGCAAATTTAAAATGTCAGCCTGACTAGAATACGTACAGAAATATATAAATACATAATGTACTAGTCATACGGACAATTGGGGTATTCACTAAACGATATTGTCGTAGAGAATTCTGGAATTGCAAAATTAAAGGTTTATCTGAATGATGACACTGTGCAGCAACCAAAATCAGCCTGAAGTTGGTAAATAAATATTTTCTAACAGGACAACTTTGGGTCTTTCTCTAAGTCTTTCGAAGTACAAAACACTAACATGAGAGAGTTGGCTATTCCTATGCCAATCTTGAAATCTCTTTTGAGCATTCGAAATAACAATTTGGAAGACCTGATGATGAACAAGTCTTAAATGGCATTAATGATTAACTATTGTATCGCGTCGCTTTAAAAATCCTCGTCTATATAAAGGAGAGACTGGGTGCACCAAATGCGCACTGAAAATTATTCTTTTGTTGCAACGGAAGAAGTTTTTCCTTAAGAAAGATGGGTCGTTTTGCTCAAAATCCTTATTAAAATGGGGATACGGCCCCTAGAGTCAGAGTAAGAGAATTAAACGAGTGGTGGCGAAGAGATCATAATAGGGAACTGCACCAAAGTAGGCATCCAATATGTAGATAAGGATTTCGCCGCAGTGAAGCGACAAGAAGTCATATATTATATAAATATGTAAAATAAGCGTTTATGCCCCGCGTTTTTTTCCTATAAAAAATTATAATTGTAATATAATTGTAAATTTTTTGTTGTATTTTAATAAAACTGTTTGTTAATTTTAATTTTTACGACAGTCACTTTAAATTAGCTGTTAAAAACTTTTCACCACATATGGTGGTTAAAGAGGAAGCTTTTTCCGTAATACTTTTTACGTCTGAATTGCTAAAGTCTTTGAAATGTGCTTGCGATTAGATTTCGAAAAACTTTGGATAAAACCGGAAATGTGCTCATATACGCTAACAAATCCCTCAAAGAATTTTGAAAATATTTGAATTTGCGAGTTTTTATTTTCATTGTACAGATGTAGGTTGTTTCAGAAAAAAAGTTTCCACTCTTAAACACCTTTTGAAGAAAGCTCTACAGCATAAACTTGTACAATAAACATTTTTTCTTACCATTTAAAAACGTAGTTCCAGCCTTAAAGAGGCATTTTGACTTTGATTCAAGAGTTCCCACCTAAAAATTCAGTTCAAAAGGCCAGAAAAATATTCTTCGATAAATTTTAGTCATGAAATGATAATCAATATGATATTTTCAAGGTCTCCATACATTTCCTGTTACATTAGGATTATCTGACGTTTACTTAAAAAAAACATTTAACTCATTTTTATATATTGATCCACATATACTGTACAACTCATGATTAATTTTGTTTTACTTTTACAGAAAAATGTTCGCCTTATGGTATTTATCCTTCGCAATCGATGAAATACGGTAAGTAAAAAGTGACCTTAATTATATTTTAAGGGGTTACATGGTTTCCATAGCTTCAAAAAATCGGTTTATTTTGTCTTCTTATTAAAGTCTACTGTGATCACAGTTGTGGGTCACCGGCAATGACGTCACAAAGACGGGAGTTACGAATATTTTCAGTTCAAAATTTCAGAATTTCTTTTTCAAATGTATATTTTTAAGACAGTAAATTGATTGAATAAAATAGTTTATTTTTATATAAAAAATTGTTGAAAATTTACTATTTTTCCCTCCTGAGCTTATGTAACCCCTTAAACAATTGCTTATTACCATTAAATATTCATAGATTTTATATTCTATTATTTAAATAGTTAAATATAATCATTGATTATAACATCTTTTGTGCTTCAACATAAAAAAATTAATGATAAAGTTTTTGTACATATGTAAATATTAAAAATCTGTCAAACGAAATTCTCTACAATTTTTAATCTACCATAATAGATGAAAAGGTAGTTTCACTTAATAAACATTTTCCTTAAAGATGCGGCACATTCCAAATATTTTATATTTTTTGCATAAAAAATGTGCTAAGGCGTTCGAAAATTCGAATTTTTTTGAGAGTACACTTTACTTTCATTTATTTATTCTTTAATATAAAATTTTTTAATTTTTATCTTGAATTTTTTTTAGATTTTTTTTTAAGAAAATTAAAAAATCTCATTAAGTTCGTTAGAGAATAAATCTAAAAAAGAATATTGTATCATGATATTTTCGTATGAGCACATATACATACATACATAAATGTTCAAAAACAGTTTGGCAAATCCACTTCCAAAATTCAAATTAGCCAACCGGATGCAAGGTGCAAGCACTGCTTTTTGAGCTTTAAAATATTAGTAGCACATTTTTAGGCGCCACTTTACATGTATTTCCTCACGCACACATTAACGCAGAGAACTTATAATAATATATATATATAATAACATAAGTTCTCTGTTGGTGCACAGCATATGTGTGAAAAAGCTTTAGAGCTTTTTAGCGAAAGTCGTGCCATCTATATTTTTTTCTGCTAATTTATTTTTCCACGGTGTGTGTGGGAGGATTTTTAACTACATTTTGCGGACTTTTGTAAATGGGCTGTTTAAAGATTTCACATATATTTTTTACAGATAAAATAAATATATATTTTTAATATGGTAAATCGTTTTTCGTTTATATTTTTTGCTAAAAGTTCCGTCCACACATTGTATTGGCATTGAAAAGGAGAGTATATGTATATTATTCATCAACTTAATACGAGAGGGATACGTTTTTGAAACCATAAACTAAATTATTGTATTTTTCCTTTTCAATATACAAGATGGTTACATTTATCAAATCAGTCAATTTGTTTATTTGTACCACTGAAGCAATTTTCGGCAGTATCCATCCTCCAATTTGCGGTGTGCGTCTTAATGTTTTTTCCAACAAATCTCGGAAATTTAAGGATATCCATTTCATGATTTCAAAAGTACAAAGCTTAATTTTGACATCCTGTCAAACTTAAGTGTCAAACCAAACATGTTTTGTGAGTGTGGCGTGGATCGCTTAACAATCATACAACGCTTTAAAATTGCTGTAGTCTAGTACCAAAATGGTGATTCAAACGTCGGAACGATTCGTGTTTTAAAATCAGATTATGGTGCACATAGTCCAATGACCCATGCAATTGGGAAAATTTTAAAGAAAATTGAAAGGACTGCATCGCTTACAGATATTGTGAGGTCCAAAAACGTTGACCCTCTCAGTTTATTAGGTTCCAATTCAGGACTATACAGTAGATGACTCATCAAAGCGATGTTTTGAGTGCTCTAAAATGCAATTGCTTCATTCGATATGTGAGAGTTCGCATTGTTGTGGGGAACGTCTTCGCAGGTTGGTCTTCCAGATTCCTTGGAAGACAACTGGCAACGAAATGATTGTGTACCACTTAGAATTTACTGTTCTGCGTTGTTCTAGTGGTACGATTGTAACATGTCCAGTTTTATCAATAAAACAGGCAACCATTTGCCTAGAAGTACTTCGTGCACGAACACCTTTTATTGCTTTCGGCTCATCTTAATACACCCATACAGTCGGCTCCTGTTTACTTTCCGATTCATACGCCTAAATTTACTTTTCACGATGTCATTGACGTGCTTCGAAGCACCGTTATCATAATTTTTTTTGAGCGATTGATAAATTTTGTGGGATCCAATATGAACAAATTTCTTTACAGTACAATGTTTATGCAATATTGAATGTTTTATGGTCTCACTAATATCTATAGTTGTCTCAATGTCACGACAGGCCACATGAAGATCTTGCAATAACAGTTTGCGCACCGCATTAATGGTTTGCGGAACAAGAATTGGTTTTAGACGATCTTCACGGAGTTCGCCTCGATTAAATTCACCATACCATCGATAAACTCTTATGGAACTTCATGGTCAAAAATTGAATTAAGTTCATCGATGCACTGTTGCTAAGTTAATCCACATCTAAAGCTCTAAAAAAATAGTTGTGCGACGTTCCGAGTCAAACTTTACAATAAAGTTGTCAGTTGGTAGTTGCCAGATTGCAACACTTGCCTCGTTGAAATTATAAATAAATTTTCATATCACAAAAAAGTGTTTAATTTTGTTGACCAGTCTAACTTTAAACGTAACATATATAAGTATGTGCATATATTTTAAAATTTCTCACAACGTCAACTAGTTATACATATGTAGGTACATATGTATGAACATTTATATTTGAAGTATTAGCCGAGATTCCGCGAATGACGATAATAGATTTCGCGATGCGTCTGTCTGTCTGATTTAACGATAACTTAATCGAAATGGCAATAATTCAATAAAAGTAATCAAGATAAATTAAATAAACAACCACACCCGCTAAGGGGCAATAAAACAGCTTTTAACTATATAACCATTAAATCATTATGCAACACAGTATATTGAGATGAAAAAGAAAAATTGTTTACAAAAGGGATGTACGAGTACATACCTACATATACCATAAACAATCTATGTATACACTGACAAGTTCAAATATAAATATCTTGTTGTTTAAACATAAATGCAAACGTTAACAGTTTTTTCTTTTTGTTTACATTTATATATACATATGTACTTACATACCTACATATGGACACCCACATACAAAGTTCGAAAAGTGCAAAATCGTGATCATTTATTGCGCCAAGGCGTCATGCACTGGAATATTCCCCCGTACATCACCAATGTCACGTAGGCGGTTCTTTGCTGGCTTTGAGGGACTGCAGAAGAAAAAGCGCAAAAAGGGAGAAAAAAGATTGGTAAAAAATCACTTTTCGCTGAACACACATACTCGTAAATACATATGAATCCAGAAGTAGCCTCTTGAAGCGAAATTCGTTTATTTTTTTATTATTCCTCTGTCACGGTCTTTATCTTCAATTCAATTAACACTTTTATTAATGGCAAATGGTCGTTCAAAAAACAAAATATAATAATAATGATAATAATAATAATCACCATGATTCTAAACAATTTTTGTTGCTGTGCTAATTTGCCAAAATCAACAATCACACAATAAAAGTAGTATTATTCGTATATAAGTATGTATGTATGCGTGTATGTATATACATAACTGCATTTGTCTGACATGTATAACAACCCAGTTAACAGAACAAAAGAAAATCAATCGCAAGTACTCCTTAAACAAATCGGTCCTCAGGTTATGGATTCGAATCCATAAAATTAAATTTATAGGATTTTATTTCTTGCAGGAATTTATTGTATATTTGCCTACTCAGTTCTGTTCTAGATCTCAAAGGATTGCCCCAATTTCACCGGAATAGTATGTTCAATACCCTTTCTGAGAAACCTGGCCAAAGTTAGGTCTTCCCAGATGGGTCGAAGTTTGACGCAAAATTTCTAGATTTTCAAAATATTGCAGTACTTTTTCGACGAAAGTAGTTGCATTGGTTACGCGATTTTTGCCGCTTTTCCTTAGTCTGATCAATACAACAGAGGTGAGGTACTCTTCCTATGATTATCTCTACTTCTTTATTGGCGTAGACACTTCTTACGCGATATATAATAACAGCACGCCATTCGTTTCTTCTCTCAACCGTTGGACGACAACTAGAGTCACCAAGTGAAGCTAGGTCATTCTCCACCCGATATTTCTAACGGAGTAGAGGTCTTTCACTGCTTCCATTTCAAAGCTGAAGTGTTTTCCTCTTAATATTCATAAATAAATCTTCCGCAAAACCTTTCTCTCGAAAACTCCCAATGCCGACTCACCAGAAGTTGTCATCGTTCAGTCCTCTAAACTATAAATAGAGCAAGACGAGAATAATGAGCGATTTGTGCCCACTCAATATACAACCATGACGAGCTCGCCTTCTTACTTTAACTCGCCTCCAAATGGGTCCAAAAGGATGTTTGTTGTCTACACAGAGGATACTTGGTCTAAAACCGGATGTCGTAAAAGAATAGATTCTGGCCACTCCCTGACGAATGACAGTAGAAAACTATCCTAAACTTCTACACATATGTACATATGCAGCTCCATCCTGCGGGTCGATTGGACTTTATCGAATTTTTTTCTTTAAGTATCGATAAAAAGATTGGGAATTTTGGCTTTTAACTCAAATAGAGTTTTCTACTTTCTTCAATTGAATGACAAAACGTCACTTTCTTCGCTCTTATCAAACTCTCGAAAGTTCTGCGGACCCGTAAGAGCTTCTATGTTATGTATAAAAATTTCTAAGTGTTTGCCGGGCGTATTTTATTAATCATCAAACCGCCAAATAAATAGGCACATGGCGTATTCATATCAAAAGCGTTTATCTTTTTCATTTATACATATGTACGGGTATGTATGGGTGTAAATATGTGTGTGAACGCAATCTGTCCGATTAACTGACATAGTGAGTGATTGCAATTTTTTGTACAATATGTGCATTTACACACATTCATACACATATGTACGAGTATTTAGGTATGTGTTTGTATTGTTTGCTCATCAGAACAAGTGTTTGAATTTTTTCATTTGCATTTTCGTATATTGTACAATACCATACTTACAGACATTTAAGCGATCATATGTGCATATGTAAATATGTATGAATGTATGTAGTATTTATTGCAAAAATTATAGACTCAAAAAATAGATCGACAACAAGTGGTTAATTGCCCAGCAGTGAAAGATTTCTATGTGTACGTGTCTTTATGTATGTATGTACTGGTATGTATGTGTGTATTTAAATGAAAAGCACTTTGTTAATATCATGTGACGAAATGAGCGTTGCACGGACTCAACAACAGGTTGGAAACAGCACAATCTAAATAATACTTGTGCTTTTGTGAATCAAAATCGATTTATCTTTGTTGGAATTTTTTTGTTTTTTTGCCTTTTGTTTTCTTCCTTTTTTGTCTACCAAAGCATTTTTTAGCGAAAAGCAACAGGAAAAAGGTGCGGCTTGGACGAGTTTTCTTTCACTCTAACATAATTACTTTCATGCACTTCCAAACCTAAAACAGTTCGCAAAAAGAAAAAAACAATCATTTTTAGTGAATCTAAAAGAGGCGGATTAATTATCGATTTTTTTACGCTTATGAACTTTTAGCTTTAAATTTTTTATATAAGCGTTTCCTGCGTGCAAACACAAACCGGTTATGAAGATAGATAAATAAATATTATTATTATTTTATTATTATTACTATATATTTCATGTACATCAAATGGTGTAATCACTTTGGTTCGAAGTACACGTATGTACGAGTACGTAAGTACCGGAAGCAGAAGAGATAGACCCAACCAAATTTTTACCGATCGGTTCGGACGTGCTGAGTTGATTTGGCCATGGCCGACTGTCCGTCTGTTTGTACGCAAACTAGTCCCTCAGTGAGATATTTTAACCAAACTTGGTACGTAGACTAACTTGGTTCATTTAAACGATTATTTGTCAAAATCGGACTACCAGATCGGACTACTATAACATACATACGCCCAGACTTGAGGTTTTGGCTTATAAATTTTTCAAAACAGCATATAAAAGCGGGAAGTTTGGTAATCTGCGCTCATATGATAAACGGCTTTGGTCAAAAGTCCTTCAAAAAAGCATCTAAATATTCTCACCAAAAATCATCAAAATCGGATGACTATAACATATAGCCCCATACAAGCAATTTGTTCAAATTTGGTATTCTACACAAGTATTTAAATACCATAAAGTGTATATAGACTTCGGCATGGCCGAAGACAGCTCTTCTTTCTTGTTTTTTTTTTGGCATTTTGAAAATTCGGCTGCAACATTAGTTGATTAATATTTTTTATTTTTGGGTAAAATTAAATAGAAATAATCTTTTACTAGTGATTACACATTAAAAATAAAACTGTAAATATGTATGTATGAGTTTTCCACAAATCATCAGCGCAAAATAGAAACTACTTTTCACTACTCATAAGTATTTAAGAGCAAATTTTAATTTCTTTACCAACATGAAAATTTATTTTAGCATTAGTTGTATGCATTTACGATCACTTTTATTATTATTTTATGTTACATTTTAAGTAAAAATTCAATTTGCTTAATTTACTATACGAGTATTATTCGCTTGAGTTAATTTTTTGTTTATTTTTTATTTTTCTTCTTTAAATTAATTTCCTTTAGAAAACATTTTGGTTGGTTTTTCAATAATATCAAAATAAAAGGTGCTAAAAATGCTATAGAAAATAAGCCACAAGCAACGCCACAGCCACCACCAGCAGCAGCACCTGCACCGGCGCCAGCAGTGAAGAAAATTACAGAAAATAAGCCAACGCCTACACCGAAACCAGCACAGCCGGAAATAAAGCCAGCCGTATCTGCACCCGCACCCGCACCCACACCCGCACCAGCACCCGCTCGAGTTCCCACACCACCAAAACCAATTGAAAAACCAGCACCCGCAACACCACCAACAACACCCGAAGCAAGCCCATCATTTAAATCACCAGCAGCTCCAAGCCCTGCTACCCTCAAACGTGAAACAGTAGCAGCGGATGCTTTGGATAGAAAGCTGCAAGAGGCGAGTAAACCGTTTGAAAATGGTAAAGATAAGTTAAAGGCGAATTTGAAGGATGCCACAACCGGATTTTTACAAAATGAATCACAAAAGGCGCCCGAAAGGTACAGCTTAGTGTTATAGGTTATAATTATTACTAAATTACTCTTTATTATTCATCAGCTCTACCAATTTTACATTTGAGTTGTGACTGCATTCTGTTATTTGTTTATTGTGGTTCTAGGGATTTTTAATCTATACTAAAAACGTTATTATCTCTTTATTAAAATAAATTTTTTTTTGTTTGGTTAGAAAATGAAATTTTACATACTTTAACAACACTTTATTCTAAACATTGCATTTTTTATAATTATACAATTGCTCTTTGTAACCACTGAAGCGCTTTTCGACCGAGCTCCTCCTTCAATTTGCAGTGCTCGTCTTGATGTTTTCACAACAATTTCTAAATTTTCATTTCTCTTTTTCTGTTACAAATTATGTTTTCCGAAAGCTTCTGTGGTTTCTCATACGAGTATATTGGTCTAGTAAAAAGTATTACATTATTTATGCAATAGATGGCTTTAGTGATCTGTATCTCGCGTTCTATACGTGTAAGTCCGATTGGATTACGCTAGAAAGATGATGGGTGAACACTTAACTCAGTACTGTTTGAACGCAGGTCAAAGATCGAGAAAATACGCTGTATTAGACAATTTTTCTTCGATAAAGATGAAAACGCTAATCGGGCAGCTGATTTCGCTGACCATCATGCGATCATTGTTTCGATTGTCCACGAGCTAAACATTGCACAAAAATCCTTAAATAAGCTGAATTTATGGGTGCCACTCATGCACCGAAATTCCATCTGAGGAATCGATACTGAATCGTAACAAAATCGACCCATTTCTGAAGCGGATGGTGATTGGTTATGAAAGGTGCATCACTTACAGCAACATTAAACGAAAGCGGTCGTGGTCGAAGGACAGTGGGCCAGCACAAACAGTCTCCAAACCAGGATTGAGGCCCAGGTAGGCTTTTTTGTGTGCTCTAACTCTCAATTCGGACTCGTAGTGTCGGCAGTTGGACCGTCTGAAGGAATCAATCGCCCAGAAGCGATTATTATCTATTCCTGTCCGTGGCGAATGATTTGGCTACTGAATAATTGGCCTTAAGAAAGCTTATGAAAATCGATTGTTCCAATTTTTTGCCAAGAGGTACAAAGGATTTTATGAGAGAGGCATAATAATTTTACCGTCAAAATGTCAAAAAGTTATCGAGCAAAACGGTGTATATTTGACACAACTCGGATAATTCTTACTAGGGTAAATAAAGCCTTCAGTTTAATGCAAAAATAATGGATTACTTTTATTAGACTAATATATATCAATAATTTTTCTGACAAAACCAAGTGAATCAAAATCTCAAATGAATTTAATCGTTAAAAATTAATTTATGTTTGGTTTTTATTAAAACACTGTCTAAACAAAATTTACCTCTCTAATATGCTTATTGCTTACTTAAACAACTTATTTTTATCATCAACAAAAATTTCAAAATGTATTGTTGAAATCATTACACTTGCTAATTTATAAACAAATTATTATGCAATTTGGGCAAATTTTAATGTTTCAACACGGTACTTAAATTAAGATAGTATCGTACATACATACATATATAAATAAATTATAAATAAATATCTCATTAATATCTCAAAGGTGGAAAATCTCACCTTTAATTTTGTTGAATAATTTTACGCAATCGAAAGTTAAAATCTATTACCTTATAATTTTAGAATAATTGAATTTGAATTAAGCATAAAATGCGCCGGTGTTGAAAAAAAATTATATTTCGAAAATTATAAAAACAACGAAAGATACACGTATATACCATCACTCATATATGTATACTCATATATTTTAGCCGTTTCCTGTGCGAAATTACGTGAACATTTTTTTTCTTCTGTGGATATGCCAAAAACTGGCCACTTGTTTGTTCAACTATAATTTGGCATAAAGTCAAAAATTTGTGAGGCAAAAGGCGCGATCTGCATCTGCACCTACAATATATACTTGTAGGTATATACGAGTACATACATAAATATTCACAATCACACACCGCATATATCTTTATATATATGAACGCATGTATGTATAGGCGTTTAATGTCTTTCTGGCATATTATTTAATTTATTTCAAAAGCAGAAAATGATAGACGAAAATTCATTTTGAAACTTAAATGACGTGGTAAGATACGTGTATGTAAGAAAATCTGGGAACTTTTACAGAATATTAGCAATACTCATCCCAAACATTTTACAGACGACCGGGCAGGCAGCCTAGTGGTTATGTACATACATACATACAAGCATATCTATAAATTTACTAAAAGTGCATTTATTTATGTATATACATATGTATGTACTTATATACAATATGCTCAATGTATGTGTATAATGTAACCTGTTCTGTCGCATAGGAAGGAATTCAAAATGAATTTATTCAGAAACACTTGAATTTCTTAATACAATATTTCTAAATATTTTCGTACTAAATACATATAATATTTACGTATGTATGTACATATGTCTATAAATGCCAACTCAAACGCTTACTTGTTCATTTAATTGGGCTGAAATAACTGATTTAAGCAACAAAGGAAAAGTGAGCATAAAAAATGCGATATAAAATTAAGCTAAATATTGCTTATTGCATTCGTATAGCATTTTCAAAAAATTTTCTGCAAATTTTAGTGTATATTAAATGCTGTATTTGTACGCCCTTTCTACATTAGTTGGCTACTGAAGGTTTACGAAAGGAACCTTGAACAGCTCTGTGAAGTGAGGCATATAAATTAGATTGCACAATCGCATTTGACTTTTATTTGGTTATTATGAATTTTGTAGTCGAATGTCAAAAAAGAGCACCATAAAGAAAAAAAAAACAAGTTGGTTAAAGCTAGCTTACTGAAAGTCAGCGTGAGTATTGGTTTGGCCTACGATAACGTAAGTTGTCCAAAAACGATCATGGATCCCGATTCTGTGTGGTGCTATTGATTTCCGTGTCTACTATCGCCAACTATTGAAAATGAGCGAAGAAAACAAGAAGAGATTGAACCTAACTTGGCATATACCAAAGACGTGTTGTTCCAATCTCTTATATAGGTAATCCATTGGGAACTGATGTCACATCCACCTTATAGCTTTGACTTAACACAATTAGATTATCATTTGCTTCTTCTTCTACAAAACCATTTTAGTGATGAAATTTTTCAATTCCCTTTATCATTTCGTAAAACCAAATCATCTTAAAGCATGAATTTTTTCTACTTGCTAAAGGATTCCAAAAAAA
Organism: Ceratitis rosa; assembly: GCA_037013455.1. Lineage (NCBI taxonomy): Eukaryota > Metazoa > Arthropoda > Insecta > Diptera > Tephritidae > Ceratitis > Ceratitis rosa. The sequence continues at coordinate 4,967,599 of JAWMAG010000031.1, read as the reverse complement.
GTACAAAAAATATTATTATCAACGATATTTTTTTTTTCAAATAAATATCGTGCAAGCAAAAATTCTTTTGTTATAAAAAATCTCGTAAATTCAAGATGAATAATGTAAGACTTAAAGAATATATAAAATATTCCAAAAATCAAAGCAAAGAAATAGGCGAAATTTAAATGCTCCCTTGCCAAATACACACATAATTAAGTAAATCAAAAGACGTCTTAACTTATCTGCTGGCGACAAGATCATTTCAAGGTTTTTATAAAAATTACTATATGATGGAAAATTAAATTAAATAAAAAATTAAGTTAAATGCCCACATGAAATAAAGGCTCCTCGTAAAAAAACCATCAGCCGTTCGGAGGCGGCTTCCATTTGTTGGAAAAACATCAAGACGCAAAACAACAAATTGGAGGAGGAGCTTTTTATGTAAACCTAACTGAAAGTTAGCTTTTCAAGTGGAATTAAAACTTAAAAATTTTCAATCAACTTTTCCGATATACCATATATAATATAATGTTTTATTTTACAACAATATGGCATCATTGAATCAGTAGTAGATTTCACTAATTTTTATTGTTACGATTTGTCGGATTGCTAACTTACGAATTTCGTCGCTTGATCTAACGATTATGCGATTAGTTAACTAATTTTGGGCGACAATCGACAACTCATCTTGGGATAAAACGTGTGCCAAATATTCAAAAGCCATTTTTGATTATTATTTTATTTTAATTTTTATATTGCTTAGGTGATTTCTTGATCTACTTTACTTTATTTAAACCTTAATAAAATTTCCTTAAATCCTTAAAATATAGTAGTGAATCCCATCCCAGATGGAAGGATTGCCAAAATGGATCTAAAGTTGCCTAATATAAAAAAAATTCTAGATTTCTTCAGCTTTTCAATATTTGGTTTGGTGTAGCAAAACACACCTGGACACGGCACAGTGATTCCAAAAACCAAAAACGTAACCAAAAATCGAAAAAATTCTTAAATTATTGAAAAAATCGTTACTCGGGGGCTTTAAGGTCGCTGTTAACGAATCTGATATTATTAAAAAAAATGGCGGATCCAATATGGCGGACAGAAAATCTATGAAGTACTTTAATTTAAATCGTTACTTGGGGGTTTTGAGGTCGCTGATTATGAATCTTATCTTATTTTTATGGAGAAAAAAATATGATGAATTCAGATTATTGGAGATGAAGTATAAAAAAATTTGAGTTTCAATGAAATTTATTATTCAAATAAAATTATTGCTGCAGAAAATATCAATTTAAAAAAAAATGGGGCAAGTTGGGGCAAATTTTCTTTTTTTGAAAGGAAACAGAAATATATTTACTTTTTAATTTTTAGTTTTTGAAAAATTTAACCTCTTAAAAGCGATATTACAAATGTTTCATAAAAAAATTATCAAAAAATTTCAATATATGTCTAGTATACTTTCAATTAACTTACGTGTAGCTGACAATTTCATGTCACAAATCTTAAATTCTCTAAAATTTCGAGAAATGAGACAGTTTCGAAGATTGCGTTCACTTGCGTTTGAAATACACCCACGAGGTGACGCACCGGACGCTTAGACCAAAACTGCTTCTAACGACCAGATGTGCACAATAGACCCTCAAAAAGCGTCGTTTCTAACAGTAGAATACCAACCCAACTATTTCAGGTATTAAAAGTTCCCAATTTAAACTATTTTTCCGGCTTTTGGCCACGATTTTGGCTTTTGCAACCACTATGCACCGCTAGTTGTTTATAAAAAGTCGATATTTTTATAAAAAGATCCTTTGACGGGTATTATTTCTTAATGTTTTGCAAAAGCTATAAAAGCTTTAAAATAGATAAAAACAATACAAAAAATATGTTTTAATATAATTTATCAATAATGATAACAATTATGATATTTTTCTATTTTAGTCCTAATAAAAGTTTCAATTAAAAATTAATTATACTTTAACATCATTATACGAGTACTTCAACAAAGAACATACAACATTCAAAGTTAATTCATTATAAGACAAAATGACATAATTCTCTAACAAAACATACAAGTGTAAAATTAGAAAAAAAAATTGTCGAGAATAATTAAAAATCACTTATTTTGCTATTTCAAAAGTAATGGAGTGTATTTCTATTAGTACATATTTATTTTCTATATGCATACTTAGGCCAAAAAATATATATATGTATAGTTATTAATGTTTTTTTTTTTTGTTCTTCTAAAATTAATAAAACATTTCTCGGTTTTTTTCTCAACTCGTCAGATACGAAATTATACAAAGAAAAATATATAAATAATTATAGTTTTTTAGAATACTATTCTCTAAGATTTTTCCGAAAATTTTATTCATCAAACCCCAACCGAAACCAAGATTATTTTAGTTGTTTGTTCTACTTAAAGGATTAGCTAACTAAGAGCATTCATAAACAATTTCCATTCAATAAATAGCAAATAAAATAACTAAAGCCGGCCTAAAAAAATACATACATAAATTCATACATTTATTTTATTTTTGTATAAATAAACAAGCAAATTAATTGCAGACTGTTAATGTTTTTTATCTCCACCTTCCATGGGAAATTTTTTTGTTACATAATTTTTGAAAATTTTATTCGATTATGTGTACATACCTACATATGTATGTACATTGGTACATGTGCACTCTTCATGTTTGTTTCTGAAATAATAAAGAATAAATTAAATTTAAAAAAATCTGCTTACTTCATACTTACATAAGTAACATTTAGTTGTTGTATTTTGTGTGAGGAAAACTCTTTTGTCGAAAATATTCCGAATGACTCTAGTCAACGCTGTCAAAAAGCGCACATTCTCCTGTACATACATGCATACAAGTAAAAAATATATGAATATACTAATGATGTTCATTAAACTTATCCGCACATACATGCATACATACACGTATTGTACATAGATACATTTGTACGAACAAATTTGCCTATAGTATATACATATTACATACATACATACATATACGAGTATATCATTTGTATTTAGTATATTCCCATTTATCTATTCATGCACGGATGTGCTTTGTGTGAACACACAGAGCGACAGTGTTAGCAAAAAACAACAACAACAACAACCACAACTAGCGTATCTAAAAGAAATCATCTGAAAACGAAAGCCCGAAACAACAATAAAAATAGCTCAGCATCGTTTTGTTTAGATGAAAATGAAATGAAAATATATGTATGTATGTATGTACATATGTATGTATAATATGCTATGTATGTATATATATACGTATGAATGTATTATGACAACGTAAAGTCACACATACAATTGTGTGTACATGCATACGCGCTCTGGATCCAAATATAAACTTTGTGGGGGAGATCATGTGACTTGACTCCGGACAGGCTGGCTCGCCGGTTGGCTTCTTTTCTGTAAGAAGTTGCACTTTCGCTAAATGATGAAAGGAGGCAGGCGACTGACAAAACAAAATATGGAGACACAAGCAATTGTAACAAGAAAAGGAGACATGTACCTACATGCATACATATACGTGTATATAAAAAATACACATTTCTGATTTTATTATTTTAATCGCATCTTTTGGTAGTTTTGGAAAAACCAGAAACTGATGGGGGATCACTTTCATGTTAAGGTAATATGCTCTCCGTAAATAAGCTTCAAAGGAGATATTTTCTAAAAATATTTTCTAGGAAATTGTCTAGCATAAAAATCTTGAGTATTTCTTGGGTAAATTTTTGTTTGGAAAGATCTCAACAAACGTTTTTAAAATAATATAATTTTTTTTCTTAATTTTTAACATATATATATGTATGTATGTATGAATACCTTATAAAACCATGCATTCGTGAATTCAAAAAATACGAAAAAAACCAATGAAATTCTTATATATCCAAGTTCCGAAGTGTAGTAAAAGTAAAATAATATACATATGCACATATTTTTTAACGAAAAAATTTTGATTTTGTCAACTGTGCCAACGCTATAAAAGAAAGTCATTTTTCCTTAAGTTATTATTTAAATTTAATTAATATTTCAGAAAAACTATTGTGTTATATTTTTAGTAACGAATCGTCAATAAAATTACAAATATTCATATATCCATTCATATGTACAAATATAAATATTTACGTAGGTATACCATAAGTAACTTTAATAATAAATGAAGCGCACATATGTCAGTCAATTTTTATTTCTCATGTACATACTCGTATATAGGGTAAGTGTACCAATGAGCGGATACCACCTACAAGTAACTGTACACTACTAAGATTTTTTACAAAAAAATAATAAATAAATAAGAAAACTAATAATAATTTTATATGAAAATGGATTCGAAGCAGGAATTAATTTATAATCTTATAACAAGTTTGATGTTTATATATTTTCCTCAGCGCCTTTGTTTAAAATAAATTACTTGGGTCGCCTGGTTAAAAGAGAGAAGAAAAAGGAAGGAAGGAACTACTTCTTCTAATATTGTAAATTAGAGGTGGTGGGGATCTACTCCTTCTTCTGGAAGGTCGTGGTGAGGTTCTGTTGCCCGCTTTTCAGATATATTGTTATTTATTGTTATTTATTGACATGTGGCGAGGATCTATTCCCTATCTAGAAATGTTGTTGTTGTAGCAGCAGTCATCCTCAGCGATAGCCCGAAGCTCGTCAGAAATTATCTGCTTATTTTTTGTTGAAATATAAACATAGTAATACAATAAATATATTTACATATTTCAAAGAAATTCTCTTAATTTTTAATAAAAAAAATTACTGTTTAATTTGTGCCTGCTTACTGTATTTTTATCATCCGTTCATTAAAAAACAAAAAACGTCCGCTAACTAGAGAAATACGACTTATTTTACAAGTGTGACTTTTACAAAATAAACCAAATAATATTTATAAAAATTGTCATTCATAGACGATTTAAAATTAATATCAAATGTTTTCACATAACTAGCAGTACGTATAGTACTAAAGAAAAGTGAGCATGAAGTTGAAAGAAAGTTAATCGCACGCTAGTTACCGTGCATTTACCCTAACATACATATACATACATATGTATATATGCAGTTTTTGTGAGCACGCACATTAATATTTCAACTATTTTATTATCGATTATTTAGTAAACCATCTGTTACAATTTCTTAAAGAAGCTTTTTGGACATGCATGCATACATACATATAATATGTGCATATGTGTATGTATGTATGTAAGTTTTTTTATAGACCAACTAAGGGTTTTTTCATAACCCAAAAACGATTTTTAGTATTTATTGTAACAACTGTTGTGGGCGCTTTACTTTTGACTACCTATGTATGTACATACAACTTTCCCTCAAATTAAAAAAAAATAAAAAAATAAAAATTTTAAATAAAATAATATTGCATAAATATTCGCATTTTATTTGAAATAACGTAATAATTTAAATAAATTGGTTTAAACAAAAATTTTTTAACTATTCATATTGAATAAAAAAATTGAAATTTATTGCTAGAAAAGCAAAATTGAAACTTTTTAATGAAAAAATATACACAAACATTCTATTTTCCTAATTTTTGTATTTCGTTTTTCACAATGACAATTTTGCAATAAATTCAGGTATTACTGATAGGTACATATACTTATATATATATGTATGTACATACATACGGTATATGCGAATATCTAGTAGCTACAGCATAGTATATAATATTATATATAATATTTATCTACATATTGCTTTATTGGCAGCATTCCAATTTTTAGGGACAAATAAAAACAACTCAGCAAACAAACAAATAAAGATACTTCAAGTTCATGATTTTCAGATGTCAAGTGGAAAGTGAAATACATATGTACATACCTATATATGTACATATGTGTTTGTTCATAAATGTACATACACACATACATATAAATACATACCTACTATGAATATATGGCTTTTTTAAATGTTAAATAGTACGAAAGTAAACAAATTGTATGTACATTTGGCATTTATCTACACATATATGTATATGTATGTATACAAATACATAGTTATGTATGTAGATGGCGACAAAAAATATGAACAATATAATAATCTGCTTAGCTACATAGTATAAATTTTCTTATTGTTATTTTCAATTATGTACATACATATGTAGTGTGAAGGAAAATTTCAAGTTCAAGATTTTTTTATTTTTATTTTAAACAGTGTTTTAGCACTAGAAATTATTAACAAAAATCGTGCTCGTTATACTGTTTTAAATTTCAAGAAAAATCTAATTAGATATTAATGAATTTTACTGCATATTATTAGATTAATATTAATATAAACGTTAATACCTACATACATACATATACATTATGCATTTACATTTGCAAATTCTCATTGAATAGGTTGCATTAATTGATTGTTTTGTTTATAAGCTGAAATTGTATTATTTTATATCTTTGTATATACATACATATGTACATATGTACATACATTTGGTACCGTTTACTTTCCATTTGAACAGCTGCAAGTCCTCTAAAATTAATACAAGTTGTCTGAATGTACTTATGTATGTATGTATATGCATACTATTTATAAGGGAGACACATTACCGTCATCGAGAAATGTACATAGATATATGTACCTAGTATGTAAATAAATAAATAAATGTAGGTTCTTGCTTTATTCACTATTTATTCACTAAATACATTTGTTTGTATGTATGTACTAAAAGATAGGAGAAATTTTAACAGGAGTATGCTTACATACATATGTAGGAATATCCCTATATGCCTCATTTTACCACTACTTTGAGAAAAGCTTTCAGGCTTCAATGCATATAGAATGCATATACATATATATCCTATACATATGCCATATAGTAGGTATGTACGTATGTAGTTTTGTTTTATTTAACTAATCCACGCAAGTAATTGAAAGCAAAGAATTTTTTATGTGGGCGGAACTGTATGTATGTGTGTGTATTTGGGCGTAGAATCCGTTTTTTTGGCATGCACATTGTGCAAGGCGCATTACTTATACAAACATAAATATGTCAACTGTTACGTACGTACATACACACATATTTTTGCACATTCACGTAACCCAACAAACCAAAAGTTTTTTCTTTTTATTTTTATTTTTTTTTTTTAATTTTACCAAGCGCCAATAACACGAAACACACTAAATCTCGTCGCTTAGAGCATTCCCCCTTCCGTTCTCTCTAATTTGGTAGCATTTACACGACAGGGAACTTTGAACAGCGGCTGTAGGAAAAGCACCAGCACCACTCGGTTAATAAAAAAAATGCAATAGTTTTTTAAACAGAATACTAAAATATTTAAAGAAACTACAAAGATGAGGTCCTAAGCAGACAGACTACAATGCTTAAGCTTAAAAAGTTAAACTGGAGCAAATATATGAAAGCGCCTCCATAACTACAATACTGATTAGCCCAGAACACTTGATAGTAAAATTTTCAACATTTAATAGGTGTTGCAGACTCAAGTAACAAACAGCTGTTTCAGACATGCTCGAACTTAGTTCTAGTACTGGGCCGAATTGTCGTAACTTTGAATATTTATGGTTCAGTAACTGATCTTCAGCTCACTTGATGAATGAAAAAAATTCGATACAACATGTATGAAAAAAGTTCAAAGAAAAGGACCAAGTTATTAGTATTAAAAAAATATATATGTATATAATGATTATAAATAAGAGAACATTTGGTATCAGATAGACTAACTTAAAAATTAAATATCCCAAAATCTTTCAAAATACCGTCTAACATTTCAAATTATGAAATTTGTCAAACGACGATTTATTACTACGAAATAACTTGATTATAGTTCCCTCTGTAAAATCAGAAAAAACTGTAATGCTCATTTACATACGTGTACATAAAAGTTTCGCCTCGGTTTCCAAGAGTTGGGTTTTGATAAGTGTGATGAATGCTGATATGTATGAATTTAGAATGTAGCACTTAGAAATTCGAGGAGAGAGAAGGCAAGGCGAAATTTTACCAACAATAAACATCTTGTGATTTCTCAATTTTTGTACCACTGCACAAAACTCAAAGAACAAAAACATTACAATTACAATTTATTTAAATAATTCAAAATTTTGGAAAATTTTTAAACAGCAAAGACCAAAAATGTCAGTTAGTAGTTCGAAAAGTTAAAGCTTTCATTGGTTTGTTTAACATTGTTCTCAATGTTTCATCTGTAAGGTGTCACATGAAACCTTTGAGTCAAAAGTCTTGAAGACTTTTTAAATCATATCGGTCCGTTAAATTTATCTATTGCTAGTGTGAAACTCATTGGCTTACTGGGTTATAAAGAGAGTGCATGACGAATTTTTATCTACACACATACATACATATTTATATACATTTGCGCCATGGGCTTTGTTATATACATACATACTATATACATACATATGTATATTCTTAACCGACCCTCCTAAAGCCAAATTAATAAGAATCTATATACATACATACATATGTACATACATAGGTACGAATAGCACACGCAATGTACCCTTTTAGCGTACGAGCCCCCAACAAAAATTGCAATCCACGAATCCACCAAGAGCTTATATTCGTATGTTGATCATAGCAGCTTGGCGTTGCTGCGTCGTGCTTTTGAAATACATACATACACATGTATATACACATATCCATATATATAGAATTGTATATAAACTCTCATTTCATTGCACCGTTATATATGAGCGAAGCCGTAAAAATGTGTGAGTGCAGCTGTTTCATTTGCCCATCGTTTCAACATTCGTTTCGTTCGTTTTCTGTTTGGCAGCTCTGGCTCGAAAGCATACGAAGCGAATGTTTGCCGGTGGCAATTGTTGTTGTTCTTGCAAATTCTCTGTTAACAAGAAATTTATGGACGTTGGCAACGTACGTGCCGGCAGGGGGGCTATTGTGGGAAAGTGCGCGTTTTCAATTGTACAAAAACGAAGTGAATAAAAAGCTGCTGAAGAAGTGCTACAGTTGAGGTTGAGGTTGAGGATAGAAAAATATTTTTGATCATTGTTAAGTTGTTCGTTGGATACTACGGTTGAAAAAGGTGAGCGCTCTTCCTGAAATGTTTTAAAATTTGTGAAAAATATAGGAAATAAAATTCAAGTGTTTATACATTGTATGTACATACATGCATATGCATATATTTAAACAATGAAATATACATAATTTGATATTTAACGTATTAAATCGAAAATCATAAAATTGTAGTTTGTGGCAGCGTATTACGGGAAAAGTGGAAATTTGCAAAGCGTTTTCCACATTACGCAACATCTTAAAATTTTTCCTTGAATTTTTGTGATACAAAATCTGTGGTTGGGTGGTAAAATACTTTCAGAAATTTTGAATATATATATTTAACTGGCTGCAATGAAGATCGCTACATGGGTGTGTGAGTCAGCGTATAATTTTTGTGATTTTTTTTTTTTTGTTTCTTTTGTTTAATAACCGGTTACCGGCTTTTTTGGCATATTTCCTTTTGGTCTTGCATTACTTTCATGGAAACTTTACGTGTTGCTGTGGTGGTGTTGCTTTCATACTTCTTTTGTTCAACGAAAGCTACAAAGTGAAGTAGGTACGTTAAAAAAAGACCAATTGAGCTGACTTTGAATTGAAAATGATCGTTAAATTTGTTTTATGATTTTTGTGCATTTTTCTTTTCCCGAAAATTGGGTACGTACCTACTTCTCATTAGTCACGTAGCCCCTTACGGCTCATTGGGAATTGTAATGTGCATGATCAGTACACTAAATTTCGTTAAATATACTATATAAGTATGGGTATTATATTAAATACAATAAAAAACAAGAACTGCAATAATACAATATATATATAAACATGTGTTTAAATAATAATTACTGCTGGGTGTTCCTTGTGTTTATATCTATTTTATGAAATAATTGCATTTGTTTAAAAAACGGGCGCTGGCTCCTCCCCATTATTTATTTTAATTATTAGTTTTCATGTATAGACATCCGTACATTATTATTTTTTGTACATACATACATATGAATGAGTAAAGGGAATTGTTCATATTGAACCCTTTTTTTATTGTTTGCGTTAATTCGCTGGTATTATATTTTAGTTGTTGATTTTTGAAAGTTGATACTTTGTTTATTATTTTTGGTCATATAATTCCGATTGAATTGCAAAATGAGTAATAATTTTTGTATTTAATGGGTTTTCTTATGACTACTCATATTAATACAAGCTTTTAAAAAGTCGTTAATGCAACGTAAAATATTCAAATTTATCTATCCAAATTAAAAAAGCAGGTTTTTTTTTATATATTTTATTTTATACATTTTATTTTATTTTTTTTTTTTTCATTTTTTTTTTTTTTTTTTTTTTTTTTTTTTTTTTAGTTTTATTTTTATTATTTACACTTAGGAATTTTAAGAAAACAAAGACGGATTACGTTATAAATTTCGTTCAACTGCAGTTTGATCTCTGGTTTTCATTTTATAAAAAAATTTAATAAGAAATCCTACTACATTTATATAACGTACGAGTATTATTTTCCCAATCTATGTTTGTTATATTATTGGAATCAATTTCAGCTTTCTTTTAACATTGACTACAAACATTAAAATATACATATGTACAGATATATGTATATGTATTTATTATAAAAAAAATCAGTAATGACTAAATGCAAAAAGTCATAACGAAATAAAAATTTGCATATGTATGTACATATACTATATAAGTTTTGTTAAATATCTACAGATGTATGTATGTTAGTTTAGTATCTGTATGTGAATACATACATACATAAGTCTGTGCTAAAATGGGCGTAGGTATATACATATATTGGTATTTCTACATAATGCAAATGTATAAATATGTATACTTGTCGACATACTACATATCTAGATAACAACCGGCTTTCTGGTTATTGTTTATTTCATCTTTTTTTGTTGTACTACTCTATGAGTAATAAAATATATGAATAAGCACAACAACTGAAAATTACTCATATTCGTCTGTAAAATATTGCCCAGTTTGATAATTGTCCAATTAAGACTATTAAAATTGTGTGAATGGAGGAACCAGCAGCAGCTATAACATTCCCCACAACACCGCTATTGACCCACATCATCAACTCGAGCCTTCTTTTGTATGTATTTGTTTTTCTTTTTGTCTATGTGAAAGCTCGTTAATGAGATTGATCATTCAATTGTGACGATTTAATACACGCTGCTAGCTTGAAATACAGACATATGTACATATGCACCTATATTTTTCCATTGGTTGGATAAGAGTTTCATATGTGCACATATATATAAGTGTATATGTATACAGATGAAAATCTATTCATTCATAGCAGTAAAATTGTGAAGAATTTAGTTATTTAGATATATATGTACATATGTAAACATAAAATTATACATACATGCATACAGTATTACAAGGGCGTACACTATGAAAAGCCTTAAAATCTTAATCTATTTTTTCCACAATTTTCAAATGCAATAAAAATAGGTACATCATTATTACTCCCGCATTTCAAGTTGTTTATTTGTAGTAATCAGTGATTTAATTCGAAGAGTTTTATTGGCTGTCAGCCATTTCAGTTATCTATCTGGATCTACATACATATATAGTTACTATAGGGTACGTAGGTACATCCAATTAAAACCGTTAAACCCGTACAAGTTTGTATTATTTTCTTTTTAGTTTCATTAAAAAAACAAAAGAAAAATACAATCAAATCCAATCATACTCACAACAAAACCACCCACCTACAAACATACATACTGTAAATAGGATTCTTGTAACTATAGTGACTTTAGGTTGCATAATCAACATTTAACCGTAATGTTGCTTACATATATATATCCGGGGGATGCTTCCATACAACTTTTTATATAAAACTATTGTTGCAACTTAAGTGCAGTTAATGGAAAAGTTCTATATTCGATGTATATGTGTGTATGTGTGTGCGCGCAATTCATTCATGTTATATAACCGTCCTACCCTAGATTATGCAATGTTGACCTAGTTTGTATTTAGTTAAAAGCGTACTAGTTTATTTAAGCTTTCGCCACTGGCACGATTGCTGGAAGCTCACTGCGAAAAGTAATGTTAGCATAACAGTCAGTATTACTGTTAATATTTTCAACATAGCAGTTAACATGAAATGTTAAATAAACGGCTGTCTAAGCTGCTATGGGCATACCCTTCTTAGAATGGTTATAAGAAAAATTAACTCCTATGAAATTAATCGTTTTCGATATTTTTTACTTTAAAATATTAAATTTTTTTTTTTTACAAATATTTCGATGTTATACATATAAGTAATTTAATTTTCTTTATTCATTTTGATTAGGTATTTATTTTGTTATGTTATTTATTTTTTTCTACCTTTTTTCCTTTGTTCTAGTTTTTTTGTACATTTTTATTAGTTTTTAACGGTTTTTACTTCCACTTTTCAATTTAAACCTTTGAAGAATGTTCTGTCATTGTTTTTTGGTAAAGATTTTTAGTTATTTAATAATTTTTTTAATTTAATAATTTACTTATGTATTATACTTAGTTTATAATTCGATATTAAACAATTTTTGGATGGCCTACGAAAAGTTTTATTTCATTTCTGATCTTTTTAATATTTTTATCAAAGGTTTTTTTTCGTTTTTTGTTTTTTGTTTTAATTTCTTTTTTGTTTTATCTTCTTTTTTTTCATTTCCTTTTTTTTAATTTCCTTTTTTTTTTTTAATTTCCTTTTTTTAATTTCCTTTTCTTTTAATATCCTTTTTTTTCAATTTCTTTCTTTTTTTCAATTACTTTTTTTTTTTTTTAATTTCCTTTTTTTTGTGTTAAAATCTGGCATTACCATAACAATGTGCATTTTCCACTAGTTTACTTTGTAGTCCTTCTGAATTCTATGTACACAAACTTTGTTAGTTTAATTCATAATAAACCACCGTGAAGTGCAGAGCCTTCCAAGCTACCCTATAGATTCAGTTTTGCATTAGTGTGAAGTGTACATAATCAAATATGTCATCAATTTACAGTATTGAGAATCTAGATAAATGGGGCTATGATACATGGCCGTTGCAGATGCGCAGTGTGCTGATTCATTGCGGAATTTGGAAAGCGGTAACTGAGGGAAATCCCACAGATGCGGACGAGTTAGCGAAATGGATTGAGAAGGATGAGAACGCGTTGGCAACGATTTTTTTGAGTGTCAAGTCCAATCAACTAAATTACATTAAGAAGTGCAGGACGTCAGCAGAAGCGTGGCGGAAGTTGCAAGAAGTGTACAAGCCGCAAGGATCGGTGCAGAGAGTGGGGTTATACAAGCAGCTTTTGAATAAGCGAATCCGTGAAGATGAAAATATGTTGAAGTTCATAAATTCATTTACTACAATAGCAAAAAAGTTGGCGGATAATGGAAATGCTTTACAGGATGAAATGTTAAGTAAAATTCTACTATCGAGTTTACCGACTTCGATGGAAAATTTCATCATAGCAGTAGAAAGGCGTGATAATCTACCGAAATTCAATTCATTGAAGCAGATGGTTCTAAAAGAAGGGGAGGAAAGGAAGCAGAAAAAGGACCCGAAAGAACAACAAGCGTATGTAGCACGAGAAAACGAGGGTGAGAAATCGCAGAAGTTCAAGGGAAAATGTTTTTCATGCGGTAAGAGAGAACATTGTGCGAATGAATGTAAAGAGAAACAGTATTCCGGAGTAATGAATGTTGCCGAATCTACAAATGCGCCAATTACTTTCAATGAATCAAGCTGGTATATAGATAGCGGCGCTACGTCTCACATGTGTAATAAGAGAGATATGTTTGTACAATATAACGACTGTGAAGAGAAAATTTATTTGGCATCAAATTCGTCAATTACAGCAAAAGGTAAAGGAGAAGTTCTACTTCAAACAAATAATAGAACAGTTCGTTTGAAAAATGTTTTATACGCACCTGATTTGAAGGCAAGTTTTATTTCCATAAGTAAAGCGGTCGAAAATGGTATGACTGTAAACTTTGAGAGTAATTATGGTTTAATCAAGAACAAGTATGGTGATGTTATTCTTAAAAGCGTTAGAAAACGTAATTTATATGTTGTTGAATTAAAGCAAGGAACTTTGTATGCGTTGAGTAACAGCGAAGTTTGGCACAACAGATACGGTCATCTGAATTATCAAAGTCTGCGTGAGTTGAACAGCAATAAGATGATACGAGGTTTGAAGCTTAATGTGACAACTGATCAAACATATTGCAATACCTGTGTGTTAGGTAAAGTAAATGCACTACCGTTTCCTCAAGTGTCGGATCGTAGAACAAAAAAAGTATTAGAACTTATACATTCTGATGTTTGTGGACCGATCAATGTTAAGTCCGTTGGAGGCGCACGACATTTTTTGACATTGATTGATGATAGATCGAGATATATATGTGTATATATTTTGAAAGAGAAGAGCGAAGTTTTTGAAAAGTTCAAATTGTACAAGAAATACGTAGAACACCAAACCGGTCGTAAAATTAAAGCGCTCAGAAGTGACAACGGCAGCGAATACGTTAACAGTGAGTTCGATAATTTTTTAAGAAAAAATGGTATACAGCACGAGTTAACAGAGCCGCATATACCACAACAGAATGGGGTTGCAGAACAGACGAATCGAAAACTGGTTGAAATGGCTCGTTGCATGATTTTGCATGCAAATGTGCATCAGAATTTGTGGGCAGAAGCTATTTCGACAGCTGCATATCTAACAAATAGAGCACCCACGAAGTGTATTAAAAACAAAACACCGTATGAAATTTGGTTTAAGAGAAAACCAACAGTAAAGCATTTGAAAACATTTGGTGCCTCTGCAGTTGCATTAGACAACGCAGCGAATGGCAAACAACTAGTTATGGTTGGTTATTCCCATGAAAGTAAAGCATATCGCTTATACGACAAGGAATCCAATAAGGTATTTATTAAACGAGATGCATCATTCAATGAAAACTTTGGTGATAAACAAGATGCACGTGATCACGTCAAACAGGCAAATGTTAACGTTGATTTCGAAGAATTACCAAGGTGCGAAGAAACTGGCAACGAAGAACATTTGACGTTCGGTATCATCACATAGGAGGAGGGCTCGTATGTAAATGATGGAGAAATTTAATTGTTATATTGCCCTACAAATCAGATATCAGAAAATAAAACATTTAAAGTGTACCCAACAAATGAATTTGATGTGATGTAAAAGTATTTTTTATTTGTAAAAGAAGCATTCACGTTGAGATGTGTTGAAATCTGGCATTATCATAACTACGTGCATATTCTTCTAGTTTACTTGTAGTAATTCTGAATTCTATGTACATAAACTGTTAGTTTAGTTCTCAATAAACCACCATGATGTACTTCATATCAAAATCAGACGCGTATGAATTTTTATGTTCTTAATTTAATTTTTTTTTTTAATAATTTTTAAAATTTTTTTTTAATAAATTTTTAAATTTTTTTTTTAATAATTTTGTTTTTATTAATTTTTAGTTAATTTTGTTTTTATTAATTTTTAGCTATTTTTTTTTTTTTATTACTTAAAACGATTTTTGTCGCTTTATTTTCAGTTGCACGTTTGGCTTCGAAAAATTGTAAATAAGTACTATTTTGTAACGATATTTTTATTGTTTTATTTTTCTTTTTTATTTATCTTTTTATTATGTTTTTTTTTATTATAATTATTTTTTTTATTATAATTATTATTTTTTTTATTATAATTATTATTGTTTTTTTTATTATAATTATCTGTTTTTTATTATAATTATCTTTTTTTTGTTATAATTATTATAATTTTGTTTTTATTATTATTTCATTATTAATATTATTGTTATTATTTTATTATTATTTCATTATTAATTATTATTATTATTTTATTTTTAGTTTTTTTTTTTTTGTTATTTTTATTTTAATTATTTTTTTATTAATATAATTATTAGTTTACTATAAATCTATAATATATTATTTTTTTATTATACTTTTTATTTCGGTATTATTAATATTTATTATTATTTTTTTATTTTTTAAAGTTTTTTTACTACTTTATATTTTTTGTATTTGTAAGGTTTGTATTATTTTATTGTTTCCATTATTTCTCTTATTACCATACTTTTAGTTTTCACTATTAAAATTATTTATCTTTTGTTTATTTACTTATTTTTTTAATATTTTGATTATTTTCAATACTTTTTTATATTTATAATTATTATTTTTTCATTAATTTTTTATATTTTTTACATGTTTGTGACATATCTATGGGGTTTTGAGTTCATTAAATACAAGTTGCAAATATTGCACTTAAATATACTATAATCTTGACTCATTCATTTTTCATACATATATTCTGTTATATGTATGTTTTCATATGTAGTAAGTTTATGAACGCACCTTTTTAAGTATATACTCGTATATACATAGTTCGGCATATCTACAACCCCTTCCTAAATTGCAATTTTTTTTTATGAGATAATGACAATTTTTATTACTGCTCCAGACATTCTTAAATTGGCAACATCCGTCTTTTTTCGGTTAATCAGGCAGTATGATATTAAGTAAGAATGTGCTTAAGTACACAGATACACACAGGCTTACAAATATTTGCACAAACGAATTTCGCAGATTTTTAGTTTGTATGTGTAAATCTCATATTTTCAAATTACTGTCATAAACACTTTATAACTGTAGTCAGTGCAGATTTATGAAAATCTACATATGTACATATGTATGTATGTATATATGTACATTTGTAATTGATTGAAATATTATTCAAAGAATTTTAAATGAGTAGGGAAATTTGCTGAGTAAAGTTTTCTTCGAATCATTAATTCGTTGTAAATCAGGGCATGGACTCTTTAAGATTAGAGGAAGGTAGTTTTGCCTGTAATGCTTGAGAATAAATAAAATTTTTATTGTATTTGTATCTCTACTATTAAGAAATCTTCAGCTAATTTCTCCTGTTCGAATGTTTCAATGTTAATATTCTACATATACTGAAGAAATGTAATTCTCTTGAGCTCCAAACCAGAGTTATGTTTAAAGAGTATTTATTATAAAATTACTCTCGCAACAATTTGAATAAATTCATTTAAAGGCAAATAATTAATTAGTTTCTCTCACTATTATTTAGCACACCTTAACTTTGTTAATGATCATGTTTGAAATATAATATCTACTTGCATACATATGTACATATGTATGTAGGTACTTACAAACTAAAGAGTATCTACAACAATTTTAAGTGCACTCTCCAAATTGACTTATCAAGAATTAGACGACAAAAGAATGGAGACATTTTAAATGTCTAACAAATATTTTTACATACATATATATGTACATATGTGTGTATAGTACATATCTAACTACTCTGATAACTTTTACGATTCGAGTTAATGATTAAATCTTTGCAAAAATATGAAATCAGTAACACACTTTTACCTTCGCCATCATCATCAACAGTCGTTGTTAATAAACCGGTGGTGTAGCAACGTTTATTGTTAACGGCGTTAAATTAATTTTGCACATACACTACATACATTTTAATTTTTTTGCGGTTTATTAAGTGCAGTCCGTACTTAACACAAAGTTGTGAAGTGATTTGTATTGTAATAAAGTGTAGAAATGTAATTTTGTATACACCTACATATGTATGTACATACACAGAAATACATATGTATGTACATACACAGATATACCTACATATGTATGGTACATATGTATATAGGCTAAACCGGCTAAAAGTGATTTTTGCAAATGTATTAAATTTTTATTTAAAGCGTTCGCTTTATAATAATTTGTGTTGATATACATACATATGTACATACCCACATATGTACATACGATTGTATAGGTATATCAATATGTAATTTTTTTTTGTTTCTTCCAATTTGGAAATTTTTGTAATTTACATTTAATAAAAGTCATGTCAATTACCTATAACATTGACTGTTGTGAACTTTCTTAATTATTCTAAGTTTTGTTGTGCGTTTTCAATATTTAATACACAAAGTTGAGGGTATTTGAACTGATATTTTTTTTGGCTAGACATTTAACATATAAAATCTATGTATTAAAGGAAAACGGTGAAAAATTTGTTAATTTTCTGTTTATATAATCTACCTTATTGGCCAACATAAAATTTTTACTGATAAATACTTATTTCTTTTTCCAAATTCAGACTGAATTTTTAACACGGTGTTGTTGTTGTTGAAGCTGGTAGGTTCGTTTAAACACCAAATTTTGAAGTAAATTAGTAATGCTTTTTATTTTTGTATACATACAAAAATTGTATCAGAATTTTAATGATTTTGTGAAAATTTATATTAAAAAAATACCATATAATGTGTGTGTGGTGAATATCTCCATATAAAAGTGCACTTCAACCTATTCTAACCCAGACATAAATATGTTATACATGTATATATATATTTTTGTACAACAAATTTGTCCACACTCTGTTTGTATTTGTATCTTTACCGACTGACCGGTTGACAGTACGTAACCCTTGGCAAACAGCAGCGAAAGCTTTTGACTCTGCAAGCGGATGCACTTGAGTTATCTTTAACATCATCACTCTTGTAAATTTTCCGACAATCAAGATGTTGGACATTAATTAAACAAAACTTAAAATACATACTTACACGTACATACACATATAAAAATATTCTTCCTTGTATGAATTTATAAGCACCGCCTTTTGTTTTTGTTTTGGTTGTCCAATCCTTATCAGCGTTGATAGCAAGTGGAGATATTTTTTTAGCAGGTTCTATTAAAGTTATATACATATGAATATATATATGTACTTTGCCAAATTAGCAAAAACAGTAAATGTATATAGGGATAGGGTATGTGGGCTAGTGAACGGACACCATGGGTTTGATAATGTTTTTTATGTATACCATATATAAACTTGTAGAAATTGTGGCTTTCTATATTCCTTTACCAATTTTTATTTTAATTGGTATTACAAAAAACGATAAACAAAATCCTTATTAAGTAACATCTTATTCAAAATATTTAGTTTTTTATTATAAATATTATGCATCTAACTACTTATGTATTTGTATGTCGAGCAAATCGAACTTGTTTCCTAGTCTGGTCCATTTTTAAATTTAATTTTCAAGTAAATCGAACCAGAAATATGATTTTTCGAATAGTTCGGTCTCTTGTCTACTACCCAGAGGGAAGAGTAGTCTTCTAGGCGAGGATCTACTGCCTCTCTGGAAATGTAATTGAGCATGAAGTTGAAAAAAGTGAATGGTTCGGTAACTAGCTCATTCACCCTATGTACATATCTACATGCATACGTGTATGTACATACATACATATACCATATATAAATCCATATGTCAGCTACACAATTACAATAAAAGGTGTGAATAATTATTTTTTCGCAAATAAGCGTTAACGAAAATTCCGCATGTACATATGTACGTATGCAACTGTAATCACGCTTAGCATTTGCACAAAAATATATACATACATATGTACATATATACAAGTTTACATAGGTATTAGTGTAGATAATATAATATTCTTTTCACCACACCTCCCAAGAGAACACTTCATTTTATTATAGCTAGAATTCATGTGTCAAATTGTACTTAAACAATGCTGAAAGGGTAATTGGTAATAAAAACTAATCAGCTGTTTTGACATATGAAATTTTTAAATCGTTAAACGCGCAAAATCTAAATTTATTTTTGATTAAATGATCAACTGATATGATAAAAGTAGAAAGTAGGTTGTGAAATCCGCCTTGAGGATTAAATTTCCCAAAAAAAAAATATAACTAAAATTTGTTTGTACACATATAATTCCAAATTTTATGCGCCAATCTCCTAAAATCGTTTCGTCAACAGAGCCTAATAAATAGTTTGATTTTTATTAAATTTTTAGACTGAAAAGTCATTTTTGATCTTATCAAATAATTCCTTGTGCCAAAATATTTCCTTTATTAAGCTTAATTACAATAAGCTAATTTTATTTGCAAACAGATTGAGAGCTATGATTTTGTATATCACTTACCCTAGCCACCTTTTTATGCACAAATATACAATATGTACATAGGTATGTGCATACATATTGTCGTGCAAGTGGTCACATAAAAACATTCAACATGGTAATTTTTCCAATGCAAACCATAGAAATGAGCATAATGAGCCTATTGAGAGTGCAAAATACTGTAGAGAGTGCACAGTGGTACTTCCCTCTGCCTTGTGTGTAAGCGCAGGCGCTAGGCAATGCAACGTTCAACAGCTGAAAAGCTAAAGGACTCTCAGCAAGAGTTTTGATTAAATTAGTAAAATAAATTTTTTTTTTGTTTTTTATTAAAAAAATATTTATTAAAATTATTTTAGAATTTTCCAACCATTCGAAAGTCCATAGCTTTCTATTTGTATTTTATTATTTTTATTAAAAAAAAACATATCCCTTATTCAGTCAACCCTCCGCTTGATATAAATTTATATACAAACATATGCATATATTATTATCCTGTGTGTGGTTTATTTGCTGTACTTGCTCTCTTCTGTTCGCGCTCTATATTCAGCTTTATAAACGTATAGCTGACATGCGTGTCGCACGACGTCTGCGTGTCATTGGACAGCACCAAAGGCAAGCAAGCATTTGCTGGCCGCCACCGCCGCCGTTAACCACAAATACAGATATCCACCATTTACCAGGACGTGATGTTTGAAAAAATATTCCACCTTTGCCTAGCTGATTCCTGGATCTCAAATTTAGTTCCTTTAAAAATTCCGAATGCGTTCGTCTGTCGTCGTCGGCAAATCACCAACCAGCCAGCCAGCACTTGTATAGTCAGTTTCTCGCTTTCGCTGTGCATATGTACAAAGCGACCAAATCAAATTACATTACCCAAATCATAGCTGTACACAGCAATAACTGAAGTATACTTTTGGGCGCGGCGGCCACAAATAAACGAATTTTTCATGATAGCGCGTCGTCGTCTACTCTTGTTGCAACGCCTGGCATGAAAACGGACGTGTAGTTTTTTGTAATAAAAAAAATAGTGTTTTCGCAAATATTCATATTATTAAAAACAAAATATTAAATCTGGAAAAAGTTGCAATTTATTTTGCAGGAAGTTTTGACTAGAGAAAAGAATTAGCAGAAATTGTATGCGGTTGAAGAGTGCAAAAAATATTCATTAGAAATTCTATTGAGAAATTAGAAATTCTACGAGAATTGTAACATCTGTAGAAAAGAAAAAAACAAAGTTTAATTAAGAATTAATTACAAATAATAAATTAATCTACAAAAACGCACAAACTATGTGAAAATAAGATATAGACATTTTTGGAAATTTTGGAAATTTTATAAAGCTAATAGATTTTAAGTGAAATATATCTACATTCATACATACATACATAAGCCAGACGTCCTTTCGCCATTAAGCAACGAAATCAAAGAAACTTTCAAACTTTTTACAAAAAAACAAAAGAAGAAAATAGTAATATACTTACTTGAAAAGAAATCTACAACTAACCCACCATCAACTCACTAAACTACGTACATACATACATACACGTATGTAACTACTACGGTCAGCTACAACCGGGCGTAAGAACGACTATAGCGGACAGTGAAAAAGCATCAGTTAAATCTGTTAAATGACAACGACAAATGCTTAAAATATAAAAAAAATATATAATGTGTACATATATACATGCATATGTACGTGTATAAGCATTTCTATAGCGGGATACGCCTATATTTTCTTTAATCGAATTACTACGTACATACATCTATACATATATAAACGGATTTGTACTTCATTTCGAACTTAAGCAATAGTTAAAGAAAATAAATATTTAACGAATTCTCTTAACAAATTTTTATGTACAAAATATACATACATACATATATACGAAGTACATGCATACATACATATATAAATCAAAGCTAAGTAGAGAAAAGATAGAATATACTCAAAAAATTAACGTATTGGCTTCAACTTACAATTTAATTAAAATAAATTAATGAAAAAAATAAATAAATAAATTGAATAATCAAACGCTGCAATTTTTGCGGTCTTTATAATTTAAAATATCAAAAAAAAAAGAAAAAAATTTAACTTTTGACCAACCAAAGTGGTGGTGAATCATCTTTAATAGACAAAAAGTAAACGAAACTTTGTGATTTAACCTTAAGCGAGGATAAGTGCAACAACCGTAATACATACAACTACAACAACAACAAATACCCACAACAACTGTAGGATATTTATTGAATTCTGCACATAAAACACACCAAAAAAAGAATAAAAATTATTAACTAAAAGTAGAGAGAGAGTAGCAAAAACGCATAAAAACTAGATAAAAAAGCAAACAAACCAACGAGATCCCACTGTTGTACAAAAGTAGTAGGAAAAAGTAAATCAAATCATAAAAGACAGTCTGCGATAATGGGTGGTTGTGCTTCGAAGGATAAGAAGGATACAGTGGTTGATGGGGATGCGGCTGCTGCTGCCACAGACAAGGCGGCCGAAAATGCCGAGGAAGGTGCTGCAAACACAACTGCAGAGCCTTCGGCCACTACGGCGAATGGCGATGCGATCAACAACGAAGGGTGTGTATCACATATTGAAGTCGTGTTTGCAAATTGTTGAAGAAGAAATTTGCAAAGCAATAAAATAATGAATTAGTATATTTTTGTTATTTCATGGGTTTACATCCATTTGTATAAATATTTATAATTTTTTTTATTTAGTTTTGGATAAAGTTTTTAACGAAAAATTAAAAAAAAAATGGTTTTAAATATATATATACATATACACGTATGTATAAATAGATTTATAAATAAAATAAATATAATTCAATTAAACTTTAAACAGTCGTCATAGAACTTTTTGCTTTGTCCGTTTTTACTATCAAAAACAATTTCACAAGCGCCTAAAAGTACTCTTTCGGCTAAGCGATTTTAGACACACACACACACACATACACACATCCATCCATACATACATACATACATAGTATATATACATATAATAATTGCCAATACGGAAACGCTGAAACAACGCCCGCTAAAAGGATCTATTAAATTAGTTTACAACATTTGTTCGAAGCAACAGTGAAATGAGTCACCACACAATTTGTGATTTAAAAATTTCGTGAAGTTTTGTCTATTTTTGGGTGGATACACAATGTAAATTCCGCAACTGTCATACACACATGCATATGCAGAGTTTAAAACCATTAGGGTAGTTCAAAGGAATTTCGCTTTGGGAAAAATTACCTTTTCTATACATATTTAATTGCGGATTGAGTGTCATAAAGAATTAAAAATTTGATTTTTTTTTGTTTGTTTGTTTTCTGTTTAACTTGGCTGTCAAAATCATTGAAAATTAATTGGCGCCCGGAAATGCGCAAATTTTCTGTTTCACACTTTTTTCGTATTAATTAAAAAAATAAAATCACAATTTCATAAACTGAAAAATAATTTTAACAATCACAGCCAAGGCAAATTCACACACGGTAATAGCAAGAATACAAAAACAAAAAGCATATGTATTTTGTTTGTGCTCTCAATGCATTTTATTGGTTCATATTGTCATGCATACTGAAATAGAAGAAGGGAGAACAAGCAATCATATGATGTGACAACTTCACCTTCTATAAATTCGCCTTGATCACGACGTTCAATATATGAAATGTCGTAGAAACTTCAACTTGTGGAATTCGCTTTGAGCTTGGCTTTTGCATGGAATCGCTTTATTTTTATATAATGTTAAAAAAATTAGGAAAATCAAAAAATATTTCCAGTAGAAATTTTATTGCGGTAGTCGCAGGAAATTTCAAAAACTCGGTAGTTTTGGTTCACCCTAATGTACATAAAATCCCTTTTGCAAACACATATATTTAAATGTGTGCGCGAATATTTCGAATTGGGGTAACTTAAAATAAAATAGGAGAGAAAATAGATACACATCACATTTTCCTCTTAACCGCCCTTAATTTGGACCGCATGCGTGACAACTATACATATGAACATGCCATTAAAGTCGGTTTGAGGCAGGACAAAAGCCGGTCGGTCGCGCGTTTTTTTTTTTTCTCTTTTCTATCTACTTACATTTATATATATATATATATAACTATATATTTGCGCTAGCCACAGACTACAAACCAAATGATGTGAACAATCGAAAGATATATTAAACTTTTTCCAAAAAATGTTTTTTAACTTCGCCTTGAAAATTTTTAAATATATAAAATAATTTTTTTTTTTGTTAAATAAATGCTTCAAATAAAATATTTATTTTTAATAATATTCTTAACAAAATTGCAAATAAAAGCTGAGAAAATGCGCTTGCTTATCAAAATTCGACCACTGTTAGTCCACCGAGCGCGTGTCGAGCATACCGCACTTGCTTGCTATACGGAGTGGTGCAAGTAATATACATTTGTGCATTTTTAAATAAAATATCTGATTTTATATGTGTATTTATATTAACGAATTGCATTACATTTTCTTTTTTTTTTCTTTTTTTTGATTTCAGAAAATTAAACATCATGGTTGACGCTGCAGTTCTTGCTAAATTGGAAGATGGTTTCGCCAAGTTGGCTGCCTCTGACTCCAAGTCATTGTTGAAGAAATACTTGACCAAGGAAGTGTTCGACAACTTGAAGAACAAGAAGACCCCCACTTTCGGCTCAACTTTGTTGGATGTCATTCAATCCGGTTTGGCCAATCACGATTCCGGTGTCGGTATCTATGCCCCTGACGCTGAGGCTTACACCGTCTTCGCTGAATTGTTCGATCCCATCATTGAGGATTACCATGGTGGTTTCAAGAAGACCGACAAACACCCCGCCAAGGACTTTGGTGATGTAAACTCGTTTGGAAATTTGGATCCCAACAATGAATTTGTTATTTCTACACGTGTGCGTTGCGGTCGCTCCATGGAGGGTTATCCATTCAACCCATGTCTATCCGAAGCCCAGTACAAGGAGATGGAAGAGAAGGTCTCGTCCACTTTGTCTGGTTTGGAGGGAGAGTTGAAGGGCAAATTCTACCCATTGACTGGCATGGAGAAATCAGTTCAACAACAATTGATCGATGATCATTTCTTGTTCAAGGAGGGTGATCGTTTCTTGCAAGCCGCCAACGCTTGCCGTTACTGGCCATCTGGTCGTGGTATTTACCACAACGACAACAAGACTTTCCTGGTGTGGTGCAATGAGGAAGATCATTTGCGTATCATCTCCATGCAAATGGGTGGTGATTTGGGAGAAGTTTTCCGTCGTCTGACCAATGCCGTCAATGAAATTGAGAAGCGTGTTCCATTCAGTCATGATGACCGTTTGGGCTTCTTGACTTTCTGCCCCACCAACTTGGGTACCACCATCCGTGCGTCTGTGCACATTAAATTGCCAAAATTGGCTGCAAACCTTGCCAAATTGGAAGAAGTTGCTGGCAAATACAACTTGCAAGTGCGCGGTACTCGCGGTGAACACACCGAGGCTGAGGGCGGTATCTACGATATCTCCAACAAGCGCCGTATGGGTCTCACCGAATACCAAGCCGTCAAGGAGATGTACGATGGCATCACTGAACTCATCAAGATCGAAAAGAGCATGTAAATTGCTACAATCGAAGAAGCGTAGCGTCATTTCGACTCATTATTATTATAATAGTACGTCGGAAGTTTATTTGTAGTCAAGCAGATGTTGTGTAGTTTAGTATGTATTGTGTAGAGGAAATAAAAAGGGTGCAGCAGTGACAGGTCCCGGCATTTTTTGAATAAATACTAATTGGGAAGCTGTCTTTGCTGCGTTCGTAAGAGATGCCTTCCTGGAGAAGAACAAAAACAACACCATCTACAACACTGCAACCACCAGAACACTATTTAACAATGAAAACACTCTATCCTTAAAAATGAAAACAACAGAAGAAGACGTCAAATGTTTGGACATTTTTTGTGAAACTGAAGATAAAAAAACACAAATAATTTATAATTTTAAGTCTTAAGTTTATAAAAAAAATAAACATTAAAAAATAAAACTTAAAAGAAAACCAAAAGCTTTTGAATATATGAGTTTGACTTCAATGTGAGATCCTAACCACTAGACCAAAAGAAAAAAATTGAAGAGGTTATAAGGTGCCGACTCCCAAGTTACGATGTACCGTCTTATAACTTCATAGGACCAGAAATAGTAATCGTTAGAATCGATACTTTTGGCTAACAATTTTGCAGACATCCTTTGCGGTACTAAATTCGAAAGTTAATATTATTAAGGGGGTACAAATCATGATCGCACCAGCTCTACTTTCGGCTTTGTCGTTAGTTCCATTAACGACTGCACGTCTAAAACACCGATCGATTTGATTACGATATCCATGTAGCTGGATGAATTCTCCAGTCCTGAATAAGTCGATCAGATTCAACCCATTTGGCCCGAGTTCGTTGACTTACGCTGAAGATGCATTTTTTCTCATCCTGTATCTCCCTTTATATCTCAACTCTACGCACCAGAGTTGACGCGGATTTTTTCTGGCCAAGGGCGAACTAACGTCGTTTAGGTCATTAGGTAGCTATGTATATCTCCCTTATGAACATTCGAGATAACAGCTTATTTTATCTTTTTATTCTTGCTCCGGTTTCGATTTTCAAATCACGTAGACATTTTTTACAATCTATAACTAAATTAGCGCAATAAACGCTGTCAAAATTAGTACATTTTGATCTAAGCGGCAAACGTGGTTATAACACTAACTAATAGAACATAGATGAAAACTTTGCAGTCCTTCAGGTTCTAAAAGCAATGCTTCTTTTAGTCTTTTTCTGTTTTGACAACAATTAAACCAGCAAATATAATTTTTAGTGGTTGGACTGTCAGCTAGTAATAAAGTCGTGTTCATGACAGGTGTGGATGTGGGATAACAATAAATTTAACTTTTTTACTTTTTTCATTCATATGGCATCATCGTCGGCCACATTTATTTCCAAATACAGCTCTGTAAGTTAAATTGTTCTACACGCTATATTGTTCTTTGATATTTCAGCGGTGTTAGCACGTGTTGGTTTTGGTTCCACGTTTATATTCGTGCAGTTTTTCTATAATTAAGTGACATAGAAGTGATCGAAATAATGGCTACAAATGAACAATTAATATCAGCACTTGTGCTAGAGTATTTAAAGAAAAGGGACAAGAACTTGGCTGAAGTTTTTCAACAAAAAACAAATGCGGTATGTTATTCATTCATTGAAATCTCGAGTTATGTAGCGATATTTATGTAAATATTTCTTCATAATTTAGGGTACTGTGGGTAAGGGTTTTCCGAAGTTGGAGCAGATAATTGAAACCTATCAACAAAGTCATAAGAAGAATGTGCCTGTTATTAAACCTGTAGCAGGTAACTCAAGTGATGATGATAGTTCATCAGACGAAGAAGAAGCGCCTACTCCACAGAGTAAGAAGCCAGTAGTTGCACTGACAAATGGTAAAGGTAATGCAGGTAAAGCCAAAGCACAGGAGTCTAGCTCAGAAGATAGTAGTTCTGACGAAGAAAGTGCGCCAGCTGTAAAGAAACCCGAGCTTAAAGCTAAAAAAGCGGAATCTTCCAGCGAAGATAGTTCTGAAGATGAGAAGCCTGCAGCCAAAACCAATGCTTCCAAACCTGCACAAAAGAAAGCTCAAGAGGTATGAAATATTTATATATGTATATTATATATACATATAATCAACATGAAAGTGATTAAAACAAAAATATTCTTTTTTATAGAGTTCTTCCAGTAATGATAGTTCCGATGATGAACCGCAAGTTAAAGCTCCAGCAAAGCCTGCTGCTGTAAGCAAGGCTGCACCGAAGAAAAAACAAGAATCCGATAGTGATGAAGATTCTGACAGCAGTGAAGAAGAAGCTAAGACTGCAAAAGCACCTGTGGTCAAACAAGTTGCTAAAAAAGAAGAATCGGAAGACAGTTCCGAAGATAGTGATAGTGACGAAGAAGAAAAGAAACCTGCGCCGAAAGCAGCACCTGGAAAGGTTGCTCCAGTGCAGAAGAAGAAGGATGATTCAGACAGCTCATCTGAGGAAAGCGAAGAAGAAGAAAACCCCGCCAAGATAGCTCCACCTAAAGTCAAGCCTGTTGCAAAGACAGCTAGCTCCTCTGACTCGGACAGTGAGGACGAAAAACCAAAAGCTGCCGCTGTAAAGAAACCCGTTGTAAAAGCAGCAGTTCCGGCTTCAAAAGCTGAATCGTCTAGTGAAGAAGATAGTTCTGACGAGGATGCTAAACCAGCTACCAAAAAGGTGGTTGCCAAGAAAGAATCCAGCTCAGAGGATAGTTCAAGTGATGAGGAAACAGCAGCTGTTGTACCAGCGGTTAAAAAGAACGTAGTTGCTGTTAAAGCTAAGAAGGGTTCGAGCAGTTCAGAAGACAGTTCATCAGAGGATGAAGCACCACCAGCTAAGAAACCAGCACTAGCCAAGGCAGTTGCTGCTCCCGCTAAAAAGAAGGACTCAAGTTCTGAAGATTCATCGTCCGACGATGAACCACCAGCAAAGAAACAAGCAGTTGGTGCGGTTAAAGCGGTTGCGGTAAGCAAGAAAGCTAAATCTTCGAGTGAAGACAGCGATTCCGATGATAGTGAAGAGGAAAAGGCTAAACCTAAACCAAAGGTTTTGGCACCAGCTAAAGCAAAAAAAGACGAAGAAAGCTCAGATGATGATGATGATGACGACGAGGAAGAAGAGAAGCCTAAACCAAAAGTTGGTGAAAAGCGAAAATTCGATGCCTCCTCTGCGGGCGGAAATCAGTCTAACAAAAATTATAGCAATTTCGTTAAAACCGGAGAAGGCAAGGTAATAGAAAAGAAAATATTAACAATTAATATAATAAAATGGAAAGCTTAAAAATTAATTGAGGTAAACGCAAGGTCCCAGGTTGAGTAAAGCTTTTAATACGTGTTCGAGTTCTTTTGAAAATATTAAATTTCTTAATAGGCACCCTAACAAAAAAACCAAACCAAAAAATAACGAGTTCTTAAAAGCATTAAAAATGGTGCTAACTAAGTAAGGACGGTTTCCAGGCAAAAAAAAAAAAAAAATTTTTGATATTCTGCTACCATGATATTAGTAAAAAAAAAAATAATCTAAGCATTCTGCAAGTTTTTATAAAGATCAACTCATCAATGCATTATAAATGAAATCACTTTTGAATTTCACCAAAAATCTTATTTATACTTGATTTGTAATAATTGAAAATTTCTAAAGCCACAGCAAAATGGGTTTTCATCTACACCAAGTTTTAATGGTAAACCGAAATTCAATGAGCAGAGAAAATCAAATGGTGAAGTAAGGAAAAATACGCCATTTAGAAGAGTGCGCGAGGAGGAGGTAGAGATAGATGAGCGTGTAAAAGATATGTCTTTCGAAGCAAAGGTAAGTGCCTCAAATGGTGTTTATACATATTTTGGGTGAAATGTACAACGAAACTGTTCTTGTCCAGTGAATATCGCGCAGCTGAAATAGGAATTCACAAATTATAAAAAAATCGGTATAAATTTATGTTTGAGGCACTTACTTATTTTCGATGGATTTATGCTTTAGACATAAAACCTCAATGCAATTTTTTTCAAAACTTTCCTTTTTTACATTCAGTCTTATCTCCGATTCTTGTGAAATTTTGAAACATTACAATACACAAATTTGTTGGAAAAAGTCTTTCGTTGAATTTTTGTATTGTAAATAAATTTTTTTTTTTTTGCAATAAATTGGCAATAAGACTGATATCAGAACAGTTACTGTTTAATGATTGCTGTTTTAATTTGGCTTTAATTAAAAAATAAATAATTTGTGTTTCCTTTTTCATGTGCAATCCATACTTGACTTTCTTCAACCAAAACGCAATATCAATTTGTGAACAAAATAGAGTGAAGGCGGAGACTTTAAAAACAGACGAGGTGGCGGCGGCGGCTTTGGTGGTCGCGGTGGTGGTGGTCGTGGCGGTCGAGGTGGCGGTGCCGGCGGCGACGGTGAAGGCGGCTTCAAGAAGTTTGGAGATAGAAAATCATTTGGCGGTTTTGAAAATGGTGGCGGCGGTCGCGGTGGTGGAGGACGTGGTGGTGGTCGTGGCGGTCGCGGTGGTGGCGATCGCGGCGGCAGAGGAGGATTTGGCGGTGGCGAACGCGGCGGTCGAGGTGGATTTGGCGGCGGCCGAGGTGGATTTGGTGGTGGCGAACGCGGCGGCCGAGGCGGTTTCGGTGGTGGTGGCGACCGTGGTCGCGGTGGTTTCGGCGGCAGAGGACGTGGCAATTTCGGAGGCGCGAATAAACCCTTCAATAAATCATTCGACTCATCAGGGTCACAAAACAAAAAGATCACATTCGACGATTAGGCGTTGAGAATGAGCAAACTATTTTAAGCTACACATTAGATAAAACAATTTCGTTTACATTTCACCGACAATTTTAAATTCTATTTGCGCATGTGTCTTTTTTGTTTTGACAAAATTTTGAACATTTATATTAATGCTTTCCAGAAAAATGCATATGGCTCGTGGGGTGACCGTGCGAATAAAGATTTGAAATATACACGTGGAAAATCATTCAAACACGAAAAAACTAAGAAGAAGCGTGGAAGCTATCGCGGGGGTCAAATTGACATGGGTGTGAACTCAATAAAATTTGAATAAGCTACCTTGCTTATATAATAACGTAAACGTTTATATAAACGTTAATTAATGTAAAACTTTAAGATATACATACATATAATTATAGCTTAGTTTAGGTATACAGAATACATCTGCATTGTACATAATTCTACAATATGTATGAATGTATGTTTTTTGATGTGACTATTAAATATGATTCACTAATGTGAATGAGAATGACTTAAGAAAATACATAAATATATATTTAATTACATAACTGTAATTGATCAATAATTTCTAGGATAGTTTTGGTACTATGTGGTGTCAAAATTATTTATTAGGATAACTTTAAGAACATTTTAAATCTGAATGCATATAACAAAAATATATTTATAAATGTACATTTGAACTCAGACGAAAAATTCTTGTATTTATTTGTTGAAAATGGAATGGATGGTTTGTACATGGTGATAGCAATTTTTCAGCTTTAGAATTAGTTTGTATCTATATTTTGGTAGTAAATACATACATACATACATAGGTATATGCTAATATTTCAAAGACCTGCTTTTAAGAAATTTAACTGTTTTTCGAAGTTTGAAAGCAGTCAGTTTTTTTTTACGAAACGCGTTTAGTGGCACATATCAACATCACTTTCCAATTATAGTTTCCGTAATTTCTTAATTTTTGTTTATTATAGACAATGTCAATGGAAAATCATTTGTTCGCCCTTATACGGTTAACTTCCCTAAAAAAAGTATAAACTGTCAATGAAAAATCATTGTGGCAATGGTATGGTCATTTGCCAAAGACAAAGCCATTAAAACTCGTTCAGTTACTTTCGCTGAATATCTGGCGACGCATGCGCATTGCTTTTTTCTGCTTGAAATTGCCATTTTGATTGCGCGTGCAAACGTACAATTTTGGTTATTGTTTTCAAACGCTTGTTTTTCCTCAATTTTTTAATGTTTTTCTTTTTTTTTACGCTGGCAAATCGTAATAATTTCAATATAACGGATTTCTTGTTGACAATTAGATAGTGTTTAATGAAGCCAATTGCTGTCGCTTCCATCAAAGTACTTACGACGAGCAGGTATGTATGAACGAACTGACATGCATACACACATATGTACATACATGTAGGTATATATGAATCTGAGTAGGTACTTGTGTGTATATGTATGTACGTGTATGTGCTCTGGTAAGTATTGTAGTTACGGGGGTCTAAGCCAAATTTGTAACAGTGATTTTAGCTGTTAACTTTTAGCGAGGGAAACTACATAAACGCTCGTAATGCTATCAACAAAATACATTTGTGCAGCATAACAAAAGAAAAGTTGTAAAACGTGTTGAAAATACAGTTAACATACATACATACATACATATGTATAAACAAACATATATACCACTGTATGTACATATACATATATATTGTGTAGTGGCAGACAAGTATCTTATCGTTTGCGTTAATTTGTTATACTAATAAGTATTTGATTCAATTTGCTCGCAAATAAAAAAAGATATCTGGAGTGCAATTACGTTGGGGCAGCAGCAGCAGCAACAACAACGACAACGGCAACTTTCTCATCATTCAACAAGTTGACAATGGTAACACAAATAATTTCAAATGCTTTACATACAATATTTATGTACATTTATATTGATAAAGATATGCACACGGAGCCATATACGAGTACATAAATGTATCTTATATTTATGTATGTATGGTTTTTGTTATGTTTACGAAGAAAATTTGAAAATCTTTGAACTTACGTTCAACAGTTGTTTAATTAATATTGACATACATACATCCATACATTAATATTTACTTACTTATACGAGTATACATATTTACGATAACAGCTAATGATATGAACACGGAGAAATATTTATTTTAATATTTTTTTTTTTTTGTTATTTTCTTCCTTAAGCTTGAAGACAGCTTTAATAACGACGAAGGGGTGTTGTGTTTCTATACTTTTCTCACGGAATCTCACCCAATCTGCTAGATAAGACCTTGTGTGCGTTATTAAGGAAGCCTAATCCCGGGCATTTTCATTGTCATTGAGCAGGCTGGAGAAGTGTTCCATATATTTTGGAAATCGGTGATCTGGGCACCTCTTTGGCTTCTATATGAGCATAATAACTGTGTTGTTGTTATTGTAAGACTTTTGTTGGAGACTGTTGTGAAATTGAGTGTTGTTGTAGCCGCAACATTATTTCCTAAAGTAGGAAGTGACAGTCATTGGCCGGATAAAAATCCGGGACGTTCCGCTATAAAAATCCGACTTTAGTGGGAACATTTGGATTTTAGTCGCCTCTTACGACAAGCATGCCTTTCCGCGTGAAAATTCTTGAACCCCTACCCCACAGGGGTATGAGAAAATTTGAGAAAATTCAAAGAAAAGTTATATTATATCAATATGTTTTAAAGGGCATGCAGAGGCAGTGTCAGTGTTATTCGGATCACTCGTGGCAGCTTGAGCTGTCGGTCTGTTCTTGTTGTTGTTGTTGTTGTTGTTGTTGTAGCGGTTCGCTAACCCCGCTTAGGACAGGCACCGCTGGACAGGACGGCGTACAGACAGGTGCTGAACGCCATTCACCA
Source organism: Ceratitis rosa (assembly GCA_037013455.1). Taxonomy (NCBI): domain Eukaryota; kingdom Metazoa; phylum Arthropoda; class Insecta; order Diptera; family Tephritidae; genus Ceratitis; species Ceratitis rosa. Next base: position 4,934,395 of record JAWMAG010000031.1, on the reverse strand, counting down.
GGAGTCAGTCAACACCTTCCTAGACTCCCTTCCAGTGAATGGCGTACTCGGAATCAAACCACCACCTATTGCAGACAGTGAGCTCGAGCTGTCTCGAGAGACCCGTGTTACACTAGCACAACTTAGATCTGGATATTGTAGCAGGTTAAACTCCTACATATCCAGACTCGACCCCAGCATACCCAACGTATGCCCTGCATGTGGAGAGTCCCCGCACGACACTAACCACCTCTTCACATGCCCCCTTAAACCTACCCATCTAACCCCCCTCTCCCTTTGGTCCAACCCTGTCGAAACAGCACGTTTCCTGGACCTTGCGTTAGATGACCTCGGCGACTTAGACTGATTATGCCTGCCCTAAGCGGGGTTAGCGAACCGCTGTTGGTCTGTAATAGGTGGTTGTTGAGTTCCGTGTACGCCATTCAAGGGAAGAGAGTTTTTGAAGGTGTCCACAAACCCTCGGCGAATGGCGTTTAAAGCCTGTCGGTATGCCATCTTGTTTTTGCCTGATGGGCCTAGGTGGTGGTTCAGGTTCTTATCCCGACAGTAGCATGCCAGCAGATATTGTTTACATAGCAAAACATTATGCATCTAAACTGGGTAGATGTTTCACAGTAGTAGTGCATGTAGTTCATGTTACAGTCTCAGGACGGAGTTCCTGCAAGCTTGCAGCTTTTTCAACTACGTCTCCCTAGTATCCGGCGGCCAGATCGGTGCGGCGGTGCACTTTGGTAGCAATTGCAGTCGTGTGCAGACTGAAGGAGTGCAGGTTGTACTCCCAATAATTTGTCATTGTCGGAACTCTTTCATCCAGCTGGGTAGGGGGACCGGTGCAGATTACTAAATCACAACCAATTCTGCATTTGTTGTGGTTGTCATCAACATTGAAAGATCTCAACCGAGACTTCATTAAGCTTTTCATTGGAATTAGATTTTACGCGGCGGTTTGCAGGTTCTATCCAAAGGGAAACCTATCATATATGTATATCGAGCCAGTTTCGTCAAGACCGTCGCTCGCGCGCAGCTGCACCTCTGGAGTGAAGTGAGACTTCAGTGAATTCTTAAACCGTAAAAGTTGAAGTGAGTTCACTAAAGCAAGCTGCATACGAAGCAGTAGCACTGCTGATACTGGTGATACTAAGCTAACTTGCTTAGCTATTACTTCCGATTACCAACTTTATGTTCTTTTATAAGTTGGAACGTTATATTGTAATACAGTTATTTTTATGTACAACACATGAGAGTGAAGATCCAAAAGATCGTGAAATAGAGCGACAGTAGTTATGTTGTCTTCGAAATGGGTATTTTTTTTTAATGAATAAAATATATTACAAATTTTCTAATGTCGCACAGTGTACGTATACATAGGTATATATTTACCAACATGCGTGCAAGTTAAATATAACGGTCTGTCAGTGTCCATTAAATTTTAAACATTGTTTACAGTTATGTAACAACCCACACCATTCATTATTTATCATCTTCACTTTCCATTCCCAGCATTCATTTCATTAAAACACAAAGAAAGAAAGAAAGAAATTAACAAATTACGTCTAAATTGGTATCGATATTAATTATTTTTCTCATTTCGACATGCATTTCGTTCACAAAAAACATATTTTCTTTATTAGAGCTCAGACAGCAGTTCTTTCTTCACCACTTTGCCATATTGAAATCAATTAGTGATCATACTTGTAAATTTAGCATGAAAAGATATATCTATACACGTATGTATAATGCCTTTGCTGTTAAATAGGAACTCTTCATAGTTGATTTTACCTTACACCTGCCTGATTTTGAATTGTCAAATAAGAAACGCTTTCCGTTTCATTGCACTGCTTCGTTATGTTTTGGTTAAAAAAATATAACAAAAATAAAAAAAGAATAAAAAATAATATAAATATAAAAAAAATTAAATTATTGTTAAAATTGTCGCGTACAAGGTGAAATTTTTGGAATGTAAATAGTGAATGCAGTACATATGTACATATTATTAGATAGATAACCCAGCAAACCAAAGGGCTTTAAAATAAATCAATCATTTAAAACCTACTTTTTAGTTGAAAACAGGAAATGATGATGATGAGCCTTACAAAAAGCTGCAGAGCATACTTATAAGGTGATCCCAGTCTCAGCGCACGTTAAAACCCGATATGGTATATTAACTTTGTTCCGAAACACGTAAAAAAGAACAGAGATACGTGTAGACCCGTCAAAATCTGTATCGATCGGGTACATTTAAATGGCCATTAATTTGTTGGAATAAGCCAGAAGCCCCTATAACATATATTAGGTCAAGTAAAAAGTTCGTTCGGTTTTTATCTAAGAGATGGCGTTAATGTCCATAGTACTAGTGTTACGTGTCGCATCATGTCATACTATACGGCGCTGAAAACGTGACTCAGTACTTTGTGAGCGCTCGTCAAAGATGGACACCAGCATAAAGAAAATTCGCTATATTTTACAATTTTTCTTCGATCAAGTCGAAAAAGCAGCCAAAGCGGCGGAAAAAATTTATTTAGTTTATGGGCCCGATACTGTAAACGAACGTGTAGCACAAAAGTGGTTTGCTAAGTTCCGTTCCGGTAATTTCGATGTCAAAGATGCACCACGAGTCGGGAGGCCTGTCGTCGAAAATTGCGATAAAATCATGGAAATAGTGGAAACAGACCGTCACGTGAGCACTTATTTAATTGCTGAGGAACTAAAGATAAGCCAGAAAACCGCTTGGAATCATTTGCATAACCTTCGATTCAAAAAGAAACTCGATGTTTGGGTGCCACACGAACTAACGCAAAAAAACATGATGGACCGAATTTCCATCTGCGAATCGCTGCTGAATCGCAACAAAATCGACCCATTTCTGAAGCGTTTGGTGACTGGCGATGAAAAGTGGATCTCTTACGACAACGTCAAGCGAAAACGGTCATGTTCGAAATGCGGTGAGCCGGCGGAAACAGTGGCCAAGCCAGTATTGACGGCCATAAAGGTTTTGCTGTGTATTTTGGTGGGATTGGCAGGGAATCATCTACTACGAGCTGCTCCCCTATGGCCAAACACTCAATTCGGCCCTCTACTGCCAACAACTAGACCGCTTGAAGGCAGCACTCATCCAGAAGAGGCCATCTTTGATCAACAGAGGCCGAATTGTGTTCCATCAGGACAACGCCAGGCCACACACGTCTTTGGTGACGCGCCAGAAGCTCCAGGAGCTCGGATAGGAGGTCCTAATGCACCCACCTTATAGTCCGGACCTGGCACCAAGTGATTATCATCTTTTCCTGTCCATAGCGAACGCGCTTAATGGTGAGAAGTTGGCCTCAAGAGAGGCCTGTGAAAATTGGCTCTCCGAGTTTTTTACCAATAGGGGCGCAGCCGTCCACGAGAGAGGTATAATAAAGTTGGCATCTTGTCGGCAACAGGTTTACGAACAAAACGGCGAATATTTGACTTAAATCGGTCAAATGTACACAAAGTTATAATATTTTGAAAAATCAATAAAAAAACCGAACGAACCTTTTACTTGACCTAATATGTATATCATTATCCATTTCCTGGTTTCAAAAGTACAGGACTGTATTTTGACATCTGTCAAGCCTAATCGTCGAACCAAAATGGTTTTGTTTTAGTTAAAAGTCAGGCATTTATGAAATTGGGTCCAACTACTCAAGCGATTTATAAAAGTTTAAAGACATTTTAAGAGACTGGATCGGCCTTTGCATTATCGTATTGTTCGTCCAACTTCAAATATCGCAGTGTAGCCGAAGACCCGAGGTATACGGTGTGGACGGCGATTTTTCTAACAAAATTTTCTTCAGCGAAGATAAAAATTTCTCACTCGGGGGATACGTAAATGAGCAAAATGGTCGCATTTAAGGCTTCGAGAAATTTCAGATGCAATGTTTTTGGTCGTAAAATTCGCCAGAAAATCATTTAAAAACGTAAGATTTCATTTTCTACACACATATATACAAATAAATATTGAGACCAAAAATTATCGAAATCGGAAAACTTCATTATATAGCCCCCTCCAATCAATTTTCATATATAAGAATTAATAATTAATTGATCCAAAAATCCAAAAATGAAATATTATAAATGTGATGAGGTCATAAAAGGTATAAAGATTTCGGCAAGGCTGAAGACAGCTCTTCTTTACTTTCATTATTGTATTTTCGATCATATTGAAAGACTGCACACCAAGTTTTCCCAGTGCTATTGCTCAAAACGAAAGAGGACTATCGTTTACAACTTAAGTGTCAAACAAACAAAACGGTACATAATAGTATACCTATGTTAATTGTTGTTTGTCTTCTTCCGGTTTACGTATTACAACGTCTTAAGTTGGTAAGCTGCACAGAAAGGGCTAAAAAAAGTCAACAAATTTTCAACAGAAATGTTTTATTACATTGTACATTGTAAAGCAGTTGTTGGCGCGGATAAAAAATGCAGAAGTGAGTATGTACATATATATATATATATATATGTATATGTTTAATGGAAGTATGCGTAATTTTTACTTTTACTCAGTGGCATTTAAATGTTTTATTGTTATCACATGATTCAGTTACTTAAAAATTATATATTTTTTTTTACTTATTGTTATTATCATGCGATTACGTACACGTATGTAAACGGTTTTTTGTGCTTTTTTTTTGGGCTTTTTTGTTACTTTAACTTAACGACGGTTAGTTTTTCAAAAAACAACAATTAATTTATAGTCACTGGCATTGCTGATAGAACTGGAAAATGAGGCGCCAGAAATTTTCAACTTCAATACACATATAGTATTTTAAAAATTTGTTTTTTTTTGTGTGTATGAACGTTAAGGTTGTTCAAATATATAATTAAAAATATTATTCGACAACTTTTTTAAATAAAAAATATATTTCTATTTTCATTCATTTTATGGTCTATGATACATTTGGGAGCATAAATTAAATTTTTTGTTGTGAAAACGTAAGCAAGTCTTAAGAATTGTCTTTTAAAGCACATAAGACGATATTTATTTAGTTTTACTTAGTATGTATGTATGTATGTATGTCGGACGCAGAAAGTTATCGGAATCATCATTTGAGAGAATGTTGTTACTAAAAAGATAATTCGACGCTGCAAATTTCGGAACTCTATATTTTATCATTTCAAAATATATTTAAAAAAAATACTAAAAATCAGGTAAAGATTTTTTTTAGCACATTTTGATTCGATTGTTTTAATTTTTAATTGATTATGCCACAGTTATGAAACTTTATTTATTTTTTTTTCAATTTCTCATTCAATTTTCGAAAGTTTTGAAAAAAATAAAGACCTTTTTTGTACAATAATCGATTTCTTTTTATGAATTCCCTCCCTGAAGTAGCAAAGTACGAAGCTTATTCGGGCAGCAAAACACTTAAAGACACAATTGAAACAAAAATTTGTTCAAAAATATTTTTGGAAAATAAATAGATTAATGAAATATGTGGAAAATCTATTTAAATTTTTTACTGAAATGATATTTATGATATATGTATGTAAAATAAATAAAATATAATATGAATTGGAAAAAATTTCGCTGTGATTATTATTCCATTGTTTTTATTTAAAGAAAATAAATTTAAAGGTGGCATTATCATTAATAAAAGTGCTTTAAAGGCTTTCACTGAGGCAATATTTTTTCAAAGTTGGTATATTTGACAGCTGTTACTTGATTTATACTCAGTTTGGTAGGTGATTGGAGCCACCTCCTTTATATATAATTGGCGTTTTGTAACCGCTTAAGTGATTTTCAGCCGAGCCCCTCCTCCAATTTGTGGTTTAGCGTCTTGATGTTTTTCCAACAAATGCACCTCCTTCACTACACTTCCACTCTAGTGAAAAATGCGCACAATGATAGATGTCGTATAGCGTGTACCGAAGGCGCTATTGGTGCTGTGTAGCAGAGTGAATCCTTTCGCCAACGTCCGCAACAATTGGAGCTGTGTCTATCCAATTTATGGAAGATTTTGTGGAAGGATCTTATTTTGTGAGATTTAATAATGAATTTTTGAAATATAATCTTCAATGGTCACAACATTAAATTATAGGCGTTTTATTTCTTCTTGAAAACCGCATGTCTGCAAAAGCACCCAAATGTATAGAAAAATTTAAATAAAATGATTTTTTTTCTTTTCTCTTTTTTTGAACTCAACAAATTTTAGTAAATTTATGAAATTTTCACTTTTTCTACCATTCAGTCGCGTGGGCAAACCAAATTATTTTTTTCCACCACCCTAACAAGCACACACACACACACCCACAATGTAGAAATTTTTATTGAGTATGAACGCATACATTCTTATAACACATACACTTGTACTTATTAAGTAAAAGAAGAAAATATAGTTCCTGTGGAAGAGAAAGAGCGCAAAACACAAAAACCTGCTAACTCAGACTCGGGCAAATTGCCAAATCATTAAGCCAGCAACGCCGGAGCAGCTGTTGGACAAGAACGGGCTGCAAATCACTGGCGAGTGCTTAAGAAATCGTTAACGATATTTTAACCGCCAGTCTAAGGTGAGCGCTCGACTTGTACGGTTCGTGTTTTTTCAAAAAACCCAAAAGCAACATTTTACTCCGCCGCCGTTCCTTTGCGCGCTTGAAACGGAATTCGAATTGGAATTTTTAACCATTAACACACACACCTTGGCTCAAAAGAGAAACGTATAAAGAAGAATCCAAGAAGAAAAAAGCTATTTACATACGTACATATGCACATACTACCAACGCACATGTGTGGTGTGTTTGAAGTGATCGTTAGTGAAAAGTGAATTTGAGAAATTTTTATGTAAATGTGCATATAATTATAATACCAATACATACATACAGATTTATTGATAATATAAAATCAATTTGAGAAAATCATTTACACTTAAGAAGCTTGCACCCTGCGTTTGTGACACCGTGTCTTCATATTTCTTGGAATTATCTACTAAATTTACCTACAGTAAAAAAAAAAGACGCGCACTACCCAAAATGGCATGCCGGTGCTTTTGGAGGAGCATAACCAATGTAAGTGACCTCATTAAAAAACGAACAGGGAGAAAATTGTGTAGAAAATGGATGATGATGGAAGATTCTCACTGTTCACTGTACATTGCAACCAACAACAACAGTTTTTTGTGTTGTATTGGTGCATGGCAGCCACATATTATGGCCATGAACATCATGCTTTCTGTTGCTGTTACTGTTGCCGTTGTTCTTGGCATTCGCGATGGTCTCTCCTTTTTCAATGGCAAACCTGTATCGCGCTTTGTAAAACAATTTCTGCTTAATATTTTATTTATGTGTTCTTTTATACTCGTCTACATGCATACATATGTATGTATATATGTACTATAAACACATATAAGTAATTGCCAATATTTACAAAAAACCATATATATTATGTTCTTAAAGAGAAAAATTCCTCCTCGTAATACAAAAATCTGTAAGAATCTGCGCTTTTTTCTGACGAGTATGAAAAATCTGAGGAAACATTTTCTTATATAGGTATATGTGCACTCACATACACGTACACGTATACTGAAAAAATGTGCATTATTTGAAAGGCAACTTTCTTATAGACATATATAAAGGCAAAAATGTTCATTATTAATGAATAATCTTTTTGTTTTTTGCTTGTTTAATTTTTCTTATACTTATTTTTTCCATCAACTTTGTGACTAACTTGCGGTTTCAGCATAAAAGAAACTAATTTACATTTTATGCGTATTCACTTTGTCCTACTTCAGTTAGAGCACAATAAGTTCGGGCTTATATTGTATATTAAAGGCTATAGGGTGTGTCCTTAGTTAATTTTTATCACATTTTTCATTAAGTACTAGCAGACCCGATCGCATATTGTTATAGCTTTCGGTATTGTGTTAAATTTTTATACTAATTAATATTGCAAAGAAGGATAAAAAATAATTAATAAAATTAATATAAATAAATCATAATTACGCATCATCCAAGCCAAAATATAAGTTTTTTGATTACATTATTGATCTAACTACTTATTTGTATTTGTGGTTGACTTCTTCACTGCTCAAAGTATTTCACGAAAATGACATATGAATGATCTAGACTTATTCACACTCAAGTTCAACATTTAAGAATATCTTGTAATTCGCAGTCGCAGAATAATAAAAATCTGAAGCGAACATATCTACGCACGATCTATGCTTACATCCGATTCATACTATCTTTTGTTAATCTTTCGGTGATCTCTTTGCCGTAAGAAAAAGTATTAACTTTGTTGCAGGACCATGGTCCATTTCCAGGGAACAGAAGTATTCCGTTTAGTCCTATCTTTCAACAAATTCAACCAAACCGCACATTTATTGAATTAAGAAAAGAATTTTCAGTAACAAGAACTATAAATACGATTTTTTTCCAATAGGTGGGTCTCTGGTCCACAATTGGTTCGTTTTTTATCTTTCCGAAAAGAAAAATTTTCAGTAAAATCTGCCAAATAGTCTCGGAGATTATAGAGAACAAATATACAAATGAACGTTCTGATACATATATATATATATATATAGATATAGACATAGATTTCTTTTTGTAATTCAGGCATTGATAAAATTTGCGTTAAATAAACTTTATTATATCTGTAAATACTTTACAAAACAAAAACAGTTTTATTTTTTATTTTTTTTTTTTTTAATTTTCGGCAGTTGATTTAAGCGAAGAAAGCATACAAATTAAATATATAAGGAAAGAATAATGAATTCAGCGAAAAATCTACTATTATTGGATCCTGAGTGGAAGCATGTCAATATCAAGCAATCTTCAGATAAAGCACATATGAAAGTAGTGGTAGATAGCTTATCTGAATATATGTATAAGAAAGTCAAAGCCTAAGTCGAACACTCCCAGATGTCCCTATTTTTTCAAGAGCTTAGTATATAATTTCCACAGCAGCAAAGAAGCTGTACGATTAGTAATTCAACGGAAAATGTGACATTTTAGCATTTAGGAAGAAATCGAAATTTTATTTTATTTATTCGGATTTGACCGAGCGGTTAGCATTGCGTACTGACATCCTGGTTCGTCCAGCATCTAAAATATTAGAAAATTAATTATTATAAATATTAGTAGGGAATGCCCTACGATGACATGAAAAAAAATTAAAAACTCGTCATCGTTCGGAGGCAGCGATTTACAGAACTTTCTTCTGCTTTCAAACAAGTGTTAGTTCGACACAATTCAATTTTCAATTCAATTTACACCAAGACATTTTTTCGCCCTCCTGAAAAAATTTTAATTTGGTTAAATACATTTTGGGCCACATACGAGTATACGTACATATCTTAAAAAGAAAAGTTTTTGCATGCATGCATACATATAATTGGCGCTTTATAACCGCTAAAGCGATTTTTCGGCCGAGCTCCTCCTCCAATTTGTAGCTTTGCGACTTGATGTTTTTTCAACAAAAGGGTGGGGATCTACAGTTTATACTAAGCCGCCTCCGAACGGCTGATGGTTTTTTTACGAGGAGCCTTTATTTCATGTCCTAAATACACTCGGAGGGGTGGACATTCCCTACCGAGGGGCGACCGCAATTAGAAAATTTAACTAAATTTTTTGTTTAAATTAATTTTCCATACCTTTTGGATGTTGCTGGCACTGGGATATGAACCCGAGCCTTCCGAATGTCAGTCCGCAATGCTAACCACTCGGCTATCGCGGCCGCCATGCTGCATGCATACATACTTACATTAATAAGAAGTTTAAGTACCCGCAAGATATTTACTTATAGAAATGATTCATTTCGATTAAATTTGATTGCGAGCCGAGAGATTAAGAAACTAGGTTAAACATATTCATGGAGAAAGAACAATATAAACTTGCAGTTGTATAATTCATACACATTTACATATAAATATTCATAAAGACAAGCTTACCAAGACAAAAATCTCTAGAAATATACAAACAGTTAAGCGTACAGGCGTGAAGCCCAACCCATTATCAATGGCTTTGAAGTGAATTTTCGGTGGTGAATAAAAAAAAAAACAAATAAGAAAACAAAAAACTCGCACAGAATTTTAGGTCAAACTCCGCTTGACGCTTAAGCGTTTGTGAGAGATTTCAGCAAAGTTGGTGTCAAGTGGCAATAATTACTAGCGTAATGCCAATGTCAGATCTAATGTTGAAACTTTCGTTTTGATATGAATGCAGCATTCGCTGGTTGTTTTGCTATTTTGTTGGGAAAATTTGTCGGGAAAATGAATATTAGCGGCGTCCTCTGACACATCATGAATTTGTATGTTTGTTTGTGGGTAGCAGTAAAAGCACGCAAACATCAATCTAAAATTTAAGGTATACATAATACTTTTAAACCTACATACATACGACATACAACAACAGAATGGACGTATGTATGCATTTACCATATATATATTCAACGAGTATTAGGCGCAAAGTGAAATTCCTGCTTAAGGCGTTTATAAAAGTAACTGGTTATTGGTTACAGAATTCCCACGACCATAAGAGTCAACGGTAAATAGAAATAGTCAAGCGTCTGCTTAGGCCTCATAGATACGTTTGTAAAAATTCTATGGTATATCTACACCATCTCCAGCTAACTCATGTTTAATCTTCTCAGCAATTATATGCACATCCAAACATAATTACGCTCATAAACGTTATCTGTCAGTAGCTATATTTATATATTTACTTTTTTTTGCTATTTCGAGAAAATATTTAAGAAATTATTGAATTGTTTATGTTGTCATCTGTGATTCCATCATGCGCCTTGCTGTTAAATGACCCAAACCGGTGTTATGAGAGCTATTAAGCCACATCAAATTGTGGTTATACCTATATGTTTGTGAAGCTCGAAAATGTTGATGAAAATTAAGTTAGTGAGTTTGTGTAAATATATAATATAAGCGAACAGATAGAGAAGAACTCTCTTATATTTGAGAAATAATTATTACAGCTATTTCTCTAAATTAAAGCATCTCATATCGCCGCGATAGCCGAGTGGTTAACATTGCGTCCTGCCATTTGAAAGTCCAGGGATCGAGCTTTGGTTGGAATTACCATACGGAAGTGGCCGAGTAAAGTTACAGGTCTCTCCATTTGTTGGAAAAACATCAAGACGCTTATTATAAATTGGAGGAGGAACTCGGCCGAAAATCTTTCCAATTATATTATATGTATATATATGACTTAGCGCAAATTAATAAATAATTAATTAAACCCTTAACAGCGTTTGCTCTAAGTAACTTCACCTAACTTAAAATGCACAGTCACACAGCACAAGCTTTTTCCAACAATTACCGATTTCAAAATAAAAGACTTAAGCAACGAACTCTTCTCAATTAGTTCTCATTTATACATGTTTTTGAAAACCTTTGTTTACTTGACTGAAAGATGAACTTTTTGATTCGCTCCACAACATAACCACAAATGGCAACTGAGAATAATATATATATATATATAAAAAAATTTAAATTTTATAAATAATCTTATAAAGTGTGATGACACTATTTTGAAGAATTTGGTGCCGCTGATAAGACGTTCGATTTCACGTTCATCTATATTTTTAAGAAATGGTTTTGAAAAATTATATGCCAGTTATTTGGTAAATAATATGCTTAGAATTTCGAAAGGATTGTTAAAAGTATTATATTACCCCATTCAATGTCAATTATAATAGAAAATTAGTTTGTATTGTACTATACTTCTCACCATATCATTATGCTGCATTCAATTTGTGTATGAAATGTAAACAAAACCCAGCTGTCATTCATAATATTGATCATTCACAATGCAATTTCTGTGAATTTGGTTTCAAATATTCACAAAATATTTAGACTTGCTGGAAGCTCATGCTCATGAAAAAAAAAACATTCAAGGCAAGTAAAGAATTTCGCTGACTAAAAATAACTAACTAAAATACGTAAATTGAATCTTTTATTATTTCATTTTTTCATGGTACAATAACTTCGGTTCGAAGTATGTAAGAAGGAAAAGAGGAAGACCCGTCAAAATGTGTAACATTCGGGTCAGAATATGGGAATATGGGAGTTAATATATAATCCTAAAATGAAATATCACAAATTTGATATGGTTATGGAAGGTGTAAAGAATACTAAAATTCGAAAAAGTGTAATTTTAATGGGTGAATCACAGGCGTATATACATATATACAAGTATTTTTGTGTTAATTTACAATGTTCTTTATTAATTTTCACACTTGATTGTATTATTAATAGTTTTTAATGTATTTTATAGCAAAACAAATACATTAATTAGTGACCATACTCACACATACATGTTTACATATACACAAACCTATATATATGTATATTCACACACACAGAGAGTTTTATGTAGAACAACAAATGGTCTGTTCTGCAATCGTTTAATAATCTTTAATCGTCTCCTTTGAATCTAGCAATACATGCACATACACATATATGTATACTCACATACAGACATATCAATTATTGTTGTTTGGCATTTATTTGTAACTGATTCAGTAGCGGTGAGTATTTAATTTTGATTGCCAATACAATTTTTACTTCCACTTGACCATATATGGGTCATCGACCTCAATCTAACGGTATTTGTCATTTTTCTATATACACATACACGTACATACTAACTATTATACATTGCACGAGTATCTTTTGGTGCGTTTGGTATGGTTAGTGGCTTTCATGTGTGTGTGTGTGTGTGTGTGGATTTGTAAACATACTTCTTAGTGACGTACTTACAGTGCAAGTGGTCATTTTGTGTTTTCTTTAATCCCGAAAACAACGAAAGTTATATGGAAATGCGTTTACTTGTTTTAAATATTTTTGAAAATATAAAAAAAATATATATTTGAAATGCTATTTTTCACTTTTATTAGTTTTAAAAAAGGAGAGTTAAGTGCCTGTCAGCCAGCTGTCAGTTATTAGTCAACTTCAATTACATGAAAAAAAGCTGTAATAAACTATGTCTTTATCTTACAAACATTTTTTTCTTTGCACCTTCAATCAAATATTGAAATCCCGAAACACTCAAACTTTCGGGTTACACACACCTCTCTAGGTTTATTGCGTTTGCTTTGACTCTTTGTATTTTCTATTTGTTCTATTTGTTTTATGTTTACTATTATATTCTCAAGTCTCAATTCTTTGCTCTTGTCTGTTCTTCTGTACAATGATAGCTGTGGTGTGTGTGTTTCCAACAAAGAGCTTAGGAATACAAGAAAGTCTTTAGTTTTCTAAGAATATTTTATGTATATACATACATATTCTACTACATATGGTGTGTATTCAATGGAGTGATAATTGACGCTCACGCGTAGATGACTTTTAGAGGCTCACATAATTCCACACGCACACATATACAAGTATGTACATTTGTACAATAAATAAACCACAAGCGCACAATGTGCTGGCGGTCAAAACGAAAAAAAAATCATTAATGGAAATACGTTTTAGACTGGCGTGCACTGCCGCCGAGCGTTAAATGAAAGAAAACCACAGACAAAATTGAAATTCATTTATGGTTTTATGCGCAATAAGAAGCAAATTCTGAAAAAGCATTCAATAAGTAATTTAATGAATCAATTTATATGTATTGCGGTAAGAAGTTAGTTGCTTGGGCGTTTAAGTATTAAAAAATGAATTAATTTGGCTGCCAAATTTTTTTTATATGTATGTCATCAGGTCAGTGTGTAAAAAAAAACGAAAGTGGTGTCTGCGGTGTTTTATTATGCGAATTTTTATTTGCAAATATTTTCTATTCCTTGCATTATCATAGAATGTTATATAATTTCATTAATTTTCACAATTTGACTAGGCAATATGGCCGGTGTTAGATAGGTTAGTTTGAACTGGATAACGCATCGAGTTTCACTTTGACTATATTACGTCCATAGTGTTGTCAGACACACTACGCTACACTCTTTCTTGTGTCTCTACTGTGAAGAGCATTGCTGTTCTTTTCGTAAAATGAAGAAGTCGTTTGGGCCCCTTTGGCCCTTTGGAGATTGAAGATCCTATAACCTTTCTGCGCCAAGTGTCTGCCGAATGCTGGACATTCTCACATTCCTTGCATTTCCAGTACTTTTTGTCCCAATAAGACATATATTAAAACCCTCCGTCAACAGTCCAACCAGCAGACCGAAATTCGACCCATTTGCCACTAGTAAAAACTTTGTAAGTTTAGCATCCTAAGTTTTGCACATAGATTTCACGTTTGGCAGCCCTTAGCTCGTTCCCAAAATCTATTCCCCTGTCGATGTAATATTACTTCTTTCGTTTGCCTCGCTTGCCTGAATGGAACTGGTAGGTTCCTTCCTTCATTCATTTTAGAACCATCATCCCGAAAAGTCAGGCGAGGGATTACGTAGTCTATTTCTACATTTACGGATAACGCTATACTACTGTACACGTAAGTTCTGATTTTCAACTGTTTAGAAGCGTATCAGTTAGGAATGTCCTGTTTTTAACTACTAGTATGCTGGTGGATGCTTAAAATTACATGTAGACGGAAGACTTTTCTCAGCATATCCAGTTATGTAATTTTGTGCATAGCTTACACCCTTCCACTTGCTATTCCTCTCAATTTGCAGGTACCTAAGGCTGGGTTACAGCTTTGGTTTGATCCAAACAGGAATTTTGTATTGCCCTGTGAATTAAAATTAAGTCTTACTAAAATAGCCCAGTTGTTAATGATTGTAAGTGTCTGATTCGCCAATGATCCGAGAGTTGCCAAACACTTACCGCCCGTGATGACTGAGATGTCCTCTGCAAGCATCGCAGCAGTTCCCCCTTAGGTCTTCCCCCGGCAATCCATTAACCGCAAAAGTCCAGAGTAGAGGTGAAAGCACTCCATACTGTCGAGTTCCTCTGTGCTCATTCCGCATCACCACGTTTAAGGAAAATGAATGGATGAAGAAAGAGTCTGCGGAATACTATCTCTGTCACCTTGTAATAGTCAATCGCAAGTTTTGAGCGCCTTGATCATTCGTCCTGTACTTGCGCTACATTCCAAAGTGAAAGACGGTGGCGAAAATATGGTTAACTTTTACCCTTGCAGGTGCCTAACATCAAACCACAATACTCAAAACCTTTTCCATGGCTATTCAACACTTTATCTCTACTCCAAACAAATGTTTACTGATCATTTTGCGTAGAGATGACTTAGGGTAGGCATCAACTTGTGTAGAGTATTTACAGGTGAATGGAAATGTGCTGCGTGTAAAATCTGCTTTGGACAAAATAAATATCACATTTCCACAATGTCACGCGTTCATGCCAACTTAAGCCAAGTCAATTCCCATAATTGCCATGAAGAACAAAAAACTCGCATACATTTCGAAAGTTGTTCAATAAAACTGATTTTGGCCACAAGAAAATTATTTTTTTTTTTTGTCCAATACTTATAACTCTTCTTTTTATCTTTACCGCTAGTGTTCATGTGTCGATTTGTATGTGTCGACTTTTCATTGTATAATTTTAATGTCTTTTAAAGCCATGAAATAAGCGTGGCAGTGAAAAAGGTTGCAGTCTTCGTAACTGATAATTATAATTATGACGATTAGCTCAAAAATAGAAAGTCTTAATCAGTAGAGTTAAGCAATAATGGTTCGTTTTACAATATTTGTTGGTCATTTTGATAAATGTGTGTACTTCAATATTAAGCAATAAAAAAAAAAAACAACAAAAACGATCAACAGAAAATGAAAAAATTTTGCTTGACAGGTTATTAACTCGATGACAGCTGGTAAGCAGTAAATGTCATTGCCCTTCGTTGCAGAATACAACTCGCTACCAGAAGAGCAACTAGTTGTACGGACAGCAATAGAAATGTATTTATATATTGTACGAGTATATGAACATACGAGTGCAATTTATTCGGCCAATCAAGTGCTATGCAAACGAGTCAAAAAACCATAGATCTATGTATTTATGTATGTATAAATGTATGTAAATGGAATCTGCAGCATAAAGCACTGTTTACATATCAACATTTCAATCAAGTTGAAAAACTTGTATATTAGAAGAAAGAGGTGTAGCAGAAAAGAAGAAGAAGAGTAAATTATAGTTGAAAAAAAAAATAAAAATAAAACTAAAAATCAAATACCGTTATGAGTCGCACCGTGGGCAGTAAGATGAAAGTGCCGGGTGTTGGCGAGAGTGATTCACACGGTAGGCCATTAAGTCATATATATGTATGTATATATAAATAACTACAACTATTTACATACAAATGCACAAATATACATACATATACGAGGTGTACTTACCATACATACATATATATTTGTGGCAGCATGTGCCGTTTTTATATATGTATGAAGCTACTAAATCATATCGACACGGACGCCACTAACGACTTTGCATACTTTATGTGCTTCATATACATATATGGATACATTAATATAATGTTTGTATGTTTATGCGGCAATTTCTCGGGCCAATGTAATAGCTAACTTGATTTTCTACATCATTAAGACTAAGGCAAAGGCTGTGCTGGGCTGGGCTGAGCTGGTTTGGTTATAAAAAGAATTGAATAATAGAATTTCGCTTTCATTTTTCCCCCCGAGACAGTAGGTAAATAAAATTTCTAATTACAACAAAAAGATTTAAATAAAACTTCAAGCAAATTTAGCAATTAATAAGATTTTTCCCTTCATTATTTCACTAAGCATGTACAGGTGAGAGAAAATGGAACATTAAACAAAAAGAGAAGAAAAATAAATCGAAAATAAAAGCAGAAATAATGAATAGTTTTAGCTGGCTACTCGCTGTGCGCTGCCGAGAAGAAAAGAAAGTTTGTCACTTAAGTCTTTCGTTTTGTACGTTTGCCCAAGACCGCATGCTACACACCGGATCACTTGTCAGTGCAACTGAGCGTGGTCAAACATACAGATGTATGTATTATATATATGTATGACAATTATCGTATCATTTGCATTCTATAAACAATGTAACTAGGTTTATAGAGGTTAGTGGAACGGCATGCAGCAAATATTTGCTGTCGCCTTACAAATTGATTGAATTGTCTCGTTGTATGTGCATATGTAAAGCTTGAATTTTCTATTTGCACTTGATTTTATTGGAGGAAAAAAGTGCCCAACTGACGCAGTATTTTTAAATTATATATAAAATAAAAAAGGAAATATTTTATTACACGCTTATTTTAAAAAGCAGTCACAATATTGATTTCTCTCGCTTTTAAGCCCACAAAAGGGTATGCAATCAGGTGTAGCCATCGTTAGCACGTCAAACAAATTTATAAAAATAAACACGTATTTGTAAAAAGTACATTTCTTTTCGCATAAATTCGTAATTAACAACTTCTAAAAGAGGAAATATATAGTGAAAGTGAATAAGCTTATACATAAATACATTTGTATGTGCATATGTATGTATGTATACATATACTTGTACACTTGCTAACTTGCTTTGACCTATAAACATTAAAGAAGTTTCAAATTGATTGCCATATATAATCAAAAAATCGCAAAACAAGTCCACTCTCTTCATTTTTGTAGATATATGTATGTACATACATGCTTACGTATACAAATGTATGATTATATGTAAGTGTGAGTATGTGTTGGTATGTATGGAAATAAAATTCGCGTTTTAACTTTCACACCAACTATTTTTTTTAGACAATGAAATCACTTAAGAGAAATAAAACTCAATTGAATGTTAATAAAAAACGAACTACAATAAAACTAAATACAAGCAAATTAATATATACAAAAATATGTATTCCCTACATGTATGTATGTATAATTTATGCATATTGTAACCAATAACAACTGTAGAATAGCAAAAAAAAGAAAAAAAGAAAGAAAAAACAGTTAGCAAATGAAAGTGAATTTACAAATGACTCAGGGATTTTCTTGCAACAGTTAAAGAAGGCAAAATACTCATTATGATTTGTAATTTTAATTGACATTTGGTCATGCTTACAAGTAAAAGTGTAATATTGCTTGTAATTAATGTTTTTTTTATATTCATATTAACATAAAGGTTGTCTGAACTTAGCCGGCTATCTATTACAGGGAAATTAATAGCGTTTTTTGCTCGATACTACATGTTTTAAATTTATAAGTGCAAAAAATAAAAAATAAAAATAGAAATGAAATTTCAATTAAGAAAAACGCGCGAGTTTTACTTTTGTATATTTGCGCGAGTATTTTTGCTAAGTTGGCAACGCGGTCATTTTACTTTTTGTACTCGGCATTGGCAGCACTAGCATATAACGAACTGGAAAATAACGGCTTAACTCGTGTGCTGTTTAATTACGGCAAATAAATTTTACAAAATAATCGTAAAAATATTGTATAATATAAAACATTATAATTAGAGTTATAAAAAGAGATGTTTTGATATAATATTAAGGCTATTCAAACATTGCTCGTTGCGTCACAATTTATAATTTATCGAATGTATCATTACTACAAACAAGTTGACTTGTCATTCGTTAAAAAAATTAAATAAGTAATGAAATTTTGTTATAATAAACTAATACATACATATATTTTATAAAAAAATCAGAATTTCTAATATTTGAAATTTATTAACCTACTAATTTTATGCTTTCAACGAGTTGATTAAAAAGTAGTTTTAATCATAAAAACTATGAGTCACTAGAAAATAGATTATTACATTAACGAGTATAATCTGAATACTTTTTTCCCAAAAAAATTACGTAAAGTAAAGAATAACATTACTATGTTTTGTAAAGAATAGTTTTTTAAAAACAGTATTGTTTTCACAATTTACGCGGGTTTCCAGTGAACTTATTCTAAGTTCTCTGTGTTTTCGTGCCTTATTTCACTGCCGAAAATGTTCAGTTTAATTTGGCCTCTGTTACTCGACTGCATGGAATTTTCTGCGGAAGGATTTGGAAGTGAAACCTTTCAAAACCTTTCGATATTTGAGCAAGCAAAGTTGCCATAGTTGGAGCGAAAAGTGACCGGAAAAGGTTAAGTTTTTAACGTATGGACCATTAACAGCACAGCCGCGGCCAACATTTACATAAATCAATCATTAAACATTAAATTATATCAATCGTGTTACGACGAAAATAAAGATTTCATAGATTTTTCGAAATTTTATCTGTTATTTTTTTTTTGTAATCAAATCCGAAAACTCTTAAAAAATCACTTTTAGAGTCGAATCGACAATACTCGTCGTACATCGTCGTGATTCGCTTGCCTTGCAAACATTATTATTTTTTATTTAAATTATGTATTACTATTATTACTCTCTATCATTCTTGAGTTATATGTTAGCTGTTGTTGCCTACATTTAGGATGATAGTTAAATGTTCCTAAATTTTTAAGCATCTTCCATTTATACAATTTTGGCTCTGAGTAATACAAAAAATGTTGCCTTCTTAATATACATATCTATGTATTTAAATAAATGATTTATATTTCAGATAACATTGGCCGTTGTTATTATCGCTTTAACCATGCAAATAGCGAATGCGTCGCTTTGGTCTAGCTACGATAGTGAAACGGCTGAAAAATGTAGGGGCGGCGTGGGCTTGAAATATTTGTCCGGCGATGCACTTACTGATTCACCAAATTGTTTGGGACCCAATAATTCACCCTATCCCAGGTAAGATGTTTAACAATTATTTAAAAGTTATAATTTGTCATTAAGTAATTTTCTTTGTTAATTTGATTTTACAACTATTTCTGTTTTTTTTTTTAGTATTATTATTATGTAGTTGTATTTATTCTATTTTTTAAACTTTTTTCCTCAACAGTGCGGCCGTGGCACGAACCTTCGCGAATTGGAACGGCAATGCCAGACGCGGACGTCAAAGTAAGTTCCCTTCAACACTGGATCCAGCGATAACAAAGAGTGCCTTACTACGAGCTTATGATGAAGTAAATAATGATCTACCCGCAAATAATCGCTTTGGTGAGTGCGAATTCACACAATTTGAAAAAATGAAACGGTTCTTATACTTTTTAAATTTATGCAGGACGTTCATTGTCGAATGCACCGATCGGTCAATGCAGAGAAACACCGTCTCGCTTGTGTAAAACTCGTTATAATACCACAGCACCTATGTATGGCGTTAGTTTAACATCTGGACAACCGGTTACTATTGTGCAAAAGTTCCCTGATCTTTTGCAACAAGTTGTATTCGAGGTTTGCGAGTAAGTCTGAATATCTATGTCAAATGATTTGAGTTTGAAACGGCACATAACCACTTACATATATTTTATCCCATTTGTTATACATAAGTTTTGTCATATAAGTTCTAAATTAAATCTATGTACCATATATATTATAAAATATATATGTTATTTTTATATTATATTTGTAAGCCTTTCGTTAAATTCAATTAAATTTTTGTTTAATTTTTAATTATATTAATTTTCAGATCTGGCGAATGTGATGTTGTCCGCGGTGAATGTACTCAGACTTACGTGCCGTACCTGTTTCTTGTTATACCTTTGGGTCCCGTTACACTGACTGGTCAGGATTATGTATTGGTTGAGAGCGGTTGCGTTTGTAAACCGAAATATTCAACGGGGGCAGCGCAAGAGCCAAATATGATACCGTAGTTATATGCCACAGCCAAATAAAAAAAATATTAATCTCTAAAATCTGATATACTGATACTTACAAATTTATATATAAAATAAAAAATAATTAGAAATGGACATTTGTAGGCATAAATAATGTAAAAGGAAATTTGAAACGAATTTTAGTGTTATTGAAACATTTTAATTTTATACACATACATACGTTTTAGTTGTATATTTAGTCACATTTGTACATATGGTATTTCGAAAAGTAAATTTATAGAGTTTTGCATATATACACAAATGTATGTATAAAAAATATTAAAAATTTAAAATATATTATATTTGCTACGAATGCCCATTTCTACTAACAAATAACAAACAATGATTCAACAAATTTTCTTGGTTGAAAACTTGCAATTGTTTATATTATAGTTAGTTGTTAAATATTTAATATAATATATAATTTGTATATTCATACATTTATGAATACATACATATGCACGAGTGTGTATACAATGATTTATGTTTATAAATGTATAATATGAAATTAGAACGAAGGCATTAAGTAAAATTTTGCATTTAAAAATTCATTCAATTAAGAAAATATAATATTATATTAAATGTTTAATTTATAAGTTTTAAAATGGTTTTTGTTTCTGGCGTTAATTATATGTATGTCTTCCTGTAACAGTATATCAGAAAAAATATACACACAAATAAATAATTTTAAGATTCACTATTTATTGTTTACTTATATAATTCGTAATGTAATTACTTTAAGTTAATATGATATTTACTAAAGCAAATTAAACAATACAAGACTTGCGAGCTATAAAAAAGGAAATTCTTATTTACATAAACAAGTGAGTGTACACTTGTGTATACTGCACTTATGTATGTATGTTTGCAAGCATACATATAATGATATGCGTATTTTTTGCAATGAAAGTATAAAATTTCATGAATGTATGTAGTTTAAAGATGAAGTTGTTGCATTTACGCACCCGAACTCTTGTAATAATACATTATTTAATAAAAAAACAATTAAACTACTTTAATAAATGAATTTCTTTTATGTGTGTACACCAAAATTTAACTGTAGCCTCTTCTCTTAAACTGGTAGTGTGAGTACCTAATTATATGATTTGTTGGTTCCTGTCATTAATCGTAATATGGTATTCATGATTTTTTGTTTTTATTTATGTATGTACTTTTTAATTTAGAAAAAATATGCCTCAAACCTGATTGCAGTGTAATTATTTAGCTTCCTGTACATTTGTAGGTGCATTATGGCATACCTTTTCCAATAAACATAACATTCACTAATATTCCTTTACCGTATTTTTATTTTCACAAAACTGATCAATATCGGTACGAGCATTTAATTTACAACTGAGCAATATAATAATTTACTGATGGATACCAATTTTCCAGCTTGAATTATATTAAAACTTCCTGTTCCTGTTTAATTTTGACGTTTCTTAACATATCCAACTTTACAGGGTTGCTCAGAATTATAATGCGTAACTTGTTTTTTTTTTTTAATTTTAGTAATTATTTGTGAATCATAACTTTTTACTCCTTAAATAATATATTTTCTCTTTCCACATTTATTACGGCATCACCAATCTTAATAAAAAACTATAAAAATGTTTATTGTGATTTTATTTCATCAACTTTCTCCCTTGTCTTTTCTTTTTCTTACAATAATATGGCAACGCTCATTTCGTTGAATTTTTTCGTTGCGTCGTCTCCATTTTGCAGTGCAGCAGGCCGCATTGAAAAAATTTTATTGTGCGAAAAAAGTTTATAGTTGATATAATAAAATAGAAATATGTGAAATTTTATCATTCAAGTTGTTAAAATATTTCAGCAAAGTTCATAATACAGAATTTGCAAGGTTTGAGGTTAATTTGTGTGTTTGAAAAGCAAATGTGGTTTTACTTACCCCCGCCTCTTATATTTTTCTGTTCTTAACGCTGTATTTTACGCTTGCCGCCGTGTGCGTATCTGAAGCCCCAGTTGCCGGGCGCAACTTCCGTGAAGCAGAAATAGCTAATTGAGGGCCTAATTAAGAACAAGGTATATAATTGCAATAAGTGAGTTAAATCCATCATTAAAGGAAATTGTTTAAAATTTGTCATGTTGAGAGGGTGTTTGTCGGTGGATATATAATAAATTGTAAGAATACACTCGGAACTGCTGAACGAAAAAAATACACAGCTCTAAAATGATGTTCACGGTAAGTAGTAACCATGTACTTAATTATAAAGATAATACTTAACTAAACTAATTTTCTTTAAAAATAAAGTAATAATACAATATTCATAGCATCTGGAAAATATTTTTTTCACCTCACAACAACATATTTAGTGATGGAAAAAAGTGGATGAAAGCTGATGTAGTTTATTTTTTAAAAAAACTTATCTGCAAATGTCAGTATATTGTTTTTAAAAAACACCCTTTTTATATAATTTTTTTTTGTAAAATAGATTTTTTTTTAATATTTTATGACAAATTTGTTAATAACGCTTATTTACAGGGCACTACTCAGCAGCAGGACACTCGCTTCAGCGACAAGGAGAAGAAATTAATGAAGCAAATGAAATTTGGCGACTGCCTAAATAAGCGTGTGGATATGTCTAAGGTGAAATTGGATGTATTGCGTCCATGGATAAGCAAAAAAATCACGGATATTTTACACATTGAAGACGATGTCGTCGTCGAATTTGTCTACAACCAATTGGAGGAAGAAAAGTTCCCGTGTCCAAAGAAAATGCAAATTAATATGACTGGCTTTTTAAATGGGAAAAATGCGCGGCAATTTATGGGTGAATTGTGGTCATTGTTACTATCAGCTCAAGAAAGTGAAAGTGGAATACCAGCCGAGTTTATTCAGCAAAAGAAAGATGAGATACTTAAGAGAGAAGAGCAACAACGTCAAAATGATCGTTCCCGTTCACGCGATAGGGATAGAGAAAGAGATCGTGATAGGGATAGGGATAATGAACGTGATCGAGATCGTGACAGTCGGCGCAGTGGTAGAGATCGTTCCAATGATGGCCAACGAGATGATATGATGAGTCAACGTGAGCAGCAGTTGCCGCCAAGCACATTACAAGCGATCGAGCAGGTTAGGTCACAATTATCAGCTAAATCTAGATCGAATTCGGCTGAAGAAACTAATTTAGGTAACATTTCCCAAAGCAAGCATAATGAGGGGGGTGGTGCAGCTAGTGCGAATGCTGCAGCAGCAGCAGCAGCTGCAGCTATACTACGCGATCGTTCCAGGTCACCAAATGCTAATGCTAGAACAGCAGCTGCAGAAGCGGCAGCATCGAAAATACGTAACCGATCACCACGTAAACGCTCCAGAGAGAGATCAACAACACGAAAATCTTCACGTGAACGCAACTCTTCGCCGCAACGACGTCGAAATTCACCGAGAGATAGACGGCGATCCTCACGATCACCAAGGCGAAGATCACCTGGCGGAGACCGACGTCGTCGCCGTAGTACTCGTAGCCGTTCCGGAGATCGTAGTGTAAGACGAGCTTCAAGTAAGAAACGTCAGATATCACGTTCACTTTCACCTCAAAAACGTCAAAGCCCAAAACCAAGAGGTCGCCGTTCCAAAGATAGACGGTCAAGATCAAGATCACGTTCACGTTCAAAGTCGCCCATAAAGCGCAAGACATCACCAGCGCTAAATCGAAATTCAAAAACTACAAATTCGTCACCCTATCGTAAGCGTTCAGTTTCACGACACTCCAATCCAAATACACCAGTTAATGGACATGAAGACGGGGGTAATGCTAAAAAGCGTGATGGAAGAAAACGTTCGCCGTCCCCAAATCCTAGTGAAAGCTCCCGTGCATCACCTGCAGAAAATAGAGCAGCAGCTCGCAAACAATCCAAAGGCCGTTCTCGTTCAAGGTGAATTTTATACAAATATAAGAACTGTAGTATAAAGAAAGAATTTATTTTCAACACGTAAGCACTTGTTTATTATAACATTGTAAGTATTATTGTAGTGTGGTACAAGGTTTAATGAAAAAAGGGAGCTGCAAGGTAAACGACGCTATCCCGACATCATAATCTTAGGCTGCAACTTGCTTACATATGTACATATATCTAGTAAACCGTTTTATAGCAATTGAAAGCGGAATATTTTTAAAAATTTATAAAACTGTTATTGTTAAATTTCAATAAAAATATAAAATGATTTGTGTGATTTCTAAAACGTAAGTATACATAAGAAAAATTAAAAAAAAAATTATGGGTGGAATCCAATATTTTAAAATTTTATTATTTTAAGTTTTATATATATGTTCATAGTTCATTTCTATACTAATCGTGTTCTGCTCTACAATGAAATAATAATAGTAATAATGTTGTATTTTGAACAGGTCTGCAAGCAAAAGATCAGTAAGAGGCGCTGCTTCTTCGCGATCACGTACGAGGTCATCATCACGATCCTCTAGAGCATCAGTACGCTCAAATAAAAAAGCTATACGACGTTCAAGCTCTCGAAATACGAGCCTTTCCCCGTCACCTGAACGTAAAGAGGAATTTGAAATACGCCGTAATAAGAATAGTGTACAAAAGAAGCGACATTATCGACACAATCGTGATTCATCTGCAAGTTCCATTGACAGAGATCGCGATCGTGAACGAGACGGTGGCCGTAGAATGATGGGTGACAACAGGGGTAGGCGAGGAGACATGCCCGGCAGACGATTCTCGCCACACAATCGTAGTCCGCGTAATGATGGAGGCGGTGGCGATCGTGGAGGCGGTGGTCGCAATCAACGCTCGCGATCTCGGCGTCGTTCCAAATCTCGTAACCGTTCCAGGTCCCGTAATCGATCTCGTTCACCAATGCGACGTTCCCGTTCTCCGCGACGGTAGGTTGTTTTTTTGTAGTAGTAGTTTGTAGCGGATCTTACAATAACTTTTTTCTTGAATTTGAAGGACAAAATTTATTTTGCTCTTGGAAATTTGTATAATTTTAATTTATATTATATTTTGTATTCTTTCAGTTTCAATCGCCGTCGTTCGCCGATGATGCATTTCCGCGGACGAGGTGGTGGAAATAATCGCGGTCGCATGAACTTCTGGCGTCGCAGTCCCAGCTGGAATCGTGGCGGCGGAGGCGGTGGTGGGGGCGGACGCTTTGATCGACGTTTCTCACCTCAACGCAGATTCTCGCGTGAGCGCGATCGTCGCATGTCTCCAATGCAAAACCAATTTCGTAAATTTTCACCTCAGAGGCGATTCTCGCCACCACAAAATATGCAGTACCAAAGACGGTCCAGAGAACGGCGATTCAGTCCGGGTCCACGAGATCGTCGACCATCATCGCCAATACGCGACAATTCTCGTGATCGCGGTGGTGGCGGTAACAATTTCAATCGGTGGGATCAAAACAATCGCAATGTTCCAAAACCCAAATCTAGATCTTCAAGTTCGAATTGGGAATTGGACGATGAACAGGAGCCCCAAGGAGCTGCACGCCAATCCAGCGTAGCTAAAGAAACTAGTCCAATTAAAAACAACGGTGACCGTTCACGGAGTATTCGACGTTCGCGAGATAGGAGCGATGGCGATTCTAGCCAGTCGTCTGAAAAAATTCCAAAAGCTCGTGAAAGTTCGGGTAAGGCACCGAATTGAATAGAAAGTGTCAAATGCAAATCTTATTTCATGATGTTTTTTTTTTTTCAGGACGTCGTTCATCTGTTGAATATACAGGTCCTTCGGTGAAAACCATTGACCTATCCAAAGAGGAACGTAGTGAATATCGCAAATCTAAGGCAGAATCTGCTCAAAGAGAATCAACCCAAGTCAAGAAACAAGCACCCACAGCAGTTGCTTGCGCTGCTGCTCCAACCGTACGCAATGAGAAATTACGAACTAGGTACAGCTCGAGTTTGTCTCGCACACCGTCACCGTTTTTGAAGCCTCACGAACGTGAAAAACTGCAGACGAACTCGGCAAAGAAGCCGCAGGAGAAGATGCCTCAAAAAAGCCATAAAGAAAGTTATTCATCCTCTTCGGATAGTTCTGGCGATAGTGATGACAGTGAAGATGAGGAGGAACGTGATGCGATAGAAAAGGCTAAAGAGTCGAAGATGAAGAGTAGAGAATTAAATACTAAATCGAAGAGGCGCATGTCAGTAACAAGTGAAGAGGAATCCGATGATGATAGTGAGGATGAAAAAACCAAGAAAAAGTCGAATTCAAAAGGCTCGATCAAGGGTCTGGCAGGCATAGAGCTATCTGTAAGTGGCAAGGCAGGGCGTAAAGAAAAAGTCACACCCGCTGAAGATAGTCGAGAAGATAAAAATGAACTACCAGGTATTCGCGGCAAAGGCAAACTACTTAATGATGTACCAGAAGTAAGTGTTCAAAGTAGTTCGAAGGGACATAAGAAATTGCCTGAGAAAAATCCAATAAGAGACAATGATTCATCCAATTCAAGCGATGATTCAGACAAAGAAGATTCAGAAAGTAAATTAACTGAAACTAAATCGAAACAAGCGGCTTCCCGCAAGCGCACAGCGTCTGTTTCCGGTTTGAAAAAGTCTAAACGCGTCTCCTCAGACTCCGATGATGAACAAGTTTCAAAGAAGAAACGTAAGAAGGCAAAGAAAACATCCAAACGAAACTCAGATGATGATAGCTCTTCGGACTCTGAGGCTGAGGCATCATCGAAGAAGAAAAAGCATAAGAAGCATAAAAAACACAGCAAGAAAAGTAAGAAACACAAAAAACACAAGAGGAAGAACAAAAAAGCTGACAGCTCCTCAAGCAGCGACGAAGAAGAAGAAATTCGGGAACGCGTCGGCAAGGCCACATCAGCGTCTTTACTGCTCGGTGGAGTTAACGAGGATTTAGAGAAACAATTGCGTGAAAGAGCTTTGAAATCGATGAAGAAGAATGAGTAAAGACATGTAAGAATGAATGAATTACCATTTATAGGCAGACAGACAGATGTGCCGTAATGACTGGATACATAACTGTATGATGCTCCACATTTCATCAATTTTAATATTTTTACGTGCTCCACAAAATAATTTAGTTTTTAATCCATACATCTTTAGTACTGAACATATTTAGTTGGATTATGCCAGAGATTTCCCGCCTCTGCGATCCCAGATAATCTTATTGTTCCAATTTTCAATGCAATCACAATTCATCATGGAACAGCTATGTAGTTGTTTACAAAATATAATATTTATCATCGCATGCTAAGGAATTTGTAACATACATACATACATACTTATATATATTTAATTTTGTTGTAGCAGCAAAATGAGCAGTTCAAACAGATTTGGATGTCCTTCCTGAGCAGAGAGTTACATAGTGTAACACCAGGATATTTGAATGCTATAAAAAATAAAAAAATAAACGTTTAATTTGAGTGTTGTCAACACATTCTTGATTGATTTGAAATTTAGGTTCTATTATTTAAGTAGATATTATATTATATAATGCATTCATGTTTGTCAACTTAAAGAAACAAACAAATAAAGGTAACTACTACAGAAAGACTATTCTTTGCTAATGCGGATGAAATGGTTAGAGAGTTAAGAGGTTCCTTAATTGGGCTCCGTTCGACAAGGACGAAAGAGGGAAGAACGCAAATTTGACGTTGCTTTTTGGTAGGAGAAAAGAAAGACTCCGTCGCAGAACACTGCTGTTGTGACCGCAAAATTTGTTTTCGTTTTACATTGCGGAAGTGACAGTCCTTTACTTCTTCCTTATTGGCGTTGGCACCGCTTACACGATTATAGCCGAATCAATATAGGAGCATCATTCTTCTCTTGTTTTCGCTGCCTGGCGCCAGTCGGAAATGCCAAGTGAACCCAGGTCATTCTCCACTTGATCCTTCCAACGGAGTGGAGGTCTTTCCATTCCTCTGCGGGTACTGCATCAAATACTTTCAAAGCTGGAGTGCTTTCATCCATTCGGACGACATGGCCTAGCCAGCGTATCCGCTGTCTCTTCATTCGCTGAACTATGTCAATACTTTCAAAGCTGGAGTGCTTTCATCCATTCGGACGACATGGCCTAGCCAGCGTAGCCGCTGTCTCTTCATTCGCTGAACTATGTCAATATCATCGTATAGCTCGTACAGCTCATCGTTCAATCGTCTGCGGTATTCGCCGTTACCAATGCGCAAAAGACCATAAAACGTTCGCAAAACTTTTCTCTCGAAGACTCCTAGAGCCGACTCATCAGATGTTGACATCGTCCACGCTTCTGCGCCATATAGTAGAACCGGTATGATGAGCGACTTGTAGAGAGTGACTTGCCGAGAGAGGACTTTACTTTTCAATTGCCTACTCAGTCCAAAGTAGCACCTGTTGGCAAGAGTGATTCTGCGTTGCATTTTAGTGACAGTCCTTAGCCGGATAAATATCCGGGTCCTTCAGGAAAAATTACAGGACTGTGCGGGAACTGTCGATTCTTGGCGTCTCTTACAACAGGCAGGCCTTATCGCTAGTAAATACTTGAGCTCATAGCTCACGAGGCTAGGTCGGAGTGAGTGGACGGTATATCCAAAGATATCTGGCATGAATGTCTTGATTGGGCATATCAGCACCGATCCCGCTTCGATGTCAAAATATTTGGCGGATCAGTTCGAAAATTCAACCTCCTTGCTGAAACAACCCCAGATAGGATCGATATAATTGCCTGTAGTGTCAGATTCCGTTATAAAGGATTTTAACAACTACTTGTCGGATGACTTATCTACAACGATTTTGACGTGACCATGTTCCGAGGCGATCGGAATGGCAGAGTGGTTAACATTGCGTACTGCCATTCTGAAGACTAGGGTCCGAAATTAGCAAAAATTAATTTTTCTAATTGCGGTGGCCCTTCGGCAAAGAATGTCAAGCCCATGATTTTCTGATATGAACATCAAAGCTCCTGATAAAAATCCATCGGCCGTTCGGAGGCAGCTTATGTTGTAGTTCCCTCCATTTGTTGGTGAAACATCAAGACGCGCATCACAAATTGGAGGAGGAACTCGGCTGATAATTGCGTCAGTGGTTACAAAGCGTCAATTATATAATACATATGTATACATATAACATTATATATGTATGTACATGCTTTGAGGTCTTTCAAATAGCGCTAGTGAATAAGTTATATAAGATAACGATGCCGGTAGAAAAGCTAGCACGATGAGCTTTAGCTTAAATACCATAATTCCTTTTCACATAATTCTTACGTCAAAACTACTATAATGCCAATATTACTACTGTAGACACCCATTATTAATGTTTAATCCAAATTTGACAGCCAGATGTCGCCTCGATTGGAGAAAAAACTCTACATTCCACTGAACTGTCATTGCATAAACACAGCAAAGCGAACTGTCAAAAGTCGATTTACATCCGGCTGTGCAGCCGTCTTCCTTTCCTTTTTACCTATTTTGACAAGATGGTAGGTGGTGTAAAAGTTGCCGGGGAAATTCACTTCCATCGTACGTTTTGCATTTAAGAATTTATTCAAGAATCTGCAAAGTTATGCCAAATACATTTTCATATTGTATTTGTTAATATTTCGTTAATTAATTGAGTGGCAGAAATAGCTAACAAAAATTTTGTTTTCAATATTTTTTGTTGTTTGCTACTTCAGTGAAATTGCAAATTCTTTCGTCTTTGGTGGTGAAGCCTTCGGCTAAAAGTTCTTAAACATGAAATATGAAATGTGGTTATTAAAAGTGTATTGAAATTACAGGCGCGAGGTCCCAAGAAGCATTTGAAGCGTTTGGCAGCACCCAAGGCATGGATGTTGGACAAATTAGGAGGAGTGTTTGCTCCTCGTCCCTCCAGTGGCCCACACAAATTGAGGGAATCATTGCCCTTGATGATTTTCTTGAGAAATCGTCTAAAGTATGCGTTGAACGGTGCTGAGGTGACCAAAATTGTTATGCAGCGTTTGATTAAGGTTGATGGCAAAGTCCGTACCGACCCAACATATCCAGCTGGATTCATGGGTAAGCACAAACATAGGATCAAAATTTATATGAGTGTCTTATAACTGATAATTTAACTTTATACTACAGATGTCATCACCATTGAAAAAACTGGTGAATTCTTCCGTTTGGTGTACGATGTTAAGGGACGTTTCACCATCCACCGTATTTCTGCTGAGGAAGCCAAGGTATGTATAGTGAAATATGTGTTAATACTTGAAAACTAAATTGGCTTGATCGAAGACCATGTTATGATCTCACAAATAAATGTGGTTCAAAAGTAAGCCAAAAGCAATTTTTGTTACGACGGTCACCGAATATCTTGATTTTTGTGATACTTTGGTAACATTTACGTGCAATTACAAGAAAAATTGAAAATGTTATTATGTACTTTTCATCAATGTATTGAGTGGTGGATTAATTGTTTGCCTTATCTTTTGTAGTACAAATTGTGCAAGGTCCGCAAGACACAGCTCGGTGCCAAGGGTGTGCCATTTGTTGTCACACACGACGGCCGCACCATCCGTTATCCTGATCCACTCATCAAGGCAAACGATACTGTTCAAGTTGATATTGCCACCGGCAAAATCACCGACTACATCAAGTTCGACTCAGGTAAAACGCACAGTGAAATAAGTAATTTTAATTTGGTTTTAAATCGCATATGTTTTTTTGTGTTATTTTAGGTAACCTCTGCATGATCACTGGAGGTAGAAATTTGGGTCGTGTCGGTACCGTTGTCAACCGTGAAAGACATCCTGGTTCCTTCGACATCGTTCACGTTAAGGACTCGCAAGGTCATGTGTTTGCCACCAGATTGACAAACGTTTTCATTATCGGCAAGGGTAACAAGCCTTACATTTCATTGCCTAAGGGCAAGGGTGTTAAATTGAGCATTGCTGAAGAACGCGACAAGCGTTTGGCTGCTAAAACCCATTAAATAGTTATTTAAGTCTGATTTCTATTAATGCGAAAAATTAATCATTCAAAATAAACAGAAATCACTATAGAATAACCTAGTAAATTTGTTTATTTATATTTGAACGAGAGTGAGTTCGTCGGATATGCCTTGTTATGTTTAAGAAAGAATTTGATGGGAACATTTAATAGGCGTTACGACTTTAAACAGCTGATTTTCTTCGAAATCTCTCACTATTGATGTAGGAGTGTTTTACTAAGACGGGCCACAATGTTGAACCACTCCAAACGCTTAAGCTTTGTATTTTGATATTTAAAAACTTGAAATAATTCTATGTACAAAAATTTGCAGTGTTGTTCCTTTAAGTTTTCTTTTTCTTTGTCGACGCGACCGGAAACAATCACAGGGTGATGTGTATTTTTAAATATATTTCCTAAAGTCGCGCCTATATAAGTTTGATAAAAAATAGTAAACAATCTTTTTGCGAGTGTTTTTCAACGAGAGCAGTGAAAAAATGTATCTATAACTTTTGTAACTGCGTCAATAAAGCATATACGAACCTTGGATACAGCTCGGAAACTAAAAACGGCGGATGAAGTAGACTCAAGACTTGGAGATACGATAATGGTTTCCTACCAATACCGAAGACAATCTCAGGTTGGTACCCGAATTCTAGTTACATATACATACATATGTATGCCCAAACAAGAAAATAAAAATTCTAATAAAAAACGAAATCCTTTTAGATACTTATACGTATTTATTTTATTTATTTTTATTTACAACGGCCTTTATGAGCTGAAAATGAAAGATCTTGAGTTTCGTTTGCGAATATCCACGCTGTATCAGGACAATTAGATAAAATATATATGTATGTTTATATGTA
This sequence comes from Ceratitis rosa, assembly GCA_037013455.1. NCBI lineage: Eukaryota > Metazoa > Arthropoda > Insecta > Diptera > Tephritidae > Ceratitis > Ceratitis rosa. The sequence continues at coordinate 4,902,075 of JAWMAG010000031.1, read as the reverse complement.
CACATGTTATATATTTAAAAGTGCTGAGATTTTTGTATAACACAGATATTTTAAATACGATATACTTATAAAATTTCAGATTATATTTTTTGATTTTTCATACCACTTTATGTTAGACCAAAGGTGTAGTAGTTTTCATTACAATTTTAAGTACTGAACTGGGAAACTTCGTGGTTTCATGTAATGAATATGTGATACATCGTGTTGAAAGGTCCTTTCACAAATGTTCATACATACATACATAATTATACATATACCTATATACATATGTATGCAGATGACATTTCTTTTAAACTAACTACAAATACGTAAAAGATGATACAAAAATGATGAATGAGTGTATTTAACTAAAATTTCTTTCATTTACGAGTATCTTAACATTATTCACGATTTCTGTGAACTCCGTTTTGTGACTAATTTTCCGGAATCTCGACTATTAATGACTTCAGCATGGAATCCAGTCTCCCAATCGGCATAATATTTGACGGTGCGTACATTACCATCGGGCTCCACTAGAGAGTATTCACCTTTCACAACATCACCATCACGCTCCTCCTTCTGATGTTTTATATCGCCTGTATAGGGATCGTTAACACCATATTCGAACGCATATCTGGCATGGTCACTCTGAAATTAATTTTACAAAAATTATTTATTTCCTTTAAAAATTATAAAAAAAGAACTGAAATACACACATAATGTTCGTAGTGTTTTTCTGGTATCGTTTTGATGACTGCCGGTTGTATTTTTAGTGCTGGTTGTGCTCTCAAATATGCTGTAGGACTGGCACTTTGGGTTATTAATGGCGAAACTGATGGCGCATATCTATAAAGACCAGCACCTAACGGTCCGATTCCACCAATTCCATGCGCATAGCCATTAAGTGGCTCAGCTTGACCCCTAAGTAGTGGCAAGCTCGGTTGGACGCCGAGTTTTAAGGGTGCAATACTTAATCGGCTGCCGCTGAGTCCATGCAAACTTGTTGGTCCCAATCCACCGCCAAGTTTCAAGATCGGCGATTGCCCGGTGTGGCCCAATGCGATTGCTCCATAATATGAGCCACGACCCAGAGCAGAAGTTGGATAGCCAGCTGGTGGTCAAAAGGAAATATTAATACACAGTTTGTTTTCTGAATTAAAAGTAATTTAAATTCATAAAGAAATAAAAGAGACTCGGTTATATTAATTAACGAAGCTTATATGCTAGATCAAGCTAATGCTTTAAACTTATTACTGGCTACATGGTAACCTCCAAGGGGAAAGTAAAGCAAAAATTTAAAAAATTAATCCTTTAACTAAAGACACGAGAAAACTGTTCACAATTTATAAGTCAATCCTCTAAAAACTGGTCAAAACTCTCTAGGTCTCTAATATAAATCATATAAGTTCCGAACTAAAAGTTTATTTTGACATCTCACCGAGATTATGTTGACACATGCCAAAAATTAAAGAGGTTTACGGAATTAAATGTATCCGCTATTCTAAGACTAAGCTAGCTAAAGCAAATATATTTGCAAATTTCTGATATACAGGAATGAGGTTATTGTTAATAAAAAACAAAATATAAGTGTATAATCCGTATTTTGCCAGTCTACCTATTTTTATATCATCTCCTCCCACATTTATTTTCGCAATCACATAAAAGAGCCAAAAACCACGTGTTGCATATGTCGGAGTAAGCATTTCTAATGCAGACAGTTTCCTTTTATCTACGTGTATGACTATTTTGATATTTTTGTTAGCTAATCTAGTTTATATAAAAATTTAGATAAACTCATCATATGTAAACAAACTATTATATTGCAAAAGGATCATCATCCCAAGCGTACTGCATTTTTTAAAGCTCATTTTATTTACTTATGGCTTGGTTAGTAAAGTACTCGTATATTAAGCGTAGGGTTAGGCATTAAAAAGGGCATCTAGATCTAGGTCACGGTCACCGGGAAGCAAGGATGTGTTATATTTTTGTAAGGATAATCAAACACACGACCATATTTTACTTGAGATAAGCGGTGTTGAAGCAGAATAACTGTAACTAGATTTGCCCGATACTGGAAGCGCCAAGTTGCTAGTTATAGGAATTGGCTGTTGTTGTAGAATCGCCGCATCGGATACGTATTTACCCAAACTAATTCCGCCTGGTGATGTATGAGTTGTATACGAAGTAATACCTGCTTTACCAGAAATACCAGAGTATTGATGAGATATTGCACCGCCGGTGGTTAGCTTGGCCAAGCCAGTGCTTCCATGAATCGCTGAAGATAAAGTTGGAGAGGCATAACTTCCTATACTGGCTATCGCAGGAGTGGATACAACAGATGCGATGGCTGGTGATGCATAAGAAGCTACTTTGCCTACTGCAATAGCAGGCGCCTGTTGTAATATGGGTTGTCTGGAGACATATTGCTGGGAAATAGATCCACTGGAACCGTATTTTGCAAATCCAGTGCTAGATTGTATAGACGTTACGCCGGGAGCTGGATAGCCCGTTGACTTTGTTATGCCGAGTACAGGCGCAAGGTAACCTTTGGCGCCACTTATGGCTGGTGTGGTTAGCGTAGCAGCTTGCGTTGCGAATAGCAGGGATTGTGCTGGCTTTGAAACTTGTTGATGAGAAATGGCGCCGCCACCTGTTGATGCGTAACTGGTGGCACCATGGGACACACCCAGACCAGACGAATAATGCGTAACGGCGGGCGCAGCTACCACTGAGACTTTCCCCAAGAGCGCCGATGCATAACTTACGGTTTGTACTGGCTTGGACACATATTGTTGTGAAATTGCGCCACCACTTGCATATTTTACGGATTGAGATAAGCCGGAGCCTGTAGAATATTGTGTGAGAACAGGCGCCGCCAAAGGTGCCACAGCGGCGACCTTCGTTATCGCGGGAGTTGGATAAGCCAGTGACTGCAAAGGTTGAGAAACTTGTTGATGTGAAATGGCTCCACTTGAGATACCGTGCCCTGCAGAATATTGCGTGACTGTGGGCGCAGCGTAGACTCCTACTTTTGCAACGGTGGGTACGGCAACGGCTGGCGTAGCAATTGCTGCTACTTTCGCTAAGGGCGCTGAAGCATAACTTACGGTTTGAACGGGCTTAGACACGTACTGATGTGAGACTGCGCCACCGCTTGCATATTTTATTGACTGAGAGTCCGAATGCAATGAGGATAAACCCGATCCAGAAGTATATTGCGTAAGTGCTGGTGCAGCAATTGGCGCGACAGCAGCGACTTTAGTTATCGCTGGAGCTGCATATGTCAGCGGTTGCAGCGGCACTGTGGCGTAGCTGCCATGTCGAGAAATTGAGCTGCCACTACCAGAATGTAGAGATGTTAGCGCCGAGCCCGACGGATATGAAGCTACGATAGGTGTTATAGCTGGCGCCACGGCAGCAAGCTTCGCGACAGCTGGAGCTGTATAAGTGACGGGCTGTAAAGGTTTTGAAACGTATTGATGGGAAAGTGCGCCGCCTGATAAGCTGTGACCGGAAGAATATTGTGAAATTACTGGTGCAGGTGCAGCGTACGTAGCGACTTTAGCGACAGCTGGTACAGCAAGTGTTGAGACTTTAGCTAGTGGCGCAGCCGCATAGCTTACCGTTTGCAAGGGTTTGGACACATACTGATGAGATACTGCACCACCACCTGCGTATTTCACTGATTGAGAACCAGAGTGTATAGATGATAATCCGGAGCCTGAGGTGTATTGGGTGAGAGCAGGCGTTACAATTGGTGCCACAGCGCTGACTTTGGCAACGGCAGGAGCTGAATATGTCACGGTTTGTATAGGCTTGGAAACCTGTTGATGTGAAATCGCACCAGAAGCGCCGTAAGATGAGTAACTGCCGCCAGAAATCGATGACAAAGCTGGAGCAGCATAATTTAAAGCGATAGCAGGTACAGCTACTGGCGCCACTTTAGCAACAGGAGCGGCGGCATAACTTATAGACTGCAAAGGTTTCGAAACGTATTGATGCGAAATCGCACCACTGCTGCCATATTTGAGAGACTGACCACCCGCGTAGATAGAAGTTAGAGCTGGTTGCAGGATAGGCGAAACTGCCGCTACTTTAGAAATCGTTGGGGCGGCGTAGGTTAGTGTTTGCACAGGCCTGGAAACTTGTTGATGAGAAATTGCTCCACTGGAAATACCGTGACCGGAAGAATATTGCGTAACGCCATGCTGTGAGACCCCCAAGCCAGAAGTATATTGCGTAATCGAAGGCGTGGCCGGTAGTATAGCAGCGGGTAGTTTTGCTACAGGTGCTGTTGCATAGCTTACAGTCTGCAATGGTTTTGAGACATATTGATGTGATACCGCGCCTCCGCTGGCATACTTAACAGATTGAGATCCCGCATGAATGGATGATAAGCCAGAGCCTGTTGTGTATTGTGTAATAGCAGGTGCAACCACTGGTGCAACTGCAGCGACCTTCGCAATGGCAGGAGCGGAATATAACACCGGTTGTAAAGGCTTGGAGACTTGCTGATGTGAAATTGCGCCACTGGAAATACCATGACCTGAAGTATATTGTGCAATGCCGAGGCCTGAGGAATAATGTGTAACAGCTGGAGCAGGGTATGCAGCTATTTTAGTAACGGCTGGAATTGCAACTGCTGGTATCTTTGCTACAGGTGCCGCCGCATAGCTCACGGCTTGCAATGGTTTTGAGACATACTGATGGGATACTGCCCCACCGCCGTCATATTTAATAGACTGAGATCCTGAGTGAATAGATGAAACAGCAGGGGACGCGTAACTGACTAACTTGGGTGAGAGTGGCGCGGAGGAGTACTGAGTAACCGCCGGCGTTATCAATGGTGTTGCTAAAGCGGCTACTTTAGGCACACTGGGAGTTAAATAACTGACCGATTGAAGTGGCTTGGAAACGGATTGATGAGAAACGGCGCCACCAGAGCTATATGAAATGCTGCTACCGCCTGCATGTAGACCACCGCCAAGGGTCGGCGCAACAAGTGTTGAGATTTTAGGTAAAGCCGGAGCCGCGTAGCTAATTTGCTGTATCGGTTTCGATATATACTGATGTGATAACGCGCCGCTTGCACTACCCTTAGACAAACCGGCAGATGAAGTCAGATATTGGGTTTGGTAACCACCTAATTTTAAATCCGACGAGTATCCCAATGAGGTCGGTGCGCTTGAGAGGTATGTGCTTGATAGCTGCGGTGCATAAGAGTATGAGCCAAGTGGCGACAACGTTTTTCCGCTCAACAAATTACCGTCCAATTTCGTAAGGCTTGCCGTAGATACGGCGCCTGATAATTTCTGTAAGTACGGCGCGCCATAGGTGACTGCCGGTGCGTAAGGGCTCAGATGTGCAGCTTGTAGTGGGTTCACATAGGCAGTAGTTTTTGAAATTTTCGGACTTGATTGGTAGTATGAGTATTCAGAGGATTCATATTCAGCACTTTTTGAGAGGGTGTTCGGTAATGTCACATAAGATTTCGTTAATCCAGTCAGTTTCGTTTCGATAGGAGCGGCAGGAGGCAGATATGCATTCGATATGCTCTCTACTTTTGGTGGCAACAGCACAGTTTTCGAAATAGCTGGCGTAAGTAGATTTTTCAATTGAATTTCGGGTTGAATCAAGCCCGATGTTTTCAGTGGCTGATCTGCATATATAACACCACCCCCCTTTGATGATGACTCGCTCTCATAGTACGATTCGGAGGACTTCACTGTGTTAACATCGAGATATCCACCGTCAGGCAATTTGTATTTGGCTCTTGCAGGCGATACTGATAGTTGCACTTTTGGTGGTGGGTAAGCATAACCGCCGGACGCAGCTAGTATACAATCCGGTATGGCGATCGGGTTCGAACTAGCCCACACTGTGCTGCATAGGCACAATAATGCTAACGGTATCTGAAAAGAAAATAGTTGTATGTATTTGTGGATGTATAATACGTGTGTCGTGTAATGAATTTAAAAAAAAAAACGTCGACAACAACAGGCCGTCGCAACGAAGGAAATTAATTTCTGTGAATGGATCGGAAACGGTCTAAGAATACCATTGTAACATTTCTAAGAATAATGGAGTGGAGGATAATAAGGACTTCCAATTTAGGATACATTGGAGGACTTTTTTACCCGACTAAGGAGCATTTTTAGCTACATTTTTGTAAAAGTCGCCTCTGGGGTCTTAACCTCAGTTATTTATTTATGAAGTACGGGCTAGCCACATAACCACATTGTATTAGATAGAAGTTCCGTCTCCAGCAAGAGAACATCCCATAACACAATGTTGAGATCAGAGGAAGAAATGTAGGAAGCAAAGAGATCTCTCTGATAGATTAAAGCTTTCAGTCAACGATTTGATTTTATCAGAGCAGATTTTCAGGTCTGAATCCCTCGCCTGGTACATATGTATACAGCTCGCAGGAAGAGATCTGAGATGAATAGCGACGCACACTTCGTTGACTTTGAAGACGACGTTACCAGCATGAAAAAAAATTAAGAGTTACTTCTTATTTCTACACAAGTAGGACTATTTATTCCAGTAGCAGATTGATAGATATTTCAAGATCAATTGAATTAGGATTTTTAGCGAGACTCCTTAAATTCTGCACTAAAGCTAAACTTTGAATTAAAGAATTTTCTCTCTATTTAATAAACAAGAAATATTTGCAAGAACTTCACAGTATAAGATCATATTTCGGGATGGCTTCCCCAAGGACCTTTATCGGCACCACTTAAACTCGACAAAAACAAAACTGAACTTGAGAGTAAAAACTCACGAAACATAACAAGATAAATTAGAAGGACTTCAAAGGAGTACATGATGTCCGCATATGTCGAGGACTATGTTAAATAGTCAGAACACGAGTGCGAAAAACGGATATAAGTAAAAGTGTGATTACCAGGGCATATAGCTACGTCCCTTCAATACGAAAGATTAAAAAAATACTAATTCATAAGTGGAATATTGAGTGGATATCTGTCGGATGGCTGCAGCGACTCTGACGTATTACGAGTACGAGAGGCCATAAACTCTCTGTTCGTTCTCTCTAAACCTCGGACATAGAAACGTCCTTTATAAAATGCGAGAGACAGACAAGAAAGGATATTTATGTACTTAAATATTAAAATAAAAGGGAATGAAAAATTACCGAAATGTTTCGTTACATTATCGTGGTAAAAAGAGATTGTGGCTTGATTTTACCGCACATAACTTGTGAGATTTTTGGTGCTATGATATCAGGTTATTGTTACTTTCATTTATCTACGACACGATTTGTTTGAAAAATGTTCTAGCTGTGCCCATTAAAAAGGATATAAATATATATATGTATGTATTAGATAGTACAGTATGACTGTATATTTTTTTCACAGAGTTCATTTCAGAAATAAAGCAAGGATACACAGATTTATTCGTTCTACATTTTAAGTAAAAACTGCATGTCCTTAAGGCATATCCTTGTACACTTTATGCTTCACTTTTTGATTCCCTTTGATAAAATTATGAATGCGCTGCAGGCAAGATTTTTCTGGATATATTTAGAATAATAATTTTAAAAGAATAAATGAATTATTCTTAATTTTTTTCCTTAAATTCGTTTTCTTTTTCTTTCAAGAAATTTTTTAATGTTTCTAGTACTAATTAGATCAACACATATTATTCCAGTCTCTCCAATTGTTCATAAACATTATATACATATATATATATGTATTGTATCTATACGAGTATGTAAATTGAGTTGTGAACAATAAACACGACCATTTATGGCTATTGTGACAGTCAGCCAATTATTTTTTCCTTGAATTATGAAATTTGTGAGATCCCAGACACAGATTTATACGTTTTTAGCACCATTTTTATTAACACTCACCTTCATGCCTTATTCTTTTGATGTGTATATAATTTTTAATTAAAATTGTTAATTTGCACTAATATTTTTTTCTGAATAGTCTGCGATTTAGCTACATATTCATGAGGTCCTTTTTAGAACTGTACAGTCACTGACACAATTATGCACTTATTATGTAATTTAATCCTTTATATGTATATACATATGTATGTATATGGTAGTATCCAAGGTAGGGAAATGCTGATGTCTGATTTTGATGTTTTTGAGTCGCACACGCGCGTATCCTTTCAATGGGCGTTAACGGTATAGAATATGTGATTTGCGCTCCGACGAATTGGAGCGTCGCGAAACACTACCAGCTAGCCAGGCCCTATTGTCGTTTATATACGGTCAAATGTGGTCCCCAAACTACGATCGCACACAGCATCAGCATCAGCATCAGCTTCAGCAGCGGTGGCAGTAGCAGAGCACAGAGTGACAGTGGCTGCTGCAACGATGACTGTGGCGGCGGCGGCAGTGGCAACAAAAATTGACAACATATCCAAAAAGGCTGTGACAACTAGTGCGAGATTGTAAATTTATATATATATATATATGTATATGCATGTATAAACGCACGCATACACACCTGCATACATACATGCATACAAACAGACAGCCAATGACTGCATAATGGCATGAATCAAAATTATGAATTCGCAAAAAGGCGAAGCATGCGCCAAAACGCTTGGTGGAGAACTCAACAACAACAACGACAAATGGCAATTACAACTACAACTACAATTGGTGCGTCTAAAACTAAATATTCGTTGCGCCGACGCATTGCACTTTGCAGCAGCTTTTGATCGTTTGTTTATTGGCGTTGTTGCCGTCTAAGCTAAGCAGATACAGACTTTGTTACAGTTTGTTGGTTTGACTTGGTTTTGGTTTATGTTCTCTGCGTACGGCATAGCAAAAAAAAAAGGAAAAACTAAAAAAGGAAAAAAAAAAAACAAAACAAAACAAAACGAGTGCACGATTTTTCGGCAACTGAATATGCGTAGTTGCTGCGCTGATACGGCGGCGTTGCATAGTGAGTTTTTTCTCCGTGTCTTTGCTGTTGTTTTTGGTGGCAAGTTTGAGATTTTCGCGTATCGAGCGCATGCCCCACCTTCACGAATACTGACGCACATATATATATACGCATGTCTATATAATTGTATACGCATGTATATATGAAAATGCTTTATGCTGATACACTCGTACGCATATAAAACTATCTACGAACATATTAACATACATCATATGTACCTGCATAATCCGTCATTTATATGCAGGTACACATGCACTTACACACATAATTATTTTCTAGGAGCGTTTTCTTGCACAAAACTAATTAGAAAAATGTCAATAACACAAAGAATGTATAATTTGTTAAGAATTAAATTTAACGGTGTTCATGCAAAGTTAATTTTAAATGAAATGAAATATAAAAGAATCACATCAAATAAAATAAATTAAATAAAGAAATAAAATAAAAACTAAAACAAAATAAAAAAGATTAAAAAAACATAAATACAAAACGAAATCAAAAATAAAAAAATAAAATAAATTAAAATCAAATACAATGAAACAAAATAAAGTATATTAAAATAAAATAAAATAAAATAATGTAATATAAAATAAAATAAATTAAAACAAAATAAAATATATTAAAATAAATAAAATAAAATAAAATAAAGTAAAATGAATTAATATAAAATAAAATAAAATAAAGCAAACTGAAAAAAACTAAAATAAAATAAAATAAAATAAAATAAAATAAAATAACATAAAATAAAATAAAATAAAATAAAATAAAATAAAATAAAATAAAATAAAATAAAATAAAATAAAATAAAATAAAATAAAATAAAATAAAATAAAATAAAATAAAATAAAATAAAATAAAATAAAATAAAATAGAACAAAATAAAATAAATTAAAAAAGCTAAAAAACCTAAAATAAAATTAAAGAAAATAAAATAAAGTAAACAGAGAAAATTAAAATAATATTAATTAAAATAAAATAAACTTATATAATATAAAATAAAATGTTATAAAATAAAATAAAAAATGAAATAAAGTAAAAAATTAAATAAAATAAAAAATAAAATAAAATAAAACGAAATAAAAAATAAAATGATTAAAACAAAAAAAAAAGTTGGAAAATTTTAGCAAAATAAAGTCTCTCAAAGAAGGCATAGAAGAAGGACAAACAAAGTGTTGGTGTCAGGCAGGATTTTTCTTGGCATTTTATCACAGACTTCATAGGGTTCCAATTAAATATTGTCTTCGTGAAGTCATCGGTAAAGACGTTGCTATTTTAAATAATTCTTCATGATATTATTCTTTATTGTTTGGCTGAGATTCCTTAATTTGGGCCAAGTTGACATAAATTAATATAAAAGTCTTGAATGAATCCTATTTTCATAAGGAATATTTATTATATCTACAAAATGTTTTAAGGCTCTTATTAAATTCTCTTTCCCTTTTGCTTCGTTTTGAAAATTTTGAAAAAAATATTGGCAGCAAGGAGGAGTAGCAATGTTTAATTGGAATAAACCAATTATATTATTATAATTTATGCTATGCATATATGTACACATAATCGTTAATTAATTTAAAAATCTCATAAAAAGAGTGTGTAAATATGTGTGTTATACGTTATATGCATCCTGGTCAGGCTAAACTAATTTACTTTATAGTCATAATCTCAAATTAATTCAAATCAAATTTTTATGCACTACACACATCCATGCGTGCATAAATTTTTGTACGTCTGTACATCGTACACACATGCACACTGCTTTACTGGTCGTTCTGCGGTAATCGAAAATTTCCAAAAGTCTATAAAAATTTATTTTAGTGCAAAATGCTGGAATATTTTCACTCATACTTTACTGGTGTTATCTTTTTGGGATAACAAAATTTATGTATTCACGTTTAAATAGTGGTGCTGCCTAATAACCATACATACACAAATGCATATCTACTTTTGAACTTATGATCTCATAGTTGCATGGCAAACACATACACACATTCGCTAGACGCATTTTTCGCGTTTGTATGTATACATATAGCTTAATTCATGCATGGTATGTGTGTATGTACATGTGTGTTTCTGTTACGAATTTACTGCTATAAATTTCAATAAAAAAAAGATACATTAAACTAATACGATATTTCGTCATGCAAATCGATATATGTATGTATATTTATATGAATATGTAATTTGGTTGACGTTGGTCTGTTTTAGCGTTTTAGCTGGTCTAAACTCACATCCATACACGTAAGTGCGTGTGTGTGTATGCGTTTATGATTGCATGTTGCAGTTTCATAGGCTGAGAGTGTGAGATAAATCGAGTTACATACATAAAGTTGCTATAAAGTACGGCTGACAATTCAGTTCATAGTCTTACATAATGAGAGATGCAGTTTTACTCCACCTCCTCCGGCGTAAACGCTTTTTCACATAGTAGTTGTTGCGCTAGGCACTAAGCTGAGGCACAGGCACAGGCACAGGCGCAGGCGCAGGCGCGTACGCGTGCGTGTGTCAACTAAAACCACGCCAAGGCATGTTGGACTTCGTGCTAAAGCCAACAGCAGCAGCCGCCGCCATCCAAAAGCCAGCATTAAGCACACTAAGCTCCAAGCCAAATGGCATGTAAATCGAATTGAGAGTTGGAAATGTACTGAACCGAAATGAACCGTACTGAACTAAACTTGTTCAAATGTAGGTTATTCGCACTTTTTATTTAGTTTATTTCGAATGGAAAACAGAAATTAAAATTCAATCAAATTGCAAAACAACGCATTGCAGGACACTGAACTGCACTCACTCACGCACTCACTCACTCACTGGCTCGCTCGCTCGATAGCCTGCTCACCGCCACCGCACCGTCCGATGTGCGGACACGTATGCGTATTTTCATATTGTCGTCGTTATTGTTGCTGTTGTTGCTGACAATACTGTGTTCGTCTTGTAGGTACGTAGAATATGTTTGACGGGAAAAAATCGCTATGAATCTGTCGTAGTTATCTGCTTGGTCGCATAAACCTAATTCAAGCTGTTAGGTGTTACCTGGGCAATATGCAACAATAAACACACAAACGTACATACATATGTACGAGTATGTAAATATATTGAAAATGCATATATTTGCACGCCTGAGTATGAAATGTTACGTAGTAGGCCTAAGCGTTTCTAATCTGAAGGAGCACTGGTCAACTGGAGTGACGTCGGCGCTGGCAGCGTTGGTAGCGTTGGTAGCGTCGACGAGGAATTATAAAACGTGTTTATATTCAATTAACGTCTAAAATGAATAAGCAAATGAAATCGATATTCAATTCGCATTCAAGCGAAATAACTAATTTTTCTTTAGACAATATCTTAATATGTGTATCACGGTATTCAATTGCAATTTGGCATTTTTATTTTATTTATTTTTGTTCTTTTTTTATTTTGGTGGTTTTAGTTAAGTTACAAGATTTGTGTGTTTTAAGGAATGTTAAATACTTATTTACAGAGTATTGGATTTATTTATGTTATGTTCTTTAAGATCATGCGCAATATGCATATTTTGTACATTTTATATGTACATATGTATTCGCAGAAGCAGTTTATTTGACCACGACCAGATTCCTTTTCGCCTTACCTTTCACTTCAAAAATATTATTTGGTAACTTTGTGCGCATATATTCGTATGTGTGTATATACGTAGATATGTATATGCTTTTTTTATGAAATTCCGTAATCTTCAGTGTTGAGTTTTTCTTTTTTTCAAATTCTGCTTAAGCTGGCGCCGTTCGATTTTTCAATCTGTCTCACCGATAAGAAAAGATTCAGTCACTTCATTCACGATTGACATTAATCTGTCACACAACAAATTTGATGGGATTCTGAGAAGGTTAAAGTGTGCGACAGTACTTTTGGCAAAGGCAATCTGTTTTGTGATTCCAAAATAATCATGCTACGAGTCCTGAGTCAATTGCTATAGCAACAGATAGCTTTAGCATAAATATCTAGGCATTACTCTCTATTTTAGGTAATCAGAGAAGGCGCACTTGAACTTCCTCTTCTTTCAAAAATGCATCAGGCATTTGGAGGCGGCGTAAATCTACTCTCTAACTGGAAAAGTCGTGGTGAGGTACTTTTACTAGTCTTTAAGAATAAACACATATTTGGAGGTGGTGAGAACCTGCTTCCATCTTCCTGGAAAGGTAGTAGAGAGGATCTACTCCTCTACCATTAATCACTTGTATGAAGACGTGCGATCGTGTGGAAGCAATTAAAAATGAAATCCAAAAGAATCGAAGAGCGAATTTCAGCGATAACCCGGAGTTCGTCATAAACCGCACGTAAAGAAGATCACTTCTCTTTCGTCGCAACGCAAAAGACTTGAAACTCCGGCGGCCAATTACAAGCGCAATATCAGAGCGTTCTCAGTGCCAAAAAATAATTTAAGACTGAAAAAGTTTAGTGGCCACAAATATTTCGTTAGATTAACACCTTAATTCATGATTATTTGAAATATTTATGGCAACCTCGGTCTTATGAGATTTTAGCGAGGTAGCAGTACTACCTATTATTTCATTTTTGTAGCTCCTCACATTTGTTTTTGGCCAATGGAGGGACAGGGCTTAAGTGTTATCATAATAGGTGTGATCGGTAGCGAAACATACGTTCTAATGTCCTTCCTCTGCTCTTCTTCCTCCTTCTTATTCAACATTCGTTGTTCTTTCAATCATACTTCAATATTTTGCAAGTAGTAGGGCTCTGTTCGGGTTCCTCTATAAGTGAGCGGAACGTATAGAGTTTTAAAAGTTGATGAGAGCCTCTCTTTTTTATTTAACTCTCGATAGCGTGAGCGGAACGTAGAGAGTTTGAGTGTCGATCTGAATGAGTTGAGGTGAGCGCCTCTCTTTCTTATTTAGCCCTTGATAGTGTGAGCGGAACGTAGAGAGGTGGAGGTGAGAGCCGAGTTACACATCGGCCGACTTCTTTTGTTCAACAATACTCTTTCTATAGGATTTTTTCTGCGACGTTAAATTGGTCGTAGTAGATTTTATGCTGCTCCATCTAAACCTCTTACCTCATCTTCTTTTTTTCTGATATACTGTGAAAATGAAAAGTTTTATATTTCATGTCAGAAATATACTGAAAGGAGTTGACAACTTGAACGATAATAGTGTATTTTAGGTTTTAAATCGATATAGATAACTAATATTCTTATATTATGCTTACAATAAGAATCAAATAGGTTTAATGTCTAAATAATTAATCAAATAAATCAACCTTAATTAATTTTTGTACACTTTTTTTTATCAAATTACGCTTACAACTTAATCAGCGTGGAAGAAACCAAACATTTGTAGAATAAATTGATCTACATTTGAAATTTGAAAGTTCAAAATAAAAACACACCCAATATATCATTGCGCAAGAATGTCCATACAAATAAGTTTAACTACTATCAATTTTTAGCAACTACTAGCCATGTATGTAAGTACATATGTACCTACATATGTGTGTATTTCGAAAATTCAAAACTTCAAAAGTGATTAAATTTTTAATTTGTCAACAATAAGTAAGTATGAGTATCTATAACGACACAAATATGTGATCTCGTTCTTACAACATCCACAACAACAACCCCATCTACTTATGCATACATTTGTATACGCCAATACTTGTGTGCCTTTATATAAAAAATAATTATAATCAATTCGAAATCCTTCAAAGCATCTGAATACTGTGCGAATAACGCTGGCATTTAGAACCGGACCTGAAATTTTAGGCGTATTTAGCCATTTCATTCAATGGTAACCAGCAATCAAGTGACACTGTTTCATTTTGTTGGCATATATGTATATACATATATATATATTACTCAACTAAATGTACTTTTATTGGTTAAATGCTAAGTTTATAAAGCAGACTGTTTTATTGGTATTCGATTACTTTATGTACAGTGGAACTTTGTGGGAATTCATGATGGAATGTTTTACTATGGAATTGTTTTCTTTTTTTGTTTAATAAAAAGCATTAAGGCAAGAGTGAAAAGAGTTTTTAATAAAAAATATATATGTATATAATATTTTTAATGATTTTAGCGACCTTTCTTTTAATTTAATTTGAAAAGGTTTGCCGGCTTGAGGTCAAGAAAAATAGTAAAAATATAATTACCGAGGGTAATCGAAATATATCGGGAAAAAACAATAACTACATTGTGTTTTTACTATTTTTCTTGACCTCAAGCCGGCAAACTTTTTCAAAAAAAAAAAAAAAAAAAAATTTAATGAAGAAAGTAAAAATCATGGCTTTCCCCTGGTGAAGCTGGCCCATCGACTGCAAGGCCAAATCGCTTTGGCCGTATGACAATGCTCTGTGTTTGGTAGGACCAGTGTGATGTGGTGTAGTACAAATTGTTAAAACCTGGTGAAACGGTGAACACGGATCGCTACCGACAATAAATGATCAATTTGAATCATGCGTTGATCGAAAAACGGTCGGAATGGTCCGGAAGACATGGCGAAGTTATCGCGACGTCTCATACCGCTAAACTGGTGAAATACACACTAAAAACACTTAATTGGGAAATATTATCACACCCGCCGTACTCTCCAGACCTCGTCCCGTCCGACTATCACCTTTTCGCATCGATGGGACACTCCCTCGCAGAGCAGTGCTTCGCTAATTTTGAAGAAGTCGAAAAATGGCTCGTCGAATGGTTTGCCTAGAAAGAGAAAAAGTTTTTTTGGAATGGTATCCATAATTTGCCTGAGAGATGGGCGAATTGTGTAGAAACCAATGGTTCTTTATCGAAAAAACCGGCAAATTTCAACTAACACACCCGGTATTCCTCCAAAGAAACCAACAATTATCATCTTGTCAGCTTAAAATCGATAAAAAATTAAACTTGGCATTTCCCTTTGGAAAAAAAATTATTGTTGGACAACTTTGTTCTTCTTGAATATTTTTTTTATCAACCTTACTGTCCGGTTGAGCTTGGAGCTCTCAAGTCGGAAATTTTAATATTTAACAAATGAAGGCTTCAGTTGCGACGTAAACTTCTTTATGTTTAAGTCACTGAACAGCCGAAATGATGCTGCTCGAAGATCTCTTTGGCGTTGCTTTTTTTGCATTTTAATGGAGAAACTTCCTCAATCATAAAATGCTTCAATAAAAGTTCACAAGGTTCTGGGGGAAAATCAAATTTTTGAGATTTTCTCGTGAAATTATTTTAAAAATATTATTCTCATAAAAAATTAATATGTATATAAATATGTATCATTTCCGGTTTATAGCCGCCCTAGAGATTTTCAGCCGAAATCTTCCGCCACTGTGTAGTGTGGGTCTGGAAGGATTTCCAACAAATGGAGGTACCTACAGTTTATTCCAGGCCGCTGCCGCTGCTGACCGGTTTTTTATGGGAAGCTTTTTATTTCGTGTATGAAATACAGTCCCTGCCAACGGGCGACTGTAGTTAAAAATATATTAATTTTAAGTTTATTTTGTATATTTTGCATAGTCAAAACTCGAACTCATGATAGCACGCATTACTAATTACTCGGCTACAACGAATTACATTTCTGATTATCTTTTCTCATTTCTATTTTTGCGTTTAAATAATCAGTATTTACGTATGCATTACTATTAACATTTAAATTTTTTCACCTGATAAAAAGCCGTTATTTAAGTATTTATTGCTTTTTAGTTTTGTTAATTTTCTCAAATTTAAATTTTGGAGCGTAGACTAATGATAAAATTTTTATCATTAATTTAATGATTTTGTTTTTGTTTTCTGATTGATTTTTATTTTTTACTATTAGAAAAAGTTGATATTTATTTTTATTGTTAAAAATAATAGTATATTTAACATTGTTTTTCAATTTTGAATATTGTAATTTTTATTATTTATATTTATTTTTGATTTTTTTTAATATTGTTAATATATGTTGTTGTTGCTTTCATTTCTTTTGTTATTTTTTGGGTATGTATCTTATTTTTACGAATAAAAATATATTATTATTCTTTTTTTAATTGATTTAGTGCATATGCGTATGTGTTTGTTCTGTTATTTTTAGTAGTTTTTTAATTTTCTTTTTATGTATATGAATAACTTTTAAATATGTATTTTATACTCATTATTATGCCTTTCTTTGTTTTTATCTTTATGTTTTTTATTTAGTGTTTTGAATTACATATATTTATGCAAGCAGCTACTAAGCACCGAATGAGTAAAACCTCATTACTTTTTTCATTTATTATCAAAATTTGGAAAAAAATTGTTTTTTTCTCATTCATATAAGTGTAAAATATAAAAGATTTATAAATATTTTCATTCTTATAATTATTAATTTAATATATTCAGTCTTACTTTTCAAAGTTTGCTTTTGATTATATTTTTGTTCTATTTGTTGTTTTTACTTTCATTTAATTTTTTTATATTTTTTTATATCTGTTCATATTTTAATTTTTGTTTTAATTTTTATTTTTGATATGAGAGTCAGAAATTTTTAGAAAAAATATAATTATTCAATAATAAAGTTTAATGGTAATTAAATATTTAACAATAATCTATTTACTTGCCAACAAACACTTGTATAGTATAATTGCTACTTACACGTATTATTTAGTTAAAAGTGTGCCGACACGTCGTATGAGTAACATTTTGTCGTAACCACATACTACACCTGAATTTCGCCTAATAATTATCTTCCAACAAACATATTTGTTAACAATTTATAAACAAGGTATGAAATAATTTGGCAACGCCAAAATACTGTGCACAGCATGAAAGCCAACCGATGACCGAGAATGAGTCAGTCTGCAAATGCAACAAAAACAGAAAAAAAACAGCAACCAAACAAACCAACAAACAAATACGTGTACGTGTGTATGTGCGTGTGTGTATTTATCAAAAACTTTATGCAAGCCATTTGCTACGTTTTTCATTTTTGGTTGTTGTTTTTTGTTTTATTGCGTTTTTTGCAATGATTGCTTTCAATTTACTGTAAGCTGCGTGTGATTGTGCGTGCCTGTATTTATTTATATATATTATATTTGTATATGTAAATGTAAATATACAAAAATATGCAATATGGAAAAGGTGTGTATGACATGTTTAGAACTTTGTTTTTTGCGTTGTTATTAATTTGCTTTTGCTTTTGCTCGAGTTATTGGACGTGGGAGCAACTTTAGGCGCAGATTGTGGGCTAAACCAAAACACAAAAAAAAAAAACAAGTGAATAAAAAAAAATAAATAAAAATATAATTTGTATAAATACTTGTATATACGCGCGTAATGTGCTAAATTGAAAAGAATGATTTTTTTATAATCTATTTTTTTATTAATCTTTTCATGATTGTTGCGGCATGCTTGAATATATGCGCTAATTTGCTGCAATTCACGCTTCAAAAGTTGACTAGACTAGTTGCCAATTTCTAGAATGTTACATTACATACATACATAGATACATTTATGAATAGTTTGATGTGTATGTATGGTATATGCATTTACATATAATATTACAATCACACATATTTACGTATGTATGTTGCCAACTTCTGCATTTACCCAACTTATTTGCATTCATTTTCGTAAAAGAGTTGAGCGGATTAGCTAAATTAGCTGCTGATATGTACATAGGTATATATGTTGTCTATATAGTAGGCCTGTACATACATATATTTATATATTGCGCTCATTTTCAAGTTTGATAAATTGTTAGTTGGTTGGTTGGTTGATTCGTATCAAACAAGTAGCAAAAGACAGCACCATGAATGATTGAAGTTAATTAGATTAAATCAGCGTACATATACGAGTACATATGTATGGATGAATGTATACAAATACATGCTTTGAAATGTGTTTTTCTTTTTGGACATATATTTATGCAAGCAGCCACTAAGTAGGTACTAAGCACCGAATGAGTAAAACCTCATTACTTTTTATATTTATTATCAAAATTTGGAAAAAACTTGTTTTTTTCTTCTCTTTCATATAAGTGTAAAAGATAAAAGATAAATATGCACTGTTTATTGCTTATGCCATTTGAGAGAGCAGAAAAGAAAAGTGGATTTTGTGTAATTTTTCAAACACCAAAACAGAAAAAAATAAATAAAAAACAACTACCATAAATGTGCTGGACAAGACAATTAGCAAGAAATGAGTAATATATTTTCTTATTATTTTTCAAAGAAAATATATAACTATAAAGAATTATTAATTTTTCCCACACACAACATTTGACAAGCGTCGCTTAGTGCAATTACTTTTGACTTTTTATTATTTAAAAAATGTTTTTTTTTTTTTGCGTTAATATTTCTCACTTGCTTCACTTGGTTGCAATTAGCCGGAGGTTGGTGATCTATTTTCGAGTGACCTTGAAATTTAAAAACAACGCGCTTAAAACTAATGCAATTCATTTATTTTTATTTCTAAAAGAGTTGTTTCACACCGCATATACGCATATACGTTTATATGCACTCACATATATGCACATATAGGCATGCATGTGCAATCAGAATTGCCTACCAACTTACATTTTGTTTGCTTCAAATCTCCTGTCTTTACACGCATACAGTTATGCATGTGTGTTTATATAAATGCTTTAAATATCTATAGTTGAGTTGTTGGCAAAAATAGTTTTCATTTTTTTGTGCTTCAAATGTTGTAGTAACACAAACAAATTGTACCAAATCGTACCAATTAGTTTGTAATAAAAAGGCCACCAACCACTCTTTGCTTGGTGTTGGTATTAAGTATGATTGTAAATTGTTGCCGAAGTGATCAAATTAAAATATTATAATTATTGTAATTAATTTAACGCATAATTGCAGCTGTAAATTGCCAGCAGGTATAATATATTTATATATTTTTATAGACCGTTGAGATCACCGAGTCAGTCTAAAAGGCGTAGATTCGTTCACTAGGCGCTCACTTTTTTGAAAACTTTAGATCTCAATGATCACTGCAATAGCGTGGATATCATCTTTGTGCGATGTAGGATATATAATCTTAAGACACCGCCTTACATGATAATCCATAACACCGTACCAATAAAGATCCTTACGGAGTGTATGCTCAGATATCATATATTTTAGTTCTCTTGTCATTTTTATATCTCAGCTTGCGAGAACTCTAAATATATAGCTTGAAGCTGTCATGCTAAAGCCAATCTACTTTATTGAGAGAAATCTACAAAGGATGTAAACCTAAATGATAGAATGATAGATTTTATGTATGCCTTTGATGATCAGTTTTTTAGTTTCGGTCTTTTAGGAAACTTGCCAATGTTGCGGGGGCGTGAGCATTGTCGGCACCCATTTTGCGCTGATCTAAGACATGCCAAGGTAATCATGCAGGGTTTCAAAAATACTTGTATCGGATACTCCAACTATTTCTGTGACTTTTCTCTTCTGAAGTCGAGCATCGTCGAAGACAATTTTTTCTAGTTTGCTCATGCCCGGCCTCTAGTAGTCTTCAAGAGATTCCCTTTATTGTTTAAATGGTTTTTCCTGGACAAGAGTTGCCACAAGCCTAGACCTTTCATTCATTATCACCAAGCACCAGGTGAAGCGAGGTACTTTTTCAACTTATCTTTCCGACTGAGTGAAGGCCTTTCCCTTCTTCTGCTTCCAGCGGTGGATGCAGCCGTTGCAAAGGTTCAAGAATTCTTCTTACCGTCAACCAACATTTTTTTTTTTTGATATTTCTTCTTGTCTTTGTTCACAAACATATGCATTGCTTAGATTACAGAAAGTGGAAATATGGAAATAACGCCACGGTTGTTGAAACACATGATGTCAATGACCATTCAATAATACTGCAGTTATTCCTCAAATCATTTACCATCATTGCTCGTTTGTACTTTTTCCACATTTTTAACATGTGTTTCAAAGTCTTTTGGCCTCTTTTCAAAGCTCTAATAATATGTCTAAATATCTCTCTGTATCTGTGAGCATGTTTCTTTATTTTATAAGTGCCTGGTAGGTTAGGAATCTTCATACATTCGAGTCGTCCCCCCTGACCGCATTGCTGATTCTCTTCCTGGTGTTTGTGACCTTAATCCAACTTCTTTCGCAGTAATGCCATTGCGAGGCTATCAATTCCGATATTACTTCCCAATATTCTGTCCCCTTACTTACAGAGCGATTTCATGCAGTGCTTTGCGCTTTGTTTTTCACCCATATGTACACTCTCTCCTAGGCTACCTACAACCACTTTTGTGTTTATTGAAGTAAGGATGGCTGCCGTGTGTATTTGTGTAAGTAATGTCTGAATCATATTCCTTTTTGTTTATCGTCCTTTCAGAAACGAGTCCCTTTGTTGATATTATATGTACTGAAGAACTGTCGGACAGCAGGTTTGCGACTTAATCTGATATTGCCATGAATAAACTGCATACCATTAGTGACGCTATATACCAAAGCTTCTATCTTAATCCGGTGTGATTCCGGGTTCTGAGTGAGCTTATACTATTATACCACCAATACTTCGGTTGTAGCTTGCATCGACTGATTTGCCTTTTTTCCTACTACGTTGAAATTTATTGCAACGTAGAAGTTCAACTTGCGTAAATGAACTAGTATTTAACTAGTATAAAGATGATGAATAAACGATCAATTGATAATTCGTAGGACATTGTCATTTAAAAATACCGGCCCTGTTACATGTGGATAAGACTGGTAGAAGCAGCTGCACATACGACGAGCTAGCCTTGATTTTAACGTACCATAACTGGGAACACCTCCACCTACCGACTACACCCCCACATGTTAAATTCCCTAAAATATGGATCATTCAAAGCTTGTTCGTTCGATTAATTCGGATTAACACAAAAATTGTTCTGTTTTTATTTACTTATTTTTATTAATTAAATTTCAAACAACTATCTCGTAAAAATAAATTATAACATTTTCGTAAGTGTAATAATAGAATAATATAAAATAAATATACAACTTGTACGTTTAATCGCCTCACATAACCAAAAATTTAGTTTAAGCACGCCCATCCACTTTTGAAATATTGCATTAGTAATAAAAAGTTCTGCAAAAACACTTAAATTGTACGATAACGTTGATGACGGTTAGCATACATGGGTGTTATGTGCTTACGATCCAGACGCACCATCGACTGAATCATTTGCGCAGAAGCGGCATTTTGTGCGTCACCAACGTGGTTAGGAAAGACCACTGGTCCAGGAGAGTCCTTATGATTGAATTTCTTGGTTTTACGTTGAAAGTAATTACCGTATTCAGGGCGAGCTTGTGGCGGTGGTGCCTTGAAATTCGACTGATATTTGTATTGTGTAGGCACCGGGTAGTGTTTGTGATTGGGTGGATTGAAGTTGAATTTCTTGCCCGGCGCTATATTATTTATGCTTGGATCGATGTAGGAGGCATGCTGACGTTGATGTAAAGGCACGGAGGCTATGAAATCAGTGTGTAAACCACCACTACCTGCGCCACCGCCACCAGCATTAACGCTGCCACCACCACCTCCACCCCCAACACCACCGGCTACATTATGTGCGTTTTGCGCGATATTGGCGATGGACTGCTTTGTCGCTATGAAATTTTCAGCATTATGATAATTATTCTTATTATGGTTTATAATATTAATATTATGTAATGGTTTATACTCCGAGTTCTCATTCAACACAAGCGCCTTCCATTCACTCTCCTGGCTGCCGTAAGATTCCTTAGTGGGATTAACTATTTGTATGGGGTTTTGCTTTTGATAATACTCATCACGGGCATTTTGCAATCTCTCTCGCATGCCCGGCTCGATTTCCATGGGCACTTGCTTGATGCGTGCATGTGGCTTGAATTCAATCAAACTGGGTATTTTGGGGTGTGCATGTGTGAGATCTTCAATTGGCTTCTTCAGTTGCTTAATATCCGAACTTAATACTATGTGTTCTTGATCTTTGCTATAGTGATTGATTTTCGACTGTGATGTGTCATCATTGATGCCATTTTCACTGTGCGGTGAATCGGTGACGGGATGAGAGTTGGCGCCAACGGTCTTCACAATGGCATTGAAGCCATTCTTCGCGTCTGCCGTATAATGAACTGTACGTATCGAACCGTCCGGTTCTAGTATGCTGTAGTGACCTTTTATTGAGTCGCCCTCACGTGATTCCCATTGGGATTTAACGTCGCCGGTGTGTAGATCTTTTACGCCGTAACTAAATGCATATTCGGGATGTTGCTGGAAAAATGGAAATAAAAATAGAAAAGAAATGTATCAACATTTTATACAGCTTTTATAATTTATATACAAAGTACGTATATATATCTACATATGTATATATATAAAAAAATATGTATGTATGTATCTATGCTGACCATAGACACTGAAACTGCTGAGGTGATTTTGTTCAAATTTTCAGGGTAGCTTCATTGTACCTGTGGAAAATACCACCAGTCAGAAAAATAAGTTACGAAAAAATTTTAGTTATTGTGTGGTTGACTTGAAATTTGGTACTCAGATAGCTTTGTCTAAGTTAAGATAAGTGAACTCATCGATTCAAAAAAGTCGAGCCACCACCAAGTGGACCAGAGATCGATCTTATTGAGACATTTTTTTACGCTTAGATTTTGGCGAGCTTACGAGCTTTTTGTCCCGAAAAACAATTTACATCGGAAGGTTTTTGTCTAGATTAATATATAAAGGGTGTTTTTTGTTAGACATGTGGTTTTTAATTAGGTATTACTTCTTTCCGGTTGGTCTGTGCCAAATAATGGCTCGTTTCGTGCGCTGCGTCCAATATTCGGTCGACATAATTGCCCAGCAGTGTGGGTAATTCAAACAACCATTGACCGTGGTTACACCACGTTTACTCTAGTGGATAGTGGGCATCCTCAGAGACGCCGTGCGCACCAAAGACGCTATTGATCTTGTGGAGCAGAGTATCGCTGTGTCCATCCACTTTATAAAAGATTTTGCGGGAGGATCTTGGTTTGGGGGCTTCAAAATAGGAACGCTATAGAGCCAAGATTAATGATTTTTTCATGAGTGATTGTGAGGATGTGGATGTGGACGATTTTTGTCAATGGAGCAATCAATTTATTTAAGGAAACGTTTATCCCGCGTCGAGGGCTTGTGGCGTGACCTTCAAGATCTTATGGGGTTATGCGAAGTCACTTTTCTAAGCAGATAAGCCCTAGACAAGAGACTAGTTGAGACTTTGAGTAGCCACTAGTTTCTGATTGATAGCGTTAACGTAGAACGAAGTAGCGGCGCCCGGCTTACTTCGAGACTTTTATCATTTTCTTGGATTAAGCTCTGACTATACTCCTTAAATAAGTCAGCAATAACTCAGTGCAAGACTAGAACATTATACGGCCTATTCATTATTATTTACCTGATACCTAAGTTACATTATCAATTAAAACGTTGATATTTAAATTGAACAAAATACAAAAATCCACAACAACGTGCGGCCGGGACTCCTAGTAATATATACAATTTGTTATTATAATACATATATATAAGAAAAATAATTATTTTTATAAAACCAGCTACCACCCTAATACATTTTTGCCTTCCAATGCCAAAGGCGTATGAACAATTATCTGTTCTTAAAAAACATATAGAAACACAACAAAAATTAAATAAATTTCAAGCAAATAGAAAAAAGTAATTTACATATTTGATAGAACTTGTTTATACATATTTATTTAAAACCATATTTTATTTATATTTATGTACATATGTATCTATTTACATGGATCTAAAAAATTTTAAGCTAACACATTTTCTCACCATTAATTTTGTTAAGACATGTGGGGCTGTCAGTTGCCGTAGAGGTTTTGCATAATATTACTGACACTCAGACTCGTACATACATACATACATGCATACATATATACACGTAGGTATATTAAAATCGTAAATCACTTTCAGACCCACTGAATGGGCCAAATAAAAGAAGTAAGAGTTTAACTCAGTCATTTAACAAACTATGTACTGTGTATTCCATCGTACTAAAAGATTGACATTCTTGAGTTATTGTCACTAATTTTTGACAGACATGAGACGCCCATTTTGTTTGTAGTAAGTACATAACTCAATTATGACAGATAACGAGATTAATATTTATTTACATATGTATGTATATTGGAGCATTTTACAAGTCTTTACATAAGCTTATGATTTATCTGAAGCTACAACATTTTTTTCAAAAAAAATTTATATTAAAAAATAATAAAAATAAATTGTAACATTTTAAATATAGAAAACTTATGCTTGCCTTGTTTGTTTTTTTTTTTTTATTTTTTTCTAATTTTTTTAATACTCAAATAAACAATAAGGAGAAGGGACACGCAGTCACTAAAAAATTTTAGTTAAAACTTATGGTATTCAGAAGTTTTTCAAATATGGTAGGCATGGGGCTTACAACTTTTTTTTTGTTTTCTTCAAACAATACGATTGTGTGAATTAAACTTATAACCAACTCAAAATCCATTAAGCTACATGGCTGTCGCCGGATCGAAACCGCGCCAACAAATCGATCACGTTGTTATGGGCGGAAACATGTCTCCGGTGTTCTAGATGTGCGCATACTCCGAGGACACAACATCGACTCGCATTACTATCTTATTGTAGCAAAGATTCGCACCCGCCTCTAAGTATCAAAGAACGACCATTAAAAAACTCAAGGAAGGTTCGATGTCGAAGCTGCAATTACAACATAAAGCCGAACGGGCTTTTACTCGACTTGTGCACCTAGTTTTTGAGAGCTTTCATCGGTATAAGGGAACTGTGAAATGGCAACACAAAATCCGCTACACAGTGCCAGAAAAAGAGCTGGTACGATGAATACCGAATTGCAGTGGGGGGGAAAAAGACTGCCTATCGTAACCTTGCGATCGACCACAAGCCGTGTGGGGTGGCATATACGTAGATACCGAGAGCTGAGGAGGGAAGTAGGGCGTTTTTGCAGACAAAAAAGAAAGAGGTCGAAATACGTGAGTATAAAGAGTTTGAGAAGCTGGCTCGAAAACTCTGGCGAATAGTTGCGGCGATTAATCAAAAGTTTCAAGACCAGAGCATACAAAGTTTCTACGCCAATAAAGAAGAAGTGACTTATAATTAATTGAAACGCAATTTGTAGTTAAGAAAATTTTATAATAACCATAATATTAATAATAAAACAATAAATATTTTTGCTGTAGCCTTATTATTACTCTTTAAAAATATATTAAAATATGTAAAACTTACAAATTCTGGCGCATATTTCATCATTCCGTCATCATCATCAGTCTCATTGCTATCTTCTTTTTTGGCAGAATCAACATTGGCGGCAGATAAACAATTTAATAACGTTATGAAAGTTATACATAATATGTGAGCCTAGAGAAAGTGGAAAATAAAAAGTTTTTCTCTTGTTATTTTTGACTTGCAGTCAAACAGGTTTCAGCGGGAAAGTTATATCCTTAAAATCAATCTAGTGAGATTTTAAATTAGAATTTTGTTTGCCAACTAGGGCTTGCTTTTGTGCCAACATGTCTACAAATTTTCTAATAAACGAGTTTATCCTGATTTAAAGATACTAATCCCTACCAGAATACAAGTTTTGCACACTAGATGGGTTTATGGAGGTGGAAAGTCGTAAATTGGGAAGTACCCAAAAATTATTCTTAGCAAATTCTTAAAAATGTCAAATCTTAATTCTACTAGAGATCTACGTCATGAGTAACACTGTGAGAATATCTCATGATCATGTCTGACTATTCCGTTAAAATTTGGCATTAGGATATAATCTTTTTTAGTCCTCATTTAGTCTTTGAGCTATTGTCAACCAAGCAACATAATCGAGAGTGAAAAGTGAAATATGAAAAAAATCGAATATCATGAAGTTATAAAGTCTCTTACGAAGCAAGGAAAATCAGTTGCAACCATAATGAATGAGGTGACATTGGTTTCCGGCGACTTTTGTCCGGGAAAAACCATGACCACAAAAGTGGCACACTTTATTTAAACAAGGAAAGGAATCTCTTGAACACTACCTGAGGGGCGGCCAGGAGTCTCGAGGTGACCACGTCAAAACTTATGAAAAAAGGGGAAAAATTGTCCTTGACTATGCTGGACTAAAGATAAAACAACTCGCAGAAATGGTTGGAGTATCCGATACAATCATTTTTAAAATCTTTAAGAAGATCAATTCTTGACATAACTAAAATGGGTGCCGAGAATGCTCACGCCTCCGTAAAGGCAACAGCGAATAGAAGGTCCACGTGAATTTTAATGAAGAGAAAGATAGTGTATTGAGTCGAATGGTTACTCGAGACGAAACACGGGTTCATTATTATGAACCTGAGTCGAAACCAGATTTTTTGCAGTGGCGTATAAAGGGCACAGCAGCACAGTGTCAAAGTCAGCTGAAACTCATGGCAACGATCCTTTGGGCCTCCGAAGGCATATTATTGGTTCATTATAAAGATAAAGATGCTTTTACAATAATATAAAATACTACGCTTCAATATTAGAGCAACTGAAAGAAGCAATTAAAGATCAAACATTCCCCAATTGAGGAAAGATGTTCCGCTTTTGCATGACAACACGCCTGTCTACAAGAGCCACGTTGCGTTGGCTGTCCTGCGTAAGGTGGTTTTTAATATTTTGAATCGCCCACCCTATAACCTAGATCTGGCCCTGAGTGAATATTACCTGCTTCCAAAAAAGAAAAAAAGGCTGAAATTTATCACCGGTCAAGAAGGCAGTTTCGGCGTATTTTGATGATAAAGGGAATCTTACAAATGGATATATTGAAAAAGAAAAATAATTTGGTAATTTATTTCTCAATTCCGCGACAATAAAAGCGGTCTCGCTTTGTATCCGCTGAAGCGATTTTCGGCTGAGCTCTTCCGCTTGGTGGGGTGCGTCTAGATTTTTTTATCAAACAAATGGAAGGACCTACAGTTTATACTAAGCCACCTCCGAACGGCCGATGGATATTTATGAGGAGCTTTTATTTCATGCCAGCAAAACACTCGTAGGGTTTGACATTCCTCGTCATGGTGCGACTGTAATTAGTAAAATATAATTTCTATAATTTGTTTTTGATGTTGGTCGAACTCTGACTACGCTAATTAATCTGAAGCTTCTAATATGTATAACAACAAAATACAAATTTTTCAGACAATTATACTCCAGTACGAGAAAAAACAAATCATTAATATGTATACTTCACATTAAAAAATGAATAAGTATCAATACTTTTCATATCACATAATTAACTAATAAATTCATTTTTAATCTGAAAAAAAATCACCAAACATTCACTAAAGAAATGAAGTTCTTTTAGCATCACTTTCACTGTATCCCAAATTTACAAGGCGCAATTATTATTTAATAAATTTTTAACATTTTTATATCTTTTTTTCTTTTGTCTTTTATCACCACATGTAGTAAATAGTTTTATTATATGTAATATGTGCATTTTCACATTTCCATAAATTACATAAAATCAATTTAATACACAAAAGGATATCTTGAAAATTTACTTTCGTTTTTAAACTTCTTTCAGGTATGGCATAAACTCGTTTCAACTTTCACTTTCTTTGGTGAAAGTTTCGGTTTCGATAATCGCTCTACATACATAAGCACTTTCTATTATTCGGTTTTTAAAATAAAGCAAATAAATGGGCAACACATACACTCACAATCTTCATATCGGTTAAACACTGCTCAAATTATATTTTCAAAAACACTTCGATTCTCAATAAGTTTGTTAATTAACACTTTTCGCACGTGCACAGTATATACATACATATGTGTATGTTTATTTATTTATGCCTTTCTTAATCCACGTTTTCTTTATTTATTCAAATACACATGCTGCTGATTAAACCAATTGTGTTTGCGTCGTGTTTTCCAACGTTTTCCAACATGTGATGTGCGTAAGTCAAGGACAGATTTGCAATAAAGTTGTATTCGACGTTGCTAACGCTATTTATATTTCGCATAAGTAGAAATATATATGTATGTACATCGCATGCAACATGCATTTCCACACATAATATGTTAGTAGGCATGTATGCACTTGATGACGTCGTTGTGTGGGCTGCCTTACTAACGCATCGCATGGCATCGCATCGCATCAGTTTCATCTTCTCAGCCGGCTCAGCAACTTTCGGTTCGTTTGTTTTGCTACAAATTTTCACTGGACTGACAGGATTTTCTGGTACAAGCAGATCACAAACACTGGTGTAATTCACAAAGTTTTGTGATAAAAATTTAAACACGTTTGCGCGTTTTGTTTGTGTTTGATAAATAAAAGTGTAATTAAAAACTAAAAATATACTCGAAACTATATAAGTCAGAGCAATGGTTTGGGGAGCCACACGTTGATTCTTAAACCGTTAAAATGCAAAAAGAACAAAAAAATTAATTCGAAGTGAATATTTTTTTGTAGGATTTAACCACTCACAAAGGAAAATTTTGACCTTCAAAACATATTAAATTTGCTGAATTGAACCGAAGACATTTTTAGTATCTAAATAATTATAACCAAATAAATAGTTAGTGGAATTTCCACTGAATAAGGTTATAACAAATTTTACAACCGAGCTGAACAATAATTTTTTTGCGACTCCATGAATTTAATGACATCAATAAGATCCTGGTGTTAATAGCATCATGAGAACCAATAATAGCGCGCCATTCATTTCTTCTTTTTGCTGTTTGACGCCAGTTGGAAATATCAAGTGAAACAAGATCGCTCTCCACCAGGTCCTTCCAACGGAGTCAGAAGCCATGCATACATTTTGCAGGCATTATTTACTATATTTAGAATTATCTAATTTATGTCAAATATTTCTCCTTTTTTGCTCAATCAGTTTTGGTAATTTTAAAGGTAATGTCATTACGTCTCTCTAATAGAAACCCTTGTCGCTATTGACAAAAAATTGGTATAATTGTTTTTCACAGGCTTTTCTAGAGGCCAATCCTTCACCAATCAAATCATTCGCCATTGATAGGGATTACCATCTGCTTGGATGTGTCTGAAGGAACAATGTCCTGATAAAACACAACTTCCCTCATGTTCGCCAAAGCGGGACGCTTCTGGGCGATTGCTTCCTTCAAACAGTACTATTGCTGACAGTACAGGCTGTAGGTGAGCAGCTCATGATTCCTCGCTAATCCCACCAAACACACAAAAAAACCTTCCTGACCGTCAATCCTGGCTTGGAGACGGTTTGTGCCGACTCACTGGGAGCTTGTAATAATTTCGTTGAAAAATAAAAAAAAAAATGTTTGACTTCGAAAATAAGTGAAATTTTTTAAAGCAGAAATTCTTTAAAATGGAAAGTTAGCTTTTGATGAGTAGATCATATATTTTTATTATTGGAACTTTCTAACCTTTGGACCTACATTTTATTCTGAGCCACCTTCGAACGGCCAATGGATTTTTATGAGGAGCTTTTATTTCATGTCATACACTCGGAGAGCTTCACATCCTCTGCCGAGGGTTGACCTCAGTTAGAAAATAATCTTTCTATAATTTTGGGTGTTGGCCGAACCAGGACTCGAACCTTGGTTTTACCCGCAAAAGTAGAATATCACGTTTAAAGTTTCTACAATCTTGAGTCTCAGCGCGTATTACCAAGAGACGCTCACGTATAAGCGCTATTACTTCGTCAATATTACGATTTTCTTTCTAAAATTTTAACAGAGAAGATTGACACCTTGGAAGGAAAAATGGTTGAAAATTAAGCCTCTCAGCTGGAATATTTTGGAGCCAGCCTCGTTTTATTTCTCCTTAAAAACCACATGTCTAAAAAAACACCCGAGGAAATAAAGAAAAGAGCTAACTAGATGGAATACAGTTGGATTCAATTTTGTATCAATATTTTACAAAAACTTCTTTCAAAATAAATAAAATCTCCACTTCCAACAAAATCCACATATGCATTTATTCCACATATTCTAAGTTTTTTTTGATCGCCGAATGTTTAATGAGATGGGTGCTATGAACAAATGGAATAAGTTGTTTTTGCCAATAAAATCCATAAAAGTTAAAATCGAAGCAATGAAATTTGAAATCAAACAAAAAGAGCAAGCAGAGGAAGAATTGCAATGCCAATGTTTGAAAATGTGTGGAAAAGGTCGTCAAGAAAAAAGAATCTGCGCGAACCGATGCGAATGCCCGCCCATGTTGCCACAGCTCACACTGTTACATTGCTCGTATGTATGTATGTACACGTATGTACGGCGTGCCAGCACATAATACAAATGAAACAAAGCATTTATTTTTTGAGCGCTTTGGAATTGCTGCTTTTGGTTTTCTTTTGATGTGATCATGAAAATTGCAACTTTGGTGATGAATGCCACATACGCGTACATACGAGTAAGAGTAAGTTACTTGTGCCACAAACGTATGTACATATGTCTAACTGGCAATGAGGTTGGCCAAGCAAAGAAAACGTGTTTCGATGCATTAGGTGTGATCAAAGTGTTCGGTGTTGTTATTATTGCTGTTGCAATTGTTGCAATGACAAATCTTTCTTAAGCGCAGCAACATTAGGTTAGTTTAATGTGGTGAATGCATATGTGCGAGTGTGTAGTGTTTGAACTAGTTTAGTTTAGTGTTATTAATAGATAACAAATTTTAGTTGAAGAAAATTAAGTGAAGGTAAATAAGTCAAATATGAATATTTATACATATTTGTACATAGAAACAAAGAGAAATTTAATTCAAAATTAGAAATAAAATTTCTATTTAGCTGTAACTCTTCTGTAGCCACTACTGTACACTTGAGCTTTAAGCTTTGCCATTGTTTTAATATGCAATTCAAAGCGCAGCAAATAGTGGCAAGTAATTTATGCACAACAAAAATGTTTTTCGCTTTATGTATTCCTAAGCGTTGTCACATAAATATGTATGTTATTTTTGAAATAATAATATGTATGGTATTCTCTTACTTAACCTTACCTTAAGCTTCGCATTTTATTCTCAAAATATATAGACTTTATATATAAATATAATATGTATAATAATATATATAGTAGTAGTAGTAGTATTGACGGACCAACACACAGCCTAAACCACCGATCGTAGATATCTGAAACTTGGAGGGTGTGTTCTCGGTATAACGTATGCACCCGATAAGAAAGAATTTTCCGAGAAAAGGACCTGGGACCGATATATTTGAAAACACCAAGTTCATTTTTAAATCGTATGATTTACATAAAACTCGGTACACAGATAACTCTTTGCCCAAATTGACATGTGGAACACTTTTTCTTCCGGGTACTTAAATAACATTTGATACAGTAGTAGCTTTGGGATCAAAATACTATTGGGAATCCTTCTTCTTCCGGGAAATGGCTATGGGCCGATTGGGTGGTTCGGTTTTAATTAATATGTGGAAATTATGTAGGTGGCTCTTTGCCAAGGTCAATATGTGGAGATCTGTTTGGTAAAATCGTTTTCATAGTTCAATTCGCTTGATATCTGGTACATAGATAGCTCTTTACTTAGACTAATTTGTGAACAATTTTTCTTTGTTTTCATATATTTTAACATTATAGTTTATAAGTTCAAATAAAAGAAACTGTGTTCTTGCGGACGAAATCTCGGGCAATCTCTAGTATATGTATATAATTCATAATTTATGTACCTTTATGGAATGGCAACGACGAAAATCGTAGACGATAGAACGATGAGCGACATTGACATAGTTCAGCGAATCAAGAGACATCGGCTACGAGGGCTAGGTCATGTCATCTCCGGATGATTTGAAAAACTCCAGGTTTGATACTGACACAGCAGCGGAAGAGAAAAACGTTCATTGCATTGGAAAGATCAGGTGGAGATGGATCTGGTCGCTCTTGGTGTTTTCAGTTGGTATGAAACATCAAAAAGAAGATACGAATTGGGTGCTCTTTTTGACAGCGACTGAACGGATAGTATATATTTTTCCAATCAACTAAACTAAAGCGCAATTCTATGAAGCAACATAGCATCCTTCCACTGAACAAACATTGTCTTCAACTCAATTTTTTCTCTTTAATTAGTTTCAGCTTTTTAATGCCGTAGTTGTTTGATTTTATCAAATACTTGTATCACTGCTGTAGGTATGAGCAATTTACCATTCATCTAAGTTTGTATGTATGTAAGTGTACATTACCAAGCTTGAATGCATCATTGTGCGATCGGTCTCCCTTCTGCTGCATTCAACGCTCAACATATCAACAACTTCCGAATTTCAAGATTTATTATTGTAGTTGAAAGTGGAGCATCATCATTGGTTCCTTTTATTTATTATCCACTATCTGAATGTAATTGTGTAAAAATGGCATGAAACCGCGCTAACCAATACATTGGCAACACTTTAAATAGGCTCATGTGTGTTTTTCATTCAATTTTATAGCGTTTGTGCATATATATGTAAGTATGTATTTATGCTTGTACTGTGCATACTTGTGTAAGTAGATATGAGAACGTTTTTTCTAGCAAATGTATATATGTACATATGTGGTTATAAAAAGTTTGCACTTTCAAGCAGGTTTGCATTTTAATTAAATGGGAGATAAGTCTTATTATCTTTGGAATTTCGGAATATTTTTTTTATAATAAGGTAATGATCTCTGAAAATGGGTGGCAAATCGAATTGAGGTTATTCCTAACAAAAGTCGTCATTAGGATTTCTCTAAAATAAACTGCCAATAGTTATTATTTAGTTTTGTAGGTCCCAGAGAGGTGATTTAGTGACTGATGCCCAGAGTTTACTGAATTTATGGAGGGAGCGATTCTCCATTCGGCTGAATGGCCGTGAAAATGGCACACCAGGAGATGACGAGCCCGATTCCCCAATCGACGCCGATGGAATAGATGTTTCAGTGCCTGGTGATTGATGATTGGAACCTAAGTGTGCTCAGCTCCATCCATAAAAAGGGCGACCCCATGGACTGCGCCAATTACCGCGGGATAAGCCTCTTTAATATCGTATATAAGATCCTGTGCCCACGTTAACCAACTGATTGGACTTTATCAGTGTGTCTTTAGACTTGCTACATCCGCCATTAACCAGATATTTACCATGCGTGAAATCTTAGAAAAACACCCGTTAAAAGATGTTCGACACTTTTTTGTCGATTTTCAAGGAGCACATTTGCTAGATCATGTAGTTCGAATGGTTAAGAAGGCTCCTGCTTTCAAAGTTTGCAATGTACTATCCGCCGATGGAAGCAGAGGAAGAGGAAGACCTCCACTGCGTTGGAAAGATCAGGTGGAGAAGGACCTGGCTGTACTTGGCATTTCCAATTGATGTCAATCAGCGAATGGAAAAAATGAATAGCGCGCAGTTGTTAACTATAGGGCCATTTAATATAGCATACAAAAAAATAAAATACTAATAAATTTAGAGGCAATTAGAGATTCACTTTGTGTGTTACTTTGAAATCTCTTCGCCCTCTTCTCAAACTCAAAATTTTCCCAATCACCCTTTCTTTTTAAGCCCTTTCATATTGTTTGCATTTTTACACCATCTCTGCTGCATAGATATGCACATACATACGAGTATGGATACGAGTATGTATGTATGTACATCATTGTTTCATTTCATTGTTTGTAGTTTGTAGTTTGTAGCTGGTACGAGCATATCAGTAGCCGCAAGGACGGATGAAAATGATAAAGCACACTTTGTATTACAAGTTCATTGCAAAAGCGAAAAATTAACTAGTTCATCTCTGCGAATCATCACTTCAAACTACTACCACTAGTTACCATACATACATACATACATATTTTGTTCTTAAACTACACATGTACATTTCAAAGTCGCGACATGAGTGCATATAAACGCCAAATGTTTACAACGCAGATACGAGGATGTGCTATGTGCACTACATATATACATATACTCGTTCGTACATATATAATATGTTTGCATACACTATTTATACATGTATTGTACAATGCATACACGCGCACAGCGTGAAACCTTGGAAACTTGAAAGCAGCAGAGAAAAAATTAAATCCCAATTGTGGCTTGTAATTTTTATGGTAAAATAAAATTAAGATGAGGGGGAAAATGTGTAGTTTTTATCCTCAACTAACGAGTTGTAAGCGTCACAAGAAGAGCGGGTGATGCGGATAAGGCAATAATCATTAAAAAGAAATAAACTCAATTGTAGTAGAGTAGAGTTCGAATTATCTAAGCGAACTACATAAACAAAAATTTAGTTTTAAAAAAAACTCAAGTGTGTATTTTTGTATAATAATTTTTTACTCAACTAAATAACTCTAAAATTTTCTTTTATTAAATTTGTATTTTTATTTCCAATTTTTTTAATTTTAAAAAGAATGCTTCGCAATGTGATCTGCTTTCTAATAATGACCTATCCTACTTATATTCAATATTTGTTAAAGTGGTGCTCTTTTTCACATGCATGCATTAAGCTTTGTAAAAGTGGCTTGAAATTTAACTTACTTGCCAAAAGAGGCGTTTAAGTAATAGGCAATAAACTAACGACAGGAAGATAACAGTAATAATATTTTTTAGCGCCCTAACACCCAACTGAAATTGATGAGTTCAAAGCCTTCATACGAAATGGAAAATATTTAAAGAAAATGCAAGGCGTGCATTTTTATTAAGGAAAAAAAATAATAAAAAAAAATGAAAAACTTAACCAATAACAATAAAGTATGTCAGAAGCCAACTTAGAATTTGTATAAAAATAGAAAAAAAAAATACTAATAATGCTTGCATTAGAGCAGTAAGCTAAACAAAATTTTTTGAGAAATAATCGTAATAAAAATAATTTAAAATCCCTCCAAATTCAGTTCTTACTCTATTGTAAACACAATTTTTTTAATATAATTTAATTTTATTCAATATAGTTTATATCTAGTTTATTATTAATTTATTTAAATTAATTTTTTTATAAACTTTTATTTTACTTTATTTTATTTATTTTATTTTCTTTTTTATTCTCTTCTCTTATTTTTTTATTTATTTTATTTTGTTTTTGTTTTACTTTATCCGTCATTTTTTATCATGACTAGTTATACTTAAGTATAAAAAATTGATCCGGCTAAAGGCTTTATGAATTCATCTTGCAATATTGTTGTTAAGAGCTTTCCCTAGTTGTTTTTGTTTCAATTTATTATATTTTGTTTCTTTTTATTTTTTTCGTTTTAATTATTTTTCTATTTTATCTTATTTAATTTAATTATTTTAATTTAATTTACTTTACTTTTTATTTTATTTTATTTTCATTTAATTGAATCGAATTTATTTGATTTATTTTTTATTTAATTTTGTTTAATTCTATTTTATTTTATGTTATCATAATTTATATAATTTTACTTTTTATTATTTGATTCAATTCAATTCAAATTTATTTTACTTTATTTTATTTTATTCAACCTATTTTATTTCATTTTAAGTAATATAATTTTGTTTAATTATTTTTAAATTTATGCAGTGTAGTTTAATTTTAGTTTATTTATTTTATTTTATTTAATTATCGTTTTATTTTTTTGTTTATTTTAGTTTATTTTATTTTATTTTACTTTATTGTAATTTATTTTCTTTTCTATTCTCTGTTTTTATTTTTTGTGTGTTATTATAATTTATCTTACTTATTATTATTTTTTTTATTATAACATATTTTAATTTTTTTTGTCAAGACTAGTTACACTTAGGTATAAAACTGTGTTTTCTCATTTTTTGTCAAAAAATTCTTATTACGAAAACCGCTTTTAATAAAATAGACGGCTTAAGCTTATGAATGCTTTAAGAATTCATCTTGCAATATTGTTATCATTACGCACATACATATACAATCTACTGTTTATATGTGTTTACAAACATTGCAATCAAATTCAGCGAATGAAATTTATGTAAATGTATTAATATATTCATGCATGAGTTTGCGTAATAAACCCAATAGGAAATTGAACTTCCTCACGGTTAGTTGTTTTTGTTGATTTTGACCTCTACACTCCGCTAAACTATTATACAAACTACTTTTCCATATTTACAATCACATTCATTTCGACGCAAATAAACAATAATGTATAAAATAACTACTATTATTGTATTGTATATACCCCTGCGGGGTAGGGGTTAAAGAATTCTCCACCGGTAAGACATGCCTGTCGTAAAATTCGACTAAAATCCAAAAGTTCACGCGACAATCGGGTTCCAAAAACTACTTTGGGGAATATTGTAGCGGTTACAACAACAACAACAATAACTACTATACGCAAGTAGACTATCGCTTAAGTATATCATATATATTATATATAATATATTATTAGCGCTTTGTAACCGTTGAGCGATTTTCGGCCGAGCTCCTTCCCCAATTTGTAATTTAGCGTCCTGATGTTTTTTCAATAAATGGAGGTACCTACAGCTTATTCTAAGCCGTCTCCGAACGGCCGATGAATTTTTATGGGGGTTGTGCGGTTGTTAAGCGATCTATTTTCATAAATGCCTGATACCTATATTTCAAAATACAGCTCCGCACTTTTGGATATCTTTAAGACAGTTTGAATAATATTTGTTATTTTTTTTTTTATAAAAAATCTGTTGATAATTTTCATTTATTTTCCCAATTATTTCTCAGAATATGGTGGCACAGAAATTAAGAGTTTATTTTAGGAAAAACTCAAAAAAGTGGCGCTAACGACGAATGTTAATTCACAAAAAATCAGAATTTTATTTTAGTATTATTCAAAAAAGCGGTTTAATGGTACTCTAATAATTTTTAAAATTTCTAAGAAAAATATTTCTAAGTATATTCACTTTAAATTCATTTCCTATGGGGCATTTCATGCTTGCCTATACATTTCATACGAACAAATATCTATTCCATCTGTCCGCCATTCACCAAAGAGAACCCTAAAAATATTTATTGTGTGTCAAAATAAATGTTAAGTCGATTCAAAAATGGCCCGGTCAATTACGGCAAATGAGGGTATGCTTTAATATATTGCAATATGAGCATCATAATAATATTGTAATAATGTGTAATAATATTTGGACCAACTCTCTTTTGCAACAAAGTCATAATGCAAAAGGATGGCAATGTATTATTATTTTTTTAATTTTTCTATCTTTTTTCTGTAATAAAATAGCACAGATACACACTGGGATATGAGTAAGCGTATGTAGGTATGCATAGATATGACATAAGGGTGCTTTTCGCGTGAAAAAAGTGATATAAACCCTAATCAAACCACTGACCGAAAAAAGCTCAACGAACAATTTTTTCATATTTGATTTCACGCATCGCCTACTTATGAATTGTTTCCTCTTTTATGTATGTATATTATCCTATATATTTTACATAAATACGAGTAGTGAGTATATGCAATACATTTAAATGAAACATAAGGCTATGTTATGCCTAGTATGGCCATGCTCATTGGTCTTTTGAATCTGTCCTAGAAGAGAATTAACATATTATGCATCGAAAATTGTTGGCAGAAATTTTACTTTTTAAATTCAGATGAATTATTATATAAAAGACCCTGGCAAGTTGCTCAACCAACGCTTAAATGGAATCAAACCAATTTAATTATATTTTCTAATTTTTACCGTTATTTGAAAAAATATTATTCTAGTTAACGGTAATCAATTATTTTTGCAACAGGTGGCTTTAGTCATCTGTATCTCGCCTTCTATAAGTGCGATTGAATTACGCTAGATGGCATTAGAATGTTGATATTTTCTACTAGTGTTGATCACTTAACTGAGCAGGGTTTGAGCGCATGTAAAGAAGATCGCTGTTTCGATTGCCCAGTAGGTTAACATTGCACAAAAAAACAGTTTGGAGCCACTTGAAAAAGACTGTTTACACAACAAAGCTCGATGTATGGGCGCCATAAGCGCTAACGAGCCCACTAGGCCCAGCTTTGGCCAACAAGAAGGAAATTGTGCCAGACCACTCACATCGATATTGATTCACCAGAAGTTCCGAGAGCTCAATTGGAACGTTCTTACATGTATGTATCCATCTTTTTGTTCGAACCTCGCAACAAGTTCATGTCTATGGCGGATGATTGGCTGGTGAAGAATCGGTCTCAAGAGGAGCCAAAGTAAAAATCCATTGCCGCCCCTACTTTTTGCCGGTAGGGATTTTTTTGAGAGAGGCACAACTATATTATTTTCAAAACGACAAAAAGTTATCGAGCAAAGCGGGAAATTGTTGACACAAATAATTCAAAAATAATAGATTACTTCTTATTAGACCAATATTCGAGTGGCTTACATTGCGTACTGCCGTTCTGAAGACCAGGGTTCGAGTCTTTATTAGCACAACATCAGATCTTTCTCCATTTGTTAGAAAAACATTAAGACGCATACCACAAATTGAAGGAGAATCTTGGTCAAAAATCGCATCTGCAATTAGGTAGAGCAAATTATATAATATTTAAGCAAAAAGTATATTTAAAATAAAATTTTTAATAAAAGTTTAAAAATATTTGACAACCGCATTTGAGTAAGCTCAGCTCATACTATAATATAATTAAAGCTCATGGTATAAACTAATACTATATAATTAATTATTACTAAAATGTTTCTGGTTCTTACGATGTCTAAAAGATTTTCTAGCAAAAGTCTTCAGGCGGATATGACTTTTAAACTTTAAATGCTCACTGAGTAGCATGAAATCAAGAAGCTTACCACGTACTTTCATTATGTATTTACAAAAAAAAAAAATGTTTGTTTTCACAATAAACCACACCATTAAATTCATCAATTAAATTAACAATGAAATTTGATATTTATTTCATTTATTAAAGATTTTTCGGTAACTCATTTACATCCGAAAGCTTCACTTCCTATTACTTAATATTTTATGCATATTACAGTGAATTATGTAGCTGTGTCAAGTTAAACTTTAAAAGGTTTTGGAACGAATTGCCACTGTAGATGTAGCTTTGAACTTGAATCGAAGCAAGCGTTTATGGAATGTGGTATAATGGCAGGAAAATTTATTACGACCCTCTTTAAACTCGTGTAGAAAATATACTCATCGATGATAAAGATAACATAATTGTATTCAAAGAGGAAATTTTCAATTGTTCTGAGAGCTCCTCCCTGAATGATTATCTATGTGTTTCTTGCATTAAAATTTCCCAGCCGGTGGTGATCTCTATCAAAATATCTTTAAAAGCTCTTGCTGCAATTTAAACACTTCAAAGCTGCCTGCACCGATGACATCTTTCATGTCTTACTGCAAAACGGCTCACACCTATTGCTGCCAAGTAGGTGAATTTTGGTGATTTTTATTCCAAAGCACCAGTGTAAGGAGGCTTACTCTGTACCAAAGTCACATACACCGATCAGTCTGACATCCTCGAAAAAGCATGGAAGGGATCTGCGACGTTTAGATCAAACAACAAACAAGCAGTCGGAGCATTAAAAAAAATCCAACAATGTACGAGAATATAACTTTTAGGCATTCATTCGTGTAGAAGGAGCTTTTAAAAATGCAAACATCGCCGCTTTAATCTTCACTCACCTGTTCCTGCATCTGGTCTCCCTCTATCACGGGTAATAAAGCGAGCACTTGAAGTCTTAGCAGGTTAGGCTGAGAGACAGGAGACTTAAAAACAAGTACGCTGGATCAACGTAACTGTTTAGTGGGTATACATATCTTATGCTTTGGGAACTACCTCAACTCACCCCCAAAAAGTCAATAAATTTGCAATTGTTTGCAGGCGCGTAACTTTCAGGGTCACAGAACACATAAAGTTATAACAGAACTTGGCCTAAACGTACTATAATGTGCGAAAAGCAGGAAAGAATAGATGGAAGGTAAGACCATTGATATTAGGGGAAAATATCCATATAAATTCTTATGAGTCTAAATGTGGTCATCTCAAATTGAATGACCACAACTTTGTTTGGGTAACCGTTTTGAAAAGGTAATCTGTCTGGATACCTGCAGACAGCCAAGATGCAATTAAAGCAATTAAGTATTACAGAGGGCGAGGATATACTGCCTCTTTGGCAAGGCCAGAGTGAAATGCTACTACCCTTCTTTACGTAATAGTTTATAATAATTATATGGAAGTGGCGAGGATGTACTCCCCAGAAGGTAGGGTGGAAGGTAGTGTCGAGGGCCTACTTCTCTACCTTTACGACTCGAACGAAGACGAACACTTGATCATAATAATAGGAGTATGCACTCGATTTGTATTAATTTTTTTGTAAAGGGCCTAGAGTTCGTCACGCAAAAGACATCTTTGAAAATTTTACTTTTTCAGCTTTCTTATATTTTATCGTAAAAATGTTACGTCATGTGACGGAAATCCCCATATCCAAATGTGTACATACGAGTATATGCAAATTTAAACAAAATACTCAGCATCCCTTACTTTCATTTGAGTTTTCCACTCCACTTTCGCATTGTCACATAACCGACCAGCTATTTCCTTATACAAATTTGCATTAAGTATTGTCGCCTATGTCTGCTTTTACAAAAATTACAATAAGAACAACAGCAACAATAACAACAATATAAACACAGCTGAAAGTTATCAAGTCACCTTTCTTAGCCTTAGTAAGTAATGAAGTAATTTTCCACACTTTTATTAAGTAATCTGCCAAACAACCCGCCTCGATGGTCGCCCACCACGCCTTATACTCGTACATATGCGGTGCGATGAAGAGCGGGAGAGGGAATATGCTGCATAATGAAAACATTAGAACGTTATACTCATGAAATTAGCCCAGAATGTGAATAATTCATAAAGAAGTAATTGCTGTTGTTAACTTTGTTGTTGTTGTTTTTTGGTTACATGCTTATCCTGCCTGTCATTGTATCCACCTGTCAAGAGAAACTCAACTTAAGAATTCGACAATAAGCGCGAAAGCTACAACTTCCTTTGTTTGTTTGTATCCAAGCGAACGCCACACATAGTAGATATTATACAATCCTTTCACACACACATGGCTCCGAAAGGTCCCTCAGGCCAACAAATAAGTTAGAATGGCAACGTCTATTGTTGTTGTGACTTAATTTGCTGTATTTTAAGAGCTTTTGGGGGTAAGAATGCCGCGTTGCGACCCCCAAATATACAATATACATACATATGTATGTATATATACACGTATATATATATATAGCGCTTTGCTAAAACAGTT
This sequence comes from Ceratitis rosa, assembly GCA_037013455.1. Taxonomy (NCBI): domain Eukaryota; kingdom Metazoa; phylum Arthropoda; class Insecta; order Diptera; family Tephritidae; genus Ceratitis; species Ceratitis rosa. The sequence goes on along the minus strand of JAWMAG010000031.1, from coordinate 4,860,091 downwards.
ACTTAGTCTTGCCGTTGTCGTTACTGTTACTTTTAGGTTTAGGGTTTCGGTGTTCTCGTTGAGTAAACACAACACAATTTAAATTTTAAACAAAACCATCGACATAACAACAACGACAACACAATGAATATTACTCTAACATATGTACATAAATATATTATATTATAAAAACAACAAACAAGTGACAAATCCCAGTGTGAGTTTATAGTTGTATATTTACAGATGTACATATTTACATATTTACAGGTGTGCACATGCAAGCTTGTTTGTATTTATAAATGCATATGTGTTGTCGACCATCTTGTTTTTCTCTTTCTTTTTTGTTGATTTTAGTGTGTTTGGCAGCACCTCAACAAGGTAAGACATTTTATTCAAGTTTATTTTTATGGAGTAAATTAAAGAGTTAACCCTTTCATTAGCAGGCATGCAATTGTGTGTGTGTGTGTGTGTTTGTATGAAAAAAATAAAAACTATGTAAATATTTATTTTGGCTTATTATGCAAGATCTTATTGTTAATGATGAGCTTAAAATAATTTCAGTTGTTCAAATAGTTTGTGTTGGTGTTCATTTCTTTCTTTCAAATTATTTTATTTATAATTTCATATGAGTATATTTTGAGCATATGTAAATATGTATATAAAAATAGTTGTTTTCATAATTACACCTCTATAGCTTTATGGTAGTGAATGCCAGATTATCACCCTTTACATTTCTCACGAACTTTATTCAGTTTTTTTTTGGTCTCTGATTCCCCTTCCTTGGACTAGCAAAAATGAATCCATTATTTTTACAATAGGTAGTTTTAGTGATCACAAGCACAAAAAATTTACCAAGCTACTTGGCTGTTTCCAGCTCGAAAAACTCTCAACCAAATCGATCATGTTGTGATTTACGAAAGACATGAATCCAGGGTCTTAGACGTGCGTACGTTCCGAGGTCCTAATGTCGACTCGGTTCACTACGCACCCGCCTCTGTGTATCGAAGAACGTCCGTCAATAAACACAAGGAAGGTTCGACGTTGAAATGCTGCAATCACAGCAGACTGCCGAGCGGTTTTCTACTCGACTTGCACATCTGCTCTCTGAGAGCACTCATCAGCAACCCGGTATAATGGAACTGTGGGACGATATTTAAAACTCCCTATGTACAACTTCAAAAGAAACTATTGGATTTCGGAAAGGTCGCAAAAACAGCTGGTACGATAAGGACTTGTCTGTCGCGGTGGAGAGAAAGCAGACTGCCTACCTAGCAATCTGGCGATCGACCACAACACGTGCGGGGTGGGATGGATACCGAGATCTGCAGAGGGAAGCAAGACGCATTTGCAGGGAAAAAAGAAAGAGGCCAAAATGTTTGAGTACGAGGAGCTTGAGAAACTGGCCGACAAGTGTAACGCTCAAAAATTCTACGAAAAGATACGGCGACTTACGGAAGATTTCAAGACCGGAGCAAACTCTTTTAGAACCCAGGGAGTTGAGCTCGTGAGAGATGCCCCGAGTATACTGAATTTATGGAGGGAACACTTCTCCAGCCTGCTAAATGGCAGTCAAGATGAAACACCCGGAGATGGTGAACCCGGAACGAAATTGATGACAATGGAAAAGTTGTTTCGTTACCCGACTATGAAGAAGTTCGAATAGAATTGCCCGCTTAAAAAACAACAAAGCGATGGGGACCGATGGATTATCGGCTGATCTATTCAAATACGGTGGTGAAGAACCTAAGTGTGCTCTGCCAATCCACAAAAAAGGCGTTCCCATAGTCTGCGCCAATTACCGTAGAATAAGCATTCTTAACATCGCGTAAAAGTTCCTATCAAGCGTATTGTGTGAAAGACTGAAGGCCACCAACAAACTTATTATACCTTATCAGTGTGGCTTTAGACCTGGTAAGTCAACCATTGACCAGATATTCACCATACGCCAAATCTTAGAAAAGACCCGTGAAAAGAGAATTGACACCCACCATCTCTTCGTCGGTTTTAAAGCAGCCTTCGACAGCACGAATAGGAGCTGCCTTTACGCAGCTATGTCTGAATTTGGTATCCCCGCAAAACTTAAACGGCTATGTAAACTGACGTTAAGTAACACTAAAAGCTCCGTCACGATCGGGGAGGACCTCTCCGAGCCGTTCGATACCAAACGAGGTTTCAGACAAGGTGACTCTTTATAGTGTGACTTCTTTAATTTATTGCTGATGAAATTAATACGAGCTGCAGAGTTGAGATTCTAGAATTATTATTAACAAAACAAAAAACATTTTATTTGAAGAATAATATCAGCATAGTTTCTGTTTTTGCCCCAGTTTTCACAACACAACAGTAAAGAAAAGAGTTAAATTTATAAAAAAAAAAATCAAAAAGCTAAATCCCATATTTTTACCCCAAAAGAGAGATTTCAAAATCTGTTCTTGGCGTATCCAACTTCACATCAAAATTAATTAGTCGCGGCTCTGCTTAAGGATATTTTGGTGGCTACGGCAACCGATATATAAACATACGTACGCACTTACAAATGTACGGGAACATGAATTTATCTTCGCACATTTGAGCACGTGCACATCACAGGGGGCTATATTTAATTGACTTCCTACACAAATTTTCACTTAATGCTGACATTGGTAAGTCACGCATTTTGGGCAAAAAAAAGGGGAAAATGAGTGAAAGAACAACCAAAACAGCAATGTTGGCAAGCAAATGGAGTTCACCTTTTGTCATTAGAGTGAATTAGAATTAAAATTTGTGTACTTTTGTGGACAGAGCCTAAATATTTATTTGCCCAGGTCTGGATGTTTGTAGGTATGGATGAGGTTTTATGGTATATACATATGTTGGTGTTCATAAAGATTTTGTTTTTACAAAAGTAAAAAGGTCCTAACAGCTTCAGGTGCAGTTAATGCATGGCTATTTTATGCAAATTTAAACAAATGATTTTTTATTCTAACACGAATGTCATATTTTGGCTGTGATTGAGTGACTTATGGCCGATCTCAGATGAGGTATTTAGCAATTACTGTTTGGTAATGAGCCTCAAATTCTAGTTTTGAACATATGAGGGAGCGATTTTAAGTTTGTGGAACGACAGGGGGGATGATTCAGTGACTCATAATTAGTATAAAGTATCGTCAACCAAGCAACATAATCGGGAGTGAAAGATTGAATATTGAAAAAAATCGAAAATCGTGTAAAGTTCCACTTGCATTGGTTAACGGGATTCTTGTCCGAGATAAATGACGTACAAGTTGAAGAGTTTATTTAAAGAAGGAAGGGAATCCCTTGAAGATGATCCAAGCCCGAGCAGGCCACCTCAGAAGTTATCCAAAGAGTTGACGCTGCTCGACTATTGATGAAACAACTCGCAGAAAAGGTTGGGATATCCTCTACAATCATTTTTAAAATGCTGTGCGATATCTAGGCACGACTAAGGTCAGCGCAGGATGACTGTCGATAGCGCTCAGTTCTTTTTATTTACTCGATTATAACCAAGTTAACAACAACAAGTTTATCACCTATGATGATATCAAGGAGGGAGTTTCGGCGTATTTGGATAAAGAGAAGCAATTTTTTATGAAAATTAGCTTGGTTTTTTTATCTCCACCCCCAACTTTTGTCGTGAAGTGTTGCCACATATTTCTCATATCTAAGTAACAGTGATCTAAAACCCGACAATATTAAATTAAACAGCGTTTAAAGCTTTGTTTATATTATTGATATTTATTAATATTTTAGCAACGAGACATAAATTAAATTTCTTCCTAACCTAAAAAATATATGTATGAGTTAACTTGTGTGCAAAATTTAAATAAATAAATGAATCAAGCTTTATTCAGCTCCTATGATGTTTCCAATTAACTGCAGCTTTCAAGTGAAAGGAAAATTTTTATTTTCTTATGATATGTATTTTCGTGGAAAGAAATAATTGGAAAACACTTAGCTTATTTCCATATAAATATATTTTTGACCTTATATTTGTTAGTTTTTATTTTTCATTTATTTCTTTATTAAATTTTTCTTAATACCTAAACTTTGCAGGTACACTAAATAATTACTAGGAAACAAGAAACTTTTAACGCTTTGACTTAAAAATGCTTTTAACGGAAAATTGGCAAAGGTTTCGGTTGAGTTCACAAAGGCGAGCGAGTCGTCGTCGTCGTCATCATAGTCGCCGTCACAAAGACCCATTTGCTGCCACTAGACAAACTATACCCTACAAGACCCAGTGTCATTGTGTTATTTTCGAATTTGTTGACATACGAACCCGCTACTATTGTTATTGTATGAAAAAGTAAGTACACAAACAATTGAAAAGAAAAATAGTTTCATTGCGCATTTTTTTGGCTGTTATCCAAAATTTTGAGAAGTATAACCTGCGCAAGAAGAGTCCGAGCTTCACTCACTGACACTGTGTGTACACATAAAAATTTACTTCGCAAAAAAGAATATACGTAGACTCATAGTGAGTGCCTTGTATAGGAGAGCATATTGCATGGAGATATGTGATTGCCGAGTAGGAAATGTTTGAAGTCAAACCCCCCCCACAAAACATACCTATATGACTAGGCAACTGCGGCAGAATAACACCATCAGTCCCATCCGAATTGAGGAGAAGCTTTCCAAGCTGTTCAAACTAACCTGAGAAAATGATATGAGATTCACAATTAATAGAGAAAGCGCAATCTTCTGGCGTATGCCGATGATATTGACATCACAGGATAAAAATGTTAATCGAATAGTTCTGGTTCAAGATGAGACTGCATATTCGATTCTGGGTTTCACTGTTTATATTCGTCGCTTTTAAATAAAAGGAGGATAGTCCTTATGGTCCTTTGGGGTATGAATCACGGCCAAAACCGTATATGATGGACCGAAGAGGTGGTATGAGAACAGCGAATTAAGAGCCGTCAGATGAAAGTATTTCCTAATACGACCTGTTGGTAAAATCAAAGAAAGAGGAAGATTCTTTACTCCGTTTCGATGTACTCACAAATCCTCATTTTATTTAATGTATTCTTAATGCGCAAAGGTGAAAAGACGTGAGTCGTCAAAGTAGATTGAATTCCGCACCACCGCACCTACCCCCATCCATAGTAGCTGAACTCCTGTCATACAATTCTGATTAGTATTCATTGTATAATACCTCCGGTGTGTGAGTTTTAAATAGTTTTGGCTTAAATTTTTTTCCTACTGGGTACTTTAAAACGCATCCACGCAAAATCATATTCACAATTAACTAAACTAGGGATCGTATAATAAATACAGAGAAACTGTCTCACTTACCTATGGGTGTATGTGTGTGTTCTTGTGCATTTATTTGTATGTTCGTGTATTTGTCATGATTTTAAAGCCACTTAAGCCTTGAATGGTAATGTAACTATGTAAATAAATCTTTTTCTTTGCCTTTATGGACTGTGTCCATTTTGTTTTGTCAAAGTAAATGTGGACAAATAAATGTGCATACATACATATACACACATATAAACAAGTGCTCATACTCGTAAATATTGTAAATGGAACAAAATGTCTGTAACACGATATTTTATAGAAAACGCTAAATACGAGTTTTTTTTCTTGGAAAGCTCGGTCTTTTGTCCGTTAATTGTTTATAGTGTATAGTAAATGTTGTTTGTATGCATGTATTATTTTAAGTGAAAATGCGAAAAAACCTCTATTTTCAGTTTTTCTGTTTTTCAATGGAATATAATTTTTTCTCAAAAGAGAACTAAAAGCTTGAAGATGAGAGTTTATATGGAAGAATGAGCGGAATAAAACGTATTTTTTTATGAAAAAAATAAATTAAGTACAGTTATTAAAAAACATTTGAAAAACTAGAAAAAGTTCTTAAAATTGCTTAACAATTAAAAAAAAACAAAAAAAACGTGATCTTTACTCTCGTTTTGTGAGTTATGCAAATCTCTCAATACAAGTAAATTGAGTAACTGACGCCTTAGCCTCGTCTTATTATTTCACACACACACACACACACACACACACATACGAGTATCACTTCAATCAAAACTATTCATCTAAACTGACAATCAATAAACCACCGAACTGTTAAAATTCAACTAAATATATTTTATTAATTTTCCAAATCTATACATATACGAGCACAGTTATATGTGTGTATGTTTGCATGACAGCGTTCACATCTACTATTTACCACAAGCAAACGAGCAAGAAAATTGCCGATTAATTTGCATTTTATTTACTTTGTCACTGTGGCAGGCAAAGAAGCTACAAAGTGATTGAAAAATTTGCATCGCAAAGACCACCAAGGCAACGCAAAGGAACTAGAGTGGTTAAATCGTTGCCTCTCTACACCATTTGCTGGCATTTCCTATATCCTTTTTACTACAATTTCTATTCCTCTTTGGCACGTTTGGTAGTGAAATTATTCCTTTATTTTATTTTATACATTTTTGGGCACAACTTCAAATAAATTAAAATATATACGTTTTTCTTGTGAAATGCATAGTTTTGGTATTTTTGGTTTTTGCATAAGTCAAGTTTAAAATTTTTGTAAAAAATCTACTAAATATTTTTGGCGAGTCCTTGAACTTGATTTTATTGTTTGGATATAAGATAACAGTGTCTTAGCTGTAGTCTATAATAAGCCATTGCTTCGTCTCAATGTTTTCAATGCTTAATTTAAAAATTTTAAAAAAATTTCCATAACATTTTCTAATGGTTTAAAAGGTCTAGTCTTCATGCCTAAATTTTTATTAAGGTATTAGGGGTAGTCAGAGGCACGAAAAAATGAGAATTTTCAGTACTTTTTTTTCCTATTAAATAATTTTATTTTACAAAAGTAGTGATATGGTATTATTAAACAATGTTTTGACTTGAAGTCACGAAAATTTCAAAAAAAAAAAAATTTATTTCCGAAAATACAGCTGTCTGTGTTAACCCAGTTCCAAAAAAAGGTCCTTGCGGTGACAATCATAAGTCCTTGGTGATTCATCTGAAATCAATCGGATAAAAAAAATTAGTTTTATAAATAAATAATCCTGTGCCTGATCGAAGGATTTTTTTTTTCAAAAATTAACAAAATGGCGGCCTCAGGAAATTTTTGTCTAGATTTTTGGGAAAAAATCAACAGTTAATTGGTCTTAAAAAATCGAAATTTTTCACAAAATAAAAATCCTTCGATCAGGCCCGAGTTTATTATGTATTCTACAAGCTGTATAAATTTCATTAAAATCAACTGAGCGGTTTTCGAGTTACAATTGTCACCAGTTCAAAAAACATAGTTTTGAGAAAAACGCGTTTAAAGTTTCACACTAGCGCTTTGAAAGGACCGAGCTCTCTTTTGTTATTTGTCGAATAACTTAAAAACGAATTATCGGATTAACTTGAAATTTTCAGAGATTATTTTTAAGATATTATACTTAACGAAAATGCGGAAAAAAATTGATTTTTTGAAAATTCTGACTACCCCTAACCCCTTAAGGCGTTAATAAAAACCTTAGCACTGTAGGAAATATGAAGGAATATAAAATTTTGGTATAAGTATCTAATAGAAAACATATTTTTTGCCAAGAAATGGATTCCACTGCAATAGAAATTGCTAAAAAATAATATTTATATACAACTACGATATCAAGAATTTTCACATAATATTTATAATTCGTCAAGAGTTCGAGTACTGGACAGACTCACATTAAAATTTATAGAGTTTTTTCTGCTATTGTCGTTGTAGTTGATCGCCAATCCCGCTTATTTGGCAGGCGAGACTAGTCTAAGTCATCGAGGTCATTTAACTGGAGGTCCAGTAAAAGGGCTGATTCAACACGTAACAGAGGGAAAGGGGGTTTAGCTGAGTTGGTTTAAGGTACATGCAAAGAGGAGGTTAGTGTCGTGCGGTACATATGTTGGTAAGTGCTTGATTCGCCAGGGAATTCATGGCTGTCAGGCACTTACCGCCAAGGCTAACCGAAAAGTTATAGGTATGCATGCCATAGGCATTGGTGTTCCCTCTTCAGCCTCATCGGCAATCTATTGAATTGGAAAAGAAGCTCAGTCGAAAATCGCTTCACCTATTATAAAGCGCCAATAACACTAAAATCAGTATAACTTGTTTCTAAATATTTTAGATGAAAGCATGGTCTCATTATGTCTTGCAGGACTAGAAAGAAAACTTTTGTTGCATTTGTCTTTTTAATTTACTGTTTAAAAATCAATTAAAGTAAGGGTTTCTGCATATATTGCTTTTTTAAGATTCTATCCAACATTTTTATTTATTATATACTTGGACTGCAATTTCGTAATTTTTTTTTATAAAATCCACCCACATCCCTATTTTACTCCCAAATCGCTTGAAAAGGAAACACCGTATCGCGGTAGCCAATGCACACACATTAAAAGAGCAGCAAATTGAAGGGGTCTAGAGAATTTTCACAAGTATCTGCGCTGCAAAATTTTACGGAGTTTCAACTAGTTACCTGAAGCAAAAATGTTAAATCACAAAAAGTGCTAGTCAATAAGGCGTATCTAATGTTCGCCAAAACTTTACAATTCAACAGTGTATATGCATGTATGTATGTATGTACATGTTGTGCGCCACCAGCGAAACTCGAATGAAGTTTAAGTTCAACCAAAAATGTTAATGGTACCCTTTCCGCACTGCGAGTTTGGCGAAGGTGTGACTGTGTTTATGCACACACACACACACACACACACACACATACACAAACATACATACGAGCATTGCAAATGATATTTAAAGGGGCAAGTTTAGTGAATGGAATGATGTTTCAGTTTTGCGAAAATTGCAACTAATGCTGAGCGGCTCTTGAGCAAAAAAAAAGCGCCGAGGAAACTTTAAATTGCATTTCCCTTTCGTAGGCGAGTAAGCGAGTGTGTTCCTTTTTTCATAAATTTTTGTTATTAGTATAGTTTTTAGTCTCATTTTTATTTTCGCTGCAAAAAGGCCATTTTATATTGTTTGCTTTCAATGAAAGAGAAGTTGGTTTGTGAGTATACCGAGTTTTTTTTAAGGGGTTTTCATAAAGCTGAAATAATTTATTGGTTATCATTGCTTTCATTTACATTTTTAGGTGACAGAAGGATGCCTTAAAAGCTGGGGCATTACCAAAATAAAACCAACATAAAAATTTAAATAAAAATCTGAATGATATTAAATTAAATTAATTTAAACAAAATGAAGAAATTTAAAAAATTAAATGAAAAAAATTAAAAAAATCAAACTCAAATAAATTAAATGAAATAAAATAAAATGAAATAAAAATAAAATAAATTAAAATAATATAAAAGCAAATAATATAACATAAAATATAACTCAAAATGTAATAAAAGAAACTGAAATTTAATTAAATGAAAATATAGCTAAATAAAGTAAAATAAGATTTAAACAATTTTTTAAAAAATGAAATAAATAAGGAAACAAAATAAAATAAAATTAATTAATAAAAAGACAGATAATATAAAATAAAATAAAATTAAATTATGTGAATAATATAAAATTAAATTAAATAGAAATCAAACCAATTCACATAAATATTTATAGACATTACTTTACTTTAATTTTATAAATTATTATTTTATAAATTATTTTATTCCACATATAAAACATGTACTTTTTCTTAACACTTATTTCTAAAAAAAAATTATATTTACTCGTATATATACACTTTTAAAAAATAAATAAAAGTTTCTTAAGCTTAAAGTAGAAAAAATACTATCAGAATCACTTAAGGTCCTTTGAGCGGTGGCTCTGTGTAACCTTCATTCTTCGAGAGACAACGATCATTGTCTGCGTCTGTTGGCACAACATCTGCACTTAATTCGATCAATTTATCTAAAGGACATTGAAAATCACAGCCGGGTATAGTCAGCTTCTCAATTGGCGCTTTTGCATTGCTCCGAAAGTAAATCTGTGGTGAAACAAATAAAATATTTCATTCATTTAAGAATTGCGAATAAAATAATAATAAATGTAAATCGTCATAATTTATACATAAATATTTCTCACCTCTACATAATACTCTCCGCTTGTCTTGTTTTTGTGTAACTCAAACATCGTCATAACGGAATAGCGTGGTAATTGCCGTTTCCATATTTTTAAACTCGCCAAAATATTTACTACCGTCGTATCGTGCCCGGTATATATGAATAATTTTCTGTCATTCGGCTTAAGTTTGCCATCACGCTTTTCTAACATTTCTACGAACATTTTCTTCAAAAATGGTCCAGCTTTTATTTTTTGCATTTCAGGCGTATAGACATTATATATATAACTTTGGTCAGTAAGGAACTGCATACGTTCGGGATAGTAACTTTCCGTCCATTGAGGTAGTTGTAGGCCGAATTCTTGCTGGAAATATGATTTTGCTCATTAATTTTTTACCATAAATTATTTAAATAAATGTTATAATCTTCGTCTGTTTCTCTTTCCGTAACAGAAAGAAATATTTACCTCAGCCAATAATGTCAAGTATAGCGACTGGACATCCTCTGGTGTAGTTATATTCAAACCGCTTAATGCCGATAACTCATCAAGCATACTGAGGTATGGCTCGATTTCGGCTTTTACCACAGGTGATTCTAAAACTTCACTCAAAGCCTCAAAGTAGCGCGGGCAAGGTGTGCGCACCAATAGTAACTGGAAAGTAAAAGTTAAAAGAAAAACAAAATTAAAATTAGGCGTCAAATTTTTTTTTATTTAATTTTTTTTTTTTAATTTTGCTTTCACTTACCGAGTCTTCATTGAGTGGCTGTGAAAATATCGGCACCGGCTGCCAATTATACTTCGCGTTCCACTCCATTGGTGTATTGCGCGGTGGAAAGAAGCTCGCCATCACCGTCTGTAGAGTCATATGTGTGCGCGGAACACCCGTTGCCTGGGCATACACCGTCTGCGTTAGATGAGAATATAAATTTTAAATATTTATGTTCTTATTTTAGTTGCTTGCTTTTAGAAGAAATCAAAGAGTTACTAATAAAATGCATGCGAGAAGTTTTTAGCCGATTGACTATTTCATTCCGGCATGAAATGCAACGAAAGCAAAGCAAGTGCATTGATTTTCGATTAAACAAATACAAGTACAACATCAGCTATGCAAATAAAAAGTATGTATGCAAATGTGTGTGTAACATGTCAATACTGAGTTGTCAACCGCTGAGCTGACTCTTAGGTAGTATACCTACGTTTGGGCTATAGTATGGCGCCAAATAGTCTCCATAACGCTTGCGCAGCCACGTTCCTATGCCAAATAGTTCACGTTTGCCATTCTGCATTGGAGGCAGGCGAGCAGGTTGGTTGCAACATCATTTTTTGTGTTAATAATGATTTCCGTCAAATTTGTTGGTTTTGTTTTTTATTGTTTTGTAAAGAAGCCAATGGCAAGGCAATGGAAATAAATAAAAGAAAATAGAAAAATGTATGTCTATTTATTAAATATTCACAAATTTGGTTATAATTAAATAAAAAATAAAAAAAGTTAAAAAAAATTTTTTGAAATAAAATAAAATAGAGATAAAAATAAGAATAAGTAAATAAATTTAAAGTTGAAATAATCAAATTAAATAAACTAATAAAGTATAATAAAATTATATAAAGGAAATAAAACAAAACAAATTAACCTGAAATAAATTATAATAAAATAAAAAAACGAAATGGATTGTAACAAATTAAATATTTAAAAAACTAAACTGAAGTAAAGTAAAATAAAATATAAAAAATTAAATCAAATTAAAGTAAATTAAGTTAAACTCAATTAAATAAAATAACATATAACTAAATATAATAAAATAAATGTAAATTAATTATAAAAAAATGGGAATGAAAAAAGGAAAAACATAAAATGAAATAAATTGTAAATAATATATTTAAATTAAATTCAATCAAATGAAATGAAATAAAATAAAATAAAAACAAAAAAAAGTAAATAAAACAAATTAAAGTAAAATAAAGTTAAGTAAGCAAAAAAGTGAAATGATGTAAAAAAATTAATTTTGTTAAAAATAAAATAAAATAAAAAAAAATAAAAAAGTAAAACAAAAAATTTATAACTTCTCTACTGATTTAGTTTTTTCAAAGAAGAAATATGTGATTATTACATGCAATAAAAAATTTTAAACTCAAATTTGAGTAGAAAACTTAAAAAATTTGAAAATTTCTTTAAAATTTTTCCGAAAAATTTTTTTTCATTAAAATTAACAAAATTTAAAAACTATTTCTTACTTGTTCGAAAGTATAATAAACTTACAACACTCAGAAATATTCTGAAATCTCTTTCATTATTTGTGTAATTTTCATGCTTACTATTTTTTATTTATTTCTAAATTCTTCTTCTTCTTTTGATTGTTATATTTTTCGTTTCGTTTAACAAAATAAGTTACTTACATTAGTTATGTGCCCCCATCCGAAGGGATAAAATGTCTGATTGATGTGTGGATCATTTGGATACGTATCAGCTGGTGTTCGTGGGCCATGTCGAAAAACCTAAAAAAAGGAAATTTAATTTAGAAAAATTAAGTTTAGTTGAGATCGATAAACAAATAATTATAAATGCGCTCGGCAGTACTCTATAGTGTCTATTTCAAGAGGTATTAGAAGGTTTGTCAAGGGATGCATAAATACTTTTACATATAAGCAACGTGCAGCTTACCGGTAATTCAGTTCAGTCAGTCCGTCAGTCCACTTCACCTTCCTCGAAATAATATAAAGACAACTTTTGAAGGAATCTTCTCGAAAAAGTTTGCTGTTTCTGAGTGAATTTCTACAAAAGATTAGTTCCCTGTCTTTTTCATGTATCTATAAAGATATACTCCATTTTGGAATACCGACTCATACCCTAGTGGAAAGGAGCGAAGCCTACCTCCACGCCTTATAGTACATAAGAAATATCGAACAAATTTTTGAGCTCATTGCAATCCCGCGCTTTGCAAATTCCATTGCACAATGAATTCCAAGCCAATACCCAGTCGTAATGATCTCTTTGTTATAGTATGATCACAAAAAAAGTAAAAAGGTAGCTACAAATCACGTTTGGCATTGGAAGGATACAAGCCCTAAATTATAACAAGAAATGAACAAGGCATTCCGAGGTTAACGAGATGTGAGGAGGCACCTCCAATAACGAACTCACAAGTCGGCGGTGATCCAAAGCTCTTTGGGCTCTTTAAACCTACAAAATTTTCATCGTTGAAAACTAAAAATAAAAACTTTGACTCTTCTCCATTAGAACATTTGATCTTGAATGCATAAATTAGGCAAAATACACTTCCAGACTCTCATAATATGATAAATAAAGCCCTATAAGCTTCTTCTTATTCTTTACTGGCGTAGACACCGCTTACGCGATTATAGTCGAAAGCCCAATAACCTTATCTTCTTCAAATCACAAGTGCACATTTTATAGCTTAAATTAAATGTAAGCTCAACTAATTATACACGCGTACGTATGTACCACAATAAAACACTTCTTTAACATCAAACATTTTCACTTAACACTTTTAAGGTTGAAACAAATTTTTTTTAAATAATATTTTTATTTATTTGCTTTCAAGTCCACTGTTATAATTTTTCTGCTCTTTTATTCTGTTGTATTTTCAAAACTCACCACATGTAATAATTGCAAAGTATCAGCATCGGCTTTGTCTATCGCCACAAATGTGAAAACGTTTGTACTGAGCAAACAAAAAATGAAAAAAATCAACGCCACCACTGCGCCAGTCATTGCTAGACGATGTTTATTAGTGAAATGTGTGCGCGACATTTTCGAATACACTTTTATACGAAAATTAGAAAATTTCTATAAAAAATTGTTTATCAATATTTTGCTATTATTGCTATTGTTATTGTTGTTGTTGTTGTTGGTGTTGCGGCTGCTGTTGTACTTTTATTAAATGCTTTTTGTCTTTAGGCTGCATGTGGACGTATTTATGTGTGTATGTGTGTAGGTATGTATGAATGCATGCATGTATTTGTTTCGTTGTGCTTTTTTACACACTCGCACATCTGCACTTGGCTTGTTCTACAGTTGTGTTAATTCTAAATTAAATAAAAAATAATAATACTGTTAAGTAAAGGCAGTCGGTCGAGGTCGACACCAAAATAAACTATAATATTTAGAAAATTAAAAAAAAATTAAATTTTTGCAATGTGCAATAATGAGACTTTCGTGTAAAACAAATTATTTTTTTTTATTTGTAAGTATGTAGTTGATATGAATAAAAAAAATTTTGTTTTTTTTTTTAATAATTGAACATTAAGTACAACTGAGCCTACAGTTTAAGCATTTTGATTAATTTACTTAATCCTTTTTTGATAATTTCGCATTTATAAAAATAATGCAAGCTCAGTCAATCGCGTTCTAAGCGCTGAAAGCTCAGACAAAATTATATTTTTTTGTAAAAAATTTAAAATTCGTTTGAAAATGAAAACTAATCGATAATTAATTTGCAATGTTATTGAGTAAGCAAAAAAATTAAAGAAAAACTACTTATAATTATCTTTCGAAAATTGCAACTAGTGAAAGCTTTCATGTTCGCGTGACTTGCTATTTTCAGTAATATCTATAAACACTTAAAATAAACTTGTAATGAACAGTAATTTTTAAAAGAAATTATGAGAAAAATGAGAATCATCAACAACTTATATAAGATTTCATTAGCCATTCGTTAATTACTAACATTTTTTGTAATGAAAATTCATTTTATTACATTAACAATGCAAATCGCAGTTTTATGAAATTAAAAACGAAATCATAAATATTTTAAAGTAAACATTATAACCATTAATTTTATAGATTTATATAAAGACCAGCAAATTGTTATTAGGATATCTTTTAGAAAGGTGGTTTTCAATATGGCAATACTTTTCGGAGTTGGGTCTATTGACAGCTGTCGAAAACGCTTTTTATACCGTGGAATATAGTATCGAAAAAGATCCGAGTGAGTCCATCCACCATCTTGTGGGAGGATCTTGGTTTGCGGGCTTACAAAATCCAACATCATGCAAGAATCGAAGTCGTCCGACCACCAAGGGCGTCGTACGTTTGAATATGCCCAAAATGAGACGACCACCGATACCGATGTTCGCAAAAAAATCGGTAAGTCAATAAACAAAGTCGTCGCATTTGTCGTGATGATAATCCACAAGCCATTGTAGAGGCGTCGTTACTTTCTCAAAAAGTCACTGTGTGGTGTGAACTATGGGCAGAAGGAATCATTAGTCATACCGGCCATAATGTTATACTGTGTCAATGGGGAACGCTAGAGAGCTGAATGACTTTTTGTTGCCTGAATTGGAGGACCGCGCTACATGCCAAACAGCCAACGAAACAATCAATTTATTGAAGAAAACTATTGGCGAGCGCATTATCTCGTGTTGTGGACCCGTGGCGTGGTCTCCAAGATTGTGCGAAGACTAAGGTTCCAGTTCTGATTCGATCAACATACAAAATTACAGAAAATTAATTTTTGTAATTGCGGTCTCTTCTCGACAATATTCTGCGCGTTATTACTAACATACAGCCCAAATTGCTGCAAAAGGTGGCCGAATATTGGTTCTCTCGGATGGAATTATTAGAGCTGGCCGCCGCAGTTGTTCAAAATCATTTTTAAAACAAAATTACAACATTCGTCAGCATTAAATTATATGATTTTCATTTCTTCTTGAATACCACATGTCTAAAAGAAAAACCCTTCAGTTCTTATTGGGCTCGCTCTGTACTGTTTCGGATCTAACAACAAATTTGAGGAAATATTGTTTAATTTTTAAATTTGTATTCGATGAATTAACACTTGTTTCAAGGATTCAAATGTGCAGTTCTTATTAAGCAATTTGCTTGGTATTGGTTGGCTTTTATCTATTTTTTATGACGACTTTCACTTATGATTTTTTGGTTTACTTAATAAAAAAAAAATGAGCTTTGCAGTAATTTTCCAAATTTTTTTAGGTTTTTGTTGTTTAGTTTGAGTTAATTTAAATTTAATATAAACGATGTACTCGTAAATATGGTTAGCTTATTGTAGCGTGCATCGCTAAACTGTAATTAAAAATTATAACAGGTTTTACCAAAAAATTAAGGCCTAACGTTAAGGTGTGAGAGGGCGATTAAATGTCATGCATTTTTTTCTATAAACACATGTACTCGTACATACAAGCACAAGAGCTAAAAAAACTCGATTTTTTTTTTGATTAAAACAAAAATTTAGCAAGCACATTACATATGGACATATGTCAATATCTGTGTCGTTACATGCATACATAGATATATATTTTACGTATTGTTTATGAATATGTATGTATATTTATCACATGTGCTTTGGTTAATTAAATGCTTTTTGTTAACTAGCTCATTATCTAGAAGCAGTTGACCGATAAAATAAATTAATGCATAGGCACACTTTATACTAATATGAATTTCGAATTTTTTTTTCAGATTTTATTTATATTATTAAATTTTTTTCTACTTCTATTTTCATTAACTTTATATTTTATTTAATTATTTTTTAGTGCAAGTTTCTGTTGATTTTTTTCTTACTATTTTTTATATTTTTATTATTATTTTTGTTTGATTTTATTTATTTTTTAGCTTTTTATTGTATTATATCTTTCATGTAAGTGTCAGTTATCTGTTAATTCAACCATTTGCAGACACTTAGCTTAATTTAAATGCCTTTTGTTTTTTCGTTGTTTGCCTTCTTATTTCGACAATTAAAACACACACTCGAAATAGGTGGTCATAAAATTATTAAAGAATAAATAAATAAAAAAAAAACCAACAAGTGTTTTTAACCAACAAAATATCTCTTAGTTAGTTCAACGCGCAAACCGCGCCGATCCACGAACTCCGACGTCGAATTACGCGCACTGTCACTGGCACTGGATAAGTTAGATATCGTATGTAGGCAGCAGACAAGGCGCATGTCAATTGTTATCTTTAACGTTACGTCGATTTTACTGTTGTTCTCTCATTATGATCTATTATATACACACGCTACGTTTAATAAGTAAATGCGAGTATTGTATTCGAGTTGAACTCTCCGCTCAACAAAATGATTTATTTTTGTTTAATTTGTATTTTCTTTTATTAATTTTTTTATGGTTGTCTGTTTTTGTTGGTGTTGATTTTGTTTTTGCCCGTTTTTTATTTGCCGCAAATTGCATCTTTTGTTGTTTTCTTTTTTCCTTTTTTGTTGTATTTTTTCGTAACACAAAAGTTCGTGTCGGTTTCTCTTTGCCCTTCAACTCTAAATTGCACCTTTTGTTAGTCGATTTATATTTATTTATTTATTTATATGCATAAATGCGCTTCGGAATATTTTATGTCAAATCGCTGTGTAGTTATTGCTGTTTTTGTTTGTGTAAAAACTAATAAATATTATTACAAATATTACGCGGGCGTTTAACAACTTATATGTATTTTACATATGAAGAATAATGAAATATACATATATAAGTGTATGTAAAGGGTGTGTTTTTAGACATGTGGTTTTCAAGAAGAAATATGACACCTATAATTCAATGTTATGGCCAAGAACTTAGCTTTATAAGGGGTTTCATTGATTTGATTGATCTTGAAAGCCACGCCAGCACTAGTGGTTGTACCAAGATCCTTCCGCAAAACCTTTCACAAAGTGGATGAGCACAGTACCAATCATTAATCGTGGTTAGCCGAATATCTGGCTCTGCTCGGCTATTATTTTAAACGAATATTTGATGCAGCCCGTGATTCTTTGTGTGACCAAACCATTATTTTGGTGATAAATCTCTGTTGTTCAGAAGTAAATCTGTTCATTATGAAATGTCAAACCAAACGATAGCTGCCCGCCACACGCCTAAAGAAACACCCTTTATGTAAACATTTATGCATTTGTTGTACGACATCAATTTGAAGCTCGTTTACTGTTAAAGTTACTGTTCCGCTCCCAGTTAAATAATAAAAATAAAAATGAACCAAATCGAAACCGCAAATTTGGCACACGGCTGCAAACGCTGGACCTAAAGAACCTTTAATTCACGGAATAATGCGAAAAAATCACACAATGCATGTTCATCTGTATGTAGTATGTGGTGTGTTTGCGCGACCAACCAGGAACGCATTCAGGTCCACAAAATGCCTATACAGGTAATAAATTTACTTATTTATATTCCTCTTACACATATGTTACGTGTATATGTATGCACATATGTGATCATTTAAGCAATACGTTTAAGATGAGTTTGCCAATAAAAAGTGTAATTAATTTTAGTTTTATTTTCGGCCTGGACTGATGAAAGATTACACAGGCAATTTAAATGAATTACGGATATGTATTAATCGGTAGGAAATTGGCGGGAAGCGCCGCCATTTATTGCCATTGCAAGGTGCTTCTCCGCACAGTGAGTGGTGCATCGGTAAACTTTCCTCTCTCATCAAAGAATGTGAATAAAAATAAAAATACATTTTTACACACACACAATTTTTACAAATGGTGATTTTAAGTAAGAATTTAAATTTAAAATTAAAAAGAAGCGCAAAGAAACGCAAATCACGTGTTATTTTTGTGTGTCTGAAACTTAAAATTAAAATAAAACCACACGAAATTATGTAGTTCACTTATTCGTGATTCTCTGGTACTTTTTGTGAAATTCATATATACATACATATGTACATATAGCAGTGCGATTCAACGATATTCAAATGAGAAAAGTGGATGAGTTCTTATGAAATGGTTGTGGTCAGGAAGCGATTCTTTGGAAGTTTGCAATTTTCCCATGATCACGGCACTGGAATTTCCGGTTGGAAGAATTATGTTTCAAGTGTTCAGTGAACCATTTATCTTAGTTTCTTTTTTTAACTAACTACGCAAAGTGAAGAGAACGATATATATTTTAGATATATTGATTTTTTTCGCATTATCCGGAGTAAAAATTTTCCATGTAACTCTCCAAAGCAGCTCTTTGAGTTGTTCGGATATGCGATTTTTGATTGGATTAAATTGATATTGGTAAGGAACTGTCCTTAAATTACGTAAGCATAATTTGCAGCATATCAAGCACGCAATATTAAAATGTTAATACAATACCATGAGAAAGACGCGGCCATGTGCAGAAGCTTGAACAAGTTAGGAAAATTTGTTTACTGCCATTCATCTGATAGCGGCCAGAAACGAGCCTTTTACAAATAGTTCAAGCTGCTCACGACTTCCGGTCTTAGACCAAGAACACGTGTCCCCTGGGAAGCCAGCAAACATCCGTTTTTGAATGAGAAGCTGAATCTGCATCCAGTTGTGCGTAGAGTTTGGTATCCACCATATGAAAAATAAACTCCAATGAAAAATAACAAAACGCCTCGGATTAGAGACCCCCTTTTGATGACGACCTCCGCAAACGTTTTAAGAATCGCGATTTGAGGGCATGCAAATGGAGTGTCCCATTCCTCCTGAACTAAAGGCTGGCATCACCTTCGTCCAAGATGTGCGATGAGCGAGACAAAAAAGGAAGAAGGAAAGTTAGTCCTTGTAAAACCTACTATAGCGCCCATATAAAGGAGCGAAAATATGGTATGGTAATAATGGTGAGAGAGAGACTCCATCGCTGAATGCTGGCATTCGCTACGGTGGATGAACGCCGGAGCTGCCACTGCCATGATACAAAAATTGTGCTTGACGGCTTCATCGCAATTCAGATCCTACGTCACTATGGGCAGTCATATCTTCGAGATAGTAGATAATTTCGTCGATCTAGGGACAAGCATTAGCACCAATAATACTGTCAACCTTGAAAATCAACGCAGAATCACTTTCTTGCCAACAGGTGCTACTTTGGACTGAGTAAGCAATTGAAACAGCGACAATACTATATTGTTGATTCGGTTATAATCGCAAAAGCGGTGTCTACGCCAGTGAAGAGGAAGAAGAAGCAGCAGCAGAAAAAGAAGAAGAATAATAATAATGTTCCTTTCTGACAATTAATTTAATTCAAATTATTCATGAATATAAGTAAGGCAAGAACTAATAAGAGCGGTATTTTCAAAGTAGCGTGCCAGTATGGTATAACTAATTCCGCATATGTGGACACTTATACTCGTACATGCATATGCGTATATATATATATGCATATACATATATAAGAAGCTTTGAAAACTATGTTAAAGTTAATCTTTGAAAATATATTAGTTGGTCTTAGTCAGTTTAAACAGCACGAGACTTGCACGGGTAAACAGTTGCAGTGCTATTCATATGTATGTGTGTGTGCGTACTTATACCATAAGTGAGCAAAGTCAAAGTAAATAGGACATTACGATAAGATGAGCTTATGATTAATGTTAGTTGGCTGGCGCCAATATTTACAAATCATAAAGCTTTCATACTGAGCTTGCTACGCTACTATATTTAGCATTTCAATAATCAAATAATCAAATAGTGAAAACAAAATCAAACTGTTGTTTGATTAGTAGAAAAACAACAACAACAATAAAAAAAACAAATGGCAGATGATTGGGGCAAGATTTCCGCTTATACAACTCAAGTTGATTACGCAAAGTATTATTATAATTACTATAAATCGTATAAATTTCAAATATTTATTGTTTCGGATTATATTATATTTAACTACAATGTAAGTAAAATTCAGTCGTATTTATTTACAAATAAATTTTATAAAGAAAATCATATGCAATTCCCTCAACCCTTGTTCTCGGGAAGACAAGTCGGTTATTATTTTATTTTATTTATTAAGAAGCAAGAAATTGTAAATTACGGCTGCGATTGAGCATCGGCCTTGAAGCAAGTTGCTCGCTATGTAAATGCGTGCAAAATTTAGTGAGCTGGCCTTGGGGCCCGCCCTACAGAAACCAGCTCCACTTAAAAAGTTAGCAATGCCTCGGATTACTAAATACTGACATATAGCAACATCCAAGAAGTTCGACAAAACAGGACAAGGACCGAAAAAGGTGAGTCCTTGTGAATTAACCGACAGCTTCAAAAGCTTTTGATACAGTACCCGTTGGTCAAAGCAGAGGACAAGGAGGACTACCACTCTGTGGAAAAGATCTGGTGGAGAAAGACCGAGCTGCGATAAGGTGAACTCTTGTTAAGTCGGATACAATGACGTAAGCGGTGTATTCGCTAGTAAAAAAGAGGATGTACGAAGCATATTACTATCTGATATTTGCTCTTGATAAGGCTTGGGAGTAACAGGCGAGATGTTCATTCTACCCTATCTTCCCTGAGCGAAAATTGGGTGTATCCTTCAAGTATTCATTCCTCACTGTGTTCTTGTTGCTTAGCTATCAACGTTTATGCTGGTGATTTTAATTTTTTATAAATGTTGGTTAGCTCAGCGGCTTTCCTTACCGCGTAGATTTCCACCAATAAAATACTAAGGTACTTGAATTATCGTGTATCTGGACGGACCGCTGGACAGACTTAACTGGCTAAATCCATTCGTTATTCGTCTATAACTATCTCAACTATTTTGTGCCGTTACATTTCAGTGATTAAATATTTGTTTTTAAAATTTTTAATTTTATTTTTAATTAAAAAAAAATATAGTATAAAACATCAGCTTGAAAATAATTAATTTGTTTTTTAGGTATTAAATTAAATTAATTTAAAAATTAAACTTTTTGTCATCGACACGTGATTGTCTACATGGCCCGCATCTAAAAATTAATCTGCGCATAATTTTTCATTGAAATTTCATTGATAAGATTGACAAAAAAAAAGTGCGCAAAAAATTATTTTGTGCTTTGCCATATTGAAATATTAGAACTTGTGTACCGTAAAATGCGCACGTGCTTGTCCACTCATAACAGTGACATTAGTTTGACGTCATAAATAATTATTGTGATATTATATCACATATGTATGCAGTTTACACAAGAACTGAGGCCAGCATGTCATTGGCAAAGCCACTATAAGTCGATTGGGTGCTTGAACAACAAACAGTGGACGACGTTTTTTCGAACAAAATTTTCTTCAGGGGCACACGAGGCACACCTCTCACTCGGTGGATACGTAAATAAGCAAAATTGTCACATTTGAGGCTTCGAAAATTAGACCGATATAACAACTCTAAAAATAAATAAATTCCAAATTTTTAATTACGGTTTCGAACATTTTTCAGAAAAAAATATTACATTCAGTAAATTATTTTTTTTTTAATATTTCCAATTTTCTTGTATTACATTTGCAATCACAAGAAATATTCGTATAATGTCTGTTAATTATACTACAATTACCATCACGTTTTATACGAATGCAATTGTTTACCTTGAACTTTTTCTCAGGCGTTGCAAACACATTCATACCCACATCATATTGCTTATCTCTTCTAAGCAAACGTAAAATCATACAGATACATACATATAGATACATACACATATAATATATAGTATTGCTTACAAAGAGGATGGTATCAGCCAATTCGAAGTGCAATTGTATATGAGTATATACATATAATAATGTATGTAAATAAGCATTTATTGTTAAAGTCAGCTATGTTAATCTTTGCGTTTATTTTGGACATACTTGTATGTACGGGGATTTGCTTATTAATTTTTAATTAGATGTTATTATGTCATCTTATTTGCGAAACACCTCTGGAAAATAGCCGATACGGTTATTTTTGCTGGGTCAACCAATGCATACATTATCAATGGATTTTAGGTGGGATAGGTTATATGTAAAAGCAAAGGCGAAATAAAGTTCAGAAGTAATTATTATAATTTATGCATGTGAGGTAGATCAGTTTTTGCTACTCAAGTTTTATAATATTTAATATCTTTTATTTTTATTTCCAATGATATTCAAAACATTTTCAGGAGAAAAACGCTTTTGAATCTATGAAACAGTGCGAAGGAAAACTAGGTATTTGCCCTTAAATATTTCTTTAAAAAAGGAAAAATTATAAATTTTTATTGAAGCAAAGAAAAATAAAATTTTTATTAACTAATATTAAGGAAAACCTTAAAAATATAAATTTTTAATTCAGAAAATTCAGTGATGTGTCTAATAAATAATTAAATTATTTTTTCCATTCTAAGACATCTCGTCTCTTTAACACAGTATAATTTCTTTAAAATCTATTTAGTCTTCTAAATAAAATTTAAATGCACTCTTATGCCATTTTATTAGTTTAAATTTGTGGTGAACCTTCCTATTGTAATTATTTTACTTATCTGTGATTGCATACAACTCTGCTTTTAACTACTAACTACTCGAAATTTGGCAGCACTGAAGCTCCGATTGGCAGCATTTGGCGCATAATGACATTTTGTTTTAGTAATTATTCAAATAAAACAATAGTATTTGAAATTTTGCTGTAATTGTAATTAAAATTATGTACATACCTATATGTATTTGATTGGAAATGAAGCAAACGTAGGGACAGTGTAAAAAACTAACAATACATGGCAGTCGTTGGCTCGTAAGCGATAAGACGCGTTCCGCACAAACTTTCACGACAAAAAACTTATTTAGAAATTTGTTTAACTGTTTTAGGTAACTCTAACTGCAATAATTCTGGATGTTCATTGTTTTACTTACTTCTTTGAACGCTTTTTCCCGTAGCAATTAAAATAGGGAATTATACGTTATTTAAAAAAACTAAAATAATTTTTAAGCTATTTTTTACGTTAAAACAGATCAATAAAAAGTAATAATTATAAGAAAATTATACTTAAACACAAATGGATTGTAGGCATAATTTTAATGCTAAACCAATGCTCCTTGTCGCCAGTGCCTTATAAATCTATTGTTTTTCTTTTAGCGACAGGTCTACAGGTTTCGGCTATGAATTTAATAAGTACAATACAAAACGGGCAATGAAGATTGCTTAAAAACTATTTTTTTTTTTTTTATTTTGAAACACTAAGCTAAAAAAATATTCTGAATAAACTTTCATGACTTAAAATCACAACATTTTCGTGTAAAAAATTGCATAGCATAAGTCGTTGTGTAAAAATATTTCATATGGTAAATTAAACTCTTCGGAACTTTTCACTTATTAAAGGGAGTAGAATAGCGCAGGGTATGTAATACACGTACATGCGCAGGGTCAGCTGAAAGAATAATAATTTGCGCAGGGTGCGCAAGATAACTTCCGATGAAATAAAAAGTTGTAGTTTCAGCTTAATGCAATATGGATTATATTCTTTATTAACGATATTTTTCCCCATGTGGTGGAAATTCAAAACAGATTTAATGAATGAATGAATTAAGCGTGTCCGCTTGTAACAAATAACAATTTGATATACATATGTAATAATTCACAATAAATCATGATCAAACTAAACTAGCGTTGTCAACCGCACACATGTAAGAAATTTATACATATTTAAAATTAAAGATCGATGAGAATGAGTTTCATGTCCTCGACAGGAACTAAAATTTGTGATTCAGGCATAAAATAAAATTAATACTTTTTCACTTATTTACTTATACTAATATTCCTAAATATTATTATTTTGGAGATTCCACCACAAGCGCTGGCGGCTCTTTGAAATCAGGATTAAGCGGCTTGCAACGCTCCTCATGTGTTTCATTAGGTATTATATCTGCAGACATTTCTATGAATTTGTCTAATGGGCATTTAGTACCACAACCTGGAACGTCCAATAATTCGACACAATCCCTGTTACGTAAATAAAGCTGTAAGAAAAACATATTATAAATAATCATTGTACATTTAAATAAGTCTTTGCTTATAAAATCAATGTGCAATGAAAAACTCTAAGATATATTCTGATAGATACACACCTGTACGTAGTAATCGCCAGTTTGTTGATTTTGATGCAATTCAAAAATAATTGTCACTGCAAAGTGTAACGGTTGAGGTTTCCACACCTTCACTGCCGCCATTAAGCTTCCCATAGTCCAATCGTGCGCTGCGTAGATGTACAACTTACGCTGGAGTTTTCTATTGCGTTTTTCAATCATTTCGGCAAACATTTTCTTCACAAACGGACCGCTTTTGATCTTTAACATCTCTCTGGTATAGGTATTGTAGGTAACACTTCGTTCAGCTGTGTGTTGCATTTTTTCAGGAAAGTATTCCGTAACAAATTCTGGTAATTTTAAGCCATACTCTCTCTGCGTCATTGAAGAGAAAAGAGATTATTAGATACGTATTATTAAGAATTATAATTCCAGAGAAATTCACATTTTACTTTTACCATTGTTACTCCGCCAAAAACTATGCAATGAAATTCAAATTGGGATTAAAAATTTTTACAGAATGTTTTGAGCGTGCCGGAATTAGATTATCGATAGCCAAAAATATCGATGAATTGTGCCTACCATGTGAAAAGTGTTAGGATACAGAAGGAAAAATCACTTCCTCAGACTTGTTATAGCAAGACCCACAACAGCAGCCATGCTTCAAATATAAACATATTCCAGATGCAAAAGAAGCAGTCCTATTTTATATGATCAATATGACGCGGGGAGTGATTATACATATAGTTAGAAACAATTTTTTGCAGTAACAATCGCCCGTCTTCAACCCTCTTACAAAATTGTAAATCCCTGCGGCCGGCCACAACGCGCGCTACGTGTGAGGGGTACCGATAGTTGAAGAGGGAAGCGAAACTCATATGCAGGCAAAAAAAAGAAAGAGGGCGAAATGCTGGAGTATAAAGAGCTTGAGAAGCTTGTCGACAAGGAATAATAATCGAAAGTTCTTTGAAAAAACGAACAATAAATCAAACTCTACAACTCGCTTATCATTCCCATCCACCTGTATGGTGGATGACGAAACTTTAAGCTAAACGAGATATACGATGATTAAGTTCTTGAAATATTAACGGCTTGTAGAAGCTGAGGAAGAGTAAGACATAACTGCATTGCAAATATCTAGTGGAACTAGTTTATGAATAATGATGAAAAACAAAGATCGTACACTATCAATGTTGTCGACTATCGATATTTCCTTACCATTGGAACAGGGTAATAAAGATTCACAATTTTTTTTCTAAAAGTAGTAAGCCACTCTGGCGGCCGAATGGATAGCGCTGGTAGTCAGTTATAAAGTCAGTATATTTTGATTCCAGAAATAAATTTTTTTTCCTCTCACCTGAGCTTCCAGAGTTACGTACATCAAATTGACATCCTGGGCAGATTCAATGGGCATTCCGAATATTCTAGTTAAGTTCTCAAAGAGCCATACATTTTGCTCCAGCTCAGCTTTTATGTGCGGCAATTGAAGAACTTCCTCGAGCGCCTCAGAGAAACGTGGACAAGATGGGCGTATCAGAAGTAACTGAAATACATATATTATATATTTAAAAATTAATATTTTTAATGAATATAAACGCATTTAAAAAAAAATAAAAAAAAAAAATTAATTCGAAAAATTCCAATTTACCATATCATTTTCTAACGGCTCTGTAAATATTGGTATTGGTTGCCAATTGTATTCAGGGTTCCATTCCATAGGCGTACCGCGTGGTGGGAAAAAACTAGCGAGCACGGTGGAGAGAGACATAAGCGTACGCGGTGATCCTGTTGATTGAGCGTGAACCAACTGAAGAGTAAATAATTGATAAAAAAATTAAGATTATAATAGAAATAAAAAAGAAGTAGAAATAAAAATAAAAATAGAAATAAAACAGAAATCAAATAATAAAATATATGTGCAAAATTCAAAATGTCAAAAGATTTTATTAAAACCACCTACATCTGGGGAATAGTAAGGTTCCATAAATTTCCCATAGCGCTTTCTTAACCATTTTCCCAGCTGAAATAGTTCGTCTTTGCCTCTCTGTTAAGCAAAAACAAAAATGTGCAAATATAAAATATTTTAATCATAATTAAGTTTAAATAATTACAGTGCAAAAATGTTTTGTTGCTTATAAACTATGCAATTACTCACATTTGTAAGATGACCCCAACCGTAGGGGGGATATGTTTCGTTTATGTAAGGATCGTTTGGATAGGTTGTAACCGGTGTACGCGCCCCATGACGTAATACCTGTTAAAGAGAGTATTTAAGTATTTATTATTATAAACATGTTATTGTGTACATATATAGCTGTATTTGGTGTTCCTTGAAATATAAATATACATTTGAATAAATATTTTTAAATTATATTAACATTTCTCACATGCTTATAAATCTCATAAAAAGTTATTATTTTTAAACACAAATTCCAAATTGATGATTTGTTGTATTGAAGCAAAAGGGGCGAAAAAACAAGAATTTTAATATTGAAAAAGTACATTTTAAACTCATCAACAAACACTCAGTGTACAAAAAAAACTTATTCTTATAAACATAAACGAAAAAATAGGGGTTCCCCACTGATACTAACCTGTTGCTTGGTCAATAAACAATTCACGGGGATCAATTGAGTTATTTCAATTGCTTAAAATATTTATGTATATTGAATTAAGATTTGGAAATTTAGAAAAGTGACCAAATAATACTTTTTCAATAAAAAAAAAGATTGGCAAACTTTGAAATAGTTATATCCATGATACAAAAAACACAAAAAACAAGATAGTTGCACTCCAAATTTTTTTCAAAAATATTAACCATCTGATATAAAAAGATTTTTATACTTTTGCTTTATTTTTGTGCTAACAAGTTCCATTTTTAAAAATTAAATTTTCAACTTTCTCAAATTAAAAAAATTATTACAAAAAACCAAAACCTTTCAATGTATGTAAAAATACAAAAGCTTTCCATTGTATTTTCTGAAATCTAATGGAAATAAAATTATTTTCAGACTGCTTAGCATCTTTTTATACAAAAATATATGAAATATTTTTAAAGTGCCAATATCTTGAAGTTAAAATGAAAATAGGACATAATGTCAAAAAATCTTTGTCTGTCAATTTTATTTTTCTTTTTTGTATCATGGTTATATCCCAACTTGTATTAATTACTCATAATGAGAAATCAATATTTAATATTTTTCAACATTCGGTACAGTTTGAAAAATTTGAAAGTGTTTCAACATAAAAATTAAGAAAATTTGAACTTCTTTAATCGCCCGACATGCTTTCATTCGGCTATATTTTGCAAAATGCAAGCAACTTATGAGTTCTTCAGCGCCGTATAGCTCGGACGGCAACCTATCGGCCGCTACCGTTTTTGTTGTGTTTCAAGCGGGCGATTACTATTCGAATTTCTTCATAGTACATGTGTTCCATCGTCATCGATTAGGGAATTCACCGTCATTCAGCATGCTGGGTAAGTGTTCACTCGATAAATTCAGTATACTCTGCATCCATTTGGTTGTTTGTTGTTGCATCAACCGGCTGGGCAACAATACCTTCCTAATTAAGGGACTTAACGTTCCAATTACATGCCCTAAAGTCATAGTCCTTAATATGTTTGCAATGTTCGCCATCAAAAGGAAAATTAAGATTTTCGACATAGGGTAGAAGCTCATAGTGGACACAACAAAACGTTCATGGTTGTCAATCTTGGCTTGGAGACCGTTTAGGCCCGCACACTGCTCTTCGACCAAATTAGTTTCCCTTTGACGTTGCCGTAAGTGATACAGTTTTCATCATCAGTCACCAACCGCTTCAGAAATGGATACCTTTTGCTACGATTAAGTAACGATTCGCAGATGGAAATTCGGTCCGTGAGGTTTTATCTCTTTATCTCATGTGACACCCATACATCGAGCGTGTTTGTATATTTCTCCTTTTTCAAGCCCGTAAATGGAACAAAGAAGTTATTTAGTGTGTCCAGATGGATCAGAGTTGTTAAGACGGTGAGTAAGATAAATAGACCGCAATAGGGAGTCGGGATTATATTTACACATATAAATATTTTATGAGTTTTCATCATAAGAGTTTTCTACTCGTATATTTATTAAGTTAAAGCTTAAAATTATGTAAATGTAAAAAAGTTATTCAAAATGCAATATTTTATATTATTCTAATAAAAAATAATGAATATATACTATATATATGAATATATACTTACAATATGCACCAATTTCAGTGTGGAGTTGGAAGTGTCCACACTTTCGTCGGGGCAATCGTAGAGCCATTCCCCAGACTCTCCAGACTCTCGGTGTGCCGCGGTAGTAGTAGTAGTAGTAGTAGTGTAAATGCAAATCAGTACAACCGCTATTGCAGCAATAAGACCGAGTAATATGAGCACATGTTTGAGAGTAATTTTTTGGAAAAACATTATTCCCCAAATTTTACAACAATAAATAAAATTAAAAAATTTTAAAAGTTCACGATCAAAAAACGTCTCTTCACAAACCGGTCACTAACCGGAAGATAATTGTATTATTAAACACACAAAAACACAAACAAAAATTAGATTGAAAGTACTAACATTAATTATAATTATTTTTGTGCAATTTATTAAAAAAAAAAACGAATCGGTACACAGATTTCACTTAAATCTCAACCGCAATTTTCGACTGAACGTTTTATTCAGCATTTAAATGAGAAATGCACTCAAATTTGACTCGGCTACTGCGACAAGCAGATTTTTAATTTTTATTTTTTATTTTACTTTGATTATTATTTATTTTCGTTTCTAACAGTTGTTACAAAAACAAAAAAGCGAACGAACGCCGGATCAGCCAAGCGACTAACTGAACTGCTGCATTAATCTACACAGCGCCGCACCGTACTGCACTGCACTGCTTGGATTCGCTCTTAATTCTAAACTTTGTGACCGATTCAACATCGGATTATATCTCAGAATTTTAAAGTGGTACGTCAGCTGCTTGCCGCTCGCCGCTCGCTGCTTCAGCATTCGAAATGAACTTCCGTCACACGGCGGTTTTTTGTCCGGAAGGGAAATTAACGAATGCACCGAAATATTGACAGCTGCTTGTGCTGGGTGTTGTTGTTGTCGCTGCTGCTGTGATTGTTGTAACAGAATTTAGAAGCCAGAATTTGTTGAATTCTTTAAACCAGCTAACCTCCAGCAAGCGACTGCTAAGTAATAGCCGTAGTACGAGTTGCTACATACGAGGGGCTTAACGAAAGTTCGGTAAGTTGAAAAGGAAAAATACAAAAAAAAAATTATTTTTGTATCTATTCGTAATCTTTGTCCTTCTTCTCCACATAGTCGTCAATGATTTCAATGCATTTATTCATATCTTCAAAATCTTGCTTTTTAAGCTTTATCAAGTTCAGCATTAACCACATTAATTATCTCCTCGTTCCTTTTAAATTTTATTTTTTTAATTTTTGGAAATAACCAGAAATCACAAGGTGCTATATCAAGGGAATATGGGACTGAACGTATTTCTTCGATCTCAATAAAATTACTCGTGATTTCAGCACTGTGGGTTGGCGGGTTATCATGATTACAGTTAAAAAGTAGCGCCACAAATCCTCTTTCTTCCTGTTTTCCAACAAATTTTTGAAAACTTTTGGTAAACACTCTTCGGTGTACCATTTTGCAGTTACCGTCGGACCCTTTTCCAATGGAATAGCAGCTACGCTTTTAGATCGAGTGAAGAAAACTGACATCATTACTTTTTCGGCTGATTTTTGTTGCTTAGATTTTACGGGTGGGTTTGCTCCTGTTATGCTCCATACTATGGACAGCTGTTTGGTTTCTGGTTCATGCTAAAGTTGCTAGTTTGACTATTTTTGAATTTGTTTATGAAAAATTGAGCAAAATGTACTCGAGCCTCTTTTTGGGCCTCATTGAAAAATCGTGGTACCCATCGATCAGATTTCTTCGTGTATCCCAGTTGATTACTTAATATTCGCGATACAGCCATGGCATTCAAGCCCAATTCATAAGCAATCATTTCTTGTGTCAATCGTGGGTCTTCGTCAATTTTGGACTCCACCAGAGCTGCACTGACGTCATCAGTGGAAGATTTTGATCGACCTTCTCGGGGCTCGTCGTGTACGGAAAAGCGTCCGGTCTGGAATCTTCGGAACAACTTAGAAAAAGTTTTTAAAGGCAGTGCAATCGTTCCATATGCAATTTGACATTCACTTAATATTTGTACGTAGGCTGCTATATATATTTCTGGCCTAATAATGAAAATACGAATATTTATCAACGAAAATGGTTTTTTTTTTTGGATTTGGCTCGTCTTGGAAGACCCACACGGTCGATTGCTGTTTTGTTTCGGGCTCATACGCATAGATCCATGATTCGTCACCTGAGAAGATCTTATAAACGTCTTTTGAAGCACCGCGATCGTATTTTTTCAGCATTTCTTTACACCAATCCACACGAGCCTTTTTTTGAGCGATTGTCAAATTGTGCGGGATCCAACGAGAACAAACCATTTTTATGGCCAGGTGTTCATGCAATGTAGAATGTATGCTGGTGGGAGAAATGCATAGGCATGCCTCTATCTGAAGGTATGTTACATGACGGTCTTACATTATCAGTTCACGTACGGCATCGTGACAGAAAACATGCACAACGGCTGTTTTTGGACGACGTTCATGGAATTCGTCTTTGAGCGAGCGTCGGCCACGATTGAATTCGTTGTACCAGTTTTTCACAGTGCTATGGGATGGTGCTTCATAGCCATACAAAGATTTTTGTTCATCGATGCACTCTTGTCGTGATAATCCACGTCGAAAGTTGTGAAAAATGATCGCACGAAAATGTTCACGAGTTAATTCCATTTTTTGGCCGAGATGAATTTTTTAATTCCCTGTAAATAAAACAATTCACGATTAAGTGACAAAACGTTCTGAGTGATGTTATGCTAAAAAATGTCAAACTTTCCAATGGAAATGTCAGATTGCACCTGGCAACACTTAGTGTTGCCTAGGCCAGACCTATATATAGCAGCCTACGAATTGGTTGTAAATTACGCCGAAACCCGAAGAGCATCACATGGCGAATTTCTATTTTTGTTGGGCGTGGAATTTCGTCTGACCTATCCTCAGCTAACTTGCGTTTTCTCGCCTCCATTTAAGCCGAACGTTCTAAAATTTGAAAGGAAGACTAACAAAATAATTTCAAAGGACAAAAGCAAAGTAAAAATCACCAACTGACCGAACTTTTGTTAATTCCCTCGTACATACATGGGTATGTATTTGCTCTCAACTCTCTAGAACTATTATTTTTTCTCGCATAACTATGGGTGTGTGTGTATATGTGTGTTGGGGTATTTTTCGCACTTCTTGCAATTACTTGGATAAAAAAATATTTAATTGCTTATTATTATTAGTAAAAGAAAAAACAGCCACTACAAATATTCATGTTTATAACACTGTGCATATGTACAAGTATGCATGTTCAGTTGTTATAATAATTGTTTGTATATACGTGTATGTATGTACCTATATTAACAGACTGTCAGACAGCAAATAATTTTCACTGAATCTCAAACAATTCAATAAAACTATATACGTGTACGTACATATGTATATTTTTATTTGCTTTATAAGTATGTATAAATATTGTTTAAGTATGCGTGTGAAAACACTAGCACTTTTTCAATTTTCCAATATTAATTTATACGTTATATTGGGTTATTTAAATTAATTTTCTAAAATTATTGGATGTTGAACGCACCAGGATTTGAACCCGGGCCTACCGAATGGCAGTACGCAATGCTAACCACTCGGCTATCGTAGTGTACCTATATATTCATACATGTGTATTCTTACGCTTTTAGGTGATTTTTGAAAGAGTTTTGTGCACAAACCTCATATCCGAATCAACTCAACTCGTCATTCTGTCCCGATCGGTGTAAATTTTGATGGGTCGATCTCTACTCCTTTTGGTACTTACATACTTTGGACCAAAGTGAATATATCATTTCATGTACATGAAGGGTATTCAACTAAATGACTACGATAGGCAGGGACTGGGAAGTACAGGAGAGGCTATTTATATAGTCCCATGAAGCTATAAATCTACTCGTTATAATTTTGATAAACCTGCCTATACTCCACAGTTGTAGAGAGATGCTTGGACTTTTATTTTTAACTAAATTGATAAGAGGTTTTATCAATATCCCATTCTTACTTAGCGAGTTTAACTTTACCATCCCTTTAAGATCTAGACACTTTAGGCCCCTTTCATTGTGTTCATGCAGAACAAACTTTGAAATGCTCACCCTATTAGATCTTTATGTAACGATTTTAATACACATTTCGCCAAAATTGATTCCTCTGACTGGCTTTTCTGTATCAAAACCGTCTTACTGAGTGCTTTAAATAATTAAGTAAAGAGGTTTTCCCATGTAATTTTATAGCAGCTGATGAACAAATCTGTAGTTGTTTAGTGTAAGAGGCAAGTATAACCGCGACGTTCCGATTGGTTTCGGGTTCAGGACAGTCGGGACTGTCGTGGGTTTCGGTCGCCGGTCTGTTGGATTTTTCGATTATACCTCAGACGTGTCCCTCAGTCGGTTGGCCGGAAGGTGGGTAACGCTGGGTTCGTTGTAAAAAAAAAAGAAAAAAAAGGAAACAGCCGATTGGAAAAGGAAAGGAACGAAGCTTATGACGTACTGAATGCATAGTGATCGGAGTCGTGAGGGAATGCCTATAAACCACGTTGTCATATTTTTGACCTTCCGAAATCTCTCCCTTTATGTGGCCCAACGTGGCTCCTCCTGAGCGAGCTACGTGGTTTATAGATGCTCGCTAAAAATTTCTAAACTGATTTTACGAAGTGCCAGATGCCGAGTCCCCAATTATATATAATTATGTTCTATAATTATGTACGTAAGACAATTGAATATATTTTATTTGCGGATACACCGTAATTTATAACTATATTCTTTTGCATCAAATACTCGTACATAAGATTTTATTGTCGATTTTTGTATATACTCGTGTACATAGTTGGCACTTTGTAGCCGCTGAAGTGATTTTCGGCCGAGCTCTCCTCCAATTTGTGGTGTTGGAGGACCAACAGCTTATTCTACGTCATATCTTAAGCTTTTATTTCATGTCAGAAATACACGCGGAGGGCTTGACATTACCTGCTGAGGAGCGACCACAATTAGAAAAATTAATTTTATTTCTATAATTTCGGATGTTGAGCGAACTAGGACTCGAACCCTAGCTTTCCGAATGACAGTACGCAATACTAACCACTCGGCTATAGCGGCCGATTTTTATACTCCATACACGTATGAAGTATATTTATTTGTAAGCAAGTAATTTTCATCGATATTTTAACTGGCAATCATAAAGATATACCTTAGTTAAATACACTATGCATAGTTATGTATTGTTTATATGCATGTAAATATTTTTGTCGATATTGCAGTCAACTTCATACCACTCACACGTCATGGCCAATTTATCATCCTTATTTTAGACGATTTATTGAAACTGAATTTCAAATAGTTCTAAAACATCAGTAATAATTTGTAAGTACGTGTATGAGTGTATAAACATACATAAATTAACATAGTTGCACACAATTATTATTTCTTTTTCGACTTTGTTTTTGTATTAATAGATTTACAGTTACTTGGTATATGTAATTACCCAATTATTTGTGGTTTATAGAGCTGAAATATGTATGATGCAATAATATAATGCAATTTCATAATTATTTACTTGTTGATGAATTACACGTGGCCGAGTGCATAGTTCGAGTATGTTTGCAACAATGTTCGCTTTGTACCTATATGCGTATTTGCCATAATATGTACATATATTGTGTGTGTGTTTACACATTTATTCTTACTAATTTAATTTGATTTCATATTAATACGATTTTGTATTTATTTGCACTTTCATTGTGGGTTTGGGTTAAAGTTCCTTCGAATTTTTTTTTTTTTTTTTTGAATTTTTAGTAATGCAATTCTTGTTGTAATCAGTATTTGTAAAGGTTTCTACTGGAGACTTGCATGTACACGATTTGATTCTTAGAAAAATTATTTTTGAAACTATAAGCATAAGTTAATTTATATTTAAATAATAAAAAATAAATTTTTTTTAAAATAATGTTGATTTTAGACATTAGCAGGCATTATAGGTAACAATGGTGAAAAAGTATTTTTATTCGTCTTTTGACAATTACTTAAGACAGATTCATTTAAAATTTTGTAATTTTCCATTAAAAATTTTAAGAAATTTTTTTAAAAAGTAGTCAAAATTTCAGAACACAATGCTCAGTGTTTTTTAAATATTCCGTTCTAAACTTAGCGTTGAAAATAAATAAGTTGGCCTACAGTTGTAATGCTCTAAAATTCTACGAAAAGATATGGCGACTTACCGCATACTCGACCATTGTAACCTAAGTTTGTTGTACCCAATCTACAAATGGGGAATACTACAGTCTACGCCAATTACCGTGGGATAATCCCCTCAATTTCGGGTATTGTGTGAAAGACTGAAACCAACCGTCAACAAATTTATAACACCTTATCACTATAGTACAGCTGTGTAAACTGACGTTGAGTAACACCAAAAAGATTGAGGAAGCAGTTCTCCGAACCGTTTAACACCAAATGAGGTTTCAAACGAGGTGAATCCTTATCGTGTGACGTCTTTAATCTATTTTTGGAGAAAACAATGTGAGCCGCAGAGCTGAATAGGAAAGGTATAATATTCTATAAGAGTGTACAACTGCTGGTGTATGCCGATGATATTGATATCATAGCATCAACAATCGCGCCGTGAGTTTTGCTTTCTGTATGAGGACTGTATGAGGAAGTGAAATGTGTGGGTCCGGCAATTCCTCACGCATTAAAAGAAGTCTAGAAGTCTTTTGCTCATATCTATTGCAAGTGGTTCAGAGCAAGCTCCGCATCCCACCCTGTTATTAAGTTTTGAAATAGGGAATGGACTTCAGGACGGATTACATTTTCCACTAACTCCAGTAATGTAGAGACGTCAAAATAAAAATTGCTGAGTGAGCGAGCTATATGCTGCAACAAATAAAGATACTAACGATCTCAACCATACTATTTAGTTCTCATGTAAGTCACTTTCATACATTCAAAGTATATATAACACACCGAAGCCTTGCAGGGTACAGCTAGTTAATAATAGTAGTTTTCCTTCAATTTTTTTTAAGTTTTTAGCGAAGGTCACTGCAATAAATATCTGATAAAATTTGAAGGAATCAGCCTAATTCCTCCGCTGAAAGTTAGCTAAGGGATCTAGCTTTCCTTTGGTATATATGCATATGTTTGCATAATATGAATTTGATCAAATATAATATTATGAGCCAAGAAGAAAAACTGCGCCCACATACTTTCACTACGTATATAAATATTTAGTTATAAGACAGTTTGCGGCCGCGATAGCCGAGTGGTTGGCATTACGTACTGACATTCGGAACGCTCGGGTTCAAATCCTGGTGTCGTACTAACATCCAAAAAGTTATAGAAAATTAATTTAAATAAAAAAATTAAGTTAAATTTTCTAATATACATATATATTAGACATTCATATGACATACATACATATATATCACTCAAGTCTTAAATAATTTTTCGGAGTTCTGTAGCATTTAACTACCATATAATGAAGTGGAGTGCATGGCAGCGAACAAATCTGAAGACTAAGATATTCACCTGCACTTTTACATGTAAATACTCGTGCATACATGTACACATACATACTTTATTTATTAGTTTATTTATATTTAATGCCCCATAGTTAGCGACATATGCTTTTTATGCTTTTGACGTAGTGCTTACAAGCAAAGATTTACATATAGATATAAATAAGAATATTTATACATTTGTATGTATGTATGTGCGCTGAGCATGTGCGCCCGAGCAAGCAACTAAGCTCAAACCATTTTAAGGCCCCACATAATCATCATACGCACTGTAGCACCACGCACCACGCACCACGGACACAAGGGAAACGAGCGAGCGTTTCTTTCGTTGCCTAACGGTTTAAACGGAGAAAATATTGTATGTCGATGCACAACAAAATATTCAGTAAGCATTTTTAGTATCAGCAAGGCGAATATAAACAAATATGCGTATAAAGCGCATGAGCGCTTAATGGATTGAACCATTGTTGTTGTAATCATATGTTTTTAAACTTTTGTTTTTTTGTTTTTTTATACGAGCTCAACATTTGTTAACCCACACAAATGAAGGCACGAACATGCTGAGCTGCTGGCAAAGCGGTCTCGGTATGTTTTTAAATAATAGATGTGCGTATGTATGTATGTATGTATGTATGTGAGTGTGTTTGTGTATGCGTGTCTCTCTGTGTATATTTGAGCAGTAACAATGTCAGTACCTCAGTACCTCAGAGCCTCGGACAACACGTGCACAACATAGTTTGGATAGCCGAGACTTTGAGTGGCAGACGTTCTATGCTTTTATGTATGTTGTTGTTGTCTATATTAATATGTTTTTTGTTTTTGTGTTCTTTTTTTTTGGTTTCAGTTTCAGTCGGCCACTACAAAGTAGATTGATAGCCGACCGCTACAATCTACAATAAATAGAAACTTCAATTTTGAGCTACGAAATTCCAATGCATGCGCACACCGACAACGATGAATGAACCTGACAAGGCCGACAGGCTCACCAAACGCACGACAGCACATGCTGTTGGCAGGCGTAACGAAAAAGGACGAAAGCATAACTTGAACACAACGTGAAGCAGCTCAACCACACGAGCCGAACGCATTCAGATGAGCGGATGTCACTGTCGTCGGCGAGCGTGCTGAGTCGTTTGCAGCCGAACACTTTCGTTTGCTTGCCCAGGACAGCAAAGTAAGTAGCTCGCCACGATTTACCAGTCAGTTCGAATAAGGACGTGAACGGCGATGAATAACAGCAGCACCAGCAGCAGCGCAAGCAGCATTAGTTGTAGTGGTAGCAGTAGCAACGGTGCCGCATAGATCGGACGGACGGTGGAGCTAACGAGTCGCAGAGGGATACCAATAGGGATTTTTGTGCTGAAACAAGTAGATATAACTAAGTGAATTGATTAAAACAAGAGTGTAAAGTCAGCAAAATGTGAAAAATAGCAAAAATATGAAAGCAATGAAGGGAAAAGACGTGGAAAAAATGGAAAATTCAGTGAAAGCGCTGAAGTTGAAGTGAAAATTTAATAAATAAAGCGTATAAAAGTGAGCATGAATAGTTTAGTAGGCGCTCAAGTGTGAAATAAATTATGATACATATGCATATACAGAAAGGTATATGTGTGCGTGTATGTGTATGAGGTCGCCTATATGCATACGCTCGTATAGCAGGAAAATACATACATACATACATGTATACATCAGTGTGTGTGGGTGTGAATGCGCAATCATTTTCATTTCCATGCAAATCTTATGCAGCTCGTTAGCCAAAATACACACTTCATACGTATATATAAAAACTTACATACATAACCACCTTTAGTATTGTATAAGTGTAATTGTGTAGCTGTGTGCGCATAGTTGACTTAAATTTTTGTCAATTATATTTATTTTGCCCGTTGCCTAATTGGCTTTATCGACCAAAAGAAGAAGAAAAAAAAATAAAAGTAAAAAAGAAATTTTTGACACCCAAAATGTAAATGATTTGTGTGTACGCGTGTGTGTATGTGTGTGTTCAACGATTGCGAAATATATACGAAACGAAAGTAAGAGAGTAGTGAAAATAACAATAACAACTAAAAGTAACAACAACTAAAAGTAACAACAACTGAAAGTAACACCAACAACAACAACATCACTTATAATTCCTTCCAATTTCCAATTGGAATGGTGTTAGTGCAATTCTTTGATCATTTGCGTGCTTTGCCATCTCGTTCAGCGAGCGGGCGCCCCTCGAAATTGTCAGATTAAAAATTTATTCGCGAGCAACACAAGTGGCGCAAGGTGTGTGCGTGTGCGTGTGAGTGTTTATGCGGCCACTGGTAGTAGTGACTACACCCGCGTCACAACTACGACGACGCGACCCTTACATCCGACCTATCTCACCTACAACCAGCACCTCCGCCCGCCAGAAAACTTGGTCAACTACATATGTATATGTTTGTGTATGTGTTTGTATATACATACATGTATATGTATTTGTGTGTGTACACATCGTTTTTATGGACACATTGGTATACTCGCACGCGCATACATATGCACCATACATGTGTAGGTGTATGTAAGTATGTAAGGAAAAGTTGAGATCTCCGTAGCGCCCAACTGCTCTTTCCTGTGCACACACATTAACGAATTTCTGTTATGGTTCGTTAGATCCTAGTGGCTGAAGTAGAAGAAGAAGTAGAAAAGTCAGAAGATGTGCAAAAAAAGTGAAACAAAAACAATAACAAATGCACATAATAAAAGTGTACGGCTTTACGGTGAAGAAATTTTGAGTGGCAAAAAAGAATGAAAACGTTTCTTTTTTCGCTCGATTTTATTGAATAGTGTCAAGTGAAATTCGCAAAGGTGGAAAAATAAGCAAAAATTTAAGAAATTACTCTTTTTAACTAAACCAATTTAAATATATGTAACAGAATATTATTAATTGAAAACAAAAAAGAAAATATTAAAACATATTACTAATTGAAAAAAAATTTGAAATTGAAAAACAGTTTCCGAAGATCAATATAACGGTTATAAAGCATAACATATATAAATATGTAAATATATAAATAAAAGGAAATATTTTAGAAGTTTAAACTTGTAACAGAGTTTGAAATATATATGTATATTTTTTAATCTTGAAGTTGCCTGCAGTCATATTTGATTAACCTTCCTGCCCTTCGACACAGATTACGCCATTGCGCTGGCGTCATTAATTATTAGGCACCCACTTGTGCTAACTTTCGAATTCCGACTTGTTATTGCTGTAGTAGACGACGAGAGTGTTGTTAAGTAATTCAGGAGGAGAAAATGCTGCTGGCAAAATTATATACCGTTCATTTAGAAGCAGAAACTTATAACAGAATGGCTATGTATTTATGTTAACAAAAAAAAAACTAGTAATAAAAATTTTAAAACAATAAAACTAAAAAGAATAAAAATAACAGTACTAATAACATTATAATAATAATTTTAATAATAATAATAATAGAATTGATAATAATAATAATTAAATAAAATAATAATGGTAATAACAATAAAAAAATAATAATAACAGTAATAGAAATAAAAATAATTAAAATTATACTGAAATAATAATCACAATAATAGCAAATATAATAAAAAGATAGAAAAATAATAAAAGCTATAAGATTACAGGAATAACACAAAAAAACATAACAAGTATAATAATATTTCTAATAATAACAATAATAATAATAATAATAATAATAATAATAATAATAATAATAATAATAATAATAATAATAATAATAATAATAATAATAATAATAATAATAATAATAATAATAATAATAATAATAATAATAATAATAATAATAATAATAATAATAATAATAATAATAATAATAATAATAATAATAATAATAATAATAATCATAATAATAATAATAATAATAATAAAAATTTAAAAATTATAATAATATAATTTCATAAATAATATAATATAATAATATAATTTCATCCTTCAAAAAGCACATTTTACTTTTACAGGCCTATTCTCACTATTACCGATAAAGTAAATTTTGTTATTTTTTTAACACCCGAAATTTAATTTTGTATTCTAGCGCACAGATTATATTGTTTTACAAAATTTTGGCATCACTGCTTTTTTCGACCATGTCAAATTACATTTGCAAGTTGGTAAATAATATTCCCATCGCAATAAACGACGGAGCGGAACAAAATGAATTCCTTATTTATTTGCTTATTAAAACATAAATAATTGAACCTGATTATAGAAAATATGCCAGGACGACAATAAAAACTGAACTAAAACACAATCTTCCAAATTAAAAGGGTAATTCTTTTCACAAACTTCTCACCTGCGTCTTTTTGCACTTTTTCTTTATCTTCAATTCAATTCTATACGTAAAATATGTCAAAATTTAAATATGTATGTTTTTTTATTTTTTTCGCAAATTAACAACACAAAATCGAACAGCTGATTATTTGTTACCTCCTATTTCGCTGGTAATAAAACTCACAGGGTGACATTGAACTCAGAATATGAAGCAGTAACAAAATTTACTGAATGGTAAATTTTAATACCAAAGTAAATTTTGTTACCTCGATAGAAAAGGCCTGTTAAAGTTAAAAAAACGCTTAAATAATTTCTTCACATTCAAAAAATGTTAAAAGGAAAATATTCGAAAATAGATATTTCGAATTCCATTCTCCCAGGAGATTCAAATATTTAAAATACTAAAAAATAATGAAAATAAAATTAAAGGAAAATAAAAAAAATAAAAAAATAACATGTCTTAGTTATAAAAATAATTGCTTGAAAAAACTGGAAGAAGAAATAAATAAAAATATTAAAAAAAATATACTAATATATTTTTTAAATCAAATCTGATTAAAACACGTCCATGGGCAGAAATAATTTGTTTATAATATGAGAAACACTAAAAGCTATTACTATATTAAAATTAATTTTGCAAATATAATTTCCAAAAAGAGGTGTTATTTTCATATTCAAAAAAGCTTTTCCCTTATCGATGGTTTTGTGGCTTATGTGGCACGTAGGGCCGTCTTGTTAAACTTTGTCCAAATCAAATACCATCCAATTCCGAAAAAAATCATTAATCATCTTTCGATAGGGCGATCCATTCATTTTCGTAAAAGTAAGGTCCAAGACCCCGTTTTCAACTATAAGTCTCCGGTTTTCCGAGCCCCAGATCTACATTTTTGCACTATTTATGTAGCCATCGAGGTGGAAAGATGATTTTTCGATGATATTTTTATAGTGAATTTTAATTATTTCAGTGCATTGTTGAAGCGTGTATCGTTCCATTTTTATAACTGGCGTAGTTTTTACTTGGTAAATGTCAAAAAATTACAGAAGAAAATTACAAATAATAGTTCTTATCATATATAAACTATTTTAAAACAACTTTATAAAAATAAAGTTAAAAAAAATATATAATATAAATTTTAAATAAAAAAAATTGACGTGAAGCATTTTAGTAGTAGTCTGAAAAACATTGGGGCAGAATCCGAAAAATGATTTTGAAAAAAAAAGTTCTGAATTTCATATTTAAAAATAATAAAATCTCTATTCAAGCCTACCAAAGTACTGAAATAAATTTAAAAATTTAGCAAATAAAATTCATATTTAAATAATTAATTAATATTTAAATAAATTAGAAATAAAAAATAAAATTTGCGCATATAATTCATACACAAACGTTGAGAAACTTTCTTAAAGAATTAAATACAAGAAAACTATCTTATAAAAAACCAAATGAAATACTTATAAAAATATTTCTTAAAAAACAAAAACAATAAGTGTAAATATATGTTAATGCTAACGAAAAATTATCAAATGATACGAATATATGAATTTTCATTTTTTCTAACTTACAGTGCTTTTGATATTTAAAATATAAACAAAGGATTGAAATAAGTGTGCCAGTGTGTTGATCACATACAAATCTATGCACTTTTGTATGCATTACATACATACATACATACGAAGATGTAACTTTATAGTTGCATTTGATAATCTCTTATTTGTGTGGCAATATAAAAAATATACATACATACTTTCATGGCAATCGCAAGTGATATAAGACATAAAATCGACAACAACAACAACAACAACAGCCAAACCACTTACTATTGGATACGCGAATACGCGCCGCTTCAAAGTAGAAAAGCATAAAACGCACAACAGACGGACGGATAATTGTGGCTGCGTCAAATCTTGAAGCTCAATTCTTGCACCCTCGTTGGCACCAGCGAATACAAAGGTAGGCAAATATATGTAACTGTATATTTCTGTTTATTTATATATGTATGTATATATACGGGTATGTTAGAATGTGTGCTATAGCATAAGGACAACGAACTTTTACTTATAAGCCTGCAAACATCCATACATACCAGTACAAACATATGAATAAATACTAGCAATAATTTATATACATACGTATGTATATTCATTTGTATGTATGTTTGTACATGCTATGTAGAAAATAATATTCATTATGTCTGCATGTGTCCT
This sequence comes from Ceratitis rosa, assembly GCA_037013455.1. Classification (NCBI taxonomy): domain Eukaryota; kingdom Metazoa; phylum Arthropoda; class Insecta; order Diptera; family Tephritidae; genus Ceratitis; species Ceratitis rosa. The sequence continues at coordinate 4,817,192 of JAWMAG010000031.1, read as the reverse complement.
TTAGTATACAAAATTACGTTAAAACATATTTACATTAACACATTTCTTCATACATTCATATAATATTTTCAAATGCATCTTACAAGCCCTACACCCGCATATTCGCAAACTCCCACACATACCAACATGCCATTGTACAATACACTCTATATAGTATTTTAACCTAGTATGTATGGATGCACGGGTGTTTGTATAAATAGTCAACGAATTCGTGCTAAAGTATAACTGGAAGGATTTTAAACACTTTGTCTCGCCCACATGTCAATACTCGCAATATTTCACCTCAGGCTGTTTGCTGGCCTCGCATCTGCAGTGGAAAAAGTACTTAGTACTTGCACACTCGACGCTCGTGTTTTTGAAGAGAAGTGGAGAAAGTATGTAGGAGTAAACGAGTATTTGTGTGTATGTATGGTTGTTACTGGTGAGTTAGTAGGGAGTGTATACGAAGTTATCAGTTGTTGTACATTTTTGTGATTTTTATTTATTTGTTTTTTTTTTTTGTTTTTTGTTTTATTTGTTGACTCAAGTAGTTATGGTTCTTTATTTACTCATGGAAATTATTGAAAAAAAAAAACAAAATTTATCATTGATGTACTAAATACGTGCGTGTCAAAAGATATTTCTATACACTTATATATATACTTATATACGTACATACATAAATGCATTTCTTTGCACTAAGTGTGTATACTTCTCAGGTACTCAGCGCTTTGCTTTTTGTCTTTAGTCAGTTTAGAAGCGTTGAAAATCTGGGCGACAGATTCTATTTTTCAATTTGGGTGCAGAGCCCTCTACCAAATTATGAAATGCAACCATTTTATATCACTCAAATAACATCTTAAAGGGTTTGATGCCCAAAAGGTTCTGGTCAGAGCAAATTATGAATTATCAGGAAAAAATTGTATTTAGCGTACAAATCAATTCGCTGCCTTTTTTGTGTTCCTAAAGGTCCTTGTCTTCTCTGTTCTCGATCCAATCATTGAGCCATTCTTTGATTTCTTCAACTGGACCCGGACTGGTGATCCCACAAACCGCTTGCATTCATCGGAAAAGCCACTAGTTGGAAGGAGCAAGGTCTTAAGACCGTCCATTTCAGAGTTTTCAGGTAGGTTTTGACCCATACAGCCACGTGGGGCCGAGCGTTGTTATGTTGCGAAATCACATTGTCACGCCTTTCACGATTAAAAAGCATTAATAACGTTTCTCATCAATAGTAGTACACTACACTTCTCTGGTCCCTCCAGGATGCCCCTTGTCTTCCACCATTCTATGCATGATTCATCCCACAAACATTCGATGAGCTTCAGCTCAACTTTTCTTCCAATTAAAATAGAAAATCCTGTACCTTTCATTTGTAGGGAAAGACTTTCATCACAAATCCCGGACAATCCTAACTATCTCAACACTAGCATTTATGGTAATATCTAATAAATGGCGATAACTCTCTAGAAACTTAGGGAAAAATGAAACAAAATCGTTGGGGTCCCATCACCTCTGGGAACTACAGAGCTGAGTTAGTGAGGGTAATTACACCCGTTTTAATACTATTGGATAGAATATACAGGATTATCCATATTGCGGTTTCGAAAATAATCCTAAATTTCTTATCAAATTCCCTTTTTATTATCAGCACAAACACGGTATCAAATTACACGATCTCGGTGGCTAATTGATATCTCTCAGATTCAAGTCGCAGGCTAAAAAATTGGCACTGACAGTCTCGTTGTTGTCGTTTTCAAAAAAGTAAGGTCCAAACACACCTCTTAACCAAAGTGCACACCAGACAGTAAGTTTTTTTTTTTGGTGTAATGGGCTCTCCTCAATTATTTGAGGATTCTCGGAGCCTCAAATGAGACAATTTTGCTTATTTACTTACTCACCAGTGAGGAATGTGGCTTGTCGCTGAAAAAAATTTTTTGCGAAAAATCGCCAATCGATGTACGTTGTTGTTAGTTGTTGTGTGAACTGGACTTTATATAGATGTAGGTGTAAGTCGAATTGCAAAATACTCCATAATGTTCCGCCTGAGAGTCCAAGCCTCTTGAGAACGTCGAGAAATAGGCACATTCGAATCTTCCGCTACACTTTCACTTAGAGTAGCGATATTTGATTTAGAATGAGCAAAACGATGAAGCACAGGCCTTAAAATATCTGTAACCGATTCAGTCTCTTCGAATTTCTTCAAAATTTTACAAATTTCTTGGGTAGTTGACGATTACGTGTATGTGCACCATCATCACTTCTTAAAGCACGAAACGCGACCACCATTTTTGTAGTAGGTTTTGATCAATTTTCTTAAATGCTTGACTTTTAGCTAAAACAAAACATGTTTAGTTTGACAGATGTCAAAATACAGCCCTGTACTTTTGAAACCACGAAATGGATAACCCTAGGTAATACAAGGGCAAGTATACGAGAAAAATGTTACTCATACGCCCCTGTAAAATATGATGAGATGTAACTTAGTTACTAATTTAATATTAAATAATAATTGATAGTTGTACTTGATAACAGTAACAAGTTATGAGTATGAATCGCTCTCTTATCGACATCAAAAATAAATAAAAATAAAAATCTTAGATTTATACCTGAAAAAATATTCGTGTACATAAATACATATGTATGTACGTGTATATGTACTAAAAAACACGCATTGATTTTTGTTAAACTGAGATAAGCGTTAAATATTAGTCTTCACGTAAAAGAGTAGATTTTTTCCTATGTCTGAGCGATATTTTAGTTCCGAATTTACTTAATTTTATTTTATTTTATTTTTTTTTACGGTTTTTCATTATTTAGTTTGACTTTTGATTGTTTGATTTGTTTTTTGGCTAAACTCTAAGCTGTTACCTTAAGCTTTGACTATATAAATAAAATTGAATTAAATACGAGGGCGCTTTGTGTGATGTGATCACAGACTTTCAAATACCCTCTTTTGCGGTATATGTGGCCAAATCAACAAAAATGCTTATGAAATCATCACAAATGATAATAAATATGATTTTTTTATATTTTTTTTTTTTAGTAGAAAATAAATATTTTAGTTAAAAAATTTTAATTATAAAAAAAATATACTAACATAGGTACATAGAGTAACAAAAAATTTCGAAAATAATATGTAAAAAATTATTTTCTTGTTATTATAAACTCTTCTGCTTGCATATTTAATTAAAAAAAAAAACATTTTGAAAGTTTCCCTGCAGAAAAAAAAACTATACTTAAGAAAATTCTAAAATTCTCGAATTATTAACCCTCACATTCTTTAAGTAAAATTAAAAATCAATAGCTACAGATACTTTTTTAATGCAGAAAAACTTTTTGAGCAAACTTCTGAAATTGTCCGCTTGTTGGGAATCAGAAGCCAAATTGCTTTTGCAATCGAATCACGTACGAGATACGCAGTAAACATCGCTATAGCTCCAAGGCGTGTCATCATCGTACAGCATTGCGCAACATTCCCATGAATTCCTGGTGAAATTTAAAGGACAACCACACATGCATACACAATCAACCAAACGAACCAACCAACACACCAACTTACCCAACTTCCTACTGCCAACACACCCGTCAACAATACCTACCAGGCAACGGAAGAACTAACCAAACCCCGAAACCAGTGCAGCATCAATCACCGCAAGGTGGTTACATTGGTATAAGCCTCAACTCTTGAACAAACATAAGTACATAAGTACAAATTCAATGGAATAAACGCACATACACACATACACAGAAAAACAAGCAAACAGTCAAGTAGAAGTGCCAATGCATATGTATATGTATGTATGTGTATGTGTGTATGTGGCTGAGTATAAGTATTAAATGAATACTTGTAAGCATAGAAATAATAAAAAGAACAGCAAAAATTGACACCAACCAAAGTAGATGTGCGAAAATGTTTTTCCATACAAACGTATGTACATTGTTATGTACACGTATGTACCATATGTACATATGTACGCATGTATGATAGTGTGTGCGTTTCTTCGTGATTTGTGTGTTGCGTATTGGTTTGTAATCTGCAGATTGTGAGAAATATGCCAATTTTTGCTGACAATGACAATAAACTTAAATCCGAAGTAGTTTTTTTTTTTTTAGAAAAAATATAAAAAAAAAAACAAATCTTTCTAATGAACTGTGGATTTTACGAAACATTTCTGAAGTTATAAGATATGTTTTCGAGTGAATTTAAATCATTTATATATACTTGAAAAATCAAATAAAACATCATATTGGAATGGGGGAAAAAATTGTATAAACACTTTCATACGTGCGCTGATGTAAATAAAGGGATGTATGTATGTACGTATGTATGTTTTCAATATTTACAAATATATTTAAGGTTGCCAGATAACTCTATTTCATAAAATTCTGTTTCGCGAATATTCTTCTCATGAAAAGGAGCTCTAAGATGAAATTTCAGTTCAAGCTTTTTTTGCTAGAATGACATAGAGCAGGCAATAAATTTTTCTCATTTTTCGTTCTATTAATTATTTTTATATATGCTTTTCTAATACTTTTTGCTATTTTCACTACAATATTAATCGAATAAGCTACAAATATCAGTGTTTCAATAATAAACTTTTTCCCTAACTTCTGAAATAGCAACTTATTTTATATTTTTTTATACAGCCATGAAACATACAATTCAAATAATTTCATGAAATTATTTCTGTTTCATTACAAAATTATTTGGTTTGTCCGTTTAAGTGCTGACTATTTGGGAATTCATGGTATATATGCTTCAACTCAATTTTGGAAATATTAAACAATTAATTTGTATACGAACTAGACTCCTACCTGGAAAATTTCATTTCAAATTTAACAAAATCCTAAAACGAATCGAAGTATAGAGAATAAAGTCCTATCTGTCTTTCTCTGAAGTATGTAAGTACCAGAAGAAGAAGAGAGAGACATTGACCGACCCAAATCATGCCGATCAGATCAGAGTTGAGTTGATTTTACCATGTTCGTCTGTCCGTCTCTCCGTCTGTTAATTAATATTTAATAGTAAACTCGGCATGGCCGAAGAAAGCTTCTCTATCCCGTTCAATATTCGATCGGTTTTAGATGGCTATGACTTTTCGAAAGAATATTAATCAGCTAAAAGTTGTATAAATTCTATCAAATTCCAGCAAAAGTAGTGTTTCAAAAGTAGATAAAATTTAACGAAAACAGTTTTTTAGTTAGAAGCTACCAGATAAATCATTTTATTTAAAAAAAATAGCGATTTTTTAGTGTATTTTGAGGATCCACTCACTTGCGCGAATATGGCTGAGTTAACAACAGTCCGCCATTAATTCGTTCTATCCGCTGTTGCCGCCAATTGTAAAAACTACGCACAGCCAGGTCCTTCTCCACCTGCTCTTTCAAACGGAGTGGAAGTTTTGCGCTTCCTCTGTGTCCACGAGTGCGCACTGCATCGAAAACTTTCAAAGCAGTAGTATTCTTATAAATGTGAACCACATGATCTAGCCATAGTAGCCGCTGTCTCTTGATGCATTGAACTATGTCAAAACGCTGGAGATCCATAAAATTTGAAATTAGCATATCAAAGATATCTTACTGAGTCTTTAAGTGCCAGCACAAGCCAAGTGGCTACAGGCTAAATGTTTCGTCGTTGCGGTGGCCAAAAAGACATTGCCATTTTCTAGATACTTAATTTGAAAGTGATTTTCCGTGAAAGTAACCTGGAACCGATTTATTAAAAGAATTGAATTTAGTTTTGGATTTACAAGAAATGTGTTTCAGAGGTAGAAATTTTCGTAAAATTACAGAGGGAAAACTTTTTCTTCCGAGAAATAGGCCTAGAACTCTTATATTCGAAATAGAATCGTTCGTTTTATCTAATATTGGGAATATAAATTGCTTTTTGCCTGTCGCCATGTAGCAATATGGGTGACATTTGGAGGATAGATGGTATTTTCCCAAGTTAAAATGTATACGGAAGCTAGTATATTCGGGACCTGTCAAATCAAATATGTTTTGTTTTAGTTAAAAAACAAACATTTATGTAAAACGATCACTTAACAACGGCAAACACAAATAAATTAAATAAAAACCTTCTACAAAAATGGTAATTCAAACGTAGCCGCGTTTCGGGCGTTAAGAGGAGATTATGGTGCATATAATCGTCAACTATCCAAGCAATTGGTAAGATTCTAAAGAAATTTTAAGGGACTGGATCCATTACAGATATCGTAAGGCCACACCACATATATCGCTACTCTAAGTGAAAGTGTAGCGAAAAATTCGAATGTGTCTATTTTTCGACGTTCACAAGAGCTGGGAATTTTTTACTGCAAATAATGGCAATAATTGTACTTGGACTTACATCTACATCCATATTGAGACCAGCTGGCATAACAACTGAAACTAGCTAACCATTCACAACCATTCTTCAGGGACGGGGCACACATCTCACACTTCGCATTTGGGGCTCCGAGAATATTCAAATAATTGAAGAGAGGTCATTAAGGGCTTTAATCCTTTGGAAACGACAACAGCGAGACTATCATGCCACACAGCACAAGCAAGTATTGTTTTATTACCAGAGAAATTTCACGGCCGCATAATCTCTCGTCTTTGCTATGTCAATGGGGCACCGAGATCGTGAAATTTGACACCGTTGGTATTTTTTGTGAGACTACACGAAATAACTCTTGAGCACTTGAAAACCAAAATTCGTAGTTATGCCTGAGATATCACCCAACACGTGCCAAAAAGTGGTCGAAAATTACCTCGAACGGATCAAAGCTTGCAAAAATTGCCGAAGCGGCCATTTGAATGGTGTTTGATATGTTGTTTCACGTATAATGCCAAGATTCAGACTTTATACAATAGTAAAAAACATGAATTTCATGAAAAAAGTTGTTTTAAACGCATTTTACTTACGTTTATTTTCGAAACCACAAACACATTTAAATAAAATTCACTTTCAAAGAAGTCAGCTCATTATTTCTATTAACTTAATTGTGAATAAATACTATTTACCAATCAATTTGAGTATTGAACATAATATACATACACGCCCATGCCACAAAGCCTCAACTCATGGCCAAGCAACCATGAGCTTGCGCCGCTAACTTTTTAAGAAACACAAAATACCGCTAAGTTGAACACAATTAGCCTACTTTCAATTTTTCCAGCTATTTGCTGAATATGCCTGGCGCATCGCAACGCAACCGACAATACATACATACATAAATTGCCATACACACACACACACAAACACACGCACCAAAACGCTTATTATGCAAACATTGGTATTGAAGTGAAATTTCATTGGAAAATATCGATTTGAGTCAATGCAATTTTATTGTTAAAATGTTCAATAGCACAAAATGGATACAATAAAAGAATGTAGATGTGTATGTACGAGTATACTGTATGTATAAGCGAATATTTGTATCCCTCTATAGGTATGTATGTATGTATGTATGTATGCAAATAGCTTTGGTAGGCGTATTTGTATTTAATTTTGTTCAACAATCATTTCATAAGGATACTTATAGTTTCACTGCCACTTTCAAAACAAACTTCTACTTGCTACAAATACAACTACAACTGCAATAACAACAATAAAGTGTAACATTTTTAAGTACATACTTAACAAGCCGCCAATGTTAACATCGTGAGCTAAAGATTTCTATATCGAATCGAAGTGAATGGAAGCGCATTGCATTGAATGAACGGAATGAAATGGAAGGGATATTTAAAGTGCAAAAGCATGAAAAGTAAATTGGTAGGCACTCACAACAAAAACACCAAAACACTCACAATCACACACACACACCACACACACACAAATACTTGCAATTATATATATATATATATATGTACATATACATAAAGTAAAAAATGAAAATATAATAAAATTTCAACTACAACGGCACACATTTAACGCTATATAAAGGGTGTTTATTCAGATATGTGGCTTGCGTGGCATATAATTTAATGTTATGGACCAGAATTCAGCTTCATTACAAAGATACGCGTTTGCAATTGTGTTTCAAAAATGAATTTGGGTGAATGCCTAACGTGAACAGCTCCAAAAAAATTTCATTCGAGGAGCCGGATTTTCGTCTAGCTTTTGCAGTAATTGTGGTTTCAGCAATTCCTCGAATATGTTCTTCACACTATATTCTTAAGCCCACAAAAAATAGCCCAACTGTGCTAAATCGCACGATTTTGGAGGCGAGGCCACACCGCCAAAAGTTTCCTTCAGTAACGCCATCTTGTTGGCACCAAAGGTCGTCCACTTCAACATCCCCGGCTTGAGGCACAAAAAATTCATTAATCATGGCTCTATAGCATTCCCCATTGACACACTACAGTATTATGGTCGGCTTAATTTTCGAAAAAATATTATATGAACCAAAGATTCCCCTTTTTTTGGAACATCATCGCTGCAAATGTGTCCATTTTGTTTATTAACGCACCCATCGCTTAACAAAATTCTGCTGTGGAAATCGAAATCGGTGGCCATCACCTTTTTGGCCCATTCACCGAATGTGCGATGCGCTTGATAGTCGCAAAACAAGGTACTTCTGTAAAATCATCCATAAAGCGGATGGACACAGCTGCAATTGTTGTGAGCGGGGGATGGGGTGTGTACTCAACCGATTTTGGGTTGCTCGACTTACCGACTCTGCTGTGCGATTATGTTTACCGATATGGCGTGAGTATAAATCAAGTAAGAACAATCAAGGAGGCCCAACTACGAACCAACTAAGCCCTCAGTGAAAACCACACGTCTAAAAAGAATACCCTTTTTAGTGGATATGTAATAATCCACAAACACACACAGACAAAACATTTAAATAATCATTTTGCAACGATTTCTCGCCTTCCTTTAATACCTTTTCACACTCGCTGTGTAAGCTGTGCGCTGTGAGTGAGCTCTACTGTGCTGTTGTGGCCCCATTGTGAAGCGTTTTGTGGGCACTACTTTTATTGTTTGTTAGTTGAAAAAGCTGCAGCATTGCTTTTGTTGTTGCTCTCCTTCTGCTTCTTCTTCTTCTTATTGATGTCGTTGCTTTTGTTGTTGCAAGGCAAATGGCGAATTTGATGGCATCATTTGTTTGGCGAGTTCCTGTTAAGTTTAGTGCACTTAATACTCTTACTACCCACTACTGCTGCAACTGCCGGCACCCAGCTCGGAGCTCGCAGCTTCTGGTCGTCACGGCTCGAACTCTGACTGTGACTTTAGTAGCTCGAACTTCTACAACAAAGGCGTTTAGACGGGAGACAGAGAGGGAGGGAGAGAGAGAGAGAGAGAGAGGGGGACGAAAAGAGATTGAGATTGAAAGACACGGAAAGGGTCTGCAGCTTGCATAAAGTATCTCTCCTTCCATTGGTGGTCACTTTGAACAGCTGCCGGTGGAATAAATGAAGCATTTTCAAATAACAAACACAAAGAAGTGGCCGCAGGTTGTATAGAGCGTGACGGGTGGAGGATATTTAAGCAATTCAAAGCAGGCGCGCGCTCGATTCGCTCAACCACAATGGCAGACCAACACCAAATAGCCGCTAACACCAAGACCGACACCAACTCAGACACCGACACCAGCTCAGACAACAACACTAACACCAACATCGACTCGGACACCGACACTATGAGTTGATCTCGTCCCTTTATTGTCCCCCACAGTTTCCGTCCGTTTGACTAAATAACGTAACGGCGTAGTTAAACTGAAAAAATATTTTTTTTTCTCAAATGCGCGCTGACTGTAGCAAAATGCACTCCATTGTGAAGCACACTGAGCTAGCAAGCGAGCAAGCGAGCAACCGACCGGCCGACCGACCGACCCACCGAACAACCGCAGGGAATTGCTGTCAATTATAAATGTGGGTGCCTATGATGGCATCTTAGAGCCGTTGACTTTTGGGCGGTGTGAAAATGGCAAAGTTTGGATGATTTGAATTTAATTTTGTATTTATTTTCAAACTATTTGAGAAGTATTTCACAAGCAACAACAAAAAAATAAGAAATAATGAAAAACTTTATTAAAAATGTGCAGCAAACATATAGGTATATGGGTATATGTATATAAGTATTAATACTTACACACATAGCCACATACAGACATTTAAATATAAAGCAAACTAGAGTTACTAACACACATCTATTGTATAAATATATATATACACATATTTTTTTTCAATTGTATGTACGAATGTTTATGCATAATTACAAAGCATTTGCGGTATATTTAAAGGCAGTTTAATTATTTTCAGATTTTCTGATTCCTTCTTGGCTTTGTGTATGTGTGTGTGTGTGTGTGTGTGTGTGTGTGTGTGTGTTGCCACAGCTCATTATGGTAATTAATGTGTTTATATTTTAATTTCTACTTCGCAGATGTTTGGTTATACCAGCAAATGGGGCACTTGGTTCACATTAGTGCTGGTGCAGTTGGCGATTATGCTCGGTTTGGCTTGCCGGGTCTCCGAGTTTCCCTGCAAAGGCAATAACAACATTTGTATACCGTTGGACAAATATTGCGATGGACGTGTGGACTGTGAGGATCACAGCGATGAGCCGAAACATTGTTCGGGTGAGTAATATAAGCATTAAGAAACTTAAGAAACTGTATGCGGCATAGGATTGTCGAAAAGTTTTACAATAAGAACTCCAAAACTTTGCTTCTTTAATTGGAAGAAAGAAGGGGAAAAAATAATTTTAAACCTTCGTTCTTTGTTGTATGTCTTGGTAGTGGCTTTTATGAGAAACTTTTTCTCACTCGCAGTAATTGATGTCCCTGCCGTGGGCTGACTAAAGCAAAAAATCGTTTAAATGCCAATATGGCCATCACGGAAACTTATGACTCTTCAGCTCACAGCACACAATGATACTATGGGGCGTTGACCTGTTTCTATTTGGTCTTTTATGGTGTTAGCGTCTGTTCTCGGGAGGCTAAAAGCTCCACTCATGTTTGCATCTAGAAATGAATACAAATAGATTTACGATTTCCTCTGCTTATTCCATCGAAGCTCCTTCTCTAACATATTGACCCTGTATCAGAGCATAAGTCCGTATTTTTAACAGGCTGTTTGTATAACTTTGTGCTCCTCACATGAATACTGAGCCTAATTTTATATGCACCTTAGTGAATGCTGCAGTTTATATTGGAGCCAAATTAACAGGCAAACTTATTTAGCTACAGTAAAGCAGCAAAGCGACACCTACAGGTTAAAAGTTCAAAAATCGACTCACATTAGAGAAAACTACAATCCAATAGCTCCCCGACAGTCGACTCTTTTTACTGGAATGAATATATTTGAAATTACAAACCAACCACAAAAATGTTTGGCTCTGGCTTACTATTTATAAAATCAAAAATTATGCTGAACGAACTGTAAGGCAGACAAACTAACCAAACAAAGTACCACCAAATAGATTCTTCTCGAAAAGCAACGTAAGCTTCGACTGGCTACTACGGCAATCAGAAAACGTTAGAAGTTCCTCCTAAGTTATATTGTAGTAGCTCTAAGAATGACAAGGAGGAAGAAATGATCTCTCTTATGCCACTGTAGTACTTTAGGGAGTACCAGCTATCATTAGTGAGAAATTATCTAAGGTAGCAGACGTAAAAAAATAATATAATAAAATTAAAGAGAGATCGTAGTGGATTTACCGTACAGTAGTTTGGTTTCTAAAAGGACAACCATATTAAAGTTTATCTTAGGTTAGGTAGGGATTCCACCTAGTCCTAGTGTTATAGCTATCCGTCGCCATGCTACATTAATACATTAACTATTTTCTGAGGTATTTCGAATAAATCTACAATAGCGTTATTTGTAAAAGCGCTTGGTTGCCATAGCTCGTCGAGGTTAGTTATGATGTTAAATCTTAAAAATATCAACCTCAGCTTTGCAAATACATCACACCGTACGTGATTTCAATAACTTCTGGCCTGCCGGAAGATTGAAGGATTTTCTAATACACGCCAAGGAACTACATAGACTTGAAAGCCTAAGCGAAGTGTCGGTTGGTATATGTAACGTTAAGCTCCGTCGGCATGATATTTCGTTGAAACGGACAAACTGATTTGAAGCGACATGGCGCTAGATGGGCGACACACTGATTCACAAAATTACGGATTAAACCAATACAGAGAGAGATGACTGGAGTGCATTCCTCTTTTTAGCGAACAAAATCCTCATAAAGCAACTTAAACATAAATATGATTGCATGGAGCCAGTAAAGTGCTTTTGAAGAGACTCTATCGGTAGACTGTTCCATGTTCTCTGTGTACATAAGAAAGTCTAAACTTTTGTCTATTCAGTGGGATATTTGGTAGTTTATAAAATTTTTAGGCTTGAGTCCTGGTCCGAACAACATCCAAAATTATGAAAAATAAGTTTTTCTGATTGTGGTGGCTCTCGGCTGGGACTGACATCCCATCCGAGTGGATTTCTGACAGGAAAATCGAAGCTTCTCGTTAAAATCCATCGGTGGTTCGGAGGCGGCTTAGTATAAACTGTAGGTCTCTCTATTTGTTGGAAAACCATCAAGACGCAAAACCACAAATTGGAGCAGGAGCTCGGCCGAAAATAACTTCAGCGGTTACAATGCGACAATTATATATATATATGGTATAAGTACATATATGCATATATATACCATATACTATATTTATATATATATATATATATGGCTACCATGAAATCTGTACTGCGTACAACTTTTTCTTCCTCCCACAAAAGTCTGCAAAGATTCCATATGTCGTAGGCAAATATAAATAATAATTAAATGAAAATTTTAATTTGGCCTACTAAAAAAAAGTCCGAACAACAAGCGCACAGACATTTTACCTGTTATGAGAATATTTATTATATTTATTTGTTATTTTATGTGGAAAAAATTTGTTGTAAGACAACAATTTTATTGTATACTTACCGACCGCATTGCCACGCCATTTTAATATATAAATTATTTATTTTCAATTTGCAGTTTGCAACCGAACTTATTATGGTGACGTTGGCCGCACCTATACATTAAAAGTACCAACACCACAATGGAACCGACTGCCTTTTTTATGTCACTTAACATTCACCGCTTCTGGGCGTGAACAAGGCGATATTGTGCAAGTAAGTGAAATGCATATATATGTACATACATACATACATATTTATTGAGTATTGCTTTCAAATTTACACACTACTACTATTTATAAACTCTCATGAAAAAACAACCAATGTTAACATGTGTATATAAATGCACAAGTGCATATACACATATTCACCGACACACATACTTACACATGGAGGAATGTGCCATTTAGGTTGAATACTCCTGTAGAGTCAGAAAATAAAATTTTTAAAATACACCTTAACTAACACCTGCGATATATCCAACACTTAAGTATACACACACACATATATATAGACTCTCACATTTGTATATAGTGCATTGAAATTAAACATATTCATGCATACATACATATATGCGACTGGCTGTGCATTACTAATATCCCTCCAATATATTATATACTCGTATGTATGTAAGTATGTGCGAACATTTGCTTTTGTATTGCTTTAAATAAACCTAGTTTATATTTAAACCGTACATATGTATGTGTGTGCGTGTGTGTGTGTGTTGAAAATGTAATATTCAAATAGAAATAAATACAACTTTTCTATTTCTTTAGATTATTTTCGATAGTTTCACAGTGGGTCGCTTTGATGAGGGTATGGTCGACTCAGATGTTGAAGGTTATGAGAGTAATGTGAATCCTATCGGAGAGCTGCCGGGCTGTCCTGAGGGCTTTATGCAGGTAAGTTTAAGAATTATTTGAATAATTTATAAAAATATTGGAAATTTGAAACTTTTATCCCACGCATATACTCGTATGTACATACATACATATTTATATTTTATTTCCATTTTATTTAACTGCAGTTAAGCGAATTGGGTCGTCCATTCACTGGCGGCTCATGGTGTGGGAAGGCCACCGGTCCGCAATTGTACTTTAGTGAAACAACGACGGTGACAGCGTCTGTAAAAGTAAGTTTATTGGGTTTAACTACTTTTTTTAATATTCAAATATTCCCCATCAATCTGGATTATTAATAACAAAGAATAAGAAAAATAGAAAATAAATTTTATCAGTTTACCAGATTTGGGTCCAATTCAAATATTTGACCAGTAAAATGTTTCTTCTCCTTCTTCATTGGCATAGACAGGGGAATCAACCAGTTCGCTCTCCAACTAATCCTTTAACGGCTAGGAGGTGTTCTCTTCCTCTGCTTACACCGACGGTTAATGCATTGAATACTTTAAGAGCTGAAGTGCTTTCATTCTTTCATTATTGTCCAATCTTGTTCAACGTCAGTTTACACAGCCGGGGCAGAGGCATCGCTTTATTGTGCTGTCGAAATTCATCTCTTTTCTCATCTCTTTTTATGGATCGGACAGAGCACACTCAAATACCAATCGTCGAACATACTTTTGTCCGACCATATTCAGCGAATAAGCTGATGCAAGCACTTTTTGTGTTCTTAGCCGTCATTTTTGAATAACTCTGCCGATAAGCCGTCTTTTCTAGCCGCATTGTTGTTCTTTAACCGGACAATATCTATTCCTGCGCTTTCATTGCCTTTCAGCAGGCTGAAGAGTGTTCCCTCCATTCACAAAGTATGCTCTTGATAATGGTCACCAGCTTACTACCTTGGTTCCTATATGGGTATGCTACAGTCTTGAAATCTTCTGTAAGTCGCCTAGAATACTTGAGTATAACCCCTGTCGGCAAGTTTCTCAAGCTCTCCATACTCACGCCTTTCAACATCTTTCTTTTTTTACCTTCAAATACGTCTTGCTGCTCTCTCAGCCGTCGAGTTGCTGATTCTCTCATGTTGTGTGGCATTTATTTTTCTAACAATATAATTTTTTGCTAACGAAATATTTAAATTAATTTTTTTTCTAGGTGTTTCATCCGCCCAAAAATATACACGAGGAGAAGCCATTCGAATTTAAAATACGTTATAAATTTATCAGTCAAACCGATGCCGTAGTGAGGTATGTATAGACAGACATACACTGCAAAAAATTTATACTCTCTACGAAACTTTCACTTTTTCCAACTCACATCTTATGGTGCTAACGATTTTAAAACTAACATTTTTGGTTAATAAATTTTTGCAAATGGTATTAAATTTTAACTACAAATTTACTGCCATTAAATTATTTTGCTAATTATGGATATATCAACCAAAATATGTTAAAAAATTATTATTTCTTAAACAAAAAAAAGTCCGTCCTAAAAAGTGAGCTTTGTCAAAGACTAATAATTTTGCCAAAATATTTAATATTTTTATTGTTATTCAGATAAAGTTTTAATTTTTTTTTCTATATTAAATTTGCTTATAATCGCCTACAGATACGGTTTGCCCGATAAGCCATTGGAATTGGGACGTGTTACACCGGGAACTTATTGTACGCGTCAGTTCGATGAATGTTATCGAAATAAATGCCATCTGCAGAGTCCAAATTATCCTGGCATGTACCCGAGAAATGTCACCTGCTATTGGACTATAAGACAAAAGGAGGTGCCGACAAGCAAACATGCCATGATTGCGGTCAGTCAAGAGAATCAGCATAAAGCACTGGTGAAAAGGTAAAAAAATATTTGAATTTTAATATTTTTTGTTTTAATTTTTTATGAAATAAATTAATTTTTATTTTAAAATGTAAATAAATTTCATATTTTTTATTTATTAATCTATCATAATTCGAGCTTGGTGCGTGCATATGTATATTATTCTTTGTTTTTTCTTCATTCCCAAATCCAGATCTATTGCCAGTTTCAATAAAACATCACGTTCCATTCGGGCATGGTCAGATTGTACCGGCGAACGTGATCATTTAATTTTCTATGACGGCAGCTCAACGAATGATCCGGTGTTGGCCAAATATTGTGGAGGAGATTGGTTGCCACGCGTTGTATCGCGGTAAGTTTTAGAAGCTAGATTATAGCGAAATTAAAGTTTATTTAAAGAATTTGTTGAAGATTAAGCCAATTAAAGTATGGTGAGCCGAGGCGTAGTAGAATATTATGTCTAAAAACAAATCCATTATTTTTGGAATAGGTGGTGTTAGTGATCTGTATGTGGCATTCTATTCCGCTAGATGGCATTAAAAAATGATATTTTGTACTAAAAAAGATAATGAGAGAAGTTTTGATTACTTAACGCAGCAGTGTTTGAACACATGTCAAAAACGGATACCAGCAAAAGAGAAAATAAGCTATATTCAAAAATTTTTCTTCGTTAAAGGTGAAAACGTAAGTCAGGCAGCTGAAAATATGGAGAGTGTTTATAACCCTAAATTATGTTTTCATCGATTTCGTTGCGGTAATTTTGATGTCAAAGATGCTTCACGGAGTGGAAGGCTAGTTGTGGAAAATATCGATAAACTAATGGTAACCGTCGAGTTTGAACGTCATGCGAGCACTATTTCGATTCGTGCTATCATAACACGAAGAAGTAATGTGCATCGATCCTTTTTTAAGAGTTTTCTCTAAGATTTCTCAGTATTTCGTCCTCATATTCGGCTCAGGCGGTAAGCCAATTCCACCACTTGGTTATCCTTAAGCAAGCAATTGCAACTCGAACTTTATCATTATTGTTTTTCCTTCATAAACTCATAATACTTTGGACATTTCTGTGTCTATCATGAGTAGAATCCGGTCTTGAAACCTTCTGCAAATCACTGAATTTTCTCATGGAATTTTCGAAATTTACTCCTGTCGACTAGTTTCTAAAGCTCTTCAATATCACTGCAAATCGCAGAAATGTGGACCCGGTATTGGTTAGTTAAAAGGAAAAATAAGAAAACCATATTTGAAACGTTATTGAACGCAGCATTGCAATGAATGTAATAAATTAGGTAAAGATTAATAAAAAATATTGTTTTTTTTCTTCCAGCGGACCAGAAATGTTGGTTGCATTCCATTCCAGCCCCTTCTCTGCACCCTTGCAACAGGGTGTACCCAATCGTGGTTTTGAACTTGATGTTGATATCATCTTTACAGATTCTGATTCATATGATTTTGCGCAAGGCACCAAAAATACCTGTGAATTTCATATAAATGCAACAAATCCAGGTGAGTTATTCAGGTTATTTCAATTTTTTGGCAAGTTTGGAGCCCATATGGGAAATTGTCTGCTTAATTGTAGGCCAATAAGTAGAAAAATTTTAGAAGCTCTGCGAAAGAGAGTTTTTATTCTGACAACATTCTCAAAAACTACTCATCCTAGCATTGCAAGAGCAACTGCGCCTAAAAATATGCCCACAAAAATTTTAAATATTCAAAACAACATAAAAAGTAAAATGTTTACAAAATGAAGAAAGAAAGGTTTGTTGAGGTTGTTCAGCTTGGAGAAGAAGTATTTGAAGAAGAAGTGAGACTTGTCAGAATAAAAACTCTATTTTGCAGAGCTTTCAACTGAGGGAATATTCCACATAATTATTTCGCAGTTATTTCGAATTGCTTTTATTATCCCTCAATACATGTCTTATTACATACTCGTACATGTGTATTTTGCAGATGATGTATTGTTTTCACGGCGCGGGCGCATGGGTCGCATTGTTAGTCCTCGACACACGTTACCACCGAACACCACCTGCACATACCACTTTCATGGCTATCCTGGGGATTTAATTTGGTTGTCCTTCACAAGTTATAATCTCCAGATATTACAACAGACTATTCAAGACAACAACACGCTGGGCAGGGTGGGTTTGAATATATTGCTTTAGATTTCCTTTTCTAATTTTTCCATAATTTTTTTTGTTTAATCGATCTTCTCCAGGCCGACTTGCCACCTTGGATAACACGTTTGCGAATGTGGGATAGTTATGGCACGTATGTTTCTTCCAAAACAACAACAACAACAGGTCAACCACCATCCCCACCACCCGTCGTATCATCTGCTGCCGGCGGCAAACCAACAACACTCAATCAAAGTTCTTACGGCAATTACTATTATAGCGCACATAACCCAAAATTGGGTAAGAATATACGCGTTAATATAGACAATGCATGGAATCCAGTCGACACATACATTTATGGGCCCACACAGTCGAGTATATTCAACAATGAAAATAAATATAGCGGTTATCAACAAGCGGGCGCGGTGGCGGGTGGCAAGCAGAGCGGCAGCGTCGTCAATGGTGGCATAAGCGGCATTAAGGAGAGTCTAAATTATATTTCCGGTAAGAGTAGCAAAGATTCTACGTCAGCTGAGAAGACGTCTGTGTCGTTGATGAGCTCGAAGGGCAAGCGTAGACTGATGTTGGAAATTTACGATTATGAAACACCAAAGTTGTGCGATCACACTGCCATTAGCAATAATGCTTTGGGTTTCAACAAGCTGAGACCTTGTAGTCCACTGGAGAGCTATGTTAGTTCGGGCAGGGATTTGGTAAGTAATGAAAGACGCAGAGGTATTTCGACACTTCGTATTACCATCATGTGCTTAATGTTACTCTTAAGAATTCTCCAGATAATAATATATTTCATTGTGCTTTCAGAAATTGGAGTTTCACACTCACACTGGCACTGCGTTGTTCCCTGCGCAATTCTCACTCAATTACGAATTCGTCGACACGGAACAAGGCGGTGAGCCATGGCCCGGTCGTCGTGGCGAGGATCCCGTGCCACCACTATGTTCGCGTGTATTTCGCAAACGTAAAGGCAACATACAAGTGCCACGTAATGTCTTTCTTTATGGACGTGGTGGCGCCAAAAATATCACCTGTCTTTATCGCTTTGAAGCCGGTTCATCGGAACGCGTGCGCTTGGTTTTGCACAATGTCACCTTTGGTGAGGGCACCACATGCACGACAGACTCAGATTTACACACCGGGCGACCGCGTTGCAATCAACTCGACCCGGAGGGCCGCATAACCGAGCTACGTCTATTCGATGTGCCATTTCGTGATGTCAAAATACAATTGGGTTGTTTCTGTGACAATTCCAGTACTTTATATAGCAATGCACCGTTAACATTTATATCTAATTCACGTGTTATGGAGTTAACATTTACCGTTAATCGTTTAAATATATCAGAAGATTTTGCTGATGTGTACTTTTTCGCCTCCTATGAGTTCAAACGGGTTAGTGAATGTCGCAAGCGACTTAAACTGAAGGGCTCTGGCGGCGAAGATGAAATTAAGTATCCTATGAAATCACAAGATTCCAGTTGTGAGGGACTATCGTGGTGTATAGAAGCACAAACACTGGAACATTCACTCTTCGTACAGACTTGGGGCTCTTACTTGCCCGTCGATCCGACGTCAGAGGACGCTATGCGTTGTCATACCAAAAATCGCCTAATCATATACGCGGGGCGACCATTAAAGCCGATGCGTGTCATCTGTCCGGCGCAGAGTGGACCCAGACCGACTTCGTTGCATATATTTTCGGAGGATTGGACAAATGGACAACCGTTGTTTACGAATAAGTGAGTATAATGAAGATAAACGAAATTATATTTAAAACAAAATAATAATAAAAAATATTTTTTTTTTACTTTTTTAGGCCTGTCAGCTTGGTACTCGAGCCCATACTCAAAGAGCCGGGCGATATTGCCTTCACATGGTTGGAGATATATCGCACACGAAATTCCTTAATTCAACAGTTGGACCTTCAGACTAATGCCAGTGTTATGAGTGGTGGCGCGCCTCCTGGTAACGACACGCTAACCGACATCGGCTTCTATCCGAAGGAATCCGATTGTGAATATAAATGCCCTGAACTGGATGCGTGCATTGCGGGGAATTTGTGGTGTGATGGTGGGTAACTCTTTTTACCTTTATGGACGCTCATAATACCTTTAGGCATATGGTCTCGCTGCCCAGAGGTTTTTGTGGCATAGTTTTAGGCCCAGCACTTCTGATAATGCGTCATAAATTTTGTCACGATCTTTGTGATAGTATCTAGAATAGAGCTAAATAATTATTATGGCAACTTTGTTTTCTACTTCTACCCCTTTCAGGCCACAATAACTGCCCTTCCGGATTTGATGAATCAGAACAGGAGTGCGGCTCTGCACGCAAACTACTCGAATTGCCTGGCGGTGTTTTCGCAGCGTTGGGTTGTATAGCTGCCGCCATTACAGCCTGTTTGATATTTTGTATTTTTGGTTTGCTGAGAAAACGTAAAAAAACGGTCGGTCAAAAGATGACCATAAATGGTACACTCAAAAAGGACTTCAACAAGGAGTCACTCTTCATCGATCCAGCTTCTTGACACGGGCTACAACCGGTCGAATATATACATGTCGATCGGGAAACGACTGTGTGATATGTTGCCGATGATGAATTTTAGTGCTGCTATTGCTGTCGCTATAACATAACGCCAACGATGTGCACGGAGAGGGGAGTGGGGGCATACGTTGAGGATGATTGTACTATATCGATCCAGCATGCATGACCCAAGTGTATTGTGTATTGTGTGCCCTAATTAAATGATATACTTACATACATATATAAATATAAGGAATTTTTCTAAGCGCTTGTTTTCAAAAAGAAAAAACAGAAACAGAACAGAAAAAAATAAACAGAATACGTGGTAAATGAAAAGAAAAGATGCAGCTCGAAATGAGCAAATGCAAATAAGCAAAATTAAGATAAGAAAACGATACAATCACTGCCTTTTGATCATACTTCGTCTAATCGTTTTCCTTTTAACATACAAAGAAAAACCAAAAAAAATAAATATATTTTACTAACTATATTCTAATTTTTATTAACAGTTAATAACTGCACTATGAAGGGGGCTCGCAAAATGAGTGTACTTGCTGAATGTAGGAAATGAACCACTTTTAGAACGACATAACATATTTGAAATATTTGAAACTTTTTAAAATATATGTACATATATTTACTTCAAAATTTGCGAATATTGCAGTTGGCAGTTTTATGCGCCATCAGCCCAAATGTAGGCAACATTTTTGGATTTGGACTATGTGTTAGAATTCATTCATAAAAAAGTTGCCTACCTCTAGGCGTTTCGGTATTGTTCACAATATTGAATAAAAAATAATAACAGTTTTCTTAGAAACAATATATATTTAAAACAATTCATCTAAATGTATATAAGTATATTTTCATATACTCTTAAATTCCGCTTCAGCACGGTGTTTTTGCCACCTTCCAAGTTGCATAGTACTCTTTGTATATAATATACTTTATATTGAAACTCATATTACACTAGTTTATTTAATGAATACTAATTTTTATAATTAATCTATATTTTTTATATACAAAAAACAGTGGAAAAGCGCACTCTAGACAAGTAGCAATAGTGGTGCCAAAATCAAAATACCCAATCAAAGATTTTTATTTCGTTAATAAGTCAATTATTTTGCTAAATTTTCTATTCTCTTTTAGTAAATTTAATAAAATGAAAAAATAAAAAAGCGTGCCACTGAGCATGCTTATACAAAAATTATTATGAAAAATTTAAAATTTAAAATATTTCCCAACAAGCATACGTGAGCTTTTTATTCTCAGCAGGTTTATTTAATGAGAAAAAGTTTACCTAAAATTGATGAGAATCCCCAAAACATTTTTAAAAAAATTATTTTTAATATACATTTTTTAAAATTCACATAATTCACTTTTATTATTAATTTTTCACACGATTGGGCATTTTGAAAATATTGAAATATTTATAATGCAAACTTATGTACTTTTAAGCTATAAACTTAAGTATCGATAGCGTTGTAACGAGTATGTCCGAATGTAGCGAAAAAAGGTTGAAATAGTAATAAAAAACAAAAAAACAAAGCAAAAAATTACAAAGAAAACACACAAAAAAAACTATTGTAAATTAGGTACCTTTTAATTAATGGCATGAAAACTAGGTAATAAATATTAGGAGGAATGATAAACAAAAAGAGAAAATATGGGGGGAGAATCCGAAAATGCTAGAAAATCACATTGAACAAACTAAAGTAATTTTATTAATATTACAATTATTATTCAGCCATTTTCAATCAAATATTTGAAAACGAAACCAAACAAAAAAAAAAGAATATGAAAGAAAAGTTCGTGAAAAAATTACAAAACCAAAAACGTAGTGGAGTAACGAATATATGTGCTCACTTACTACCTATTGAAAGTATTGTAGTTTAAGAAACTCACCACACCAATGGCGTAGCCTAGTTGGCAAGCAGTAAAAATGCAAATGTATGTATGTACGAGTATGTAAGAATTGCCAATTGTTATGAAAATCAAAACCACAAAGAAATAAAAAAATTGAAATAAAAATAAAAATAAAAGAAAAATTCGCTCAGAATTTATAAAGTCAAATAAGGGTTGACAATGAATTTACTTAAATGCTGTTAAAAAAGGCAGAAAAAAGTTTAAATCAATTACGAAATTCAGTTAAATGCTTGTTTGCAAGACTTTTTTTTTGTATTCTTGCTACTACCGTGTATGTATTTGCCTTGGCTTGTTTGCAGAACTTGTTTGCAGAACTATGAATTTAAAATTTAATAAAAAAACATTTAAATATTTTCCTTTCATTTTCAAATTTTGAGTTTAATAGTTCTGCGTATATTTTAATTAAATTGTGTTTTAATGCTAAACATCTAATATGCAAATATACAAATTTTATTGAAAATTTTCAAAAGGTTGCCTGGGCGTATGAGTAATTATTACGATTTTTTTATTGCATTAAATAACTATTTAACGTGCATTAAATGCAAATCAAATTTCTTTATATCTTTCACTAATTTACTGAACACACCTTAAGCTTCGAATTATCATTAGTTCTTTATAATCGATTTCAGAACTTTTTTTAGCCAAAATTAATAATGAATTGATAAAACTAAATTGTTTCAAAAATGCATGTTCAGAACTAAAATGTTTATGGCATAATTTTTGAGTAGTATATTTTTCAATTTTCGAAACTTTTTTTAAATGTTCGCATAAATGGTATATTTTTCGATATTTGAAAATATATAAAAAAGATACAATTTTAGAATTTTAAATTTCTTCTAAAATTTGACAAAAATCTTTAATTTTCATACCAAAATTAATTAAAATAAATTAAAAATAAAATTAAATTAAAATCCCCTTTTCATAGCTTAAATGAACGTTAATATGTCTGTCTGTATGTATGTATATATGAGAATAGTTTTATATATAATTTTTTATTCAATTAAAAAGTCCTCCACTTTCCATAATAATGCAGTATATTTACTAATAATTTTTTTAAGACTTATAACATTGCACTAAAATGTGCAATGCCTGCATTTATGTCTCTATTTATACTATAATATTTATAACAAGTTAAAAAATACAATAATATATAATTATTTATAAGTAAATACAATTTTTATGTCATTTTACCAAAAATAACTCAAAATAGTATTTTCCTTATTTTTATACAAAAACACTAGATATTTTTTGTAAAATCTACTTAGTTTTCACAATAAATGGCACTTAGCTATAATTAAATAAACTTTAAATAATATTATTTATTTATTTATTCATCTATAGAATGGACTTAGTTCACTTATTAATTAATTATAATTAAAAAAAAATTTTAAGGTATCTACTTTTAAGGATTATATTTTTTTTATTCGAAAATGCTATTAAAATTATATATAGAAATATATTTATCTTTATAGATATGTTTTATGTAAATACTGAAAGCCAATGAAGTAAGGAAAAAATGTATACTGCATTAAATACTTAAGTTCATTTTTTATTTTTATTTTTTTAATCTTTGTTATTGTACGTGTATGTATAGTGATGCGAAACAGGCCATTATTATTATTGTGCCACTAAAAAAGCCAAAAATTAAAAAGAAAGCAAATAGAACTTTAATTAAGTACTAATTAGTATTAAGAATAGTAGAATATACGAGTACATATTTATATATATATTATTTAGGGCACAAAATTAATTATAGAGAAACACGCGAATTATTATTGTAAAGGGGGGTGTTGAAGGTAAAGTGTTGGCAGCTGTTACCAGCTGTTACTTTCGCAGATTAATAGAAAAAAAAATTATTTTATCCAATTTTATTAAAAATTATTATTATTTTTGTTATTTAAATTTTGAAATATGTACATACCTTGACATTTTCGCTATATTAACTGTTAGATACACATAAATGCTTTAAATATTTGCTGACATTGTAATATTAATTAATTTGTTAATAATCTTATTAATATCTATTTTGCTATTAGTTTATTACTTTCTGATTTTTTTCAATACTTTTATTATTGATTATTTCACTTATTATTATAAAATGTATTTCTTCTTCATTTTTATACCTTTTGTTTTTATTTAATTTTAATAATATTATTTTACGACTGTTTCCATATCCTAGAAATTTATTAGAATTGTTGAAAGCCTGCTTATCACACGAAGAAATTAATTTTTTGTTTTTATAAAATTTTCTGACTTTTTCTTTGAAATCATATTTTTTTCTCTCATACATATGGTATGTTGAAACAATTAATATATGTATGTAGGTGCAATTTACCCTAATAGCTAAAATCACTCTGCCAACAACACCAACTTTTTTGCATATGTAGTATATACATACATACGTATGTAAATGTATAAGAAATTATATGAATGAAAATAAAAGGAAAATCTCGAAAGTGTTGTGACGATGATGCACGTATGTAAATCTTATGTTATACGTAAATAAATTTTTATATAATAAGATATACACTAACATAACTACATGCATACATACGTACATACATTAATACAATATACAAACTTACATGCATACAAGTGAAGATGAAAGAATAAGAATTGCACTCAATTACGTACATTCATTCTTACATATGGTATGTACGAGTATGTACGTGTATGTATAAGATATTTAAACAAATAGAAAAAGGAAAAAAGAAAACAAGAGTATAGCCAAATAAGTATACATTTGTATATGCAAATTGAGAGCAATTACTATATATACAAACATTCATTCAAAGAAACTTACATACATACATATATGCGTACACATATATAAATGATGTAAACGCATATATATATATACAAACGCATACCGTACGTAAATACGTTTATACATACATACATATTATAGTAAACCCCTGCACTTGTCTTGCTGGGTAAACGATGACGTTGAAGACGTCAACGCTGACGGCGACTACTTTGGTCTGTTGTATTATTAAATAAAATAGATCATTATTTATATAATATAAATATATAGTATATATAAAATAATATTAAAAAAATGCACCACACCTACGAGTAGATAACCAAACCTTAGTGAATATAAATGAAATGATGTTTCCAGCATAAATGTTTTAAAAACATATAATAAATAGTTCATATATAATATAAATATATATATATATAAAACAAAAGACAAACATCACAAAAAATAGGCAAATAAAAACACACAAAAAATTCGATATATTTATTAGTTTAATTTATTTTATAGTACAGTGTTTTAACGGTAAGTATCACTATCAAAATATGTACATATATTTAATTGGCGCTTTGTAACCACTGAAGCGATTTTCGGTCGAGCTCTTCCTTCAACAAATGGAGAAGCTAACGAGTACAGTCTGTTCTAAGCCGTCTTCGAATGTGCAATGGATTTTTTAAAGAGCTTTTATTTCAAGTCAAATATAATATTTATATTGGATGTTGGTCATACCAGGACTGAAACCCTGGCCTTCAGAATGGTTGAGCGCTCATAATAACAATTTTATATAATAAATTTTAAAATAATATGAGTTTTAGCATATTTTTATCGTTTTATGAATTTCTAAAATTTTTAACTTTAGCCCAACCTAATTTGTCTATATCGTGAGTGGACTCTCTCCACGAGATGCTCAAATTTAGTTTTTCCAACTATTTCGATTTTAAGAGCTAAGAACTAAGCTCAAAAAAGCGACCTTTGTCATCTTCAATTATATTTCTAATGAGTCAAATCTTCAATACAATTTTTGCGGCTTACGAAATGGTTCAGTTAACGCTTAAAGAAAATTGGGAAATATTGAAACCTGCCAAAGTGGGGAGTCTTCATGATTAACTGCAAAAAAATTACGAACGAAATTTCGTTAAAATAATTTTATGTGATCGCTTTGCAGCCGTTTTGACTCCATTCGGCTATTTTTTGGTTGGAAACCGTTAAGGATAAGTGCTACGCCAAGCATTCAGAGACGATTCATGACCTAAAAAACGAATTTGAAGTCCACATTGCAATTGTTGTATTGTAAATTGTATTCGTTAACCACCCGCAAATCCATTAAGGCTTACACTTCGGTCTTCGCATTGCAGTATGAGGCTTTCCTTCTTGAGAAGTTTTTTGAAGTAGGGTGGTTGTTGTTGCTGGTTCGACTTCCAGTTAATGAATTATTAGTGGGATTTTGTTAGATTTCTATACTCTTCGAAAATATTGAAAATATTTTCTGTAACATTTTCCAGCATATGGCTTAAGATCATCCTTTGGTTCGACGAGTAGGCCGAAAAGGATTGGTCCAGTGGTATTTTTACACTTACCACAAGGAGTGGACAAAAGTGATGACATATCTAGGAGTACCCCAGTGGGATGCCTCCATTGCTATTAAGAAGTAGTCAAATATAAAATTAAGATGTTGATAGTGTTTAAATGAACAGCTTGTATTCTTATACAAATTTCAGGATTAGTTTTAAAACATAATGCGTTTGAATTCACATTCTTTAAAAAAACAAAATACCATCCCATAACAACTACAGCACTCAATGGTATCTCAAACTTTCATAAATTTCGAATACGATTACGAAATTTCTTATACATTCCTTAAGTCCATCGCACATATGTACCATAAGAGTATAAAGAATTTCCGATTTCATTATATAAACCATCTTCTGAAAGCTGCAAAATTGCGAAAATATAAGATTTGCTCAAAAAAAGCTCAGAACGTGGAAGAAGAAGGAAATTCAGTTGTACTTACCAATACAGCTTCAACTTCGAATTCGCTTTCATCATCTTCAAGGACATGCAATGCGAAGTATGAGCACTAAAACGATCAAACAAAGTAACACCGTGATAACTGTAAAACGGAAAGCAACTAAGAGATCCATTTGAAAAAACTATGGAACTTTTTTCGTTGGATTTTCAAAAAAAATAAAAAACAAAAAATAAAAAATTTAAATTGAAAGAAATTTCATTTTGACAAATATTTCTTTATTTCTCATGCATATTTCCAAGGGAATCAAGGCAAATTAATGTGAATTATAAAAAAATAAACCAAGAAGAAGAATAACAAAAATCTTGTTGTGCTGGCATCAAGGACGTGACACTAGTAGTATCTATTATAAACAACAGGAAAATTTTTCAATTATATTTCAAATTAGGTGGCATCTCTGCTATTTGAAGTGTCTGTCAAAAATGCGAAAATCATAACAAAGAACATGACGAAGATTTATCACTTTCTCTACAACAAATTTCTGCAAAAGTGCTCATATTTCGTACACACGCATACATATGTATGTCTGTACATAACCTGCAGGGAAAAATACTAGTTGTTATGTGGAATCCAATAAGTTAGCGCTTTTCACTAATTTTTTCATCTTCTATCTATTTCCCATATAGGCAACTGTAATATATAATAAAATTTGACAAGTAACAGTAATCCATTAGCTCCCACTACGGAAAACCGTTAGAGGGTCAGAATGTTATGGAAAATTATGCCTCGGAACTTTTGACTAGGAATCTTCTTAGACAAAATCGTTATATGTAGCTCTTTGAAGTGCTTAGAATATAAGAAAAAGCTTCACTCAAAAATTTTAAACATTTTTTGTTTCTTTTTTTACTTAAATTGATAAAGAAAAGGAAAAATTAATAAATACAGACATCACGAACACCCAAGATTTATAGAACACAAGGTTACGACAACCGTTGACGTCACCGAAATAAATTCGTCATATATACAGTGGGCGAGATTTTATATTTATATTATTATAATATATTTATATTATCAAAAAACGTAATTTCTTCCATTAAAAAATTCATATGTATGGGATTCTAATAAAATAAATTTGGGAAAAAATTTCTTATACGGAAAAAAACACGATTTTTGCAATAATTTTTTTTGGTTGGATTCGGGGATTTTTTACTTTGTGCAAGGTGCAAGGCGTAGCTTGTTTTGATTAAACCATGGTCTAGGTTTTTATATTAAATATTTTATAATAATTCGCGTTCGCTTAGAATTTTGATAATTTTTAATGATTTTGACATTTTTTTCTCATGCCATTTATTAAAAATAATAATATGAATTTTTATAATATAAAAATTATTGAATAGTAAAATACATTTGTTCGACATGAAACTATTCAGGACGTTTTAATTGTGATGGTTATTAGTTTAAAAAAATTTTAATTCACGGCTTTAGAATTTTAAAGTCAAAATGATTAAAATCTTCGGCAACCCACTTCGTCATTGAGCATATGATTTCGCTCTTGTCGTAACCTTCTATTCTATAAACCTTGGCAATACCTACAATGTCTGATTAAGTCGTTCTCCTCGCACTAGACAATTAAGAGTATTTCTGGTTAAACCAACCACAAATCACTGGAAGTGAATCTCTAAAGCTCGGGCCTAACAAAAAGAAAATCAGAAAAAGATCTCTTAATCAATTGAAGAAAGGTTGATACCATACCAGACAATCCACAACCTTGGAAAGAAATTCCCATCCTAGTTGGTGAAGAGGAGATAAATGGCCATTAACGGTTAGTGGATTGCGGATGAAACGAACAATCAGAAAGAATTTCTGGAAAACATGTACATATACTTACAAAACTTTGGAGACTCCAGCAAAGATATCGCCGATCCCTTCAATACTGAACGAAGTTTTGGGCAGGACGATTCCTTATCATGTGAATTCTTTAATCCATTGCTAGGGAGCTGAATAGAGAAGAATATTCTACAAGAGTCTACAACTGATGACGTAAGTCATATCTTTGGCCTCAATATCCGAGCGGTGAGCTCTGCTCTCTCCAGACTGGATAAGGATGCGAAGCGTATGGGTCTAGCAGGGAACGAGGACGAGACGAAATGTTCTTCAAACACTTAATTATCGCATTCGAAATTTGACACCCACGACCCAGCCAAGACCAAGGCTTTTAAATTGTGTAGAGATTAATCTGCGACAGTTAATCGGACAACCCTTGTTCATACTCTGGTATAAAGAGCTCGAATTTTTTTGTTATTATTTTAACCGAAAATCTTCCATTCAATTGGAAAAGTATTTGTACTGACATAATAGCAAAAGTTATCAGAAATCAATTATCATTATATAATACTAAGTATGTACATATAAATGTTTATTTTTGGAGAGTATCGATAGTACACACGCATGCATACATACACGTACCTACGTATATTGCTTTAATAACCGCTATCTAAAACGTTTTGCTTATCAACTGCTGAAGCTGAACGTCAATAAATCGATAAGAAGTGAATCACAAATATCGCAATAAAGTGCGGATGAGATAATCGAACCATATAAGTGGCATATAATTGCTGGCTGTAGCAAATAATTGAATTGATGGATATGTTTGTGCATACTGTTGTATTTAGGTATTTCCTTCATAAGAGGGTCCGTGCTTTATAACTGAAGTAAAAAATAGACAAATTAAAATAGTAAAAAATGCAAAAGCGAAGAAAAGAATGAACTCAATTAGTACACCTTAAGTCCTTGATGTCTGTGCCAAAAGGCAGTAATTATTTTTACACTATTTTGTTATTCCATTTGTTATAGTAAAAGGTAATCCATT
The DNA here is from genome assembly GCA_037013455.1 of Ceratitis rosa. Taxonomy (NCBI): domain Eukaryota; kingdom Metazoa; phylum Arthropoda; class Insecta; order Diptera; family Tephritidae; genus Ceratitis; species Ceratitis rosa. Next base: position 4,787,428 of record JAWMAG010000031.1, on the reverse strand, counting down.
ATTTTTACAATAGATGGCTTCAAGTTCTATAAATGCGATTGGATTACGCTATATGGGGTTAGAAAGATGATATTTTGTACTAAAAAATATAATGAGAGAAGTGTTGATCAATTAACTCAGCAGTGTTTGAGCGCATGCATCTCAAAGATGGACAGCAGCAAAGAGTAAATGCGCTATTCTACAATATTATCTTCGATAAATGTGGAAAATGTGAAAAGTGGTTGTGGTCCTGATACTGTAACAGTCAATCATGCACAATTTTAGTTTCGTTGGTTTCGTTTCATTATTTTTAAAGTAAAAGGTGCTCCACTGTGTGGTGGGTCAATTGTCGAAAATGTCGTTAAAATAATGGAAATTGGTAAGTCTGTTCGTCATGCGAGCACTGTACAGGGCTTAAACATTGCACGAAACCAGTTTAGAACCGCTTGAAAAAGTCTGGATACATAAAGATACTCGATGTATGGGTGCCACATGAGTTAACGAAAAAAAAAACTTCATGAACCAAAAATCGATGGTGACTCGCCAGAAAGTGCGAGCGCTTGACTGAAAGGTTCTCATGCTTCTACCTCATCACTCGTACCTCGCACCTATTCCTGTCTATGGCGAAGAGTCCGCGTCGAAAAGAAGCTTGTGAAAATCGACTGTCCCAATTTTTTGACAATCTCATTATGCATAACCTTCAAAAGGCCAAAACAATGCATTTTTGACATAAATCAAATAATTTTAACTATGGTATATAAAGACCTAATACCTATAATATGAACTTATGTTTAATAAGATCGGCCCATAAAATTCATGAAAAAATTCAATTTCCTCTAAATCACACGAGCAAATTGCATTGCATAAATATTTAACGAAAAAAAAGCCAATTTATGAATATGTATATTTTCTCTTTAATTATACAATAAAAATTAGAAGAATGCGTGGATGTAAAATAAAAATATAAAACTATTACAAAGCACAAAATTAAAATTAAATTAAAAATAAATAAATATGTATGTAAATATATATATATTATTGCATTCGATACATATGTATATATAGTAATTTACAAGATTTTCCTTTCTCATTCTTCATTTGTCATACGTGTACATAAGTATGTATAGCGTTGTAGCCATAATAATTTTTGTTCTTTTATTTATTAATTTATTTATTGATTTGATAATAATTTTCTTGATCACACTTTGTTATGCAAAACGGCAACAGTATTTAAGGAGATTTTTAAAACAGCTCCACGTTTTTCTATGATTTTTTCTATATACTCTTCTTTTTTTTTTGCAATACATATGTATGTATGTAGTTATTAACTTTTGCTTTTAAAAATATTTCAAAAAGTTGTTATTTCTTTTTTATTATAATATGTATGTAGGTGGATCATTAAAATTATATATGTCAGTATATAGGAGATTTTCTTTATTAGTTAATAACTCATATATACACGCTCGTATATTTGTATAAGTGCATTGGTGACAGCTAACTGGTGATGTTTGTGTGTTTATAGTGGGCATAAATTTTATTTGCTAAATTCATTTTTAGTTTTTGGACATCTGCTCACTAGTATATATGTACATACATATATATATGCATACAATATATATTTATGTAGTATATGCATGTATATATATATACATAATATTTATACCCAGCAAAAACACTTGAAAGCGCTTTTAGAGACAACCGGTTATGAAATAATTTCACTAAGAATGTTGAAATGCTTCTCTTACGCTTCGTTAATTCACATTCCTGGTGGACAGCACGGAATATATACTTTAATAACAGATTACCTACAATCTCTTCTTCTTAGAGTTAAGTAATGCCTTTTAGAAGTGATTATGGAAGTAACTCCTGGCAATTTATATAAACGTTTGATCGCTTTCACTTTCACTTCTGGAAGGCTTCATTCAACTCCGAAAGTGTTTGTGTGAAGGTAAGATGTCATTGCACTACCTATGCCACGTTGTCTTCCAAAGTAGTGGATTAGAGTAGAGAAAGCATAGAACTTCATGCCCGGGTAGTCATTTCATCATCGATTGCGCCCAAAAATGGTTTCTTGCATTTTGCTGAGTTGTTATAGTTTATAGTTAAAAAGTGTGCTATTATTTACAAAAAATTATACATAATTTCGTTTCATTATATACATACATATGCACATACACATAATTAGTATATGAATGTAATAACTGTGAATTTGCTTGTTCTTTGGCTTTGGAAGGGTGGGTTCACTTTTAATATAATATAAATATATATATATGTATGTTTGTATCTAGATTGTTAGTTAAATAGGAGACTTTTTAGAGTATTTTTCCCTGATTTCTTTTACTTTATGGCATTTTTATATGTATGTGTTTCTGTATATTCGTGTAGGTGTGTGCGTGTGTCGCTGCACATTAGTATTGTATTAACAAATTTTACTAAATATTTTTGTATGTATGTATGCGTATTTGGTTAGTAGTGTTTTCTAGCTTTTTGTTTTTTTTTGTTTTGCCACCCGCACATCACTAGTAGAATGAGCTGCACCAAGCATCACCAACTGTCGGACTAAATAAACTAGCCGTGTGATGACTTGTGGTCGTCTGTACATGCACCGGATGTACTGTGGTGGTAATGGCGGGCGTTGACGCTGGCAAGCACTGGAAGCAATAATTTGTGCCATAATTGTTATCCCAGAACTGTTGTCCTTTACATTGAAAACGTACAGCGAATTCTATGCGTTGGCCGATTTGCAGCGAATTGCCGAAGAGAAAGAAGGTGAATTTATCGGAGAAACCATCACAGGAGTTCTCTGCATAGTTCGCTTGAAGATCTGCATAGCTGCGCCAATTGTCCAACGTGTAACGTATGTGCACAGACTTGTTGAAGTCCAAATTGCGTACACGCACTGTGCCGGTAATTGTCTGATTGATGTGATCCGTTAGCGCTGCATTCTCCAGCGAGACTTGCTTCTCACGCACAAGATCCAAAAAGTTCGGCAGTCCACCGGGTTGTTGAAAGAGCGGCATGAGTAGCTTGTCAGATTTTGGACCCAGTTGTATGGGTGGTTCCGACTCCATTACTTCCAAATCTTCAAATGCAGATTTTGGTATAGTTGGTATTTCGTCGAGGAAGGTTTTTATATCGGCCAAATCAAGACCCAGTACATCTGCGAAACGTACAATCTTCTTACGACCCGGTGTGCCAGGTGGAGTTTTACCCGTTTTGAGTGAGGAGCAACGGCGCACACGTTGTGGTCTACAATCATCTTCGTCTTCATCATGTCCGCCGAATGCGGATTTCTCATCTTTGGTTTTATTTTGGTTATGATTAGTTTCAGTGGTTTCCTGAGTGCTTGTACGGGATGGCTCTGTTGTGTCTAACCCGATTTGTACTTCGTTATGGGCGGTTTTATCCGTATTGCTAATTTCAGTCGTTTCATTAATCAATTGTTCTATATTGTCAAGTTTTGTAACATCTTCATCATTGGCAACTGTGTTACCGTTAGTGAGGTTAGCGTGTAAGTCTTCCGTAGCAGTAATTGTTTCGTTATTTGCTTGAGTTTGTATGGATTCTATTAAATTGCCAATTCGTGCGCTGTGTTCTTGTAGTTCATTGATTATCTCATCTTGTATAGTTGCCAAATCCACCGGTGTTAGAGTTTCGTCATTTCCCGGTAACTCCACAAGATTTTCCGTTTGTGGTGGCTCATTTGTAGTCGCTGTGTTTTCAACTTCCACCGCCTCTGTTTTACTTTTCTCCGTGGCTGCATCTTCGTCAAGTGTTTCGTGTATTTGTTCATTAGAGTCGTAGCCATTGTGCAGTGTGGGCACAAAGGCCGTACCATCGGTTGTTGTTATTTCTTCATTATGAATATGATCATAGAATTGGGCATCGGTGGAACCCCGACTACTCGAGGTCGATGCACAAACACAACCCGATTCAGCCGCCGAATTGTGTGGTGTATTCGACGCCGTCTCGATTAGCCGTAAATATTCACATTCATCCACCGGACTACCCGGACTCTCGAGTTCGCAATCAAAGTCAAAGAATGAGTCGGACTCATGACGTAGCGGTTGCAAATCTGTGACTGTCGCTTCGGTGTCGCTTGTAGTTTTCCATGTGTTAGCTGTGTTATTTTCATTTATTATGGCTACCTCCTCTTGCGATATTTCGCCATCATCGTTCTAGGTGCGTGTTTAGAAAAGAAAGTTCTTAAATAAATAGCTGATTGTTTATAATTTTTCTACATACCTGTGTGCCCAATGTACGCAACTTTGAGGATAAACTACGCGCAAAAGCCTCGGCTCTACCACGGCATGATGACATGCCTAGTGCTGGTATAACAGATATTATACTGCAAGATTTTGGATCGGGTGTGCTGCTATTATCATTCAATGGTATATCGCCGGGACCGTTCATTGGCATTTACCAGGAACTCTGTCTATAAATTTTAAGAAGAAATGGGGTTATTCAGAGGTAGTCACCTACGTACATACATTTGTATTTTAATGATCGTTCAACTCGTTCAGTGCTTAGAATATTAGCAGCAAAAAAATTTTTATATTTCCAGTTTCACATTTAAAAAAAATTTGCTTCGGCAGGTTATGCGTTATTGTTATCAACCATAAAAAGAGCTTGACATAATCTATTTCCAGACATAAAAGAATAGTAGAACATAAAATTAGCACGGCAGAGCTAAGTCATAAAAAGTAGCTTACCATAAGTTAAGGCTAGACATAAAATTTGGTTAAACATAAAATGTTGCTTGGCATAAAATATTTCGAGACATAAAAGATTGGTAAAACATAAAATTTGCACCGCAGAACATGTAAGTCATAAAAAGCTAAGGAAAAACATAAAATTTGGTTAAACATAAAATATTGCTTGCCATGAAATATAAAAAGTAATAATACCTTACTAAAATCATTTTATGTTTAAAATATTTTCGAAACTTAATTTTTAACACATACTATTGCTTCTCAGAAAATACTTATAAACATAAAAAGTACGAATAGTTATGCATTCCCCGAGTCTCAAAATCATCGGTTCGGGTCATGGCCAGAGTAACATTTAAAAGCTTTTAACTCCAATAGCACGACATTCGTGTCTTCTTTTAGCATTTCGACGCTAGTCTACCGATTTTCTTTGTTGTATAACAAAATATTCAGTTCATAAAAAGAAAATAAGGCCTTTGCTCACTAACTTATAACAAAAATCAATAGTACAGGCCGCTTTACTTTTCAATTGCCTACTACGTCCAAATCAGCACCTTCGATTCTGCGTTGGATTTCAGGGCTCATTATTGATATTGGTTGTTAGATAGACGAACCTAATGATGTAAGCATCACGATCAAACACCAGCTTGTGGACTTAAGTCTTTTACATACTAATAATAATGATTATTGTTGTTGTTATAGCAGCTATGTAACCTCATCTAAAGTGAGAAGCAGAAAACGAGCTCTTCTGGCGGGTTTGGGACAAAAAGAAACAGGTGTGAGATGAGTTGGTTTTAGTTTACATGCAAAAGTTGGCCCGAGGTTAGGTTGTGGTGGCTACCGATCTATCGTATCAGATTTACTTAGGCCTAAGGCTCATTGTGACGCCACAAAAACTTGTTCATCAGGCTTCATTATGCAACCACTTTGATTTTCTAATGAACCTCATTAGATCCATGACTTTGACGTCGGCTATCTTCGATAAACCATCCAACTATAGGGTCCCAGAATTCCGAAACCTAGCCCTGCTCAAAGCAGGACAGTTGCATAAGAGATGGGTGATCGTTGCCTCCTCCTTATCCTATCAGATAGAAGCCTGCCAGAATACCAATTACTTTGGACATGTCTCTTCTGATCGAACCCAGCTTAGGTCATAAGGTAAAGCTTTAAAACTCCATAGAATCGTAAGCAACTCTTCTGAAAAAAGTGGGAACCACTCTGTGCGAACGCTTGCCTAGTGGCCAAAACGAAATATAGAGTTAGCTGAAGCCTAAAAAAAAGGAAACAATGCCCGCATTGGAAACTTTCGGAAATTTTTCTTGAACTTTAGTTGAGTTGCGTGGCTACTGGTCATAGACCCATTATGATACCACTTAAAATTAATAAAATTAAAATATTTCCCTATGTCACAAAAACGTATCGTCAGAACATCGAAAATACAAAATTCAAGTGAACATCAAATCGCGTGAGCGCTTTTCAATTTATATAATATATATATACCATACATAAGTATGTATATAAAAGTATTTATAACCTCAAAATGTGCTTGTTTTTACAATTAATTCCACTAAAAACAATATGCATGTTTATATAAAAAATTATCAAAAATATAAAAATATTTGAACTAATGAAATGCTCAGCGCATTCATTTGCTTATGATAACAAATTGTAATCTGTTTGGCTTATAAATTATACAATACAACACGGCATACGGCATTAAATAATGCAAAAGTCAATAAAAACAAAAAATGAAAATCGAAGGAAATTTAACGGCGAATTTTTTCCTTTTTATTTTTATTTGTTTTTTTTCGCTTTCTATTTTATTTATTTATTTTTGCATTTTTTATTGCGCTCTTCAGAGCTAAAAATATTTTCACTCTCTAACTTTGTGGATTGGCTCGTGCTAAATAAAAAAAAAAGTAAATAAAAAAGAACAAACGGAAAATAAAGCAAATTAATTTAGATTATTTTTTAGTAGGTACATCTGTACATATGTACATATTTGCAAGCAAATACATATAGAAAATTTTATACATGCTATGTATGCATGTACGAGTATATGTGTTGGAAAGTATACAACTGCGACGAAGCGCAATTATTTATGTACAGCCGTTAATTAGTACCTAGCTAGGTACATGCATACATATATACATACTCGTATATTTAAATAAATTCTTTATTTCGATTTTTATATAGTTATCTCAAGATGAAAAAAGTTGCTGCAATCGAACTTACAGATGAAAGTATGTGCATACGTATGTGAGTTTATTGTATGTTGCATACAAATATTTTTTTATTTATTGAACGAAATACTTTTTTACATTGAAAATTTAATGGAGACCAAAATCTACGTGTACAACTTGTATATTTTTTACACCTCACATGTATGTATATGAAATGGCATATTAACTTTGTAAGTACCAGAAGGAGAAGAGATGGACCACCCAAAATGTATTCCAATCGGCTAAGAATGGTGAAGTGAGTTGATTTAGCCACGTCTATCTGTACGCAAACTAAACCCTCAGTATTACAGATATTTCAATCTCAAACAGATGCAGTGGTACATTAAGCGATCATTTGTCGGAAACGGTCAGATTGGACAGATACAGCATACTACAGTCGATTTTTCAAATTTATCAAAAAAGCATCCAAGAGCGTAAAGTTCGGTTTTGCAAACATTTATATGGTGAGTTACACATTGGTGATGAAATTTATCAAAATGGGACGATAATCACATATAGCTCTCATACACCGATTTCTTCAGATAAGAAGGTTCTGTCAAAAGTACGTCAAAAAAATATCTAAGAGCACGGAATTTTGGTATTCTACTGATGTATATAAAGATAAATATTGTCAGCTAAAATCATCGAATGCGGAAGACTATATCACAATAGCTCCAATACAACCGATTTGTTCAGATATGTACGTACATACCATATATAAATACCATACATTTCATATGGTCATGAAAGGTATAAAGACTCCGGCGTGATCGAAGACAGCTCTTCTTTCTTATTTTTATATATTAATTACGCTCAAATACATTGTACAGATACATACATATTCGTACATATACATATGTGCATGTGCTCACACTTAATTCTGCATATAATCATTAAGTATTTACGTATATACCCGAGTATATACATATATAAATTTATCATGAATATATTTTTTCGTAAAAAATTCCATGTAAACACGCTTTTCCTACACACATGTAGGTATTCTTACATACGCGCATATACATATGTATATGAGCTGCTGAAAGAAAAATTGCACAAAAATATTTATTTTCCTGTATTTATAATGAAGAAAAATGAAGCCATATTAACCCAAAAGTCTGTTTATATACTCAAACAATGCCCATGTTATACATATATTTTTTTCGGCTCGATAAACATAATTTAATAAAGCAAATAATCAATAAAATCCTGCTCGAAATTTTCACAGCCTCATACTTCATAAAAATCTGCTTAAATTGTGCGTTTGGGTTGAAAAATTTGAAGGAAATCCGCTACATAAAATTCAAAACAGAATTATATGATTTCTTATGAATTTCTATTTTTCTCATTTTCATATACCAAACCAGCAAATCATTAAATTAAAGCGAATGAATGTGAATAAAAAATATAATTTTTTTTAATTCTAATAAAAAGTAATAATAATATAAATATTATTTTATTTATACAATATTTTTTATTTCTTTTATTTAAATTTAATTTTAAAAATTTATTTGCTATTACTTTATTAATAAAATATTTTTAATTTTTTAAATTACAAAAAATAAAAAAACATAAAATAAATAATATTTAAAATAATATCTTAATAAATCATTTTTTATTACTTGAAAAAAAAATGATTTTTTTAATTGTAATAAATTCAAAATAAATTTATTTTATTTATTTTATATTTTATTAATTAAAAAATATTAATTTTATAATTTTAATTTACGATAAAATAATTATATTAAGAAAATCTAAAATTGCATTATCACTCAAAACAGCAAATATATGTATACGAGTATGTATGTATTTCAATCCTAAAATTAAATTTCAAAAAAATGTAGTATTAATAATTTTTTAATACTTAAATCTCTTCGCTTATTTAGCTCCCGCTTGTGTGCAAAAATATGACATTTTCTACAACAACAACGAAAAAAATTTAGCAATTTTACTCTATATATAGATTTGTTTTGTTTTCTGTATTAAAACACCCAACAGGAAATACTTTCAATCAAAATGTGTAAATATGATGTCATATACGTGTATGTTTGTAGGCTCCTATAATAAAAACCAATTATTTAGTATAGATATATATGTAATAAAGAAATAGCGTTAGCCAATTATTGAATAATATTCCACTTATGCCATTCATATCACAACACAACAAAACACAAGGCAAAGAAAAAAGAGCTAATTAAATAACAATAGAGAGAACGTGTTCACTTGTCACTTGTATGCTAGCAGCTGTAATAGCCGGCACACTGCACTGACGTAGCGAGACAAAACAGCTGACAGCTGGCACGTAAAAAAACAATCGAGCCTACTGTGCCGTGATAATGACGGCAAAAAAGCATATCAATTAAAGTTGTTTAGGGCAATTATACACTCTCAGTGTAATGGATAATGGAGAATGAAAAGTGCTCTCCCGTTTTACACGTAGACATTATTTACTCGAAAAAGTATGGAAAAAATTTATACTAAACACCATATTTATTTTCTATACGACGCTAGAAAGTTTAAATATTAATTATTATTAAATCTTTTACCATTTATGGCGCTCAATATGTCTCCAGCCTAAAGATCACGTGAAGTCAAATTTGTCACACTATATAATAAAGATGTGAAAATACAATATAATATATATATGACAGTAAAATAAGCTTTGTTGGCTTGTTGATATTGACAAATTTTAAATTAAAAATAAATTGCTTATAATTCGTGTTTGAAAAAAAATAAAAGAACATGTGATAGAAGGTAGGAAGGAGCAATCGCTAAGAAAACACTGAATTTTTTGGCGCGCTCTTTTTTAAATTAATAATTAATTGATATTAACATAAATTTTTTGTAATATTTTAAATAATGTTTTAAGGCTAATTTTTTGTTATTAAAGTTAAAGAGAACTTATTCAATACATAAAACCGGTTTTAGAAAACTAATCCTGCAGATAATGTATTTTTATAAAGCAAAAATCTAATTTCGTTTAAATTAAAACAAAAATATCAAGGATGTGAAGTAAATAGAATATATGTAATTTTGGGGGAAAAAATTAAAATTTCGTTCTAATTTATAACAAAAAAAAAAATTAAAAAAAAACTTTACTCAAGTCTTTCTCCAAAATGTTAAAAGAAGTATTTTGATTAGCCACTTATTAATTATTAATTATTAAATTAATATATTTGATTTGTTGAAGCCAATTCCCAATATATCAAGCATATAATCGTAACGTTAATCGAAAGAAATTAATTGTGAAACAAAAAAAAATTTATTTTCACTTCTTTTAGGTAAAAGGAACTTAATTTTGCCTTGAGCTTTTGAATATAATAATTTAATTTTTTCTGCAATCAATTGAGAAGAAGTCATGCAAACATATAAAAAATATTTTTAACCAAATTTTGTATTATACATAGAAAGAATATAGTTTTGACAAAGAATTATGTATGTAAATACATGTATATAATTAAAATACAATAAACAAATGTAAATTCTTCATAAATTTTATTTTTTTAGGCTTAAAAATTCCACAGACACTCAAATTTTATATAACGGCTGTTTTTCTTTTATCAATAAATAAGCATTATATACATATTTATTAATTCTTTTGCAAGCAGAATCAATTTTAAATTACTAAATTTATTTTTTTGAAAAAAATGAAAATAATTACTCACATGTAGTACATAATTAGGTCTTGTTTTCATATGAAAAAAAATTCCAATTTCTTTAACCTGCACTTCTGCTCAATTATCTTTTTGTGCCGAAATTGTAGAAATTTTTAAACTTAAATATTTTAGTAAGAAAAAATAAGCAATTAAAAATGTAAAATATTCTCCTTACTTAATAAAAATGTTGCTCCAGATTTTTTTTTTATTTAATTTACTTATCTTTAATCTAATTAAGCGTTTTATTTATTGTTACATTTCTCATTGCTTTAAGAAATATTTATTTTTAAAGCTATATTTAATATTTCAAATTACCTACTGTCCATAATTTAAAATGTAAACAAATATATTATACATTCGTACATATGTATATACTCATACATACATAATTTAACATACGTGTACATATGTGCATGCATGAAAATCTTTGCATATGCTCATTTAAGCTAGACAACGTAGATTCCGGTTCAATATGAAATCAGCTGTCCCCGATTGCAGCCAATATACCCACAAACACCGTCACCACCTCACTTGTCCCCACCAATTAAAGCGATTAATTAATTTCGCTGCGCAGAAAATTTTAAAACATATATAGGTACATACAAACATATGTATATAGAATACATTGTGGCAAAAAATATAAATTTAAGTAACTAATTTTTGGCAAGAATTCCTATATAGTCGCATATTTGTATGAATTATTAATTAAATGATTCCATAGTGAAATTCATTAATTTATATCTGTTAAAAAAAATTTATTTTCCAAAAATCACATGAGTTCTACGTGATGCTCTATCATGCCAAGGCTAATATTTTACTATTTCTTTAAATTAACTTTCCATTAGTGGAGCTCGCGGTCACACATGGCGGTTAATAACCAAAACAAAATAGAAATAAAAACACAAACACATACACATACACACTCACACACAAACATTCATACATATATATATATATATATTTATACATATATGTACATGTATACATAACTAAAAAAATGGCATTTGCTTTTGTATGTGCAAACAGCGAAAAATACATACTTATATACATTCATACATATGTACACGCACATAAGTATAATAAAACAAACTAAAATAAATTTTGCGGCATTTATAAATAGAATTTAATAATTTGGAAATAGAAAAGAGAAAAGAGAAAGGAAATCTCAAATTGATAGCAAATTAGCATTAATTAAACTGATGACCCTTTGCCCTGTGCACAAACATACATACAAGTACTTAAATTTATAAATGAGCTTAATTAAATATTTATTATTTATGCGTAGGCACATAAATATATTTAAAAATAACATACATACATACATATGTATGTATGTTCGGAGTTATTTGAATTTTAAAATTAGTTCGCTCTTTTTTTTCTTATTTTCAAATAATTAGCTATCACTAAGAAGTCTCCGGCAACGAAACTCGTGCAGCTGCTGGCGCCCGATTATGAGAATTAACAATACCTGCGGCCTTTTTGATTAGCTTTAAATGCTTTTTTAATCTTTTTTTTTGGGCTTTGCTCTGTGCTTATCAAAACAAAAACTACTTTGTTTAACAACACTTTTGCACTTAAAAAAATATATTTTTTATTTAAATAGCTTTGCACTGCTGCTTCACTTGAACGAGTTAACGTCTATACTTTTGTTTTAATATTATATACAACATTTATTATATATTTATGCTTATACAGTTCTTTGAATATTTGGGTGTCAATACTATTTTGAGTTGCGTATCCACCTTACAATATTTAGCTTTGACCTTGCGTGGATTTTTTTTTGGTGAAATGTCATAGGTTTAGAGCAGCCAGTTGTTGTAAACTTGTATGTACATAGAAATTGTAGAACATTTTATTTTGAATAATTTGCATTGATTTACATTTACTTTAGCACATTTTTTGTAATAGCTGCACTTGTTTGTATTTTTTTTTTATTTATTTTTTTATTAATTTATTTAATTTTTTTATTTTAATATCAATTTTAATAAGCGAACGCATGAACTACACGAAAAGACAAAAACACACAAAAGTTCACTTTTAATATTTGACTTCTACCGTTGCGTCGCTTTTGTGCTCGTCTTCCATCTTGGACACGGTGCGCACAATAAGAGTGTCATTCAAGGGTATTGCAAGGTCGTAGCGCGCAACTTGACGGGTATGGCTCGTTGGTGTACGAATCCACGGCGCTTGCTTTAGCGTCATCTGTAGTCCTCCGCTCTCGTCGGTTTTATATTATTTTTTGTATCTCATTTTCTGTACTAATATCACCACCGCCACCCAGCTGCCTGAGCCGCTGCTACTGCTGCTCGCCGATTTTTTTCGGTAGGTGTGTGTATTTAGCGAATATTTTGTTTGTTTTTATTTCGTTTTTGTTGTGTCTTATTTTTGTGAATTTTCTCTTTTGACATTCGGCACGAGTACTGACTTTAGATACTCCCAATTAGATTTGTTTAGGATAAATACACAACAGCTGGTATAACTTAAGTACATCTATACATAAATATGTATTTAAATAAGTACTTTTGTATTTACATACATACATACATACATACATGTGTACATATGTAAGTATGTATGTATGTATATGTACACATGTATGTATGTATGTATGTGGCATAACAAAACAAAATTGACTTGTTTGACGGCAGTAATTGGGAATACGATAATTCACGTGCGGCTTTTACGTACATTCATACGTCTGTATGTATACTATGTATGTATGTCGGTATATCGTACGTGCCACAAGACCCATACGAAGTAAACGACGTTTGAGCGATGAATAGACTTTCATAGTTGAAATTTGGCATTTGAGTGGGCGCTAAATCGCCACTACAAATATGTACATATGTACGTGTATGTACCGCGCACGAAAGATACACCACAATGCTACTATGTTTACATATGTATGTACAAACAAACAAACTGAATTTACCACATATTTATACTGATTATTAAATGTTTGAGTTTACTTTGCGCCGCTTATCGTATGTGCATATCTCTCCGCTCGGTTCGGTCGTTTGGTCGTTTGGTCAGACTCACTCTCATTTCTACGCGCACATCAGATATTTATGTACGTACATATATACGTCCTAAGTATATTTGTATGCATTCACATATGTATGTATATTTATTTAATTCACATTGGCCACTGCACTTCTGACTTTCGCTTTCAATTTTTGCATTCCGATAATAATTTGTATGTCTCGCATCGCACTATCGTGACTATGGCGACGACGGCGACGACGCATTGCATTTAAATAGAGTTTTATTTTTGTGAAGCGGCTGCTCGTGCTTCTATCTTGTTTATTTACTTACACATTTATGTTATTTTATTTTTATATATGTTTATATATTTATATACAAGTATGCATTTGCCGCTCAGATCAGGCTTAAAATTATCATTTTCAATGTTTGCGAAAACCTTTGCACTTGCACTGTAGCGTCTACTTAACTATGTGTGTATGTAGGTATATACTCGTTTGTATTTCATATCTCATTTGCTCGTTCATAAATAAATTTACGAATAAAAGGTAATATTCATGTATGTATGTACATATGTACCATATATATGTATATGCATGCATAATAAAATCAAAGGTGGTGTAAAAGCATGAGAGCGAGATACTTGTTGTTGAGTTTTTTGTGCACTGAGATACTGAGAGTGAAATCATATGCTCATAAAAGGCAAATGTTGCCACTAAAATTATAACATTTTTGTTATTGTGCGTATACTTTATTTTTGAATGAAAGTTTTGTTTAAAAATAAATTATTATTATTTATTAATTATTCCTTAATTTTTTTTTGTAATTCTTTTAATACTTTCTACTTCACTTTCATTGCATATGGAAACTTCAAATATTTATTATGGCGTATGTACGTTTAACTAAATGATTGTGTGCTTTCGTAAGCATTTGTTATCGATAATTTTTCCATGATGATAACAGGCGTGGAGTGAGCTTTTATTACAGAATTTATCGACGCAAGTTTATTACTGTCGCTGCTTTTAAACCAACCAACCCAACGAGCAGAATAGTTTAATGTCGGATTAAAGTTGAGTTCGTCTACTTTGATGATTTTATTGACTCGAAGGACGTCTAATCACTCGTCATAAATGATTCTTTTTCGTTTCAGAAATACATCGAGATCTTCACTGTTGATGACGATGGCGATTGCAAATATTTTTGAAGACAACTTCATTACTAGCAAAAATTCTATTATTTTTAGACGTATGGTTTTCGACATAACCACCCATCATAGTCGGTAATTTTAGCAACCATACATAGGGCTCGCACATTTTTACTGTAGTGGGTAATGAACATCCCCAGAGACGCCTTACACTGGGCATCGAAGACGCTATAGCCGCTGTGAAGCAGAATATCGAAGGCGACCGAATGAGTCCATCTGCCATCGCGCGCAACAATTGGAGTTATTGTTACCAGCTTTATGGAAGATTTCGCGAAGAATCTTGGTTTGCTGGCTTAAAAAATCCAACTCGTGCAAGACGATAAGTCCACAGATCACAATTTTAACAGGAAGTTTTTGTTTTTGTTGTGTAATAATGATCTACCAGCCATTGCTGAGATGCTATTACATTCCCATAAAGTCACTGTTTGGGGTGTTCTATGGGGAAATGGAATCATTCGTCCACATTCCTTCGATAATGAAGTCAGCCATTATCTTACAGTGAATGGGTAACGCTATATAGCCATGATTAATTGAAGGATGTTGATATGGACGACCTTTGGTTAAAACAACACGGCGCTACATATCTTACAGCCAACAAAACGATGAATTTAATGAAGTAAGCTTTTGGTGATCGCAATATCTCGCGTCATGGACAAGTCAGCCTCTCGGCTGTAATTTCTTCAAGCATATTTCTTAAACATAATGGCCAATTCTTAGCTCTATAATAAAGCTTTATTATTGGGCACAACTTCAAATTTTAGGCGTTTTATTTCTTATAGAAACCCACATGTCTAAAAAAACACCCTTACACCTACACAAAAGTTCGAAAAATTAAATTCCATAAAATTTACTATTTTATGTTTATTGGGTACACATATACATATGTACTATGTATATAATTGTATTTTTATGGCCTACATCTGTTTTATTGAAGGAAATAGCAGCATTGCAATAATCAGGTGTGAGTGCTATACATATATTTGTATGTATTCAAATTTAGTTTAAAAAAAATTTTTTTAGTTATGTACATACTTCTGTGTATATATGTATGTAATATTTTAATGAATGACTTGAAATCGCCGCCATAAAAGATAATTCAATGAAAAGACGCCATTCTTCATATAATCAAAAAATAAATAAATAACGAAAGCAAAACAAATACATTTAATATTAGCAGAAATTGTTGATTTATCAATAAAGGCGCTTAGTTTTCGTACGATAACGCTTTATTTTTGATTAAGATGTCTTTTTTTATATTTAGTTCTTTTTATTAGGTTTACTTTCTGAAATCATTTGCTTATATTGGGTAATACTTCAGATCTAATTCTAAGTATTTGAGTCTCGCTAGAAATTTGTATGGGTTTTTTTAAAAAAAATTTCAAAGCAAGTGGTAGCTTCAAAAAAAAAATAATTTTTAAATGAAAAGAAATTGTACTATAGTTATTAGTACATTGTAATTTAGTTATCGAATAAATTGTTTATTTATTTAAAAACTTGTATCTTTATTTATATTTACCAGCCATTATTTTATATAATAAAAATGCAACACTATGTTTATATATTTATCTATATATATATATATATATATATATTTAATAATATAACAGTATTTATTTTATTTTTTTTATTTTTGATATTATTAACATAAAGAAGCAGGAATTACAATACAAAAATTTACAAATGTGCCATGTCAGCTGTTACCGTTAGTCGTTTAAAGAATAAATACAATATATTGATCGATATTTTAAGTAGAAGCTGGAGAGCATTTTCCAAGTAATTATAACAAAAATTACATAAATAAATGAAGACTAAGTCTTATTGAGTATGGAAGTTGTTTTCTAAATACATTTTATGTTAAAACTACGACATGTTTTCTGATTTTTTTTGCTTCCTTTTATTATTTTTTGCTAAATTTTTACACCAATTTTCTTGCTTAAAGGAACTTCAAAAATATTAAAAGATTTTCCGTGAATGAATTTTTGTAACTAGGCAAATGAATTTTAAAAAGAAAGCCTCAAATTAAGTACATTTTTTTTAATCATCACTTTTACATATGTAGACATACAATATATATTAATGATTGCTGCCGCACTATTGTGCAGACGTATGTAGTATGTATGTATGTATGTAGATAATTTGTATTTAGCCACAACAGTTGGTAAAACTGTGCACTTTTCATTAGTTTAGTTATCGAATAAATTCTCTTATCGAACATTTTTAAAATCCATTTTCAATGGTACAGGCATATTACATATGTATGTGTACATACATACTATGTATGTATAATTTAACTAAACCGCAAACGAGTATTTTCCATAGGTACCAGCATATTCTCACTCATGTACATATGCATGTACATATATACATACGTAAGTATGTATTTGCAAATGAATTATGACTAGAAATTTTGCATCAATTTTATTACACAAATTACATACATACATACATAACTACTTTTATACCACAGAAAAAATTATGCATGTTTTTCAATTGTATTCAGGAATAATTGACTTTCCTTTTTGACATATTGCCTCTTATGGTACATACATATTTTTGACATTAATAATTTAAATGAATTTTCATACTAAATTGACTATAATACTGGTTAATGAAATGAAAAATAAAAAACAAAAATAAAAATTAAAATAAAATAATATTAAAATATTCCAGCCATAAGTATACATATACATATGCACTCGTATATATCGCATACACGTATGCTATGTGTTAGTTGATCAAAAATTTGCTCTTCTTTTGAGAAATCTCACTGGAAACGGCAGCTCTGACATTTAGCCATGCACAGTATCTTGATACGGTACAACAATGCAATAACAACAATCCATTCATTCAAAATACAAACATTTTATTTTCTAAGGTGCCAAAATCTTCTGCGGTATATGTGTAGCAAGATATTGTTTGTGTAATCTTTGTAGACAAAATTGATAGAATTCAATTTCATTTGTGAAATTATGTCGCACAATATCTTTCACTTTCTCACTCACTGGCGGTTTGAAGTTATTTTTATTGATCTTCGTTAAGTATTCGGCGCTACCTTAAAGGATAAGTGGAGAAGAAAAATAAATTATTATGATATAAATATTTAACAAATATTAATATTTATGAACTGTGCTTTCGAACTCTGGTTTCTGCTTAATCATATCGACCAGTCAAAATAAAAAAAAAAAAATTTCAAAAAAATAAAAGAATTTTTTCTTACATGCATTGGCTCTATAAACTAACACTTATTTCATGAATTGAATCAAAAAATTAGCAACTGGCAACTCTGCTGTAAAATATTAAAATATTAAACGCAGTTACATCCAAGCTCTCCGAGTGATTTTCTAGCATGAAATGAAAGCTCCTTATAAAAATCCATCAACCATTCCGAGGAGGCTTAATAAAATTATCAAGTGCACACCACGAATTGGAGAAGGAGCTCAGCACTGGCAGCTTGTGGCCTAATTATGCGAGCTTTAAAAACTTAGTTATTAAACTTAGAATGCAGGAGCAACTTATAGCTCAGCTAAGCAGACTTATCTCAGTTATACATGGAAACTTAGTTCGAATTGTCACAGAGTTTAGTAAAAAAATTAAATATAATATTTCTTCCACTTTTAAATATTAAATTAGTAAAAATCAAGGGGGAATACCTAAGTGCCATCACAAGTATTAAAACATACTCTTATTGAGCATAGAAAATTAATCGGGATAGTGACACTTCTTAGGTCAAGTTAAAGTCTCCTCGGCTTGAGTACCCGAGCCATAAGTCTCCTTAAGCCCTTAAGCCCTTAAGCCACATAATATATGTACATATATGTGTATATAATAATCCGTTTATCTGTTCATTTCTGTCGATTTTAAACATTATAATTCTAAAATAATATTCATAGCATGTATTCCTAATATTTTTAATTTTTTCACCTTATTAGAGTATTTTTTTTAATTTCTTCATGACCCCGACTGAAAAACAAAAACTTCAAATAGCTTTAACGAGGCCCTTCTCATGTTTCAGAAATATATACGTTTTTACACATGTGTGCATACTTACTTTGATAAATATCTCGTACACCTTCGAAAAATCTTGGTATATATTTTTCAAACACTGACAAAGTGGTATTCATGTCTTCCAAAACACCCACAACCGCATATTGACTTTCAACCGCGAATTTCGCACGCTCCAGCGCACCAACCGTATTGAATGGACTAATAAAAAATTATAACATAAATAAATAATAAATAAAACAATAAAAATAGTATATTCTCTCATCATTAAATTAAATCAATTGCCACACTCACGTGCACTCATATGCATGTCCACAGAAGAATAAACTCTGACGACGATGATCACCAATACCCTCCACCGTCACACCCTGTGTATAGGTGCATTCTTGATCGCCGGATAGCACACAAGTCTCAAAATCTTTTTTCAGCCACGCAGGATGTGGTAGCGGCAAGTCCGGAAAAGCTGCTTTGCGCTCAACAAAATACCAGGGCGCACGCACATAGTAAAACCAACTAATCACACGTTCAATTGGGTCCCTAACAACATTCACATAAATCGGCATTGGCAAATTGAACTTGGTGAAGTTTGTATAGCAAACATGTTTGATGAAAACGGACGGTTCAGGTAAGTCAGTAATCACTTCTGCAAGTTCTTGTTGTTGATCATCGGCCAATCGTATAGTTTCGACTTTTTGCACTGCATCACGATGAAATTGAAAATTATTTCGTTCCGATAGGCGTCGTAAGAGTTCCATAAATGTTTGGCTACCCACTTTCGGTACGCGATTGAAGAAAACTAAATCGAGTTCGGCTTTTCTCGTGTTGTTCAACTCTAACGCATTTAACGATTGCATCTGTGGGGAGGTAAAAAAGTTAGGTATATTAGAAAATAATAATCTGAAAATATTTACACGTATGTATAGTAAATAAGTATAATTAGTTTACTTTGCATTATCCATTTCATGGCGTCAGGAAACAAATCGTTGATAATTCTCATGGCTCACCGTTAGGGATTATTTAGATATAGTATCATCAAAAGTGTTAAATTAACACATTTAAAATATTGAGGTACCCGATAGGACTGCTGGCACAAAACTTACTCTCTTGTGAGCCTGTATTGTCTGGTAAGAAAACATGCCCGGAGCCTAAATAAATCTTATTTTACTTACCCTTACCGAGGGACCGGCTTTTTTAACTGATGTATACGCATGGTCCTGTTATTTAAATCATGAACCAAATAGGCATCTATTTCACTAGATGTACGGACTCGACATCTCTATTTCCTTGAAAGCGAAGAATTTTTCATTGCTTTTTTTACTTAGTTTATTTTATTTTATTTTATTTTATTTAATCTTATTTTATTTTATTTTATGTTACTTTATTTTATTTTATTTTATTTTATTTTATTTTATTTTATTTTATTTTATTTTATTTTATTTTATTTTATTTTATTTTATTTTATTTTATTTTATTTTATTTTATTTTACTTTATTTTATTTTATTTTATTTTATTTTATTTTATTTTATTTTATTTTATTTTATTTTATTTTATTTTATTTTATTTTATTTTATTTTATTTTATTTTATTTTATTTTATTTTATTTTATTTTATTTTATTTTATTTTATTTTATTTTTTTTTTTATTTTATTTTATTTTATTTTATTTTATTTTATTTTATTTTATTTTATTTTATATTATTTTATATTATTTTATTTTATTTTATTTTATTTTATTTTATTTTATTTTATTTTATTTTATTTTATTTTATTTTATTTTATTTTATTTTATATTATTTTATTTTATTTTATTTTATTTTATTTTATTTTATTTTATTTTATTTTATTTTATTTTATTTTATTTCATTTTATTTTATTTTATTTTATTGTATTTTATTTTATTTAATTTTATTTTATTTTATTTTATTTTATTTTATTTCATTTTATTTTCTTAGTTTATTTTCAAAAAAGATTATTTCAAAATATTTTTAAAATCTACATTTTATTAATTCATAATCAATAAAAATACTTAAATTAATTAATTACTTAAATTATTTTTCGCTTGCTCCTCAAGCTTAAGCGCTATATACTGTTTGTAAAGTCGCTGCTTACAAAAATAATAAAAATCATATTCGTTTGTGAAGTTCTTGCGTATCATTTCCTTCACATCCTTATCAATATGTGGTTTACGATTGTTACGATTTCGGTTCGTAATCCGCGCCTTATGCGCTAAAAAAAAATATAGAAATTTCATAAAATGTACGTGTATAATAAAGGAATTATTAAAATTACCGGAATATTCACTTAAAGCGCCGCGAAAGAATTTTGGTATATAATTTTCTAAAACCGTTAATGTGACATTCGTATCTTCCCAAGAGCCGACGACCGCATACTCTCTTTCCACATGCTCTTTAGCCAATTGTATGGCGTAAGGAGAATCAAAAGGTCTAATTCATGGTAAATTTACTTCATTTAATTAAACTCTTATTACACATTTTCCCATTGTATATCTCTTAAATATGTATGGATATTCTATCATATTACTCACAAACAGTCCAAATTATGACCACAAAAGAACAACGATTGTCGCTTGAAATTGCCAATATAATCAATAAATGTAAAGGGAACATATTGACATTCCGGATCGCCGCTACGCACGCATTCATTGAAGTCCTTTTTATACCAAGTGGCTGGGAACAGCAGTGCATTTGGATTCCTACGAAACATATTTGCATTCTTATAGGAATTACGGGCATAGAAAAACCAACTGATCACCCGCTCGACTGGATCGCGTACTAAGTTCATGTATATCGGTTTTGGTAGACCGTAATCGTGAAAGTCAATCCAATTGACATGCTCTATATAAACGCTATTGGCACCCAAACGAAATATAAAATCCGCTAGTCTTTCTTGCTCTTTGGGGCGTAGATTACGTCTTCCCGGCCTATTCAGACCAAGATGTTCAAGTACGAATTGATTTCTTACTCGTAGTTTATCCAACATTGAAATCATAGCCTCGCTACCCACTTTGGCGCAACGATTGAAAAAGAGTATATCGATGTCGGCTTTCCGTGTGTTGTTTAAGGATTTGGTTGTGAAGGAATCTAGCTGTTTTGTAGTTATTGGTGTAAAATGAAAGTGCACTCAGTATCGGAACAGTCTTTTTACATTTAAAGCACCACTCAACACAAAAGTTCGAAATGTAACATAGAAATTTTGGAGTTATGACCTTCAAATGCAATGTTTGCCAAACATTTAACATTTAATAAAAAATAATCTTATAATTTACATCACCAATCACGAATATATTACAAACGTAAAAACTTTATGGATTTTATGGAATGAAAACAAAAATGAACACAAAACAAAACGTGACTGAAATAGGAATTCGATATGTTTTTTATGTTCGCATCAAGTTGAACAACAATAATGTAAATGTAATGTAAACTGAGAAAAAAGGATGTTTTAATTCATCGCTGTTAGTCTCTCATAAATTTTGATGCTCTTTAAAACGAAAAGTAAAATATATGTCTGAATATGACTTTAACTGATTTAATAATATGATCTCAATATCTTAATTAGTTCCGCGCCAAATGAAGCCAGGTCACTCTCTACCTGAATCTTCGAACTTAATTCGCTGAATTATGTCTCGTACAGCTCAACGTTCCATCGCGATATTTTTTGTTGCCAACAAGCATAGGACCATACGTTTGCGAACGTCATCATCCCAGCCACATAAGGCAGGACACGAATGATGGAATGTTGAGCGGGATGATAGAGCTGTTTGTGTTTCTCAGCTTCGGCATAGACAATTCCTTTTCGTGCTTTGTGGTTTGTGTCGGTTCTTTCCTTATGATTCTTTTACAGGTCAAAAGCCGCACGATAGAGTCGAATCCGACTTTCAAACAATACGCGCAACACGGGATAATGGGGAGACTTATCCCACGATAATTTGCGCAGATTGTAGAGTTCTATATTGTCATTTCTTTAACTGACCAAATTTTACAAGGAAGCTGAGGCATGCACATTGTCAGCCCATTTAGGCAAAATTATTTTTTCTATTGTAATTACGGTCACCCATACCTGTTTCATCTCATCGTCATCGATTAGAAGAATAACAAGACAGAAGACGTATTCTCTTAAATTCGATATGATGTGTCTTTAACAGTAAACCAAAGTATAAGAAACAGACAAAATCCGGAAAAAATCGTTTTTATTATCCGAAAGTTTATTTTAAAACTGAATACAATCAAAATCAATTTAAATCCTCCATAACAGCCAAGTCTTTAAGACTCACAGCCAAGTACTGTTTGTAGAGACGCTGCTTGCAGAAATAATAAAAATCATATTCATTTGTGAAATTCTTCCTTATCATTTCCTTAACGTCTGAATCAATTTTCGGTTTTCTTTTATTTTTATTCCGATTGGTGATCTGATTGTTGTGGACTGAAAAAGGAACAAAATATTTTAGTGCTTTTATTTATAAAAAAAAAACAAAGAACGTGTAGAGAAAAGCTAAGTTCAACTGCAACCACGTATTAACTATCCGACTGCCTAGCCGCAGGATCCTTGGTTCGAGTCTTGGTCAGAAAAACATGTAAACAAAGTTTCTTCTTAATTCGATCGCCCTCGGCAGATAATGTCAATCCCTTCTAGTGTATTTCTGGTATAAAATAAGTTTTTCTCAAAGAAAAAAACCGTCCGACGCTAGGAACCTATGTTGTCGTGTAAAAAATATTTATGTCAAGATATACCACACAAATCATCCTAAAGCGGTCGTCACGATTTTTTTACGTTTCAAAATTACTGTTATGAAAGAGATAACTGCAGTTTTCGTCCGATTCTTTGCAGTACGTAATATCAATGATTTTTTTGTCTTCATCTTCTCTAGTCACCGTGCAGTACTGCGCAGTCGGAAGCAATAATAATTAAATAATGAATAAAATATTATTTAATAGAATAATAATTGTACAATATACGTGTAGTAGTTAAAATGTAAACGCTTACTCTCAAATACAGTCTTTGCGCCTTGAAAGAAGCGTGGTATATATTTCTCAAAGACAGTAAGAGTTATATTTGTGTCCTCCCAAGAGCCTACCACTGCATAATCTCGTTCTACATGCTCCTTTGCCATTTGTACAGCCGCCGGCGAGTTGAACGGTCTATTGGAAAATGTTTAATGTAACATCAAATCGCACTTAAATTTGAGAAAAAGTACATTTGCACTTTCATTATCCTTCACTTACATACAATCATCGTGATGGCCGCAGAAAAATAGCGATTGTCGTTTGTAATTTCCAACGACATCCTTAACTGTAAATGGCATATATTGACACTCGGGATCACCACTACGTACACATTCATTAAAATCCTTTTTATACCATTCTGCCGGCTTAATGGGTTGATTGGGACGCTTACGATATTCAATTGCATTCTTGTAAGCGCCACGTGCATAAAAATACCAGCTAATAACACGCTCTACAGGATCACGCACCAAATTAATATAGATTGGTTTTGGCAAATCAAATTCTTCAAAGTCAATCCAATTCACATGTTCTATATAAACGGAACCTTCAACAAACTCGGATATTGTTTCGGCCAATTCGCGTTGTTCGGATTTCTCCAATTGCCTTTTGGTGGGTCTATGCAGACCTTCGCGTTCCATATTGAGGTCGTTGAAATCCTCCAATTTATTGAAAAGTTCGAGCAAAGCTTCGCTACCGACTTTTGCACAACGATTGAAGAACAGTACATCGATTTCGGCTTTTCGTGTGTTATTCAAGCGATAGGCATTTAAATTTTTTAACTAAGAGAATAAATTTTGTGAAACTAGGTATTTATTTCGATCATTTTTTTAAGCGTGCAATGAAGACTGAAGACTTACATGAGCGGTTTCACCACTAGAAATTCTACATAAATACATATGCAATGCATAAACATAAGAAATTTGAAACTTAAAATAAATAAATATTTTGAAGAAATGCCCAGAAATCCCATACCGTTGTTATAAAGTTTTGTTAATTTGATTAAAATGGTTAAATTTTTCTTACTTTTCAGAAAATCTGATTTTCGAAATTTTTTAGCCCAACTTATAGACAGATTTTCTTTAAAATCTAAGTGGTAGAAAACAATTTTTTATGTTTCCCTCCTGCACAGGTGCACCATATTCTCTCACAAGCTTGTTCTCAGACTTACACTGTCTGGTTGGCTGCTACGCCATACATAGACCTGTTGTTCCTTTGTGGGGCCTGGCAATATGAATGGAAAAATGTAAAAGTTTTGGTTCAAAGCTTAGTGGCGATCTTCAACGACGGCTATAAGCTGGACGGCAATAAAAGTGGCCATAAGATGCGTAGATTATGTTTTAAACGATCTCGAGACTATATTTCTGCCAAAAGCTAACGCTCAATGCAGCTCGCCGCCATTTCCTCGCTAATTCTTATCACGACTTGTTTCAAGAATTAAGTAGATAAAAGGAATGCTTCTTCATAGACCCATGCTCATACCTATGCACAATAAGCCAACAGTCTTTATGTGCTTGATCAAGGTTCTGTGTTCCAACAATCTCAACAAATAGACTACAGTAGTAGTCTGCATATGTATAAGAAGACAAAGCATTTTACTAAGTTTAATAGTGCTCTGATATGTGGCTTTCAGATCGTTGTTAGTTCTCTGAACTGTGAAGTATCTACATTACTCAGTGGTTCTTGATAAGGCCGGACTGAAACAAATGAGGCGCTCTAACGCCCCATCCATGCATGCCTCTCTCCAATTTCTGCATGTATCACGGTCTGTAATAGCAGTATGTGGTGGGCAGCAATTAGTTCTACAAGCGCCTTGCAGTCCTCCTTTCGAAATCGCAAGAACAATAATGAACAATAACTGAATATTTTCTCTTTCGATGACTTTACACGCAATCTTGGCGATCTTGCATTCCGTTAAAATATTTCCTTCCAGCCTGATCTATCTTCCAGCTTTTCCGCTAAATTTTTGCCCGCCCAAAATACAACAACGATTATTAAACGCATTGAGATAGAGCAAAATGCAACTTCTACACTTAATTTGTGAATAACAGATAAATATTAAGAAATACAAAAAAAAAAATAAAAAAAACATTTTGTATAGATTATTTAAATTTATTGTGTTCAATACAACTTATGGAAATAAGTATTTTTTTTTTAATAATAAATCATTCACATTTATTTTAAAAGCGTCGCTACGGTTTATGTGGCGCCAATTCATGCGATCGCTGCAAATCTTTATCAACTTGCTTAAGTTCATCCATTTTTATGGCTATATATTGTTTGTGCAGGCGTTGACGACAGAATTGGTAAAACTCAATTTCACGCGTAAAATTCTTACGAACCATTTCTTTGATGTCTTCGGCAATGTGTGGCTTCATGGGATTGTAGTTCTGAATGTTCTTGTTCAGACCCACTACAATGACAAAAATTAATATATTTGTATATACAAATTTATATTTATATATTTATTTAAATTAATTTCTTATTTAATTTTTTTTTTTTTTTTTGCTTTAAAAGACTAAAACGCAAACAGACTTACTGTAATACATATTTTTAGCGCCCCGAAAGTAGGACGGTATATAACTTTCCAAAACACTCAAAGTAACATTGGTGTCCTCCCAAGTGCCAACCACAGCGTACTCTTTCTCCACCGTGCGCTTGGCTATTTGCAGCGGCAGTTTTGTGTTGAATGGTCTGGAAATTATTAAGATTGTTTAATTTATAGACTAAATTAATTGTTTATAACTTTCTCACTCACGTGCATTTACGCTCATTGTGTCCGCAAAAAAATAAAGTTTGTCGGCGATGATCACCAACATGCTCCAAGCCCACACCCTCCAGGTAGGTGCACACCTTTTCGCCACTCAGCACACACTGATCGTATTCGGTGTTAACCCATTGCGGATTGGGCATTTCCCTATTACTCTTACGACGATTCGGCACAAATATCCAGGGGGATCTAATGTAGTAGTACCAACTTATAACACGCTCCACGGGGTCACGCACCATATTCACATAGATTGGACGTGAATCGCCATATTTTGTAAAATTCAAATAATTAACATGACTAACAAAGACAGTGCCGTCATCTAGGCTTTCAATATTATCAATCAATTCTTTCTCCTCATAATCGTCTAACAGTGGACGTATGCCACCATTTTGTGGATCAACCTCAACATCATAGTTGTGCACTTTTCCCAATTTACGCATTAGCTCGATTAACTGTACGCTACCGGTTTTCGGGACGCGATTGAAAACGAGTATATCAACCTCGGCTTTACGGCTATTATTCAATTCTGTTGCATCCAAATGAAAAATCTGTGGACAGTGTTTGGAAAAATCTGTATTTTTGAATATCGGCTTGAAATTGTTTGGCATGCTTGATAAAAAGGCGAATTGAGAAAAGGTGAGAGCAGCAGCTGCGACAGTAAAAATTATAGAAAATTAATAGGCTTTTCAAAGCGCACAAATTCTCTGTTTCACTCTTTTTTTCACACATCACATATTACAGGATCTTCATGTTTACATATAGAAAATCAAATGATATTTAAGCAAACAATTTAGACCATCATCACGTTCACGAAAAGAGAAAAGTTTGCTGCCGTAGTAGCTTCACCTTGTTAAATTCGCCTTGATTGATAAGCAAATATTTGGCATGATTGATGACGATTGGGTTTGAGTAAAATGAATATTATCGACTTTTTAAATAGGAAATGGTTTAGAAATATATTTGAAAAATGCCAAACTATTTTTAGAAAAATACTTTTTTTTTTTATAAATGAAGAGCGAGATTTATAACGAGAATTTAGTTGAATCGAAACCCAAAGCGAGAATTAAATAAACATTTACTCTACCACCAAATTTTTGAAAATACATATTATTTACTAAATGTCGATGCTTAGAATATATATATTTAAATTTTTTATTGTGAAATTATACAATGGATGCCGAAGCCGGTTTCCAAATAAATTTGGAAAAAGTGCATTTAAACGTTAGGGTTAACCATTTGTAAGCAAATTTATCGTGGAACAAAAAAAAAATGATTGAAAAAAATTACAAAAACAAAAAACAGAAAAGAGCTTCCAAAATAATTAAATTAAAAACAGACAAATATACATAATAAAATGTTTAAATTTATTTAAATATCTAGAATGCATATAAGTCACTTAAAATATTGTATTATACACCAAAGACTGTAGATTTTTCTTCAATTTTCGAAAACTGCGCGTAGCCGAGTGGTTAGCATCGCGTACTGTCATTCGGAAGGCTCAAGTTCAAATCCTGGTACAACCGACATCCAAAAGTTAAAGAAAATTAAGTTAAAATAAGTTAAATTTTCTAATTGCGGTCGCCCCTAGGCAGATAATATCAGCCCCTCCAAGTGAATTTCTGACATGAAATAAAGCTCCTCATAAAAAAAACCATCAGCCGTTCGTAAGCGGAGAAGCAGCTCGGCAGAAAATCGCTTCAACGGTTACAAAGTGCCAATTATTACTTATAGACTTTCTATCATTTCCATTTCTAACTCAAATATAGCACTTAATGCTTAAATTATCACTGTAGTTCGACTACCTCAGTTCACCACTAACGATTCAACTAGCTCTCAGGAGTGAATACTGATCACAAGCCTTAAAGACATCCATTCGCTTTCCTAAAGAATTTAACATGGGGATGTCATTGGAACGTACCGAGCGATTTGGCTTATGCAAAGTGGTTGATTATTTCGTTAGTGCCACTGAGTTAGCGATATCGTTATATATCAAAGTAGATATACTTGTACATTTATATTTATTATTTATAGGTATTATTAAATTATTTTGAAAACTAATGAAAGAGAAAACAGTAAGCATCCTTGGCAATTACTTATAAGCTAATTAAATTACAGGAAAAAAATTACAGAAACATCTGGGATGAGTTTGACCGGTGAATGCTACATTACCACTACTTAGCGTTTTGTCTAACGATTGATAATGTACACAATCGTTAGTCTGCGAAAGTTGCTTGACACCATCAGAACTACTGTGTTGTTATAAAAATAAACATTTTTCAAAAATTAAATAAACATATATTTATTGTATGTAAAAAATGTAAAATTTGCACAAATTACTGGTTTCGGTACTTCGTATACTTATGAAATATACGACTCTCTACCCAAGCAATTTTTTATAATATTTAAATAAAATTTGTACCATTTTCTAATTATTATTGCGACTTTCAATTAAATTTTTTCATCAATTCCTTCTTTTTAATCGCTATGTATTGCTTGTACAAACGTTGCTTACAAAAATTGTACAACTCAATTTCGAATGAGAATTGTACTTTCAATTTCTCCTCAATATCCGGATCTAATTCGTTCTTATGTGGTGTGGCATTTCTATGGAAGCGTTTAGGATCGCCTATTCAAAAGAGAAACAGTATTTAAAGTTTTTGTTTTTTGGTTTTAAACTTCTAAGGTGTGCAAAACCTACTATAAAACATCTTAGTGGCACCACGAAAGAATCTCGGTATGTAATGCTCCAAAACCGTTAGTGTTATATTTGTATCCTCCCACGAGCCGACTACTGCATACTCGGTTTCGATATTTCGTTTTGCTATTTGTGTGGCAGTTTGTGAATTAAATTGTCTGTGAAATATTCAAATTTTCATTATACAGGATCTTCCACCGTCGTATGTATGGTATTTGGTTAGTAATCCTATAATGAACGCTTGTACAAATTCCTTATATTAATAAAAGTTTAATTAACTTAAGTAAATAAATTGAAATAAAATAAACAGTGAAAAATAAAAAAATAAAACAATTAATAAAATAGGTAAGTTAAAACAAAATAAAAAATTAATAAACTAAAATAAAAGAAATTAAAATTGAAAAGAATTTAAAATATTTAAAGCAAAATAAAGTAAATTATTTAATATAAATATAAAAAAAGAAAAAAAAACTCAAAATTTAATTTTAATTAAATATATTATTAAACAAAATAAAATAAAATAAATAAAATGATGTGAAATGAAATAAATTTAAATAATGTTAAAACTTAACAAAATAAATGAACTAAATTAATTTTTGAAAATATTAAAAATTAACAAAACAAAGTAAACCGAACAAGATCTAATAATATAATCCAAAAAATTAAGAAAGTAATTAAATTAATTTTTACTATTAAATTTAAAGTAAAATAAAATTCATTGATGCTTTTTCAGGTCATTATTGTGTTGAATTGTTTTTGGGTTTTCATTTTAAATGGAACTGTTTCAGACCATATATTTTTTGGAAATAGTGAAAAAATTATTACAACAATAGCCCAAGTTCGAATTCCACGAACAAAAGGTGTCTGGAAAAAGAAGTCTGATGAGGAAACGTGGTGGTTTCCGAAATAGCAGCTATAACTTCTACCGTCCAAAGCTATTGTTGTAATAATTTTTTCACTATTTCCAAAAAATATATGGTCTGAAACAGTTCCATTTAAAATGAAAACCCATAAAATTCATTTAGTTTTTATATTAATTAAGAAATAATAATATAAAATATTTACTGTTCAATGTAAACAAATTAAAAAAAAAATTAAATTAAGTTTCATTAAATGTTATTTAGTAAATAATATTATGTTAAACAAAATAAAATTAAATAAAGTAAAATAAATAAAAAGAATTGCATTAAAATAAATTAATTACATGAAATAAAGTATATTAAAATAAAATAAAGCAAAAATAATACAATATAAAATAAAACAATATTATATAAAAAATAATACAAAGAGAAAAAGAAATATAATAATTAAAAAAAAATAAAATAAAATGAAGTGAAGTAAATTAATATAAAACAAAAATATTTAAAATAACAAATTAAAAAAGAATAAAATAAAGCGAAATTTAATCGCATTAAATTATTTCTAATAAAATTTAACAAAATAAATAAAATTAAAAAATAAATAAATAAAATGCTGTTACAAACTCACAAATTCGATTTTCCATTTTATTGCTTATATAAACCTTTAGAGGGCTAACTAATCGTAAATAAGTTTATTTCACTGTAGGCTTCTTTGTGAATAATATTTATATCGACAAAATATAACCTAAGCAATATTTATATTTATATATTTCGTAAAATATAAGCTGCTATATAAATATATTGTAAGGGTATAAATGTAATAAATACTCTAATAAAAGTATTATTGAACTTTGTATAGAAACTAAAATTTTCACTTAATATACCAGCAACTTACTGGCATATCCCTAAGTTACCGCAAAAATGCATTACAAATCTACGCCAATCCGCATTGTATGAATTATGTGAATCGAATATGCATTCTTTGCGCTTTTGCCTTATGCAATCGTTAAAATTTGTATCGAAATATTCCTTTTCTTCCATCTTATGTCCATTTTGTACATAAAATGCAAAAACAGCCGGATGACGTATATAATTGTAAGCGCTTATGACTTTATCAATTGGATGGCGGACCAAATTGATATAAATCGGCTTGCCATAACCGAATTCAGTGAAGTTAATCCAATTTAAATGTTCGACATAGGAAAGTGATCCCATTTCATATTCATCCATTATATCCTCAACAATTTGACGTTGATCCTCAAAGTCTGTTAACATTGCGGTATTTTTTAGCGGTGCATTGCGATAAGGTTCAAAATTATTTCTGCTCGAAAGGGCATTCAGCAGTACGGATAATGACTGAGAACCAACTTTTTCAAGGCGATTAAAGAAAAGTACATCTAATTCGGCCTTTCTTGTATTATTCAGTTGATTTGAATTCAACGTGTAAAGCTTGACAGGTTTTGTGGAAGAAAATTTGTTGAAATAAATTACTCTTATGCATTTTCATGATTTCTACACACATGTATACATATGTACGAGATGTAGGTTAATAGGAGGAAATGTCGAAAATGTGTGATAGTACCACTGTTATGTACTAGATTTCAATTTAAATTATTTATTTTTTCATTTAAATTATGTGTTTGCATGAATTGAATTGCAACAAATATCCATACCAATTGTTATTGTTAGAAAAAGAAGTTGCGGTTGGTGTACATATTAAATTTATACACATTCTTTGCTTTTCAGTCTTAGTTACAACGTAAAGTAAGTTTAACGTTATTTTAATGCAACTACATATACATATAACACATATTTAGTGTGTAGGAATAGATAAATAAACTATTGGTTAAATTATATATTTTATTACTTAAATCTAAAGAAGTGTTAAAAAAATAACGCTTATTGCAAAAACAAACTAATATAGAAAATATTGCAATAAAGTAAATATAAATAAAATAAATTTGTAATTTACCAGGCTGATTTTTTTGCAAGTATTCAAACCAGTAATTGTAAATAATAGTTCATTTCATTTCTGGCATTAAAAATAATTCAAATTTGAATTCAAACCAAAGTTCAATTATATCGTTTTCGATATTTCCTTTTCACCAGTTGTTTCCTTTTAAAATTTATTTCAATTAACTTTTCAATGATTTTAATTTATTTATAACGATTAAAACATTTTTGTTATAATTTCACCAAAAAAAATACTTAGTTTTTAGATTAAAATTTAAAGTTAGATTTAAATTTAGATTAATACGAGAGCGAGATACAAGATTATGAAGAGCTTGAGAAGCTGGTTGAAAGTTTCAAGACCAGACCAAATTCTTGTAGAACCACGGCAGGTTATCTAGCTATTGATGCCCAGAGTATACTAAACTTATGGAGGAAACACTACTCCAGCCTGCTGAATGACGTTCATCAATCGATGACGATAAAATAGATATTTCATTGCTCGACTATGAAGAAGTTCGAATAGCGATCGCCACATAGCACCTATCGATTTTAAAGCAGCCTACGACAGCACGAAAAGGAGCTGTCTCTACGACGCTATGTCTAAATTTGGTATACCCGCGAAACATCTGATAAGTCGGTGTTTTCGAAAGAAATGTTTTGCTGAAGTTTTATGGTTCTTTGCGCTTTGGCAATGTCGAGTACCGCAATGAGCTGTAAGAGATATACTCGTACGGCAAGATTGGCATAGTTCAGCATAAGCGCTGTCTACGCCAGTACAAAAATTTGGTTATTTTTTTCAAATAGGGAATTTGGAAAAATTAAGTCAATTGCGTAAGAAGACGATGAGAAAAACGATGTTTTTACAATTTTTTATTCATTCAGGAATGGTGAATAAAATTAGTGAATTAAATTAGCTTTATACTCTCCTGGGGTCAATTCACTAGACTTATCACCGTATCGATTTTAAAAATATAATCTCTATGGTAAAATAGTCTCAACTTAACACTTCCTATTACAAAAATCTTTCGAGAGCAAATTGACAAAAAATTCTGGGTCTCCTTTGGGATAGTTTTGTTAAAAAAAACCTACCTTACAAACCAAAAATATTATTATTAATTTCATCACATTTTTTTACAACAATAAACTGCTGATCACCCTAGCAAAAAAAAACATAGATATGTATCTAACATATGTAAATGAATAAGATAAATAAACTGTTTAACAATAATAATGATAATTAATACGTTGGATTCTAATAATAAAATTTATGCATAATAAAAACATTACTAAGACTAATTATGAATGAATCAATTTTTACGCTATTGTAATATACATAATGATAAATAATTTAATTTATCTCCAACCATTTACTTCACTTGCTTTATTAACTCTTTCGATGATCAAATCTTGCACAGAAAAATAACTAAGAGTCAATATTAAAAAAAATATATTAATTAAATCACACAAGATTTATTAAATTAAAAATAGTAATAAAAACAACTTTTCATAAATAATAAATAATTTTCATAATAAAATATATTATTTATATTAAATATTGCTAACGGCTTTAGTGTTAATTTTCTTCATAAAAACCTTTTTAACATATTCAATTGGCACAATTGACACATGCATGTATACGTACTTGCAAACAGGATCATTCCCACACAAATGCAATGAAAATCGGCGCCAATCATTATTAAATTCAATATGCGGCTCAAATATACAATCCGGTATTTTACCAGCGCGCACACAATCGTTGAAAGAAGTATCAAAAAATTCGAAACTCTGCGTCTTCTTACGGGGATTACGCAACAAACCATTATTATAGATATACGGATGTCTCAAATAATAATAAGCACTTTTCACTTTTTCAATTGGGTGTCGCACTAAATTAATATAAATCGGCTTTGGCATATCCAACGTAGTAAAATTAATAAAATTCCTATGCATTGTATAGGCACTTGGTACACCATAATCGAAAATTTCATCAGCTAGCTCTTTTTGTTCATCAATGGTATCCATCTTTTTAGCAATTGTGCGCACTCTTATGTGATACGCGAAATTGTGTACCTTCGATAAAGCTTTCAAAAGGGTGCTCATCGATTGGCTGCCCACTTTTTCCAAACGATTAAAAAATAATATATCGATTTCGGCTTTTTCAGTATTATTTAACACACGTGGGGTTAATTCATTCAGCTTGGTTGGGTGGGGAAAAGAAATAAAAATTATTTGTGATGAAAATTACTAATTCATCGAAATTTAAATATTCATTATGGTTAAAATGCATTGAAAAATGGACACCAAAAATGGAGAATGCAATATTGAAAAATTCCATATTATGTTTTTTTGTGGATTAACTTGCTGATGAACCAACCCCGATGGTGTACATTGCCGTTAATTACATTTATACATAAAAAATTCACTTGGGAATTTTTTCTATTTACTACATTTGAAAAAAAATTAAGCCGAAAAGCTAAAAAGCAAAAAGTAATAAATTTTTTTTAACCTTAATAAATAAATTCTCAAACTAATGTAAGTATACCACAT
Source organism: Ceratitis rosa (assembly GCA_037013455.1). Lineage (NCBI taxonomy): Eukaryota > Metazoa > Arthropoda > Insecta > Diptera > Tephritidae > Ceratitis > Ceratitis rosa. The sequence goes on along the minus strand of JAWMAG010000031.1, from coordinate 4,752,828 downwards.
TAATTTTGTGTAGGCGTGGCGTCGATTCGTGTGAAAATGTCAAGCGTTCCCGAAGTTAAGGGCGACAGCGACCCGAATATCCCACGGTAGGGACGGGTCTGTATGGGAAATATTTCAGGCGATTTCACGATTCATTTTAAATTAGGCTTGATAATTTCGAATCAAAATCCGAGTAGTTATGGGCACTATACTTTCCTATCCCTGTGGTTAATATTTTATCCTCCAACTTTCTGTGCAACCGATAAGAGGGTATACCCTTTTCAATAAAAATTAAATAAAATAAAAAAGAACCCTATGAATTGAGAACCTTATTTCTCGTCAGTTGAAAAATAAAAATAAATAAATATGTACATTAAAACAAAAAAATGTATAAGTTAAAAAAATATCAATTATTTAACACAAAAGAAGCCACGTGCACTATGACTCAAATTGCATTTCAATTTTTACATAATTTTGTCATAATTGTTTACAGTAAAAACAACAAATTCTTTGCGCACGCTAGCCGAATGCCTCACAATAATCGAACTCGATTTGCATTATAATAGTAAATGAATACTTTCGATTTCATTGCTTCTCTATTTATTAATAAATAATTTATGCGATAATAATAAATACCGCATACAGCATATAATTACGATTTTAATTATTAATCGCAATTGCTGCGAAAAGGTAATACATACATACGAGTATATACTTGTATGTACACACCCACACACAAAATTTAAATGTATGTATAATTGTTCTCATTCATTATAATCAATACTTTTTATGCAATATTACGATTATATAATACCAACACAACAAAAGGCAATAATCTTCGGTTCAACGTGTAAATCATAAAAAGCGGCAACAGATAATGAAGATATGAGTGAAAGAGCACAACAAAATCGGTTTAAATTGCAATTAATTTTTATAACCCCTTTTAAATCTTCCGTATTTCAAGGGTTTGTTTCTTAACTAATCTTCATAAATACATACATATGTATTAACACTTTTTAGATTATAAATGTAGTATACAGTTTGAAAAACAGCAAAACTAAAAAGAAGCAGCTCAGCCATAAAACAGCCACTCACTCATCAATGAATTGAGTGAATGGCAGGCACAGGTTATGGCACGCAAAAACGAGAAAAAAACAGAAATCACATATGCAAATGCGAATTGTTGTTAATTTCATGATTCAGCTTCCTCAATAAAAAAAAATACTAACTCAAAAGAAAAAGTCCTGTTAAATTATTAATAATCGTTCAAGGTATTTTTGTGAGTATTTTGCTTTTAGTACTTTTTAATGCATTTACATACATATTTCCTGCTTTGATCAATTATAATTTTTTGAATTCTTCAGAGCATAATATTGTTTATACAAACGTTGTTTACAAAAATTATAAAATTCATATTCCATAGTAAAGTTTTTACTTATCAACGCCTTTATGTGTGCACTTATGACCGGTTTCCAGGGATTGACATTCATTGGCTTCGATGCCAGACCACTTTCAGTGTCTACAAAAAGTTGTAACAAATATTGAATTTCATATTTTGATTAATTTTTAACGCTTTTGCATAAAATATTAACTGTTGTTTAATGAGAAAATATCACTTATAGAAAAAAAATGTCTGCTAATCATTTATCACGAAACAAGTTTCTTTTAATAAAATTAATTATTATTGTATTTTAAAAGTTCAAAATCATGGATTATAAAATTTTTTAAACATTCTTTAATGTTTTCCTTTTCAAAGCATTTCTATTTTTTCAAGTTTTTTATTTACGCATTGTTTTTATATTACTTATCTAGATTTATACATATGTATATATTCTCGGCCGAAAATCGCTTCAGCGGTTACAAAGCGCCAATTATATAATTATATTATATTCTTTTAATTATAATTTTTCTTTCATAGTATTTTTATTTTTAATTTTTCCACTAAGTGTTTTATTTACTAACTTTCTCTTTTCACTCGTTGTTTGTTTTTTATTCCTCATTTATTTTTGAATATATTTTTTAAAATTTCTTTTCTAAACATTTTTAATTTGTTTATTTAATTCATTTACTATTTTTTCATTTAATTTTTAAATTATTTTTTCTTTGAACATTATTTTCTTATTAATTTTTTTATATTTTTATTCGTTGAACTTATTGGTATTTAATAAGTTTTTTTTTATTTCCGCCTACCAATAAAAGCAAAAGCAACAATGTTTCTTATTATTATTTTTCAAAAAAGCTGGAAAGTCAAGGTTTTTATTTTTTAACCAACACAAAACAATAATAATAATGTTAATTAAAACATTAAATTTAATATTAATATTAATAATAATATTAACGCGAGGACCGAAAAAAATTTAACAATTTCTTTTCGGAAAATTTTGTAGAATTCAATTTTTCTAATAATTTTCATTTTAAACATTTCTTTGGCCGTTATTTTCTTTTTCATATCTTTTCATCACTGTTGAATTCACGACTGTTATACATCAATAAAATTACTTTTGGTGGGTATACCATAAACTTAAAAAATATCAAATCCAATCCCCATATTTATATTTTTATTTATCACAAAACATTTTTTTAAATAAAATTTTGAACGATTATCTTAAAAGCAAAATAGCAACTTTGAAAAATTTAAAAGGGCGCATGAAGCAAGATTCTTTAAAATATATATTATATTAGATATGTCTTTGTTTCAAATTTATAATATCATTTTTTTAACATATTTTTTATTAAATTATTTTTTTCTGCTTATTATATTTTTATTAAAAGTATTATATTGAAACTCAACTACATATTGTCATTACTAGGTATATTTAAATTATTTGATTAACAACTTATTTCCAACTATTTTCAAATTTTATGCAAAAACGCGTTATCTACATTTTTCAAATTACCAAAATACAATTTTGTTGCACCACGAAAAAATTTCGGCACATAATGTTCGAGTACTTTTAAAGTAACATTCAGATCCTCCCATGAGCCCACCACTGCATATTCATTCTCGACATGTTTCATAGCCAAATGTAAAGCGCCTTTTGAATTGAAAGGTCTGCAATAATTTTACGAAATATCAGCAGCTAAACGGTGTTTTCAATATTTAGTAAAAGAATCAAGGTAAACCTACTCGCAACTCTCATCGTGACCGCAAAAAAATAAAGTCTGACGTTTGTGATCCACTACGGTATTTTGAAATTTCGAATCGATCTCATAACGACACTCGAGGTCGCCATTCAAAACACAATCTTCAAAACTCTTCTTATACCACTGGGGCTTACGAAATTTCTTAGTCAGTTTATACATTTGCGCCGCTGTCCAGGGTGCACGTTTATAATAGAACCAACTGATTACCCGTTCCACTGGATCACGTATCATATTTATATAAATCGGTTGTGGTAAATCGTATTGACGAAAATCTATATAATTTACATGCATTGAATATGCGTAGGGCTCATCGTAGTCGATTAGTTCATTCGCCAGTTCCTCCTGTTCATACTTATTGAGACGTTGACGTACCGGCGCGGAAAATGGCGCACGACTTACGTCAAAACCATTTACGCTACTCAACTGACGTATCAGTTCAATCAGCTGTTCGCTACCGACTTTCGGCACGCGATTAAACAAGAGTAAATCGATTTCGGCATATTTTGTATTATTCAAACTGTTTGGCCTTAGTAAATGCAGCTGGGAAATTTTTGGGCGAAATAGAATAGAATACGAATACTTTCAAAAACTCAAGTGGCTGTAAGCTTTTTATGAACCACTTCAACGAACATATATGGTAGTGTGGGCGAAACATGCACATAAGGCGAAAAATTAATAGAAAACTCTAAGAAAATTGTGTTTAAACTTTGTGTCTTTTAATACTTTTCATATATAAAAATTTTGAAAATTCTATTTCATAACGTACATAAGAGACTATTCTACTTATATTCAATAATTTTCGTCGTAGATTTCATCATCATCACTATGCTCCGGTATCAGCACATAATCATCATTGTCCAATCGCCCGAAATTACTGATCGCACTGTATTGCAGATACAAGCGCTGTTTACAAAATTCGTAAAATTCAATTTCTTGAGTGAAATTCTTGCTGAGTATATCGCGTGTTTCCTGGCTCACAGGTCTTTTGACCGGGTTCTTATTGACCACCGACAACTGATCTTTACCCACTGAAATATGGAGAATGTATGTAGATATATAATATTTTCTGGATATGAAATATGCAGTCATCCCGAAGACCCTCATAAAATTCATCGACCCACAGTTTGTCCAAACACTTTTTATAAATCTTCGGACTAGTTCAAACAAAGCGAGGCGCCAAAAATTTATAAAGAGTCTTCAAAAGAACGCTATAGATTCAATTTTCATGTTAGCTTACTGTAATAAACGACTTTTGCGTGTTTGAAAAATCTCGGTATGTAATGTTCTAGTACAGAGAGTGTGATGTTTGTGTCTTCCCAAGTGCCAACAACTGCATAGTCTTCTTCCACGGTACGTTTGGCTTTCTGCATTGCTGCAGCTGAGTTAAACGGCCTTTATGCACAGTGGTGGAGGAAGAAGAATGATATAGAACAAGTAGTACAAGAAGAATAATAGAGTAATTTGAATTTATGTTTTCCGCAAAAACATAAGACGAGTGCAAACAATAAGAACAAACAAAAAAAACGTACAAATGCAGCACATGTGCTTGACTGTGTGTGCAAGCAACATTAGAGTGGGTGTAGATAAAAGACATTCTAAAACATTCTACTTTCATTTCAAAGTTTGCATGAATAGATTTCTTAACCACAAAATTTTGCAAACCGCAAACATTAATCAATTCTTTCTATCGCCTTCCATAAAAATCGACTTTAAACCGAAAAAAATATAAGCATGTACGTCATTGAAGAAGAAGAAGAAAAAATATATTATATAAAGCAATTGTTTACCTTTTGCATAGTAAATTCATTGTAACACAAATGTGAAAGCATGACAAATTGAAATGCACACTCTTGCACATAAATAAGTGAGATTTTCATAAATAATTTGAATAGGAATTGGAAACGCATTAAACAATTCAAAGCAATGCAGTGAACTAACGGGAAATTTTTTTATATTTAGAGAAACTTTTTAAGCTAGTTCCTGTTTCGTAGAAGGTTAACAGTACCTTAAAATATAAATATATATAATATATATATATAATGACATAGACTTTTTCATGGTTTGCATGAAGATTCAGATTGAATCATTTTTATCTGGTGATTACTTGAGATAATCTGAGAGCGAAAGAAGAGCAGCAAAAATATATATGTTTGTAGTTCATGCAACTAAAGCTGCGCCGACTCAGCTGATACGAACTACACTTTGAAAGCGAAATGTAAAAGAAAAATTACGCTGACGCTTTTGACGCCAATAAAAAAGAAATCAGGAGCACTTTGATTTTTTTTCGTGAAACTGACGCATATATTTTTACTCCTTTGATTGTCGTTTAGACTGGAACAACATATAAAATATAAGATTTGATGGAAAAAATTGTAAATTTGTTTATAAAATAAAATTACACATTGACTGCTGGCAACATCCGTTGTTACATGCTGAGGGCACAATAGGTAATTTTTCTCATAGGTGAGCATAGGCAAATGGCTGCTTGAACTTATAGCATTAAGGGTTACATAGGTTAATTCAGAGAAATATGGTATATTTTAAACTTTATTATTTAAACTTTTTAAAGATATATGTACATACATATATGTACATACATTTGAAAAAGAATTTCTGAAATTTTCATAGGAAAATGTGTACAAATCCGCCATTGCGGTGCCATTTTCGATGACGCCTTGGAAAATATGCCCGTTGTTGATTATCCGAAATTGTTTGTTTTTATTTATACCATAAAATAAAATTGAGACAATGGAAGGTGAAAAATTAATATTGGATTTTTTGTAGATATTTTTACAAAAACATGAAAATTTTGTTAAACTTTGCTTAACATTAATTAGCTGTGATTAAAAAAGTAATCCTTCAAACAATTCCTCTTGATTTGTAACTCAAAGACCTTTATTCATATCGACTTTAAAATTAGGATAATATTCGCCTGACGTTGTAGTAATTAATATGAAAAATTGAGTTTTGAACTCCTTAAACTTTCCAACGAAAAAACTTGACAGCTGTTCATGAGCTCAAAGCCTTAAAGAAAAGATAGTGGGGAAAAGTGAGCTAGTCTAAGGCGAATAATTTTTTAAGCATTTTTTTTTATTTTGTTATCAAACACTTTTTCCTAATCGATCCAGTCTAATGCGCTTACACACACGTACTTACACACCCATATTTATTGTTTGCACTCAAAACAAAACAAAACAAAACGAAAAAAAGAAAGCAAAAACGAGAAGCAAAAACTTCAACCTACTTACATGCAAAGTTTTCTATTTTGTCCGCAAAAGAATAACGTTTGCCGGCGATGATCACCGGATTGATTTATTATCTCATCCTGATTAAACTGACAATAAATATTTTTCGTTTTCACACAAGTATCCAAGTCCATTTGCATAAATTCATCCGAAGGTCTCGGTGGCGCTTTATCACCCAATTTAGCCTTCATATCTTTATAATACCATTCCGCGCGTACGTAATAATGCCAACTGATAATACGTTCGATCGGATGTCGCACCAAATTCACATAGATCGGTTGGGGCAGATGGAAGCGTGTAAAATTTATATATGCCAAATGTTGGCTATATGCATGTGGCTTTGGCTTAGTCAACACCTCCTTTATCAATTCACGCTGCTGATGTGGTCCAATAAGAACAGTCTCGTAACGTTTACCACTATCGCGTGACGTTGAGAAGCCATTGAGTTTACCCAAACGTGTCATCAACTGCATTAACGATTGGCTGCCGACTTTAGCGACCCGATTAAAGAACACCAAATCTATGTCAGCCTTTTCGGTGTTGTTCAATTCTTTGGAGTTGAAGCCGCGCTCCTCCATTTTCGCCTCATAAGTGGTTGCAGTGATGTCGTCGTCGTTCGCGTTTGCTTCAGCGGAATTATCATTATCATTACGATCATCATAATCATCATTATCTAATTTATTGATATGTACACCATGTACACCATGTGCACCATGTGCACGCTTATGTTGGTTGTTATGGTGATTATGAGGATGACCAGGTCTGTGCCTAGAATGTTCTTGATGTTGACGTGGGTGTTGACTTCTTGCATCATTATCATCTTGAATATCATTATTTTCATTATTGTCACTGTGTATGTGTCTCCCGCGTATATTTCTCGCCTTACGCTGTTGGAGAATTGATTTCATTGTAGATTTTATGATGTTTTCATTTTTTAATTCGCTTTGCCATAATGAATGCGTTTTGAATCCCCAACCATTTACACACTTATGTACGTACGTACGTTCATGAGCAAAGAAGTAAAGCATTTTAAGCACAATGATTGAACGATCACTACTTTTGAATCGGGCGATTTGAGGAAAGATTAGTATGTAAATGATTTTGAGGAAAATTCCATATTGATTCTTAAAAACAACTGTTGGTATTAAATATAAGAATTCTTCGAGCAACACTTTCCGGTCACTTCTTTGACAAAACCATTATAGTTTAACAAGAAAATTTGAAAAACTAATTCAGAATTTTCTCACGAAGTAGAAAAAAACAGCGCATAGAACTGTGCTTAATTTTATACTTATTCTAGTGCTTCTCTGCTAGCATAATTTTAGGCGCATTAACCGCAAAATAATGAATTTATAAATACACATTAGCAGAATTCTGTAAATAATTATTCAAAAAGAAAAAATGAAACATTGAAACACTTGGACTTTTAGTTTTGCTTGAGTTGCAAATATGAATGCTTATTAAACCGAGATTAGAGATTCATAATCATAATTAAACCTATTCAAACTATCGGGGGAAAAGGTATTTTTAAACGATTTTTTTTTGTATAAAAAATAAAATATTTTACACAAATTATTTACTGTCTTAAGATACAATTGAATTCCTGAAATTTCAAAGGAAAATATGCACGACTCCGCAAAATGTGACGCCATTTCCGGTAGCCCCTAAAAAAAGGTGCTTTGACAATAGAACTCATGACAGGATCACCCGATGTGAAAAGAAAAAATGCCATAAACTAGAATTTAAGCGAGGAAAACAAAATGCAAGTTTTGGTAAACTTTGGGAAAAAAGAATTCGTTCGATTCCGGGTGAATTGTATCTTGAATATCTGTGTAAAACTGCATCAACATCGATTAAAAAGCTTTCGAGAACTTTCGACAACCGAGCTTGAAAAGAAAATCTCTAGAAAAACGTGTACATGCACCTTTCCAAGGCTGTATCTCCGAATCTTTTATTCTGATCGACGCGATTTCGTGGCAAATTGTTTATAAAGAGAAACACTTTTCGTAATATTATATCAATTTATTTAAATTCCAAGATTTTATGGCAATATATTGCCGATAAAGACGTTGCTTACAGAAATTATAAAATTCAATTTCATTAGTTAAATTCTTATTCAATATGTGACGAACTTTCTCCGAAACACTGGGTCTAAAGGTATTCCTATTAACCTGATGTAGACGATTTTCAGCCTCTGAAAGTTAAAACAAAAAGAGTGTATGAAATATTTTCTCATATTTGATCCTAGTAAATGAGCTCCCATCTGAATTTGTTTGAGAAACCCCGATTGTGGAAATGGGAGCTTATACGACATACCGTCATATATATAATTTAATGAAAATTCTTCTGGTTAAGAAAAAAAAATGTTTTAAAAAAATAAAAATTGTTGAAAAATCATATTCGAATCAGTCAGATTGCTGGTGTAACCGAAATATTTGACAATCGGCTTTTGCTTTGGAACAAAATATAATATTTAAAGCAATAGTCGCGGTAGCTATCAGACTTTTTATGCAAGAAGGCCAAGTTAGCTAATGATGTCTATGTAAACGTACTTTTATTTCGATTAACTCTGGCCCTAGCTAGATATACATATGTACGGTATGAGGGATACACTCCTCAGTGTGAAAAAAAAATATGTAAAAAGTAAAATTACTGTAATATGTCTCAGTTGCTCCTGCGAAAAATCTCGGTATGTAATGTTCCAGCACTGTCAATGTAATATTAGTTTCCTCCCAAGTGCCAATTACTGAATAATAATTTTCAACATTTCGCTTAGCACGCTGCATTGCGTGATAGGAATTGAAGGGCCTGTAAGCAAAATGAAAGGCGAAAAGAAAAATTAACACGAGCGATCCATGTAAAAGTACGATGGAGCGTATTTATGTGTGGATTGTACGAATAGAGCGGTGGTTAGTGCCATTAAGATCATAACGTATGTTTCATTGTTATTAGACAATTAGTCTTTGAGTTTTCGTCAACCAAGCAACATAATACGTTATAAAGTTCCTTACTGAAAAAAATCAGTTGCGACCATAATGTTTTACGGCAGCTCTTTTCCGAGAAAAGCCATAATGTATAACTTTAATGCACTGTTTATTTAATGAAGCAAGAGAGTCCCTTGAAGTCGACCCATGCAGACGCATCTAGGGAACCACGCCAGAACTAAAAAAAGTTGAAAAAAATGTTCTCGACGATATTCGACTAATGAAGAAACAATTCGCAGAAGGGTTATAGTATCCCTTGTAACGATTTTTAAAGTCCTGCACGATCATCTTCAATTCCCAGATTGATCCCAAAAATGGAAAAAGAGCTGAGTAAAAAAATTTAACACCGATGATAAAGTCAAGGAGGAAGTTGCGGCGTATTTTCAAGATGAGAACAGAGACAAAGAAGAGACATTTTTTATCAGGGTATAAAAAATTAATTGAGAGATTTGAAAAATATAAGTTAGATTTTTAATTCCAACACCCTTTCTCTCATTCCGCAAGCATAAAAACGCTTCGTCGTATAAAGTTTTCGCCAAAAAATGGCTGCCTAAATTAATTTTTTGTTGATTGTTTTTCAAAACCAAATATCCAAATTTCTTACTCACATACACAACTCCTTATTTTGACCACAAAAAAATAACATTTGACGACGATGATCGCCCAAACCTTGCTCGACGCCTTGCTCAAAAATACACTCTTTATCGTGTACCAATATGCAATTATCGAAAGTTTTCTTCAACCAATTTACGCTGGGTACTTTGTAACTATTTGGAAAATTCTTGACTCGTTCTGCAATATACCATGGCGCACGGACATAGTAAAACCAACTGATTAAACGTTCCACCGGATGACGTACGAGATTGACGTAGATGGGCCAAGGTAAATCTATATTCGCAAAATCAATAAAGGCTACATGTTTAGAGTATGTTGTTCCCTCTCCTTTCTCCATTACATCTTCGGTTACACTTAGCTCGAAGGTAGGCGTAAGCATTACAGTCTCAATTGGTGAGGGCTTATCACGACGTGCCTCGAATCCATTACGTTTGGCGAGCACATTCATGAGAGCCATCAATGTTTGACTACCAACTTTCGGTACACGATTAAAGAAGACGATTTGTGCTTCTGCTTTTATTGTCGTGTTGACACTTTCGGGTGTTAGGTCGGTCAACTGTCAGAATGTAGCGCAAAAGAGAGAGAGAGAGAGAGATAGAGAGAAAGAGAGGGTGATTCTTAGGGATACTTGAACTTTGTCGTATAGTGATGAAATTTTTACACTTTCGTGCAATATACGAATGTAATGGTCCGGTATTAGTTTCGAAATATGGAGTACCCAAAAAGCAAGGAAGGTTACGCTAAGTCAGCGGAATATTTGGAAAACAAATTTTATTGCAATTTAAGCATTTTTGGCATGACCAATTGATTTAATATTTAAATAAAATTCTAGAGCTATAACTTTCGAATTTTAGGTATAATATTCAAACAAATTTTAATATGAAATACTCACCAATGTTAAATTATTGTTATTAACGAAAAAATGTAAAAATTTAATATTAATACAGCTTTGTAACCACTGAAGCGATTTTCGGCCGAGCTCCTCCTCCAATTTGTGACTTTGCGTCTTGATGCTTCGCCAACAAATGGCCAGTTTATACTAGGCCGCCTCCGAACGGCTGATGGTTTTTTACGAGGAGCTTGATTTCATGTCAGAATTACACTCGGAGGGGTTTAAATAAAAAATTAAGTTAAATTTTCTAATTGCTGTCGCCCCGCGGCAGGGAATGCCAACCCCTTCTTATAAGAAACCACCAGCCGTTCGGTGACGGCTTAATATAAGCTGTAAGTTCCTCCATTTGTTGGCAAAATCGCGAAGGCGCCAATATAATTGTATAGGTATACTCGTATAATATAGCATTCCCTATTGGCCCAATGAGTGCCTCTGCCCATAGAATATTGGACCCAAAGCGTCGCGCGAACCCAACCAAATTATTTTGTTAACAAATTTGCACTATTTGCATACGTCTGTTCATTATGAAATGGCAAACCAAACTGAGTATGATTGAAAACCACACGTATAAAAAATACCCATTGCATATGTATGTATGTATGTATTTCAAAACTCAGTAAAAAACAATCAAAAATTAATAAAAGCAATTTAAAGCATCAAAAGTCTCAAACTTAAATAATAACTACATATATGTACATTCATATGCACATACTAATTTATATTTGTAGATATCATAAAAAAATCTGATTTCATTCAACCCCTGTCGGAGATCCAAAAAAAATCAATCAAATAAAATTGTCCTAAATTTTTTTTTTTGTTGTTTGATTAATTACATAAAATATTTATTAACTAATATAATAGTCAAGTTCAAAATTTACATAACAAAAAATCATTGACATCGATAAACAAATTGTTGTAACTTTTTTAATGCAATATTTATTACATATATTCAATAATATGTAGGTATTTAAGTATATATGAAGATGTTTTCAAGCGCAACCTATGCAACAAATAAAACTTGTTGTCTCTCATTCAACCGGAAAATGTTGGCGACAGCAACAACAAATAGTAATTTATGTTATGTGTAAAGCCACAGCATGAAGCCACTATGAAGACGATGACACGCGATATTCAAGATGCCATAGAACTACCAACTGCAGTTTTTTTTTTTTTTTTTTTTTTGTAAACACAATCGTGTAAATGCAATATTATGCATGTAAGTGGGCTTGTGCCTATGATGGCCTACCCATGCTTTTGTCAAACCACTTTACTGAACGATCTTGAAAATGTGCAAAAATTCTATACATCAAGACAAGGTCACGGTAATGTACCAGATTTGGTGCCAACCACCGCTGGCGGCAACAACTTTTGTGACGTAGTAAAAATTACGAGACTTTTAGTACAAATGGATTGCATTAAATGTTTTCAAAGGTAACGTTGTTGTAATTGCATAGCAATCTGTTTATTAGAAAGATTAGAAAACACATTCGCAAAGCCAAGGTTCGAATTCAAAATTATAGGAAATTTATTTTTCTAATTACGGTCGCTCCTCGGCAGTATTTCTAACATGAAATAAAAGTTCCTCATAAAAATCCAACAGCTGCTCAGAATAAATTGTAGATCCCTCCATTTGTTGGAAAAGCATCAAGACGCGAAACCACAAATTAGAGAAGGAGCTCGGCTGGAAATTATTCAGTGGTTACAAAAGCGCCGATTAGAAAAAAATACCCAAAATGATTTCAAAAAACCTGACATTTGAAAACTCGATATCGCATATAAGGTACTATGCAGGGTATTGTGGTCTCCCTGATTTGACCTTATCAGTATGGCTTAAGAACTGATAAATATTTAATTGACCACATATTCACCATGTGTCAAATCCTTAAAAATACCGTGAAAAGAGGAACATCACGGGGAGTGTAAACTGACACTCAGTAACACCAAAAGCTTCGCCAGGAAAGGGAAGGACCTCACCAAGCCATTCGATATCAAACGACCTTTGATTACTCTAAAGTCTATGTTTTGACCATTTCATCTCAATATTGATTATGTAATGGTGAAACAACAATTTGCTTTGAAAGCAATTAATCAAGATCATCAGAATGAAAGTAATCAAATCAAAATATGTTCAATTGGTTATCTCCAACCAAGAGGTTTAGAGCTAAATATAAATAAAAGTTTCTAAGAATTAAAAATATATGTTTGTTATTCGTTTATTCTTTCAAAACAACCAAACATTTTGCTTAATAATTATACAAGCATTTTCAGTTAATAATGCTTTCTGTCCACTTTCCGAAAAAATATTTAAAAATTTTCTTTTCTTTTTGCATTCCATGCAAAGTAATTATTCGTCCCTACTTGTACGCGTAGAAATATATGTTTATGTAAATATTAAATAATTTACATACTAAACGGCTATTTTCATTTCCTTACTCGCTATTTATATATGTAATTATAAATAAGCAAATGCGCTGCAGTTATAATTTCTTATTGAAATCATTTTCGCCTTGAAATAATTCAACCGTATTTTAACTGAAAACACTTTTTGACTACTGGCAAATTTACATTGAAACCGCATAATTATAACGATGTTGTTGTTTTGGTGTGTATTTTAAGTTCCTTGTAATTTTTCAATATTTTTTTTATTAATTTTAGCTTTTTTTATTTTCACTTTTTCTTCAAATTCAATTAAAAGACCCTGACACAAAGTTGAAAGGTTAGTGAGTGGCCAAAGACACGGCATGCAAAAAAGACATAGTCCAAATAGAATAGTGGTGGAGTAGAGCGTATAGACACAGTATTTGTAAAAAGTATGTAGACTAACGACCAAAAAGAGATGGAGATGGTAGAGAATTGAGGTGGCGAATTTTTATGCATTCAATTGTGCGCGTTGATGGCAGAGAACTGAGTTAAGGGAGTTTTTCATGTGTGTATGTATGTTTATGTGTGCATATTCTTTTAGAAAAAAATCAATATATGTAATGTATGTAATGTAATGTATGTATGTATTTTTATGTGTCTAAAAAGTCTTCCACTAAATATTTAATGCCAATGATGTAAATATGTAAATGTGTAAAGGTGTTTTTGTATATTTTGTATGTACGCAGCCTACTAGACAGTTCAAATGCATATATGATCGTTGTGTCAGCAATTTTATATATGTATATATATAAATATAAAAGCTTTTCCGTCGCGGTAATGCCGGGTGCCATGCGTAAGCAACTGTCACCTGATTTTTATGTATCGAAAATGTTTCATGTTTATATTTACTAAAACACATCATATTTAATTATACTTGTACATATTTATTAAAAAAAATTCAAAAATAAAAATTATATTTATTTAAAAACTAAATTCAACATATTTATTTATTTTATTATTTTAATAAAAAAAAATAAATAAACACTTGCACTATTTATTGGCATTTCATCAGGCAAAGTTGTGCTTAACAGTTCGAAAAAATACGCTTAATCGCTTTTAAACCGCGTCAAAATCACCAACGCAGACTATTATTTTTGTAATAAATGTAAATGCATTTGACAATAAATTTATGCATATATACATACACGTACGTAGTTATGTAGAGCGATCAATGGTACCCGTAGCATTTATGGTTTATGTGAACGATAGACGATATACCTATAATATAACTGGAACCAAGACGACATGTTTCTAACACCATGACACCATGAAATGGATTTCTGCACGACTGACGGCGATTTGATGTATAATGGTTACGATGTTCAAGCAAAATGTATTCAATTTCTATTTTGTATATAAAACTCTAAGCTTACCTGGCCGGTACTTTTCAGATATTGATAGGTGCCATGTAGTGTGTTGATATTATCACGTCCTGAAATTAAAAGGAAGTTAATTAATGCACAGTTAATAGGATTTTCCAAAAAAATTGTTAAAAGTTGTGATATTGAAATGTAAAAGGCCATAGCTAACATTTTTAGCAAAAATAAAAGAAGTATTTTGTTTTGGAAAACTGGCTTTTTATTCAATTATAATTTTAGGGGTTTCTTTTCAAAATATACTTTTTTCAATAGATGATGTTAACAGCACGTTTGAAATTTTTAAAATTAACAAAAGATATATTAAAGAAATTAGTGATTATTTATTTAAAAAACTCGAATATCAAACCAAAAAGGGTCTTAAACCCTTACTGTCTGAACATAATTTTATTTACAGGTTCAAAAAATAATAAGTCCCTTAATACTTGCTATTAATTATACACGTTATCTTATAAGTCCGAGTATCAAGATTTCAGAGGTATTAAGGGGTTATACGCAGTTACAGTTTAAAAAAAAATACTTTTTCGGAATTCACATTTATTTAAATATTTATAACATGCCATAACAATTTTTTTTTACTTACTTGATGACTCCCTTGAATTGATATGATTGCCAGTTAGACCAAGTGCCGAGAATTCCGATGGCTGTAATTTTATTTCCATCTCTTTTAGACGACTATTTAATTTATTCGTGTGCATAAAAAGAAAAAATGTGCACGATATCGCCAAGATAGCGATGAGCTCAACGGAACTGTGAATGAAAATAAAAGATGATTAAATATGTATTTATTATTTAAATATTAATTTATACAAATATTAAATATGTATTTATACAAATTTTGAGACAAAAACGATTAATACATTTTTTAAGGGAAAAGAAATAGAGTCAGATACTAATTGCGGTTTACCTGCAAAGATCATAAGGATTATTTAAGACTAACCGGGGCGGTAGCCAAGTGGTTGGCATTGCGTACTGCCATTCGGAAGCGGCTTAATATAAACCGTAGGTCCCTCCATTTGTTGGAAAAACATCAAGACGCAAAACCCACAAATTGGAGGAGGAGCTCGGCCGAAAATCGCTTAAGCGGTTACAAAGCACCAATTATAATCAATATGCCGTCAGGTGTAGGAATTGATTAATTTATTTTCAAGAGCAAATTACAATTTACAAATTTGATTAATTTTACTTTTCATATTCATGAAATGGTATATTAACTTTGGTTGGAAGTATGTAAGTACCAGAAGGAGAAGAGATAAACCGATCAAAATTTATACTGATCGGTTTAAAATGTCTCTCTGTTTGTACCCAAACTGGTCCCTCAATTTTTGAGGTATTTAAATAAACACCAACGCACTAGTAGATTTTAACAATCATTTGTCGGAACCGGTGAGATCGGGACGGTCCGTAGTGATTTGTAACTCGCGTTCAATATTTTGTACTAAAAAAGATAATGATAAAAGTCAGGCAACTGAATAGTGAATAGTGTTTATGGTCCGGGTACACCTGTGGCCAAACTCTTATTTCGGTCCTATACTGGCAGCAAATGGACCGTCTGCAGAAAGCAATCGTCCAGAAGAAGCGCTCAACTTTGGCCAACAGGTGGGAATTTTATTTCATCAGACAACACCAGAACACACAAGTTAATTTTTAACAATTTTAAGTCAGATAAATTTATGTAGATTTTTTAATTTTTCCTTTAACAACTTTAAATATAAAATATATATACGAGTACACAAAAAATGCTTTGATTACACATATCTTGCATATACCGAAACGTTTTTCAATATTAAGCACATATTTCTTCTAGATTATTAAATAAGATAAATAATTTCATAATCCAACATAATCGTTAACTCATTAAAAGGCGAAACGCTTATTTACTTTAAAGGTTAGAATACATACATTACCTCTCGTACGGTTATAGGAATAATTTGCCATGAATATGTATAAGTATTTTCTTTATTTTTTAGTTAACTAATGAAGCAAACGAAAAGAAGAGGAAAAAACACATTTAGTGACAGTGGTCGCCTTTGTTAGAATAAACAATAATTTCTCTTGAAGAATTAATAAGCATCTTAACATATTCAAAATAAGAGGTCTTTGAACTCATACAAACGCGAACCAAATCGCAATGCGCGCTTGCTAACAGCCGCAAGGCAGGTGAGATGACGGTAAAAATAATTTAGGTTGCGCAGGAGCAAAAACTTATGAAGAAAAAAAACAAACAAAAAAAACAGAAAACAAGAACTAAAAACCAAGTATTTATCGTTGTACTAGTATATTGTCTGTTTGTTTGTTTTTCTTTTTTTTCGACCGACAGCAGATTTGCAAAAGAAAAGTTCAAGCACCCGTTGCCCTCTTCACAAATAGTTTGTTGTTGTTTTTTTTTTCTTAATAATTTATTTAAGTGATCGGCCAAACCAGCGATGAATCGTCAATAATAATTTGAATAATGAAGGTAAGGGTCGACTCGAAGACCGGTTTACATGCACACATCTGTATATATTAATAGTAGAGAATATGAAATGAAAAAGGTTTGTCTTTTAGGTTCAATGAACCACGGTCTATCTTCGCACGAATGCTGCGCGATTAATTAGCTTATAATTTTTTACTTGAACTTGGTTATCCAATAAGTTAGGTTTGCGCTTAAAAAATTTTTTTTTTTAATTTGGCGTAAGGCTCTCTTATTATTAATTGAAAATAAAACAAATTAAACAGGACTCGACACCGAATGATATCTGTAAGTGAGCAAAATTATAGAAAAGTCATTAGTCGAAAAATAAACAAAGAATTTCGTAACAAATAATACTTCCTCAGAAATATTATTCATTTGAAAAATCTCGCACTTTTTTATTTAATATATTGGTTATTAAAAAATTATTTGGATTTGATTTTCGTGTCAGACATTCTCTGCCGAAGAGCGACCGCAATTAGAAAATTAATTTCCTATAATTTTTGGATGTTGGTCGAACCAGAACTCACACCCTGGCCTTCCTTCCGAATGACAGTAGGCAATGCTAATCACTCGACTATTGCCGCCGCCAGCAATATTGCCATAGTTCAACGAATAAAAAGACAGCGACTCCGCTGGCTAGATCATGCCGCCCGAATGGATGAAAGAAGTTGGAAGAATCATGTAAATAGTTTGAAAAAGAAACGCACAAACTTCATTTACTCTTCTTTGGTTTAAAAATAATGAATTTAATACATAATTAATTTACCGTTATTATTGAAATGAAATCGTTACATAAGTTATTAAACTTAAAACATAAATTTAAAATTAGTTGCTTAACAATCTCCAAATAAATACATAAGTGAAATTGAAACCAATTTTGACCTATATTCGACTAAAATAAACCAATTTGGCAGTAATGCGTGGGTGTTATAAGCGTAAGTGAAAATCTTCAAACTATTTTTTAATTCTTTTTTTATAATTTTTAGTAATAGATGACACCCGAAACTTGTGAAAGTTTACAATGCTCTTTTAAGTGGATATAAATTAGCAAGATTTACTTAAAAAAGTGTTTATACAAACACACACGCACAAACATATACCTATATACACACGCATACACACCCAGAAAGTATAAAAAAAGAAAGAAAACAACGGCGAATTCGTAGGAGAAAATTTGCAAAAAGCCGTGACGAGAGCATATAATGCTAATCAATTCGAAGGTGAGTTACACTAACAAATCTTTAACGGTAAGTTACAATGTGTGCAAATACGAATATATGCAATTGTAAGCATGTATGAAAGTATGTCTACAAGTACACATACGTACTTCAGCTCTTGCCTATGACAAACTACGGCAGAAAGACGAATATTGTACTTTTCTTGTCTATTTGAAAGTTTTGATGTAATAAAAAAATTAAGATAAAATTTGACAAAACCTGTGAGCTGTCACTGGAGATCATCTTGAGAAAAAAAAACGACTATAAAGTCTTGAAATGTACAAGAGCATGAAAGTAAATGCTTAACAGCTTACGATTTTCGGTTGAGCGCCAATTGCCAGCGAAATTGGCTACCATAAATAAATATTTTAATTTTATTTCTTTTTTTTTGAAAAGTAAAATTAGAATATTTTAAAACACACATAAACGGCTTGGGATCAAAATTTATTTGAATGTTTTCTGTTTTTTCCTTAAATTTCGCAGTTCCGGGCAGCGGCTGTTCTTAAGGACACTATTAGGTATTTTCTTTTCAATAAAAGGGGGTTGCTTTAGCTCTTGCAGCTATTTTTAAACTTCACTTACTCGATCTTACAGGATATGGCGAACATATAAGATTTCGTTGATTTTCAGTGTCAATACCGATTTGTACACACATATGTACGTGTGTAGGATACTCAATGTCATGTCAATGGTTTTTTGACGTTTTTTAGTTCAAAACCTCATATCTAAACAAATCGATTGTGGAGGACTATATAATATAGTCTTTCGATCTGCCACCGACAAGTGATCAAAGAGTATAAAAATACATCTGCGTACAAAATTTAGTTAAAATATTAAAAAAAAACTGAGGAACTAGTATGCGTTCAAACGTGGCATATCCGGAAAGTAATTTTGCTGAATTTTTATAGGTTTTAAAACTGTATATCTAAACAAAGAATTGCGTGATACTTTAGTACATAATGATAGCTTTTTTCCACATAGTCGCCATTTTTCTCTAGACCGGTGGTGAAGCGGCCTATCAATTTTAGTAATCTGAAGACGTTAGATCAATGCAAAGCAATGCAATGGTTTTGAAGTTCTTCTGATCGTCTGTTCATCATGCACAGACATATGACCGTTTATAAAATCGCTACACCACTTGTACATAATCGTACCACTCATAGCTTTGTCACCACATGCTGGTTTTATCACATTATAGATCTAAAACGGATGTTTTCCCTTCCGAACTGTTAATGGATCGTGCCACGTATTTCGTATTTAGCGGGAGACTTGATTGACATTGTTTACGAAGTGTGCCGATAGTTCAGTTCTCAACGTACACTACCGTGTTGTAAACTTGACAACAATAAAGTCCCTCCGGCCGTGAGAGCCTCAGTACACTTACTTTCTGGATATGCCTCGAACTTCGGACCGAAAAAAACTACAGAACTAAAACAAACGAAATACCAACCATTAGGCTACTGGAACTCTCTGTGTGCTCTAACTTTTAATTTATCCAAGGATACACGATGTTCTGCTCTACTTTCTGGGCACTCAAAAATTCCTTTCGTTAAATTTCGTTACATTTTAGACTCAATGGATTTTATATCGCTTTTTCACTTCGAACTGCTTTATAAGTACATCAATACATGTATTCTACTTTTGCCGGCTTAAAAGGAACTTTTAAGATATGACAGGATTATAAAATGTAAAGCTATAATCAAATTGTGCGACATCAACTGATATCAAGCTTTGAGTGTAAATCCATCATCATCGAACATAATAGGAGGACCGACTAGCTGAATTAAATTGCATTAAATAGCCCAAATGCAAATTCGAGTTTTACTCCTGACAGACAGCATATATGCGCATTTAGTTATCAGCTGATTTGACAAAAACTTTGAGCTCAAAATGGAAAGGAGAAATGAAAAACGTTAGCAGGTAGGTTTTTGGCAAATTTTAATTATTTTTCCGAAATCATTAAACAATATCAAAATAATTTATGTAGTAGTGAACGCAGCTTCTTCCATTCACAATAACAAAAACTCTCAAATTTGGCTGTCACTTCTATAAGTTTCGCTGAATCCTTTTGGTCGATCTTAGTAAGCAAGAAAACGTGTTTTAAACAAAGATGTCAAAATTTCCTTTTTTTGCCATGAAAAATATAAGTTTTTTATTAAATATAATAGATTTAAAGTTCATTGCGCATTGTGGCGATGGTAATTGATTGCATTGATCTAGTTTTCAGAATGTCAGCCAATGCAATAATTGAACGAAAAACATTGAAAATGCTTAAAAATGCAACAAAAAGGCGCACAGAAAATTCAAAAAATTCCAAAAACGGTAGATTCTTGAACAAAAAAAAAAACTTTTGATGACGATGAGTGGTAATATACATACATACATTCGTACATACCATACATATGTGATTACTGCCAACGTGCGATCGTAATTAAGTAGATTACGTGCATGTTACGCACTTACATATTCAGAAGTACATATGTGTATATGTATATAATTGTGATTATGCATCTGTCGCTACTGCAAAAACTTATTCAAATTTCCTACACAGCAACTTACTTGCATTAACTACAATAATTTGCGCCAATTATTTAAAAAAGGTATTGTACTCGCACATAAATACATACATACATACATACATAAATCTGCAAATTATATAGCATTATAATAAATAATGAAATAAAAAGTATGACTAACACTTTTCCCACTTTGTGTGCATAAACTGAAAAATTAAGAGCCGTCGAAGACAGAAAATTTCACCAACAACTGGATGCTAGTAGCGCAGCATTAGTTCGGCTACACAAAGATATACCTATAAGTCTGCATATGTATATAAGCGTATGTATGCATGTTTGTTTGTATTTTTATAAAGTGCAATTCACTTTTCACAAGCATAGTAAGTAAGGCGTACATTAGTTTTTGCCTTCAAACAAACCTACATACATACATACATACATACTAATATACGCATATTTGCACTACATAGCCACCAACCAGTTATTATTATTTGCAATAGCCACCAACTTCAACTTTATTTAGCTAAAAATGGTGCTGTTGGTAAGTTTGTCGGCGTGTTTGTATGTATGTACGTATGTATGTTTCTAGGTATCTATGTTTATGCCCAGATAAAGTGTACGTCTAAAACAATTGATACCGGTTTTCATTGAATTCGAAACTAGGTGATATCAATTTGGTGCAACTCCTCCTGCAAGCTCAACTCACTTACCACTTTATGTTACCAACATACAAACATACATACATATACATACATAAATACGTATATACGAGTACATAAATACTCATAGTTTCATGTGCTTATTTTTTTGGTGCTTTCTAATGCTTTCAATGTTTTTGTTTTTGTTTTTGTTTTTGCTTATTTTCCTTCAAATTTTTACTTCTTTTTCTGGCCTTTTATTTTTGTAATGTCATTATGTTAGCAGTACAAGCGTACAAATTTTCTATTGCTTTATGGCTTCTTCTACTCTCGCATGCAATCACTTTTATTATTTGATGACTTCAATTCGAGTTTAGTGGGTTTTATCTACTTTTTCTAAGCGTTGTTTTTTTTTTCTTTCAATTTTTTGTAAATGGGTGAGAGCGCGAAAAATTGGTCAATTGCTGAGTTGTGCAACTGGTGGCCACCAGGAAACCGTTATTTTTCTTTTCTTTTAGCATTTTCCAAATGAAAGTATTTACGATATTTCGATTTTCTACAGGAGCGTGCATTCAAAAATGTTTGTTTGTATTTAAGCGCATTAGATGTCTTACATATTTCCTGTAACGCTAGTTTTACTAGCACACATACGATAGACATACATACATTCATACCAACTTGTGTGGAGATTAGCATGATATGCCCGATTTAGTAAATCAAACAGAAAAAAAATATGTCTACTCACCGTTTTGGATATGGTATTCGGCGATATTTGAAAGCGTTTTCCATGTCGCGCATTTTCATTTTGAACGACTTTTCTCCGCCCAAACTCATTTTGTACCCACGAACTTAGCAATGGCAAAAAATGTGCGTAGCTATGTATGTAATTTATTTTAAATAGTATGTACACGGATATGCCGTAGAAAAACGTTTCAATTTCAAAAATCTAGAGTGAAAAGAAATCACTAAAATACGACTTGCCAATACTTTTTTTTTCGAACACTTAAAATCACTAACTGATTTGTTGCACATACACACAGTACATATGTAAATATTTATAAGCGAATTACGTTAAGTATTATTTTAATTGCTATTTTATTACAACTGCAACTTCGCTTTTATAATTTTTTTATTACGAACTAGTAAATATGCAAGTGAACTTGAGTGCCAACTGTGAAGAAGTAGAAAGAAAAAACGGCAAATACTCAAGACCGACTCAGCACAATTAAACTTTCAAAAAAAAAATTGTTTATACATATGTAATGAAATGAAACGCACGAATTGTAAGTTGCTGATTTTCAAAAACGTCTTAAGCGATTGGCAATCGCGGTTAAACTGAAAATTTCTGTCGGTCTCTGACCGCTTTTTGGCCAACTTGCAGGCTGTCTAATTATTGTCAGCAACAGCAGTAAACAGCGACAACAGCAGCAGCAGCGGCTTCGGCTTCAGCACAAGATATAACCATAGACAGCAAGAACCATGGTTAAGACTCTCAATATAAATATGTACGTATACCATATGCTCGCCCCGACTCAGCGCTTACACTCTATGGAGTTAAAGTTATGCACTGCTCGCTCGCTCGATCGCTTGCTCGCGAAATATTCATGGCTTTGCCGCATTTCTACTTTTTCAGCTTCGATCGTTTGTGCGGCATCAGTCATGCTCTTATTTCTTGTTGCTTTTGTTGTTGTATTTAGCTTTCATTTTACATACTTTTTTCAACATTTTTACTTTACACAGCTGCTGTTCAAAAGAGGCAACACACAACAAAGCTTAGATGTCCTTCCCAGCAAACATTTTGTACTTGCTATTAGTTACATACTTTTTTCATCTTCTCTTCTTCTTCTTCATTGGTCCGTACAGCGCTTACGTAATTCTAGACGAATCTAAAATAGCGCATCTTTCCTTCTCTTTGCTCTGTTTAGCGCTGGTTGAAAATACTAAGTGACACCAAGTGGCTCTCCAGCGGATCCTTCTAGGGGAAGTTTTCTTCTTACTCTGCTGCTACCCGCGGGCACTCCATCCTGCATAACTCTATACTTTCAAATCTGGAACATCTTATCAATCCGAACCATATGACTTAGCCAGCGTAGCCACTGTCTCTTAAATCACTGAACTATGTCAATGTCGTCGTATATCTCGTACAGCTCATGTTCCACCGACTACAGTACTCGTCGTTGCCAATGCGCAAACTATCATAAATCGTTCGCAAAACTTTTCTCTCAAAGACACCTAGGGCTGACTCATCGACATATCGAAATTATCCAGCTTTCCAGGTACACCATATAGCAGGACGGAAATGATGAGTGACTTGTAAAGTTTGTCTTCGGTTGGTCGGGAGAGGACTTTACTTTTCAATTGCCTACTCAGTCCAAAGTAGCACCTGTTGGCTAAAGTGATTCTGCTTTGATTTCCCAGGCTGACATTGTTGTTGGTGTTAATGCTGGTTCCAATATATAGGAAATTATCTACTATATAATAAGTAAAGCCAATAAATTGACGTAATATATCTACCTAAGTAGTGGGTTTCGAAAACTTGATCTTTTGTCTTCAATAAAATTTAATCTGAAATTGAAAGAAGTGTGGAACCTAACATTATTTACCTGACTGTTTTGTAATATAGAAAGGCGATTGATTGCATTAGTTTTGTTTGTGCTTAGAATATTTATATATTATATAAAAGACTTTGTTTTGAATGACAAACTGATCAACCCACAAGGCACACCACGGATCGTAGAGACTTGAAAATGTGAGTGTGTACTTTGGGTATGACATAGTCATCCGAATTAAAAACCTTATTAGAATCATTTAGAGATTCCATTCGGTCGAGATCATGTGTAAAATATAACAAATCTATAAATCAGTTATTCAATTTCTGTTAAAATATTCGTAATGTGCAACTGTTCGAATTAACCTTTGTCTAGTAATTCTGTACTTTTTGATCTCCTTTCATAATCAATCGATAATTTTCATGTTACAGGCAGAAACTTTCTTGTGAAACAGTGTGATTTTCCTATTCTCTACTGTAAGACAAATTGAAGCAAAAGGTTTAAAAAACTCCTGACCGAGGCTATGAAATGCTTCGAGTTAAATTAAAAACTGAGAATTATCGAAAGAAATATTTTTTTTTGTGTTTATTGGGTTACACAAATGGCTTATACTTTCGTATTACATATGTACATCAGTATGTATACAAGTGCGTAAAAGCGTAGACAAATATGACAAACAGACGAATGTTGTCTTATAGTGCGAGTATGCGGCAGCGTCTAAACAAGGCAGTAACAGTTAAAACAGAAATTGAAGCTTAGAAGATGACTCCAGAGCCAAAGCCACGCTTAATACACGTACACTCTCTCTCTCTCTCTCTCTCTCTCCATCTCTCATGCCTCTTGTAAGGAAAAAGTTGGGATTTGTGTTGATATTTGCACATGACCAAGATCGGCATGGAACGTGCTGACTTTTGGATTATTCGAGTGGATGCGTTGAGCAAATAAACTTGCATACATATGTACATATGCATAGGGGTACACTATATAAATATATTAGATATGGGCCTGCCATGTGTTCATGGAGCAAGTTAGTTGGTTGTCTGGATCTCCTTCATTTTTGCTCACCTTCACTATTGGACCAAGGTACGCCACGCATACATCCATATGTACATATGTACGTAGTTAGTGAGGAGAATGTGCCATAATTTGGCTAACAGTTAGCTATAGACGGTAATGTAACGTAGTGTAATTTGCTAACGCTCATCAACAAACATACATAAGTACATACGTATATAATATGTATTTTTTGTGTATGGTATCTTATGTGCTTATACAGTTGTTAACGTAGAAATAACGCCATAAGAGTATAGTTACCGTTTTGTAGAGCATACATATGTATGCTTATAGCATGTAACTTTGTATTATATATTTGTTGCAGCGTTGCATGCACAGGTGTAAATGTTTGAACAGCATACGAGTACATACAAACATACATATATTTGTTTGTACTTATGTACATATGTATGGTACATACATATGTTTGTAGAAAAATCCATAATAACAACACATATTGTACGTGTAACTGCGTTTGGCAGCCAAACAGCATCACATGCTGATCCCGATGCACACACATCCACATATATATACATATACACAATGCACCTTCCCTGAGCCCTCTGAATATGCGCATACAAAAAGCAAGTCATTATTTCCTTCTTTTGTTGCATCTAACATAGCATCAACTCGTACCAACATACATACGTGTACATGCATACATATGTATGTATGTATGTGGTGGAACGGTTTCAGCGAAGATGTGAAAAAAATTGTTAATCACCTCAAGGCTTATTAATGTTACGCCAGCAGCAATTCACTTCAAAACGCAGTAATGCCAATCTAAATTTGCTTATTTCATTTGATGCGTGGGCTCTTGTTATTACACACTTGTTTGGGTATATCTACATACATACACGTATACATGTACTCGTATGTGCATATGTGCATATGTATAAATATGTTTCAATTATCATATATTCGTTGTTCATTGCAGTAGAAGCCATACTCCAGGTTTTGATAATATCTTGAGGTGAACTTGATGCCTGAATTACGCGGGCGCTGTAACAATGAACTGTACAAAATACACGGAGAAATTATTATAAATAAAAGACAGGAACTACTCCATTCTTGAAAGTATTCGAGGCAGTATCCGCTGTTGAAAGCAGAGGTCGAGGAGACCTCTACTCGACTGTAAGCATCAGAAGGAGGAGCTGACTTCATTTGGTGCCACGAATTGAAGTTGAACAGAATGACTACTATTTTTCATTCGACTATAATCGCTTAACAATAAAATAATGGCTAAAACTGCTCTGAAAAGCTCAAACACATTTTTGAAATAACAAGATAGATGAGAACCTACCATACAGTGACGCCAGAAGCCCACATGTAACTTAATATTTATATACAATTTGTGCTTTATAACCGCTGAAATGATTTTGCCCGAGCTGCTGCTTCGAATTTTTTTTAGAAGCTTTATATTTCATGTCAGAAGTACTGCTCTCTTTATTGATGAGAACAAATTCATTTTTGTCTAAATTTCTTGTAATAAAATTGAATCATGAGTATCAAAGAATTGTTTTTAAATAACTACATCAACTAATTAGAAGTTTAATGAACTTCAAGCCAAATACAATTTTTTTACACTTCTGTAACATTAATTTTGATCAAAAAGCTATAATCTATTGTATGATATGGAAGTAAGCAAGCTTGGAAATTTACAAGCCATACAACTTTTTTAAATAAAATATTACTTTGTAAATAATTTTTTATTTACTGTACGTGTATATACTTATATAGTGTTGCAGGCATTTATTTATGCGTACATACACGTAGTTTAGTTCATATTGAAACAGCTGCTATAAATTGAGAACATTTGACTTTTTTTTAATTTTCAAACAAAATAAATGCCCTAATAAAAATTATTAACAAACATACCTACATACGTATACATATATGCTTTCAGTGTGTGACATCATTAATCACTATACGAGTAAGCGTGTATTTAGAGAATTTATTATTTAGGGAATAACTACTTGTTTTCAAAGTGATAATAAAGAAAGTGATAAATAAGAATTGAATGAATTTAATATAAAGAAATAAGTATATACGAGTATTTACATACATATATGTAAAATTTCTTACTGCCTTAAAAGTATGGAAATAAATTTAAAAAAAAGATTCTTCTTACGTATTTAGAGGAAATGCAAAGTTATTACAACCAACGCCAGCATAAATTATTTAAATTAAACAGTTGAACGATTACTGCAATACGCAGTATGTATTGCATTTTGTATAATCGTTAAACATTTGTAAATCGTTTCGGACAGATGTCAGGCGAAAATGTGTCAAATTTAACTATTTTGCGGTTACCCTCTACACGTGCACTCTGAAATGAAATGCATAAATACCTATGTATTGTATAAACTCGTACATACCATACATAGTATGTACTTTTTATATTTGTTTCTTGATTTTTTCATAATTTTACTACTTTTTCAATATACTAATTATTCTCATATTTTTAAGAGAGTAAAAATTCAACTACAGTTATTTTTCATGCAATTTATTTTATATTTTTTTAATTTTTTATTGATTCAGCAAAAGAAAATAAATTTACTTTGTTCACAGAAATGTGGGTTATATTTGCATTGCAAAAATTTAACAATTAAACGTAAGCATAATTATACATACGTAAATAAATACCATATATGTATGTACATACAAAACTAGTAAGTCATATGAGTACTTTTACTATGGGCAAGTGTATACCTAGAAGTGCTTTCATTAGCATATTTTTTTTAAATATTTTTTGTAGTAAAATGTTGTTTTCAGTTGTAGAATTACTTGTAATTACTTGTGTTTACTAAAATAAGTGAGTTATTATTTTTTCTTTATTTTTTTTTTATTTTTTTACCAAAAAAATGGTGTGATTAACTTTTCAAAAAAAATTATAATTTCTCATATACTTTTATACATAAATATGTATGTATGTGCTTTTAAGCATATAAGTTATTGATATTTTTTTATGTATTAACATATAATTATTTATTCTAAATAATAAAAAAATAACACTACAATTCACACATCCATACTCGTATATAGCTTGCATCTCAGCGAAATTTTTTAAATTCCATACCAATTATTACGCGTTACAGCATTTTTGTTTACCAACATCTGTGCGACTGCACTTAACACTTGTCTACTTACATATGTACATCTAATATTTGTACACATATTTTTTTAAAATTGTATGCGTGTCAATTAAAACAACAACGCTTAAAATTTCTTAGCGTATTTAAGTTTTTTCATAACTTGCGTAATACCAGCGACCATTGTGACTTCAGGCATACGCAATTTGGAGTCTTCCTGGAAATCGCAACGTCGTGACAAATGGAGCCAAGCGCGTTCGGTATTCAGCGATAGAGGTGTTTGCAACCATGTAATATAGTCGATGTTGAGGACACCGCTCAGCAGCTGGAAAAAAGTGTGTAAATATTCTTATGAGCGAGAAAAGTACAAATTGAATTAAATTTTTTTTTTAAATAAAGGACCGAAGCTGATTTGGATTTTTTACTATTTTGTCAGATAATTTATATTGTTTAAAAATTTAGTAAATTGATATAAAAGAAAAAAATTATTTCAACTGAAAAACGAATTCAAATATATTCGTATGTTTATAGTTTTTAAATTTAAACAAAAACAAAGCCAGCCTTGTAGAATTGCTCTTGTTAATTGGTGGTACTTTCGATTGAGTAATAAATTGAAAAGAGAAAAGGAAAGTCCTCTTCCGACGAACAATTGTTGAGCCCTGAACATTTGAGTCCTACTATTTGGTGCGGAGACTTGGACGATGACAACTATTGATGAATGGGCTCTAAGAATTTTTAAAAATATAGTTTTTGTGGAAGAGTTTTGGTCCTTTTCGCATAGGCAACGGCGAATAACTCAGACGATGGCATATGAGCTGTACGAGTTATAGGGTGCCATTTACAGAATTCAGTAATCAAGAGACATCTGTCACGCTGGCTAGATCATGTTGTCGCCGGTGGAGGCAAAGGAAAAGCAAGAGCTCCACTCCATTAGAAAAATCAAGTGGAGAAGGACGTGACTTCACTTGTATCTCCAACTGGCTCCAGCGACGAAAAGAAGAAACGACTGGCGTATTGTTAACTTGAGGAATAAAATTAACTTAAGAAAGGGAAGGAGATAAAACAAAAGTTTTGAAAATCAGTAAGACGGAGTTATATTTAGTTCGGCAATTCACTAGAAAATGAAGCCGTAATAGGAGAGTTGAGAAGCATAAAACGTTTCAGGCGCACATCGAACTCTAGACTCCGTGTATGTCTCCTCCCATATTCCCCTCTGAATTGTTGAACTGCTTACTTTTGCAAACTGAAGTATTTCAATAAGACTGAAGAACGAAGAATCAAAGTGTACATTTTTGCTACCGTCATGCATACCTGATCAAACGTATGACTTCCAACGAAAAACATTGTAGACAATATCGAATCTTTGGGTTCGTTAATTCTCTGTCCCAAATTCGGGCCACTAACTGCCACACCAGCGCCCAGCTGTTCCATTAACCAATCCGAATTATTTTTCAAATATCTGTAACTGGTCTTTATGAACATAAAATGGGGTTTATTAGTAAAACATAAAATGTATATATGTATATATAAATATGTATATAATCATTGAAAATATTTCCCTTACCTTCAAAGCTTGTTTGCCAAAATTGCTTGTCAACACATCACTGACTAAAATATCAGCAATATAATCGGCTACGCCCACATCCAATTCTGAAGCATAATTTGTTGGTGGACTTTGGGTTAAACGTTCCGTATGTGTATTATTTAAATCATCAATTTTAACGGTACTCAGTGTGCTCACCCAACTACGTGCACCACCGTTATATTCAAAATGAGAATTTGCTTCGATCGTTATCGAATCTCTAGTTTGTTTCAAAAACAAATCAATTTGATCGGTATGCTTATCGTCTTCATCGATGCAGCATATAGCTTCCGATATGGAATAACAGGTGGAGGCTTTCTCCATTTTATTTTCTGAAATTGATATATACGATTTCTCTTAATTCTATTTGGCTGTACGGATTAACTTCTTTTTTTTGTCGTTCTAATTGTTCTTTGGCGTACGCGGCAGCCGAAGGGTTAGCATTGCGTACTGCCATTCGGAAGGCTCGGATTACAATCCTGGTGCCGTACTAACATCCCAAATGATATAGAAAATTAATTTAAATAAAAAATTAAGCTACATTTTCTAATTACTTTCATCCCGGGCAGAGAATGTCAACCCCTCCAAGTGTATTTCTGACATGAAATAAAGCTTTTCATAAAAAACCGTCAGCCGTTCAAATTGAAGGAGGAGCTCTGCCGAAAATCGCTTCAGCGGTTACAACGTGCCAATTATATATATATATATATAACTGTTCTTAAAATAAGAATCATAATATATCGAATCGTTCGATTAAATGTGATCGTAAAAATTTATCAAATAATTATTTTTAATCGCAAAATAAAAGAAAACATAATATCGTTCGCATATGCACAAAATACAGTGGTACCTCGACATACGAGTGCCCCAACATACGAGTTTTTCGAGATACGAGCCGACGAGCAAGTAATTTTTTGCTTTTAGTTACGAGCGAAATTCGAGATCCGAGTCCGGTTCGGTTCGGTTCGGTTCGGAGGAGATTGTATCTCTGGGGAAATACACGGGCGTAGAGGTGGAAGAGAGAGACGTGAATGAGCTCATCGAGGAGCACACCCAGGAACTGACGACCGAGGCGATAGAAGAATTACAGTCACAGCAGAATACTGAGGTTATGCAAGAAATTGGTTTTGAGAAGTCAGAGGAGGAGGTTATTTCTACAAGTGAGATAAAGGAGATCTTAGGAATGTGGGAAAGAGTTTCACAGTTCATGGGAAAAAACACCCAGAAAAAGTTGCAACAGGTCGGAATCTGACCTTTTAAATGACACTTGCCTAACTCATTTCCGGAACATTTTGAGAGGGAGGAAGAAACAAACCTCCTTGGACTTGTTTTTTTCTAAACGGCCTACAGGTAAAAGCGAGAAAAATGTAGGGAAAAAGGCAAAGACCAGTGAGGATATCTAATTTATTTCTTTACATTCTCTTTTTGTTTTTGTGCAATAAATATTTGATATTTATAAATACGTTTTTATTATTCAAAACCACGTAACAAAAATAACTGGGGTGACATTTTGGAGGTTGGAACGGATTAATGGTAGTTCAATTGTTTTGTATGGGGAAATTTGCTTCGAGATACGAGTAATTCAAGATACGAGCTAGGTTGCGGAACGAATTAAATTCGTATGTCGAGGTACCACTGTAACTATCAAATTTAATCAAAACAATTTTAGTCCGGGTGTATCGATTATGTTAAAATGTTTGTTATAAAAATTTCAGCAGTAACGGTCTATGGTCTAAATTGATTTTGTTATACCATTTTCATAAGTTTTTGCCTTTCTTATGAGATCTGTATACAAAGCTGCGAAAACTACTTGCATTAACACCGAATCGCCTTAAAAGAGAAGAAAACAACTTTTTAATTGTATATATGTACCACTTATATCCTCTAAAATTAAATTAAATTCATTTGAAAATGAAATTTTCTTTCAATCAAATATGTAAAAACAATGAAAAACCATTTCTCACATACCCAGCGGACGCGTGGAAACTGGTATAATATCCTGTAGTAAAATTGTTACTTTATAAAGACTCTCCGGTATGCAATCCCACATCTCAGAGACACACGTTAAAGCCAATGACATGGCTTGATACATACTAGCGCCGGCTTCGACTGCATTTACTAACATATCTACAATGCAATTAAGCACGGGATAGACGAAATGCATAATTGCTTCGAGCCAAGGTGGTCGTTTTTGATTCCAAACCTACAAATTTCAACTGCGATTACTTAATTTGAAAAATTAGTTGATTTTATTTCATTCAACCTGTCGTTTATCGAGACAATCACTCCAACCAGCTGAACTCTCTTCCAATATTTTGATAAGACACGATTTAATATCGGCAGCTTTTCCAACAGCCACCAACAGATACGTTAAGGATAGTGCAATTTGATAATTAGACTGACCAATGGGATCTGTGTGCTCAAATTACTAAATAAATATCATAATTTTGTGTAAATGGTTAATTTTTACCAGCTTGATTTTTGATTTGTTCGGATAAATCTAAACATTCTCCACGACATAGAAAAGCCTCACACTTTTTTCGTTCACTACAATCGCTGAGAAGTGAACTGTTTTCGTTTTTGAAATTCTCAGGTGATGGTAAATGTGAAAAAATATGTCGTAAAATAATACCAGTGACCTGAGCGTTACGCATTAAGAGCACCTTAAGTGTAGAGGGAAAAGTTTATCAGTAAAGCGTAATTTATTTCTCTAGGTTTTTACCTTTAACAAATACGCCCAGTCAGCCTCGGGAAACGCCAGTAGAACTTTCAGTTCCAGTGATATCGCAATGCGTGCACTTAGATCACCGAATTCGGTTACCCACTGGAACGTCTTGTCTGTTGAAAAAAGTCGTGGTGAAGCAAATAAGATCCAGGCGCATGGTAAACCTTGTCTAGACGAAAACATTTCCATATTCTCAATGTTCTTACGACAGAGCTGAAAATAAATGAATATTTAAATCTAAATATAATATATTTCTTTAGTTCGAAAAGCAAGGATGATCAAAGATGTTGCCCTCATTATTCCAAGAATGATAAATCTGGTCTCATTGCGCGGAAATTATATATATCCGAACGTCTGCTGAACCGTTCGCGTAAAAATTTAAAGCAAGAAGTTCTCCTCGAAAAATCAGGGATTTCTTTAGACTTCGTCGGCGCGTTGGTATAAGGAATAGAATCTCTCCTCTAAAACTATTTGTAAATATCAGAGGGATGCTTTGTTCAGTCATCATTCGAAATCTCATTAATTTTCACGGATTTTTCCCTAGCTTTTGAGTTTCCGGCTTACTTTCCTTCGCTATCATACCCTTATGGAAGCATTGAAAAAAGTAGCTCTGAAATTGTCGACGGAAAAGCAGAAGTTTGACGGAAATTTTAGCTTTGAAGTCTTCTGCCTAGAGCAGACCTTAGATTTCAAAATCACTGATCAAAGGCGATAATTCCCGCTATGAAGAGTCGGCTCTACTTCCGTAACTGAGATTAGTATTCTTTCAAATAGCCGTGTAGAGCAGTTTTCATCCACGAGCCCGAAACATTGAAAACTGAGAAACCAATGAGCCTATTGCATTACTCTCAGAGCACCAATTGGACATAGGAAAGCGATATGTTCTTTAGCGGGCCGACTGTGCGTCAACAGTATTGTTTTTTAATCCTTACAAATATGTCTATCTTTGGCAAATGTTTTCTAAAAACTGCGAATATAGACCGGAAGGCTCGGAGCTGCTTAACCGTACCTTGGAGAGTACACCCAATGGAGCGCCACGTAAGAGTAGACAGTAGAAAAGTTCTCGGCACTTAGCGTGTACATCGCGGATAATTGCATTTTGAGCAGGGAGCTGAAGTCCTAGCGAGGCGAAAGAAAGAAAGAGATCAACGTATAGGTATTATGTTCTAGTCATTTTCTGAATTTTTGTACTCACCTATATAAGCTTCACCACTCTCACAGATGTAAGGCAAAAGCTCGGCTACACAAAACAACATATTCGAGATGTCAGCCAAATGTAATTGGGCTCGTTCCACACTCGTAAGAATTAGAGAATATCGTGCAGAAAGTACACCCAGTGTTTCATTCAATATACCCGCAAAAATGCGTTGTGCCATCTTAGGCGGCACCGAATTCCACAAATCATCCTTAATACCTTGAATGTAATGCCACCACATTTGGATGGTGTAGGAACCGCGTTCGGATTCGAAAAATGGTTGACTATTTTCCCAATTTAGACAATCGGTGTCTTGTACGATGTAGAGCAACAACAATCTACAATGCAAATCCAATAATCTCTCCGCGAGCGCCTCGGCCATTTGAAAATATTGCTTGTAGGACAATCTTAAGGCGCCACCCTTTTCATTACCCTTTGGACGATATATTTTCACATTCGCTGCTTGCATATAAATATGTAGGCAATTCTTAATGAGCGCAGCCGCACCAATGGTTGCTGTCAGCACAGAGAGATCGGCATGATCTAGCGATTCCTGTGAAAGTACATGTAAATGTTCCAAAAGCATATCAGCCGAACGTGTAACGAGATTTACAAACTTTTCGGGATCTGAGGTTTTCACTATAACTGCTGGCTGTAAATAAAAGTTAACCGAACATTGTATTGTTTTTTCCTTTTTTGCTATAAAATTTCCTGAAAATATTTACCGGTTCCTGTGTTAAAAGATCCCACTCCGCATGCAAAAGTCCCGAATGCTTTTGATAAGAAGCAAAGTATTCATCTTCCCACCTTTTTCAGTTGAAAAGTTATGTTTTTTTTTAGTCTAGTAATTTTATCAAACTTTTCAAAGAACATTCTTACCAAAGCACAATTTTAATAGCTGCAAAGGAAGCATAACGTGGAAAGTCCAACTTACCACCGACTACGCCAAGACAAATACGCTCCTGTAGCACTCGTTGATGCGTCTTTTTGAGATTGTTTTTTAATAGTTTAAACAATTATATAATGGGCATTTCAGAAGGAGTTATAAACGAATAATTGTGATTTTTCTCTCTTACCTGATAAAATTGTAAATCTCGTTGCAACAACACTGGAACTCTGTCCATTAAATTACCTTCTTCCATAACCTCCATGATTATTTTTGATTTAAAATATTTTTAATAAATTTGTAAACGAATGAAATTAATAATAGCTCAAGCCAAAGTGCTTTTGTTTAATTAAGTATCGATATAATGAGTTGAAAATGTCCATGGAAACCGACGGAGTGTGTGGTGCTGGTATAAAACCACATCATACTTAGATACATACATACACGTATGTATATAAAGTGTCTAGCAAAAAGAAATGCCACTTCTGCATTACATTGAAGGTTTTGTTTACCATAGTTAGAATTACACCGTTTTGCTCGATAAAATTTTACCATTTTGAAGGTAATGTCATTACGCCTCTCTTGTTTCTATTTCCCTATCTGCAAAAAATCGGGACAATCGATTTTCATTGGCTTATCTTGAGAACAGATGGTGATAACTTGGTGCGAGGTCCAGTCTATAAGGTGGATACATAGGAACCTGACAACCAAGCTTTTGACGAGTCACTATCGATAAGTATGGCCTGGCGTTGTCCTGATGAAATACAATTCCCCTATTGTACTTCTGATAGTACAAGTTCCAATTAAGAGAAACAGACAATCCCACCAAATACATAACACGAACTTCCTGAGCGTCAATCCCGGCTCACTGCTCTTCGACCACGATCGTTTTCATTTCACAATTCTGTATGTGAGGTACTTACATCACCAGCCACCATCCTCCACTGAATTATGTGATCAACACTTCGCCCGTTAGATTTTTTAGTATAAGATATCATCTTTCTAACCCCATCTAGCGTAATCCAACCGCACTTATAGAACGAGATCTGTTTCATCCCATAGTTAGCGCAACTGTCTTATATACTGACATTGAGTTTGGACGCGATCTGTCGTTAAATTTGTTTGCAGCACTCGATGTTGTCACTCCATTTAAACTGTGTTTAAGATTTATCTGAAATTTTGCTTTACATTCGCAAATTTCTTGAGCTGAATCGCTGGAAATGTTACAGAATCAACATTATTACAAACACATATACTCGGCGGCCGCGATAGCCGAGTGGGTAGCATTGCGTACTGACATTCGGAAGGCTCGGGTTCATATCCCAGTGCCAGCAACATCCAAAAGTTAGGGAAAATTTATTTAAATTAAAAATTAAGTTAAATTTTCTAATTGCGGTCGCCCCTCGGCATGGAATGTCCACCCCTCCGAGTGTATTTCGGACATGAAATAAAAGAGGCTCCTCATAAAAAAACCATCAGCCGTTCGGAGGCGGCTTAGTATGGACTGTAGGTCCCTCCATTTGTTGGAAAAACATCAAGACGCAAAACCACAAATTGGAGGAGGAGCTTGGCCGAAAATCGCTTCAGCGGTTACAAAGTGCCAATTATATACTCTTATATGCCATTCAGCGTTAAAGGCACCAATTTCATTCTTAATTAAATAGAATATTTTTTTAAAAATACCAGATTATTTTATTTCCAAATCCATACATATTTACTCTACATTAAAAACCACACCCTGAGCACACGCCAATTTACCAGAGTGATTCAGTGTGATTGTGGATCGTTTACAATATTGCTTCCAGGCATCAGATCCCGATTCTCTACCACCGCCAGTGTGTTTTTCTCCACCGAAAGCACCACCAATTTCCGCACCATTAGTTGTTGTATTTATATTTACAATACCACAGTCGGATCCTTGTGGACCAATCCATTTAAATGCATTCGATATATTCTCAGTAAATATCGCCGATGATAAACCTTGATCCACCTCGTTATTCCACTCGATGGCTTGTTCAATGGATTTCGCTTTCAACACATATACAATCGGTGCGAAGGTTTCCCGATGTACAACTGGTGAGTCGTGTGGTAAATCAATAATAATCGTCGGTTCGGTATAGAAGCCATCACTCTGTATAACCTTACCGCCAAACGCAATTTTACCACCGAGCTTAACAGCTTCGGCTATGGCAGCTTTATAGTGTTCGATATTTTGCTGCGAATGAACTGGACCCACTAACGTGTTGGGGTCTAATTGATGGCCGACTTTGGGCAGAACCTGCAATATAAAATATACAGAGTTTAATTAATTCATTGCAAAAAATAAATTTAAAAAAAAAATCGTGTATATACTTGTTTGTATTTAGCGACCAATTCCTTAACCAAACGATCGTATAACTTCTCGTGTACGATTATGCGACGAGTAGTCGTGCAACGCTGACCGGATGTGCCGATGCAGCCGAACAGAGCTGCTTCCAATACCATTTGGAAATTGGCATCCTGATCGACTATCAGCGCATTATTACCACCCAGCTCCAAGATGACTTTGCCAAAACGTTTTTGTACTTCAACACCGACATTGCGACCGGTTGCACAGCTACCAGTAAAGGACACCAGCTTCACGCGGGTATCGGATACAAGTTGCTGACCTACATTAGCGCCACCTTGACATAATGTTGCTATTGGCGGTAAGTTGTTACGATTTAAGACTTCAGCGAGTATTTTCATAGTTGCCACCGAGACGAGCGATGTCGTTGGTGCTCCCTTCCAAATAACGCTGTTGCCGGTAGTCTGATTGTGACAGATAGATATATATATGTGTGTACATAAATATAAATATACAAGAATTCAATTATTAATTTGTTTTTAATATTTTACTTTACCAGAGCAATGGCGGCGTTCCAGCCAAAAACGGCATTCGGAAAATTGTAAGCTGATATAACACCCACCAAGCCTAAAGGACGCCATGCTTCCAATATAGTATGCTCAGGTCGTTCAGAATTAATCACTTGCCCTGAATAAATGCGTGAAAGTCCCGCCGCATAATCGCAAATATCAATAAACTCTTGAACTTCACCCTGTCCTTCGCTGTGTATTTTACCAACTTCTAAACTGACAAGTTTCCCCAGCGGCTCTTTATATTTACGCATTTCCTCGCCAATTTGACGTATAACATCCCCACGCACCGGAGCCGGCACCTGACACCATTGTTCATAGGCTTTAACTCCAATTTGTATCGCCTCGTCCATTTCTTGAACACTACCCATGCGGATATTGGCGATTTTGCGTCCCGTACCAGGATCTATTGATGTTATTACCTCACCGGAACCTTGCCACGAGCCATTATACACACCAAAGTTTTCGCGTTCTATGCCAATATCCTTGAGGAAGTCATACTCAGGTGTGTCTATCAGGTAATCGTTCGTTTTGGATTTCAATGAGTGGCTTTTATGGAAGAAGCTGGTTTGTAATGTTAGTGCTGATTTATTATGCTTCAGAAGCATAGACTTGCTAATGTTTCTTAAAACTGACATTCTGGAAAATAAAAAAAAAAATATATGTATATGTATATTTGAATTGAAATACTTGATAATAATAAGAATAATGTTTTATTTCTCTACTGGGTGGCTTGCCGGTATTATACACATATTATGTGTTCCTTTTGTATGTATATGTACATATATTCGTATGTTAATAATTTATGTGTTTATGTTTTAATAATAATCTGTTTATTTGTATTTCCTTTTACAAATCATTTCTTCTTATCAGAAAGCAGCGCCAATTTTTTTTTGGATCTCAGAATGTGATGTATGTATGCACATGCCGTATGTGCTTATATACATACGTAAATACATATGTATGTACATTTACGGGTATACTTGCATAAACAATTAAATTTGTATGTACCTATGTACGTATGAATAGCTATGCATGTTTATATGTGGGAATTCTTTATCATATCAGATTAATTTGATTATCTTGTTATTCTGAGCTGATTTATTAAGATGAATATATATATATGTACATATTTACATATGAATTTAAGTACCTATTTTCCAGTACAAATTGAATACACTGTATTTGAGTATAATTATATGAACAAAAACTCTGTACCTTTTTTTAAAAATACGAGAAAATTACTACTTTCTGAATGAAATAAAACTTTGTTGTACTAAGAAGAGAAAAGTTAAGATATGTGTATTTATGTATGTGTACACACACCTCTTTTACGAAACGGCCCAATCCTTTGTTTTTTTTTTATCAAAAATTTCACTTACATACATGTGTATAAAATAATTTGCATTCGATAGATATTTTTATTTACATACTTTTACTTTCATAACAGAATCCTTCCGCACTTACATTTTATTTTATGCACAAACTGATTTTTAAAGCAAAGTTTTTGAGTATATTTGCTTAGGAATTCCAGCGAGCCGCTTGAACTAACTTTTGCTACGAAACTGAGTGCAGCATTAAATTCTGATTTTAGAGCAACTCGGAGAATGGAGCTCTTCGCTGATAAGACTATGTTTCAGCTGTCTTTATCAGGCAAATGGGTACCTGGTATTTAAATAAACAATTGAAACAATACAAACACATGCACACACACTTTTTGGCCGATGTAGTTACTTTTGTAATACAAAGACCATATAGCAGCTTTTGGACTAGTAGTGTACACTCTCAATTGTGGTTCGTATAACTTGTATAAATAAAATATTAAAAATGTGTTAAAAATATTTTTATTTATGTATATATGAAAATCAAAGCAATAAAAAGCGGATCTTAAAGATTTGCGTTCTGCCAAGGCGGAAACGATCCTCCTAATTTCATCCACTAGTTGGTAACGCCAACACTTCTTGTCATGTTGCATTGCCAACCTTATTAAGTGAATAAATCGATATTTATTTTTCCGATAGCAACGATCGATATTACGCAATCCATCGAATATTTGCCATATCTAATTTATGCACTTTGTAGTAGCCAATCGTCTAAAGCTCATTACCAATT
Organism: Ceratitis rosa; assembly: GCA_037013455.1. Lineage (NCBI taxonomy): Eukaryota > Metazoa > Arthropoda > Insecta > Diptera > Tephritidae > Ceratitis > Ceratitis rosa. The sequence continues at coordinate 4,713,257 of JAWMAG010000031.1, read as the reverse complement.
GGGTGGCGCTTTCTGAATCAATCGTTTCTATTAGTTTTGAATGAGAAGTTCATAAAATGGTCAACACGGGAGATGTTTTTATAGTATCCGCCGCGCGTACAGCTATTGGTAATTGACAGTTTTAAATAAATACTAAAAAATCATTAACAATTTAACTATTTCTCATTGGATTACAGGCAGTTTCAATGGAACACTTTCTAAATTGAAAGCTTCGGAATTGGGTGGTGTAGTTATTAAAGAAGTGCTGAATAGGGCTAATGTTGGTAATGAAGATGTTGACGAAGTCATAATTGGCCAAGTATGCAAAATGAGAATATAAAAGCTCGCTAACGATTTATAATCATATTGATAACACTTTTTTTTTGTTCTTATGTTCAAAAATTTTAGACTCTTACATCGGGACAAGGCCAGAATCCTTCACGTCAGGCTGCACTACAAGCTGGTCTTCCTATAAGTGTGCCCGCTTATAATATTAATATGCTTTGCGGTTCTGGCTTAAAGTGCGTACAAGTGTATTGTTATGCTTTTGAATATTATGTTGACATAAAACATGCATATGTATATTATTTTATTTAGGACTGTTGCCTTAGGTTACCAATCTATACGCTGTGGCGATTCCAAAATTGTTATTAGTGGTGGCCAAGAAAGTATGTCATTGGCACCGCATGTCATTTACTTGCGTAATGGCATCAAAATGGGTTCAGGCGCAATGTTAGATTCTATGCTCCACGATGGACTCACGGATGCTATGCACAATATTCATATGGGCGTTACAGCGGAGAACTTAGTTAAGCAATACGAAATCTCACGCAGTGAACAGGATGAATTTGCATTACGTTCACAGAATCTTGCAGAGAACGCTCAAAAAGCTGGCTACTTCGAAAAAGAAATTGTGCCAGTGGAGATAAAGACTCGTGCTGGCGTGCAAATATTTGATAAAGATGAGTACATAAAAGCGGGCACCACCATTGAATCGTTAAAAAAACTGAAACCTTGTTTCATTGATGTGAGTCAAATCATCCAACCCTTAATATTTAAAAATATCTCTGTATTGTATTCAAATTCCTTTAGAATGGAACTGTAACAGCTGGAAATGCTTCAGGCATTAATGACGCTGCTGCAGCGGTGTTGTTAATGTCAGGAGAGGAAGTTCAGAAACGCTCTATTAAACCTCTTGCTAGGATAGTTGCATGGGTACAAACTGGCGTAGAACCAACTATTATGGGAATAGGACCTGTTACCGCAGTTGAAGCTGTTGTAAGTATAACAACTTTATAACCTATTTTGCATTTTAACCACTCTTATTTGTAAAGCTACGTAAAGCTTGCTGGTCCAAGGACGACGTTGATTTGTTTGAATTAAATGAAGCATTCGCAGGTCAATCTATAGCAGTATTAAAGGGACTAGGAGTGAACCCCTCTAAAGTGAATGTTAATGGTGGTGCTATAGCGTTGGGTCATCCGATAGGTGCATCTGGGTGTAGAGTTCTAGTCACATTATTATACGCGCTAGAGCGCTTAAATTTGAGAAAAGGTATTGCCTCATTGTGCATCGGAGGTGGCATGGGTATCGCTATGGCTATTGAGCGTATTTGAATATGAAGCATTGTAAATACAAAAATACATAAATGTATTTATATTTGTTATAATTTTATGATATGATTACAAACATTCGTTTACGTGCATGTAATTTGAACTTATATATAGCTGATGTCAAGTGTTATCTAAACTACAAATGCAAATATATGTAAATTTCAATTGTATAAATAATTTAGAAACTTTTCAATAAACAAACACACTTCTCTTAAAGAGTAAACACATACTTGTGAGATTGGAAGATCATATAACACACTGAACAATACAAAAAACCTTGTTCGAAAGCATCCATGCATATGAACAAATATGTATGTACATGTACAATATATTTACATAGAGACTCGCCCATATAAATATTTATGGAAATGTGACTGAATCGACATTATATGGTTCATATTGCCAAAGCTAATTGAATTAAAATATTTACGAGACAGTTTTACTTACGCGACATAGCGATCTGGACATGCACAAGCTAGATTATTTTTATAAAGCTAAATTAACATGCATATTATAAAAAAAAACAATCAGTCAAAGTGAAACCAATTCTCTAGTACATATATAGTTTGCATAACGAAATTCCAAACCACCATTGAATGCCTATATATTAATACTACGCTACAAGCGATAAAAAGTAGTTATTAACACCTGGTATATCAGATGTACACATTGTTGATAATATATTTAAGCGCAAAATAATACAAATTTGTAGATATTGTATACACTATATTTATTGATCTTAATTATGTACATATGCATGTTGAGCCTATTTATGGAGTTGGAATAAAATTTGAAGTCTTTAAATCTTTAGCAATAATACATAAACTATGTAGTTTTTCAATGCTTCGGAACGTTTTCAAAAATTTCAATGGATCGCAGCATTAATTCCATTGCTACTTTTCCGGATAGTATACCATTCAATTCCATATAATTCCATACAGATCCCATGAAAATGCAAAACATTAAAATTCCAGATATCAAAAACTTTAAAATGATATAAAATGTTTTAAATCCTAAGGGTGCTGGATATTCTAAGAAAACGACCAAAATAAACGCCAGAATAACTGCGACACTATAATAAAATATACGATCCACATTCAGTTGATCCAATGATGATTCACATAATGAAATTGATTCGTGTAACACAGCAACACGTCTCGAGATGTGGCACTCATCAGACTTTGAAGATGTTTGGCAGACTTCGTTATTGACATGCCTTTCGTTTTTCATAAGATTATTAAGTATAGAAGATTCTCCTTCCGCTGCAGATGGTAGGACATCTCTTAAATGCAACTTTGTTAAAACGGCTTCGTGGTCGGAATAACTAAAATTTTGACCGGGTACTGGATCGGTTAATGGTAATTCATAGTCAATAACCGAAAGATCAAAAAGCTCCGAATTTCTTACGAAAATATGATCAATATGAACTCCCGAAGGTTTGTTGCCAGAACTATTTGTAGATGTATAGGAGTTTTTAAAATACTCGTTCGTTACAATATTTTCTGAAGCGCAGCAATCTTGCATTTTGGATGTGTACAAAAGCACCCTAAAAAAAGTAGTTTTTAAGTTAATAAAAATCATGATCAAGATAACAGTATCTAGTCAATAATTACTTGTAGGTTAAATCATGGGGTTGAGCATTTAAATCCCCAGCAAGTATTTGCAAAGCAGAATCACCTCTGGTTGCACGAATGAACTGTGCTGTATCGAAAGCTTGAATTACACGGTGAGTCTTGTAATCATCATTGTTGTTATTATATTCTGCGTGTAGCTAATTTCAGTAAAAAATAAATTTCTATTATCACATATGTACGAGTATACGCTGTAGTAACAAAATTAATATGGAAATCGGACAAAACTAACTATGTTTATATGTATGTATGTATATACTTACATGTGTATTGTACAAATGAACAACATGTTTATCGACTAGGATCCTGCATAGCCCGACACCCTTGCCGCCAAACCAATCAGCGTGCTGAATGCGATGAAAGTAACCATTAACGCTCCAAGGATGAAAGAAAGAACTTATAATAGGGTACTTTGACAATACAAGCAAGCCTGAACCAATGACGCCACTGAAAATAGTTACATTCACTTCGCATTGGACAAGAAAATAAAACCTACGGCTAAACGTATTTTACCTGTAAAAGTAGTGGGCATAGGGCAACGTAGCTTCTGTAGCATTTTTCAAGGTCTCGCAATCTTTTCTGGACCAAACCTCTTGTAATGACACTATATCATATTTCCCAGAGCTAAGTTCTAATCCAATAGCAGCTATTCGTGCTTCCCGATCTTTTGACACAAAAGGAAAAGGGATTCCCCTGGGAGGATATAGTATGTATGTATATGGCAATAATTTTTGGTTACCACGAAATATTTAATATTTTACTAAAGTCTGCATTTACTCACCATACATTTAATGTCAGTATACTTAAATTTAGCAACATATCTAAATAAAAACTAATGAATGTATAATTTCCTTCCTTTTTGTTGATGCTAGAGAAAACATCGTAGTAATCGGATGATGTCTTATCGAAAAGGCTTCATTTGAAATATACCATCCCAAACCATAGCAATGCATTTTGAAGACTTGTTGAATAAATGTAACTTTTTAAATTTTGCAATGTTTTAATGAGTAGCTAGTAATGCTATTTACAGTATGAGAAAAATGAAGTACAATTCTGCCTTAACCGTGTTCATTGAATAATTTTTCAGTGTTCATCTAAAACATTCACACGTTCGCATACATATACACATGTATGTTTGTTGTTTATAACACAAAAACGCAAGTTAATAATTATTATATTTTATTGAAATAAGTAATAATGCGATTTTCTTACAAGTTTTATGTTTTATTTATTGAAAATAATTTAAAATTCATCATCAACGTTGTCACTTTGTTCTTGATCATCCGCACCGACTTCTTCGTAATCCCGCTCTAATGTAGCCAAGTCCTCTCTTGCTTCCGTGAATTCTCCTTCTTCCATTCCCTCTCCAACATACCAGTGAACAAAAGCTCGCTTCTTGAACATCAAATCAAATTTATAATCTAAGTTACTGAATGCGACAGCAATAGCAGTTGTGTTTGACAGCATACACACTGCCCGTGATGTTTGAGCTAAATCTCCGCCTGGTACACAAGCAGGTTTCTCGTAATTGATACCAATTTTAAATCCAGTGGGACACCAGTCCACAAATTGAATATGTCGTTTAGATTTAATAGCCGATACCGCCGCGTTTACATCCTTTGGTACTACATCACCTCTGTAAAGCATGCAACATGCCATATATTTTCCAGCGCGTGGATCACATTTCACCATCATGTTCGAAGGTTCGAAGCAAGAGTTTGTTAATGCCATTATGGCATTGTGTTCGTGTGATGCATTCGTAGAAGAAACCAAGGGCGCATATGCTACCAATGGAAAGTGTATTCGGGGGTAAGGCACCAAATTTGTTTGAAATTCATTAAGATCAACATTCATAGACCCACTGAAACGTAATGAAGCAGTTGTTGAACTAACAATTTGAGCAATGAGTCGATTTAAGTTTCGATAACCAGGTCGATCAACATTTAAGCTATTCTGACAAATTTCATAAATTGCCTCATTATCTACAATAAATACGCAGTCCGAGGTTTCTAAAGTTGCATGTGTAGTTAGCAGTGCGTTGTAAGGCTCTACCACGGCAGTTGACACTCTTGGCGATGGGTATACCGCAAAATCTAATTTACATTTCTTACTAAAATCTGCGGTTAGGCGTTGCATAAGTAAAGATGTGAAGCCCGAACCCGTTCCGCCTCCGAGGCTATGAAATATTAAGAAACCTTGTAAACTTTCGCACTGTTCTGCTAATTTTTGGACACGATTCATAACTTTGTCGATTGCTTCTTTTCCAATAGAATAATGACCACGTGCATAATTGTTAGCTGCATCTTCTTTACCCGAAATAAGTTGTTCTGGGTGATACAAGCTTTTCAGGCTACCTGTGCGCACATCGTCGATAACTGTTGGTTCCAGATCAACAAAAACGGTTCGAGGTACACGTTTACCCAATCCTGTCTCGGCAAAAAATGTATTTGAATCATTGGTCATCTCACTTTTCGCATTTGTTCCCAATTCATCCGAACCGCCCGAACTTTCTAGTTTGGTTTTCATGGTACCATCAACATCAATACCATGTTCCAAGAGATATAATTCCCAGCAGGCATTGCCGATTTGTATTCCGCCTTGACCAATTTGTATTGATATTACTTCACGCTTAAATTATAATGAATGATCAGTTGTATTAACAGTGACATTATTAATTGATTAGGTTTTTAAACTTACCATTTTTCAGAATTATATTTACCAACTAAAGGTGGTTCGTGTGATATTGGTATTTATGCTACTCTGTTGAAATAACAGAAAATTAAAAAATAGCTGCTGCAGACACAAGCACCGAAAGTGCCGTTAATAAAGAAAATGTCCTTAATAATGACAATACACAAGTAAAGCTTAGCACAATAACTTTACGTGAGTAGGTCCTAGCTTATCATTGGTGTACATCTTGCAGAAGGGTGGGAAAATTGCCTTGTCATTTTTAAGTACAAATATTTTCGCGCCAAACACATACGTATGGCGACAAAAAGTACCATTATATCAAAGCAAAGCTGTAGAAATCTGGAACACAGTAATACTCTGTTATTAATTTAAAAGCAATAAGTTTGTGTGGTTAGATATGAAAGGACATTGAAAACATAATCCTAATTGTTTAACGTAAAGAAATCTATTGGTGAAATATAATAATATCAACTACAAACTTCAGGAAAGTTGTCCGTTAAACTTTGAGCTTACATATAACTATGGTAATGAATGAAAATGGAGGTATGTTGTGCCACTTGCAGGTTTCTCATCGCTTTTGCAAATTAATTGATGGAATGTAACGCTTCAATATTAAACCAAACAAAAACTATATCCTTAACTAATGTCTAGTATAGATAATTATTTAAAATTTAGTAGGCATGCAAAATCGCTGCAAACTCTCGTCTGTAAGTTGCCCGAGGCGAATCTGAATTGGATTTGGCAATATTAAATGACAGTTAGTAAAAACTCTCAAACGATCGAGGGTTTTAAGAAACTTTTAATGATTATTTTATATTTCACATATTGGGATTGGATTTCTTTACGTAAATCAAATATTTTTGAAAAGTATTTTTTTTATTAAAATTAGCGAAAAATTCGATTATTTCCGATACCGCCACGTAACAAGCAGAGCTGTGTATCGATATACGAATACCTGTAGTATTGCTCTAATAATATTTACATATCGTTTATTAAACAATTTAACAGTTTTTTTTTTGTTTTTTGGAAAGATGAAGGAAGGTTTCATAACAATTTGTGGTGTACCAACTCATATAACTACTTGGGGACGATGGATCGAAGAGGATTTGGTTGATATACCGGAGATAGTATTATGTATTCCAGGCAATCCCGGTTTGGTCGGTTTTTATACCGAATTCCTTCACTTGTTATACGAGCAATTGGAACAGAAAATTCCGGTTTGGATTATTGGTAAACTCAAGTATTTTAAGTATTTCTTCATTTTACTCTTTTCTTTTTCGTGTTAACGAAGGTCACTTGGGTCATGAAGAATCATCGGAATATAGTAAGTCGGAAGTGCCCTCCCTGAAAGGAAATGAAAAAGTATTTGATTTAGATGGCCAGTTGCAGCATAAAAGTGAATTTATTGAACGATTCGTCCCAGCTAACACCAAAATACATTTAATAGGCCACTCAATTGGGGCATGGATGGTTATACAATTACTGGAACATCAACTTGTCCGAGAAAGGGTAATCAAATGTTACCTGCTTTTTCCAACAATAGAGCGTATGATTGATTCTTCAAATGGATGGAATTTTACAAAAATCGGTGTACCTATCTACACTATTTTGGGATTTGCTATTCCATTATTCAACCGTTTACCAAAATTTCTTCAGACTTTCGGTGTGAAAGTATATTTCTGGCTCTTGAACATTCCAAAAACTTTTATTGATACAGCTTTAGAATATTCAAAAGCTCCTGTGATAGAAAAAGTAGTATTTTTAGCTAAGGATGAAATGGTTCGCGTACGTAGTTTAGATTGCAATTTAATTGAAAAGCATTTATCCTTGTTGAAGCTATATTATGGAACTACAGACGGTTGGGTGCCGGTTGAATATTATAATGATTTGTGTTCGAAATTCCCCCAAATTGACGCCGAGTTGGACAAAGAGCGAATAGATCATGCATTTGTTTTGAGAAATTCAGGAAATATGGCTCGAATCGTAAGCAGAATGATTTCTAAATATTCCAATTCTTTAAAATAAATGAGTGTGCATATATACATATGGATGTATGTGCCGCCATTAATCTTTGCCACGTGAACATAAAACGCTATATATCTTATCGAAGTAATAATTAATATTATATATATATATATATCTTATCCAAGTAATAAATAATATATGTATGTAATTACTGAAATTTCAATTATGTATCATTATTCATTTGGGAATATGTACTAAATTTTCATTCTTTATTAGTGGTATTGTATTGAAACAAATACATTATATATAATAATAACATGCCGTTTTAATCAGATTGCGAAACTGAAGGGCTACGAGAAGCAGACTTTTTGTTTTTCGAAGGTGACCGTGAAGAAGATGCAGAGCGTGAAGATCTCGATGGCGGGGGTGATCGTGATTTGGATTTCGAACCTGATTTTGATCGAGAACGTGAACGTGAACGTGAACGCGATCGTGATTGAGAACGCGACTTCGAACGCCTTTCAGAGCCACTTTCAGAACGAGAACGGGATCGCGAACGAGACCTGGACCGAGAAGGAGAACGAGATCTACTTCCACTAAGCGATCGTTGTTCTGATGGTGATCTTGATATGCGTCGCGAACGCTTTGATCTAACACTGCCGTCACTTTCACTACCGCTATTGATGCTTTGTTTACGCTTACGTCCACCGACGTCGCTGTCTGATTCACTAGTAGATATAGTAGCTTTCGAAACAATTTTAAGTCGTTGCTTGGCTGACAATTTTTCTGTTGTATCCTTCGCTTCCTTAACTTTCTTCTTTTTCTGTCTCTTTTCTTTTGGCTGCATATCACCATCACTGTCACTATCATATTTGTCTGCAGCTGACTTTCGTTTTCTACCACCGCCTTTTTTGCGTTCTTTTGGCTTCTTTTTAGAACGTTCAGCGCCATCAATTTCACCAACATCACTGCCAGAGTCTGAAACATAGCCATCTTTCCGTGGCCGACCGCTCCCTACATAAGTATTATACGTATTAGATATGCATATATTATATTGAACATATATGAGTATATGAATTATATTCTTAAAACTTTCTTTAAAATATACCTTTCTTGCGTTCTTTTGGTTGTGAACTTTCGGAGATAATGAGCAAACCCTTTGTTTTCTCCACATATTCTTGACGCTTGACAAGCATCTGCTCTCGAGACGTCTTTTGTTCTTCTTCACGACGTTTGCGTTCTTCTTCTTGTTTCATCTTAAAGGCCATACGTTCTTCTTCCTGCTTACGACGCAATGCCTTTTCTTCTTCATCTATGCGACGAGCACGTGAAACATGATATTGTGCCTGAGATAAGAGATCCTGACATTGATTAGCTTCTAGACCAGCAATCTCAATGTTAAAGCGAGTCTTATCACCACAAATCGAAAGATATTGAAAATACCTAAGTTAAGAAATCGTTAAAATAAATTTACCACAACAAACGGTAAAGGTGAATATTACCTTTGCGCTAACTCCAATTCATGTACCGCTTGCAAAACCACATCTAGAGTTGACTTTTCATCTTTTAATATGGCCATAGCCAAGCGTTGCAACACCACCGCAATGTTAAAAAGTAAAACCTGTTACAAAAATGTTTGTCGGGAATGTAATCTCCAGATATGGCTAATAAATGAATACATTCTTACCGTATCCTGAGGCGCAACACGTCTTGCTTTTAATAATACACTCTTTGCTTCTTTGAGTTTGCCTGCACGCAAATAGGCACGAGCCAAATACTGCATAACTTCAACATTATGATGTTTGTAGAACTTTTTCATGCAATTCTCATACATTTGTATTGCACTTATGTATTGCTTCTGCTCAACGTATATATGAGCAATGTTTAACCAAACATCTGAAAAATCAGCCGTTGCTTCTCGTACTTGTGCAAATATATCCCGGGCTTCTATAATACATCCTTTATGCGCCAGTACAGCACCAATACCATTAGAAGCCCAAATATTTCTTGGATCATTACGCAAAACCTGTTATATTTTAAAGATAAATTTATAATTGCTATACAATAAATAAAAACAACAAAATTACCTGTTTATAGATTGATAACGCTTTTTCCTGATGTTTTCTTTCCTTATCCTTATCCCTAATAGGCTGATGAAGCGTTTGCAGTGAAAAATTTCCAAGTGCGATTAGTGAATAGGCGTCTGTAGCAGTTGCTGGGTTTTTTAAAATTGTTTCAAAATTTTTTTGTCCCAAAGCAAACTGCATTTTTGCCAAATGTAAGTTTCCTAATAAAGATCTAAGGAGACACTCATATTTATATTTTAAGTTAAATTAAAATTATCAGTAAAATTACCTTGCATCTGGATTATCATTATTGATATTTAATGCGTCTTTGAAAAAATCGGATGCTACGAAAATGAGACCCTTATCACGAGCCATGCAGCCTAACCGTAGGTAGCAGTCAATATAGTTCGGATGTTCTTTTAAAATGTCTTTGAATAATTTATCTGCCACGTCAAAGCTGCACATAGCTTCGTTAAGACGAGCCAAGTTGTATGTCATTGAAACTGAAATGGAATCATAATATTGTTTGTCTGCACTCGAGTTTTCTGCTTCCACTTTAGCTCGCTGTATTGCTTCATTTAACTTTTCTTTGGCTAAAGCCAAGTTACCGACACGATAATGTAGTGCGGCAACATTATTTAATATTTCTGCCGGTAAGTCAACTTTAACTTTCTCAGTTAGAATATTTGATGCAGTAGCGTAGGCGTTTAAGGATGCTTGAAGGTCATTTTGTTCCATTATCTGAGCTAATTCTATCCATGCCTCCACATCATCAGGAAACTGTTCAGTAACTTTTTTTAAATGTGATTTCGCCATATCTCGCTTGGCTTGTGAGTTTGAATTCGCATAAAGAGAACCCAATATCTTCATTGTTTCATAATTTCCTGGTTGAATTTTTAAAACTTTCTCGAAACATTGTGCAGCCTAGGAATATAAAATAATTGTTTTAATATTTACAAATATATATATAAAAGTAAGTAGTCCTAACATTTTCGGTATCACCCCGGTATATGTACATCTGACCAAGTCCATAATGAGGCAAGACAAAGTTCGCTGGTGCAATTTGAGTTGATTGGTAATAGTACTGAAAAGCTTGATCATAATCACACTGGGCATGGAAACTACGCGCCAGTTGGTAGCAGCTTTCTGCTCTCATGGCTTCATTTTCGGTGTTGTGGAAAGCATGTAAAGCCAAATGTTGTACTTTTTGATAGTCCTTTTTAAAAAAGAAATGGTTCGCTAAGTGATTTAAAACCATAGGGCTTGTAGAATCGATGGTATAGGCTCGTGAAAGCATTTGTACACCTAATTTATTTGAGTCAGGTTCATGCAAATTTAGCTTTAATATAGCTAAACCAATAAGAGCACCAACACAATTAGAATCAAGTTCGAGTGCTCTTTCAAAGGCCTGCTTTGCTTTCTCTTGATTATTCATTTTTAGGAAACAATGACCCATACCCATACGCACGTTCGCTGGACAATTGGGATTTGTTCGTAGAGCTTTCTTATAGAAAGCCAAAGCACCTCTGTAATCCTTCTTATTAAAGGCTATACATGCTTTTCCCAAAAGAGATGGAATATTTGCCGGTGATTGGTTAAGTACGAAATTGAACTGAGCGTCCGCTTGTTCCATTTTATCACCTTCTAACAAGCAGAAATATGCTCTACCTAATAAATGGTTTTGGTCGTACATTATAATTTTGTCTGCTGTTGTGTATAGATTTGTGGCTTTCATAAACAACTCTCGCTTCTTTTCTTTTGATTTTTCACGGTTTGCTTCCTGTACGTAATGAGCAGCCAGCATATCATACGCCCTCATTTGATCCTTTTCCATGTCTCGATAATCGGTATTACCTTCGGTTCTCGCGGTTTCCAAAAGTCTTATGAAGTCTGCTGTTTTTTTCTCTTTGTAGTACGCCAACTAAAAGTGTACAATATGTAAGTGCAAATTAAATTTGCTCCAGTCAGCACCAATTAACATTTGAGAGAAATTTTTGTAAAGAGAAGTCTACAATAAGAACTTACGGCTACATTGACCCAAGTATTTAATTGGGAACGCTCCTGACGTAAAATTGCTAGTACTTCCTGACATTCTGGCAATTGATCGGGATGAACCTCAATAACCTTTAAATACAATTTAAAACACATGTTACATAAGTAATCTGTGAAAATTATGCAAATACTAACCTCGTCGGTATCCCGCAAGGGAATTTCTATCGGCGCCGACATTATTATTAACAAAACTAAAATCTGCGACCACAACAAACTTTTATTTCGACAATGCTGGCAAAGGATGTGAAAGTATTATCGGATAATCAATTCATCGACTATTTTCCTTAAGTCTTGCTCACACCACATATTTCTAATGTTATGTTAAACTTTTGCATTTTGGGACCATACTTGAAAAAAGAATGATAAGGGGGCCGAAAGGGTTTTTAGAAATCGAAAACTATACGCAATCGCATGCAAAGACCATAAAATTTACAACATATATCTGACGTAGTGCAGTTATGAAAGTGTAAATACGTAAACTATAAATTATTTATTACTTATTAACATTAATTTGTAAAACAAAAAGAAATCATATGTTGCATCTAAGGCAACACTTCTTGGAAATTTCATTACGATTGGTCAATTGTTTTGGGTGAAACTAGCATTGGTACAATAATGGAAAGCTCGGCCGGACAGCGCACCGAATATCGTGAAGCTCTCCCTTACGAACTAAATGTTTCGGCAACAAAAGTCATTCTGTGTTAACTTCCTCCGAGTGAAAAAAGTCGATCTTCCGCAAATGATGATAGTGGCAGATAAAGTTTTTTGCGCTGCGTGACATTTCCAACTTTCAATCACTTTTTTCCTCTTCAATAAGTTTTCTATCCACAAGCTAAAAATCTGTTATATTAAGTAGTAATTGAATTCATCTTAAAGTTTTCATTTTCAGTTTTTTAGAATTCGAAAATAAATAAATGAAAATTAAATAGTCAATAGTCAACTCTTGGTGTTTCGTTGGCGTCAGCTTTGACTTTTTTGAAAATTTTATAGAGAGTATATGAATACGATTCTATCACAACAACACATTCTATCAAAATTATATTGTCTAAAATATTTTACAGAAAAGAAGAGGAATTGCAAGGAACAACATGTGGTTTACCATCAGAATCAGGCCTCCTTCAACCTATGCAGGCATTACTTGGTTACTTCAAAAATTAACACACTGAAGGCATAGTAATGGACAGCATAAAGAGTAATTAGCATAATCTTTAAATAAATAGTCTTACATAAATTTTTCTGATTATTTATTTTATTTTCTTCTCTCAGATCGAAATTCCACACAAGTATCAGCTTCATTGTCCATTGAAATGGATTCTTCCACACTTTCTCCAGCGGTTTCGCCTCGACTCCCATCACCTCAAGTACCATCACCGTCCGTATATGCACCAGCTTCGGAAAAATCGACGTCAACGCTTTAAAAACGTTGAAGAAAACATCAAACAAATGCATACAAATATGATGAAAATGTGTGCGTGGAGTGCAAATTTCTATTGAGAGATGTCATAGAAATGTCGTATTAACTAAAAACAACATAATCGTTAAGATCATGTAGTTGACTGTTTTTTTTTTAGCCAAATCTGTCTATCTGCGTGTCTGTATGAAAAAATAATGCTAGTTCATTTTGTAAAACTATTGCTAATATAGTTTTACAAAATGAATTAGCATTTTTATTAATTAATACTTAACTTTTCAAACTGTTTTGTAATTTTTACTTCAATGTCCTAAAAATACTAGCGTAATGGGTAAGTTCCAAAACGTCAAAAAACTTTGTAATGATGCCGTTGCGCAACCTCATTACAATGCAGCCGTGCATTCTATTAATTTACAAAGCAACAATACTTTGTAAACTCTGATATATTGGAATGCTTTTCATGCGTCTACTTTTTGTTACTTAAATTTTTAACATATCAAAAAAAATAAGTAATATAATGTATATAAAAGGAATCAGCGCAAAGAAATTACTCTCCAACGTCAGCGAAGAAGAAGAGTTGTCAAGAATTTGGTTGCTTTGTAACCGACGTTTTAGAATTCATAACTCGCATAACTTTGCCGCTCAATTCGAGTTAAAAAATCTAAAAGCATTTTTGCAATAATTGTATGTTGTGCTGTGTTAATAAGTGTTTATATTATATTATTTATATATATATATATGTAGTTATAAATATAGGTTTAAGACAAAAATACATATATTTAAGCATAAAAGCTTATTAACTGATAAGTACAACAACGTTAAAGCCCAACTAATGACTTGAGTTAGTTCAAGTTTAATACATTTGAGTATAATTTAGTTAAAACATTTTCCGCTTTTACAAAATTGAATTGAGTATACTTTCACAACAGTTACAGTATACTAGAACATCACATCGATAATAAATGTTGGCTATAGATCTTATTAATTTACAATAGATTAACACGATTAGACATAAATATTAATTTTCTCCTCACGAAAGTACTTGTTGCGCTAATAATGATTACTACCACGGTCTGAGTATTTTCCGCTAACTTTACTTATTGAATAATGATCCGAATAACCATCATATTTATTTCCTTTATATGATATTTCTTTGGTAGGTATGTAACCGATGTTATTTTGCCAATGTCTCGTCCAATAAAGATTTTCATTTCGCACCTGGGAAGGTGTTTTTGCGTCTCTACATACATGCACACAGTATATCATGCACCCAATGAGAGTAAGGAATCCAAAAATTAAAAATATGATCCCGAGTATCCTGTAATAGCAGAATAAAAATGTAGTATTGTTTAAAATAATTTATAAAAATAATATATTTGCACATACCACACATATAATGGCTCGTAAAATTGCACAACTATTACAAAACCTAATGTTACAAGAATTAACCCAAGATTAAGAAGCAGCATTAAACAACAAACTCCCTTTATGTTGGGGCAGAATGGATTTGGTGCTGACATCGCGTCGATTTTTACACCACGTTTCGTTGTAGAGCGAGCACTTTGTCCTGTTTTCGCTGTGCTTGCGACGGAGTAAACGCTATGTGATGCTCCGCGTGATTGTGGTCGATGGCTGTAGCGACTATTAAATAATAAAAAAAAGACTGAAGTAAACAAAGAAGCTCAAAACGGAGTTTAAAATGGATGTTTTTGCTTATGAAAAAAGTTTTCTCGCTTTTATTTTGTTAGATTTATACTGTAAACGCAATAAGTTGCTTTCAATACTATAATATACCTTTAAACTCTCAACTACCTTATCTCTGAAGGCTCCTTATAAGCGGCACTGGTCACATAAATCTCACTGCTCACATCACCACCTTGATCATAGCTAAGTGTAGAAAATGGGCGTGTTTGGGGTGAACCATTTGACCATTTTTGATTGTAAATTACACTACTCTCATCAGCTGGAGTATGATGGTTTTGATATAAGTTCATCTTACGTGCAGAACTGTATGGATACTCTGTTGTAGCTGTATATCCCACCGCAGATGCGGCATTATGTGATTCTTCACCATCAGTGGAGTAAGCTCGGTTGGAATGCGTATAAGGCGGGTATCCAATAGGCTGATTATGTGTAGCAACATAATGTCCACCTTTAACTCTACGTCATTGAGAAAAAAATTAAAATTTTACTCATACATTAATTTCTTTTTTCATTTTTTATATTTAATGGAAATGTCATTGGAATTTAGAAAAGTAAAAAAAAAAATTAACTCATACTCACTTTTCTACGCGTCTTTCGTGCATCATGTGGGTGTATTTGTTTTATAAACTTAATATTTCGTGTATCAAGTGCCCACCTGCAATTAAGTTTGTTAAATTAGTTTTATAGTTAAATATATAATATATTATAATGTAACTAAGAATTCGTCAAACAAAACATATTTTGTTATAGTTACTTAAGCAATTGGTAAAAATTAAAACAAAAAATAAATAGACTGGATTGGTTACAGTTATTCTAAGGTCTTTGCTTCATCGTCTAGCTCGTTCCGCCTCAAATATCGCTACTGTAAGTGAAAGTGTAGCTGAAAATCCGAATTTGTTTACTTCTTGCCGTTCCTAAGAGCTGGGACTTTCTTACGCACATTATGGCATATTTTGCTCACACAACAACTGAAGTCAACTGTACGTACATCAAACAAAATTTTCTTCTGCGGCGAGGCACATTCCTCACTCGGGGTATATATAAATAAGCAAAATTGTCGCATTTTGGGACTCTGAGAATTCCCAAATAATTGAAGAGAGACCATTCCGCCCAAAAAAAAAAAAAAAATAAAAATTATGTCTGATGCAATGTCTGATTGAAAACAAACATTCCTCAAGTTATATCTGAGATACCACCCAATACCCAATATGTACCAAAAAGTGGTCGAAAATTACCTCTAGCGGATCGAAGATTTCAAAAATTCGCTAGTCGTCATTTAAATGATGAAGTTTTGGGCATATATTGCCTAGGAATTTCATAAAAAAAAATTTATAATAATTTTATTTACGTTTATTTTCGAAACCGCATAATTGATAACCCTGTTTTTTTATTTTGTCTTCGAAGAAAAATTGCACTTGTTTTTGAGAAAAATATGGAACATATATTTTCTTCTTATTTTTTAGTTTTCAAAGTACGTAACTACAATATTATATATATGTATATATGTATTGATATTGTTTTACTGTTTAAATATTATTTTCCTAGTTAATAAATAAAATTGGTGAAAATAGTTAATGGGTTACCCAATCAAACATAATGGAGCACGGCTTATGTACATGTATAGGCAACATATGAATGTATATGTAGGCAGATTTAATTCCGGTTACATACCTACATATATTTAAATATGTATAAATGCATATGGTAGTCGTTTACGCAAAGCATATGTACTTTAGATATTATATAAAAGTTCAAATAACTTGAATTGTTTTCATTATTACACAAGATTAATCTATTTTTCCATAAAATAAATAGAAATAGATAATATTTTCTATTAAGTTGAAGTTCATCACAAGAAAAATATCCACACCTACATATGTATGTACATATACATATGTATACTAAAAAATATGCACCTACCTTATTTTCCCCAACAAACATATGCGAAAGGTAACGATAAATAAAGATTAAATATTGATAAATATGGGGGAAACAAAGATTCGCGCATTTGCAACAAGCTACGTTTATATATATATATATATATATATACACCAGTTCATCTTAGTGCTTCGGTGGAACATATAATATGAACATTTAAGCAAAAAAAAAAAAAAATATATATATATATATATATACATATGTACATACACATGTATCTATTGTATATAAATATGAATAGTTCACTTTTATATGGCGAACTTACGTAATAACCTTAAAATAGCACCAACAAAAAAGTGTAGGCTTAAATAAACACTAGAAAATTTCAACTCGCCATCAAGGTTAAACTTAAATTCTTCATGAGAAAGTCTTATACGTAGAATTTCAGTCTATTTAACACTTTATTTAATTATAATATTCAGAATTATTTTTACTAAAATATATAATGCAACTGAAATTTTTCTCACAAATCGTATGTCAAATTTATTCGAAGTATATACGTATATAAACAAACTAAGTATTCTCCATTTTCTTATTTCCACAGCGAAGAGCTTTTTAATATTGCCATGTTATAAGAACCTACGCGTTTGGCGTCAACTCTGGTTCCCACATACTGCAAACTAACTCTGTGCTTTTGCTTTTAAACATAAAATACATTTCTAAACCAGTTTCAAATGCCAAGCTTGAGTATATACGCTTAAACGTAAATTAAGCTTAGCCCAAACTTAATCTAGTCTCAAGTAACCGGATGATAAAATGGGTGACAACATATTTTATACTTTTTTTCCAGTTTTTTTTATTGAAAAAAAAATATTTTAGTATTTTTATTTAATAAAAAACTATTCTGTTTGGATAATTCTTATTTCTTACATTCATTCATATTTTGTTATAGATTCAATGAAAATGAATTATTTAAAGCAGTATGCGATAGATTATGTCCACCGATATGTGAGCGCCTATCAGCGCTCTGACGCCTATATCCCGGGAAGGTGTGCAAATTAAGAATCCTGTTGTTGTAACTATTTGCGTTTGAAGTTTGTAGATGATTGCTGAAAAATTCACAGAAATGTTCTTTATTTAATTAATTTAATATGAATGAATATGAAACAAAAGACTTGAGCAACAAACTTCGTCAGTGTAAGAACTACTGTTGCACTAAATTTTCCACTGTTTGTACTAACCTTCTTGGTTTTAAATCCAGTCTCTTTAATTTCATCACTTCTCTTTCTAATCGCTTACGCTCATGCCGTAGCTGTTCATATTTTTCATACTTCTGTTTGGCAATAATTTCCAAAGCTTTACACTTTCTTCTTATTTTTTCCAATTCATAGTGCTGAAAAGGAACTCAAATAATATATACATATATATGTATTGAATATTTATATATAAGTACGGCATTAAAAATTAAAGAATTTTTCAAAACTCCGTTAAACAATTCAACAACGTAATTTCAAAAACTTTCGTGGCCATATCAAATTTATGGTATTTCATTTTAGAATTAAAAATAAATTCTAATATTTGAAAAATTGGTTGGAGGGGGCTATATGGTATGATGAAATTTGACGATTTTGTGTGTGTGTAGAATACGGGATTTCATATTCACTCATGCTTTTTCTACGGAGTTTTGACAAAAATCTGTTATCTGCAAAAATCAGTGGAGCTATTTGTTATAATCGTCATATTTCAATGATTTTCGGCATTAATTAGTAATGCATTATATAAGTGCAGAATACCAAATTTCAAGATCTTAGGTGCTGTTTTTCATGAACTTGTGACCAAAAATCTCGAAACTAAAAAATCGATCGCATATATACTATAGTGGTCCGATTTGACTGGTTCCGACAAATGTTCGTTTAAATGTACTCGAGAATCTGTGTACCAGGTTGGATTGAAATATCTCATAAACTAGGAGACTAGCTTTCGTTATGTACTCTTTCATGTATATGAAAAGTATAAAAATTGTTTAAACCACAGAAAATTATAACCGTATTTTTTATACGTGCATATTTTTTTACACTTAAATTTTCCATAGAGCATGGCACGGCGTATTTGAATATGTATGTACACATGTGTGCGTATAAAACCCACCGCAGTTATCAAAAATTTGCCATTAACTAATGGAGAATCTAAAATATAGAATATACTTGTACTTTGTCATAATTAACATTTCCTCCACGTTAAAACCAATATTTTGGTAAAAGTCTTAACTTTATTGCCTACCTTACGAAGCATTCCTTTCTTGAAACTTTCTCTTTGCATTGCTTGAAAATTCAATATGCGTATATTTGGGTTATGCCATGGTTCCGGATTTAGAAGTTCTTTAACATGAGCTGGCATAACATTGCAAATAACTCTATAACCTGTTAGTTTCTTACAAAAAGGGCAATTCACTTCATTGACTACGTTCATGGCATTTATGGAGTTACTGGCAGGAGCTGTTGCACATCTATCACATATGACGTGAAAACAGGATAGCAAAAAGAAGTTCCTGCGTTTGTGTACATATATTTCAAGACATCGATTACAATGTATCCAATATAAACCGACATCTTTTGGCAATTTTAAATATGAATTTTTGCTAAAATCGCCGAATGATTCTTTATCCATAGTTTTGCATAGAAAATTTAAATTTGTGGTTGTAACAACTTGCTTAAATATTGTCCGTTAAGTTCATTAAGTACTGTTGTTTTGTTGGATTTAAGTAAAAATCGATAATCGACATCGACTGAGATTTTTATGCAGCATTTGCACGGAGTCATGAATTACATTGTTCATGGCGAATTTCCTGTACACACGGCATACTATCTGACAATTATCTGTTTCAATGGTTTAATTTTTTTTTTTTTTCATTTCAAAATGTAGAGAAAAGTAGGCTTTTAATAAAAGTATATAAAATAGGGAATTGGTGATATATTTATTAATTTTACTTCTAGTTCAATGAAAAAATGCCAGCATGTGGAATCCGATTAGCAAGCGACTCCACTGTAAAAGGCAATAGAGCTCTAAAATTTTCAACACATTCAATCTATTTGCCCCCATATATAATTTCATCAAGTTCGGAGACAGCTTAGTATAAACTGAGATCCATAAGTTGGAAAAAACATCAAGACGAAAAATGATCAATGGAAGGAGGAGCTTAGCCGAAAATTGCTTTAGTGGTTACAAAGCGCCAATTATGTAAATTAAATAAATCGGCAATATTTGAGGTACGAATTACGATTGAGAAGCGTTGAAATTATAAGCATAGTAATATGGTATAATTTTGATTGAATGTGTTGATTTAATCGTTTCTTTAATAAAAATTTCTAAAAACTTTAATTCGCGCTGGTACGACGAACAATGTAATGTAAGTTATTCGCCTCGTAATCAAGAATATTTGTCAAATGCCGATAAATTTCTTTTTAACAGTCATCGACTATGTGTAGCTTTCGATAATCATATTCCTACAATTGTTATGTTAAAGCGGGAAATTCGCTGATCTTGCAAGAAATTTTTATTATAAACATAAAGAAAAAATAAGTTTTATTTACACATTTTAAACAAAAAGCGCGTTTTTTTAGAATGGGCGAAAGCGTGGTTGATATGAGCGTTAGCAATGGTGTACAAAATTCTGTGTCATTTAAGGTATTTTATTATGAAGCTATATTAACTATATTTGTTTGGATAAAATTTAATATTGTTATTGATTTATAGAGCTTGATAGATGATGAATCAGACAATGAATCTGAAATGATTGAAATCAGTCCTTCTGAAGCAAACAAATATGTTTCTCGCGAAAACACTAACGAATTGACCAACGTTGAAGATGAAATTCATTTGGATAATGGTTCAGAGGACGAACATGGCAACGTAAGTACGAGTATATATCCTTTTTTGTTGTTATCTATATTAGTAAGAAACGATAATTCCGATTCTTAGCATTCTGAAGAACCTGATATGCAAACGTTACAAAGCCGGCAGCAACGCTTACAAAGGGAAGCCCAATTTAGGTAAGAGTGAGAAAATTTTGTCGTGACAGCACTAATCACGAATTGATTTTATAGTGTTCCATATCACAAGCCAAAGAAATATACTTTACAAGAATTCCTTAGTCGTCGCACCATAATCAAACCGTCAGAGACCGTAAAGAGAAATACATTCTCTGAAAGTTTGGGAAAGTCGAGGAGCTTAAAAATGTCGAAAGAGGAATTGGAGATTTATTCGTAAGAAACAATAATACGTAAAGTGAAATTGTAAAAAATTCGTATTTTGTATCTGTATTTCAGTAAATTAATGGAGGATAGAGCCAAAGAAGCGTCTGAATTTTTTCAAGGGGAGAACACGGATAAAATAAATGAAAGAACTACTGAAGATAATGAAAATGGTGATACTATTAAAAACAAGTCAGACAAAAGAAAAAGTGGCGATTCTACACCGACACAAATGCAAGTCCAAAGTTTAAGTAAAGATTGTGGCGACAAAACTTCACCGAATGTTGTAATAACTGAAATCGTAGAACTTCCCAAATTGGACATAAAAGATTTGACGAAGGATTTCAATTTAAGTGAAATTGTAAAACAAACCGCCTTGCCTAAAAAACACATATTTCCATTAACCCATAATCCAGGCGTTTCCAATATTTTAAACTGTGAACCTACATTAAAAGACAATATAGATATCACATTCGATTTTATATCTAGTGAAAATGAAAATGATGCCCCTAGAACAATTAGCAGGGCAAATAGTTTACTAGAAAGACTTATGAAGACAAATCCCTGCCACAAATCAAAGAAAACAACAGAGTAAGTAATTACAAAAGAATTTTTTTTAAATTTATATGTACTAACATTTATACGTAAATAATTAAATCCATTATAGTATCATCAGTCCCAAATACATATCAAAAACTCTAATTGATGACGCAGAACCTTCTTTGAATAAGAAACCAGGACAATCTTTTTTAAAATTGAAGGACAGCTTAAAATCCATCATTTTGGAGAAACGAAGAGAAGAAATAAAGAAAAAGCAATTGGAGGAAAATAAAATGAAAGATTTGGATGATGAAATGGATTTTGATGAGCCGAAAAATATAGATGATTCGTTAGAACAAGAAGATGAGCTATCGGTAATTATTTTGTTATATGTATACTGTTTACATATTGTATAAATTCTTTCAACAAAATTAGCACAATAGCTCCGAAAAATTTGATTTCGAGCCTGACTGTGAATCCACAAATGGAGAAGAAAGTGAAGGCGAAATTCATTTAGATGAAGATTTATTTCAAAAGCCTGTAGTGGATTATGATGATGATCAAGATACGGAAGAAAAAATGCGATTAGAGCTTCATTCTGATGACTCAAATAATGACACTCATCTGCTAAGTCCATTAGCCATTAGCCAAGTACCTGCCACACAAATGTGTAATCCGGAAGAGGAAACAGACCAATTAATGAATTTATGTTCTGGCACTTTTGAAACTCAGCCTGCCATTATACCGAACGTAGAACCAAATCCCAATAAAATCATTTCATCAGATGAAGAGAGTTCCTCACTTTCAAGCAATGAAAATAAACGAGCTAAAAAGTTTACAAAAAAAATTAAAAAATCCAAAATGAAGTTGGGATTTTCCGATGATGAGGAAGATGAAGATGATAAGTCTGAAGGAAGTATTGAAGCTGTTAATGAACATATATCCCATAATGATTTACCTGCTACTTATATTGATTATGATTCGGAAGAAAATGAAATAACAGTGGAGTTAACCAAACAAGATTGCTTAAAGCAGGCAGAAAATTTCTTTGAGAAAGAAGCCGAACTGTCGGAGTCGGAATGGGGTAGCGCAGATGAAGATGAAAAGAATTTGGATCAATATGATATCGAACTAGGGGATGAAGATGAGTTTGACAAGGAAGAAGTCAGAGCACAACTGGAGAAAATTCATGCGTGAGTAGCTAATATGTTTGAAAATTATAAATAAGTATTATGATATGTTTCTCTCATATATAATTAGGCGTAAAATGTTAGACGAGGATATTCGACAAGTAAATAAATTACAAGAGATTCTTTTTGAGGATGAAGAAGAAGCTGCTCAACGCCAACGTAAATTTCGATGGAAAAACTTTGATACCTCCTTCAATCTTGAAAATAGTCAAAACAACTTAACCGAAACAAAGCCTGAAGAAGGTAGTGATGACGAAAATGAGCACTTATGGAGAAAAATACGTTTTGAACGCGAACAGACCATAAAAAATCAATCTTTGAATGACGTATGTTCCTTAAATCATCACATTATAAATATTATACTAAAAGGATATATTTTTAGAGTTCTCTTGAGGCAGGTACCTCTATTAATACATCCAAATCAAGTGAAATAAAAAATGTCACAGTTGTAAGTGTGTCTAAAACCATGCTCGGAGGGTCAGAAGAAAAAGAAAAATCACCATTTTTGATATCGAAAGAGCTTATCAAATCCGAAAGTGCCAAAGCTCGAAGCTCATTTCTATTACGAAATAAAAAGGTTTTAACGAAAACAATATCTTCTGTTAAAAGTGGTGGTATTGATGTAAATACATCACCTGATAAAATAGGTGTTAAATCAACCAATTCCAATAAATTTGTTTTCACTACTTTAACTTTTGAAGAACATGAGGTGAGTACAAATGTCAAAAATTTTTAAATTTCCTTTAATTCTTAATTTTTTTGTAGATTCTAAAGAGGAAGGCTGATGATTCAAACGCCATTGATATGAAAGTAATTAAAAAACTCAGAACCGAAGAGAAGAAGGGGGAATATTTAATAGACAAATTATTGTAAATGTTAATGTAATATACTTAACAATAGATTTTGCATTTAAGAAAATAATTGCAATAATTAATTATATACAAGACCCACCAATTTTGTTTTGTTTTCAAGCCCATATAACGGCTATTAGAGAATATAGAATAATGAGAAGAACCGGGCGTTACGATTGCCATTTGTTCCTCTTACGGGATTGCTGAGAGAGTATTTCCCTGAAATGATATTAGTAAGAGACGAATAGAAATTTAGAGCATTGAATGAACTCATGGTGGTTACGACCCAAATTTGTAAAATGGCAAGAATACTCGATGTGGCAACGTTGTAATCGGGGAACCGGCTTAAAATCAATACTAACTAAGAGTTCACATTTCTTCTAAGTTCTCGAATGAAGTTTGACAAATTATTTCCCTGAACTGTAAAAATTATAAACATGATAAAATTACTAAATTTAAAAATCAACTATCAAAATTTTGTTTGAGGTTTATTATTGATATTGAAAATCCGGAATACATTAGTTAGGGAAATAGTTTTACATATTAGGTCAGCAAAATGCATCTGCTTTCAATATTAGAAAACTTTGTCAAATTTGTTACAACAACAAATCAGTTTAATCTATCTTATCTGATAATCACAAACATTACCTCAGATATTTAAAGTCTCATAAAATATTTTATTTAACTTTTTTCCTTTACGATAAATTACTCTGGCAATGCTCCAAAAATACCATCGTGTATCGTTGAATAACACGCATGTGGCTTTTGTCGCGTTTTTGTCGGAAACAATAGAGGAAAATATATTGGGAACAAAACATACAGCGGCAAAGTTATTAATATTTTGTAAAATCACGGCAAATCTTGCAAATAAATGGTTCAATAAAAAAATCATTTTGTTTTCAATATTCTTATGTTAAGGAAATTTCTGCAAAACTGATAATTTATGAAGTTCTCAAAAGTGTTATCGAGAGAAAATTTGATAAACCCAGAAAGAAAATTGCGTATACATTCTGTGAAAAAAAAAAACAAGTATATTCAAAGGTCCCATTTACGGCTTGTGTTTGTAATATAAATTAAAATTTGATCAAAGGATATATGTTTCAACAATTGTAAAAACAAACAAAAGTTGCTGGATTAGACGTGTATTTATTGAAATTCCGCCATAAATTACTTAGCACTCATGCCCGTTTCAGTGTGTGAACCCGTAGGTAACGTTAGCGCAGTTTTGCGGGAATCGTTGGGAAATGGGTATTCAAGCAATGGTCGAAGTATTTGTAAAACAGGCGGTGTGGGCGACAACTACATGAACGAAGATGATGGTTGTCTGCAAACAAAACTTGCTGTTACAGCAAAACGTGTATTACTCTCGAATATTGAATATGAGGAGGTCACAAACTACGGTCAATCTGTTTTAGGCGCTCTGAAATCAAAATATGATATTTTGAAAGCCAGTACTGCTACTAAAAGCTTTGACTACTTAACCCTTGGAAAAAATAATTCGGAAAAAAATGGTGAGTAATCTACATTTTTTCAAAATAACAATAACAAAAAATAAGGCATTGAAGCTAACTAAATTCTACTCTTTGTTGTTTTACCAGGCAGGTTTTTCGATAATATGCTTGCAAAGAGAGTTTATGTATACTTATATTATTAATTGTTTTTCTCTCATTAACCATTCATTAATGGCCTTTTCGTTGTATACTCGTATGATTGAAAAAAAAAATTATTTATTCCATACATTCGTTTTGCAAATTTATACATTGAAGTATAGTGGACATACATTTAAAATCCGCCAAACCCTTTTTTTTATCAATCCTATATTTTAATCTGAAACATACAACATAAATTTACTCAAACATAGAAATGTTCATAATTGCTTTTTTATTTTACAAAAATAGATGCTGCTAATTCCGGAACATCCAATAATGGATCGAATAACAACACGGCTAAGCGCCAAAATCCTAACGAGTTACCACAACCAAAACGAGTCTTATATCCTCGTGAAAACGTAATTATTGGTTGGAAAAATTCAGTTCGAAAATGGCAAGTTGGAGTTGGTATGATGAATGTTGGAAATACATGTTATTTAAATTCCACGTTACAAGCATTATTTCATGTCCCGGCAATGGCTAACTGGTTGATGTCTGATGCTAAACATATACAAAATTGTGAAGCGCCGGAGAATTGTATAATATGTGCAATGATTAAAACCTTGGAGGCCTCACAATCCAATCAATCGGCAATACGCCCTTATTTGGTTTACTCAAAACTAAAATTTATTTGTAAACATCTACTTATGGGTAGACAAGAAGATGCTCATGAGTTTCTTAGATACCTGGTTGAGGCTATGGAGAAATCATATCTTACACGATTCCGCAACTATAAAGAATTGGATCAGTATAGTAAAGAGACAACACCGCTTAATCAGATTCTCGGTGGTTATTTGAAATCGGCAGTACGTTGTTTAGCATGTGGGCACGTTTCGGTAACTTTTCAGCATTTTCAAGATTTACTATTGGACATTAGAAAAGCTGATACCGTTGAAGAGGCTTTAGAAGGCTACTTTTCCAGAGAACGTTTGGAAGATATGGGATACAAATGCGAGTCTTGCAAAAAGAAGGTATGTATTTTTTTTTTTTTACAGACAAGTAAGTACACGGATAACTTGTTTAGCTCTTATTAGTGTGCTTAAACTTGTATGTAAAGCATGAAGTAAAGTGTAAACGAAACTTGGTCACTTGGCTTTTGTAGAAAACAATACAAGTCGTTTGCAAAATATATCTTTGAATACAATATTGTCTGGCTTATAGTCTCTGCTACTAGTTTTATTTTAATATTATTTTATTATTGATAATCAAAAGTTTTAATTTATCTATTTTTCCCGGTTCCCAGGTTTCCGCTACTAAGCAGTTCTCCCTGGAGCGAGCACCATTTGTTTTATGTATACAGTTAAAGCGGTTTTCCGTAATGGGCACCAAACTTAATAAACAAATAACAATCAAGCCCCGCATCGATTTATCTAGATTTATTTCGCGAAAGGAAGTTGGCGAACAGTTATCTTATAAATTAGTTGCTATGGTAACCCATTTAGGAGCTTCACAACATTGTGGACATTACACTGCCATCGGCCTGACCGAGTCCGGTTCTTATTATAACTACGATGATAGCTATGTACGCCCCATATCTGTACAAAATGTTTGCAATACAAATGCTTATATTATATTTTACGAACTTGATAAATATCAACGCTCTGCAAGTAGTACTGAATTAAGCGGTATTAATGACGCTGTTAAAGAAAATTCACAAAAACAAAATGGTTATACAAAAGCAGAGAGGTCATTTTCTCCTGAATTGAACAGCTTAACTAATTCGCAACACAATTTACCAACAGGTCCCATTAAGTCTGCTACACCTTCGTATTACATCAACAAACCGTCCACTAGTAATGGTTCTATAGCTAATAAACTATCTGTTAGTCGTCAGATACATTTTAAAACTCAAATTAATACCACGCCGCTAAAATGCAGTACTATACCAGCTAAACTACCAACCAATTCAGAAAATCGAAACATAACTCAAAGGTCCTTAGAATCAAACCCAAACACTTTAGAGGAAAATGGTGGCGAGAAGAAGTTACATACATTAAATGGTGAAAATCAAGTGTCTTCATCTATGGAAATCAAACGAAATAAAAGTTCGGAATTGGTATCGCTACACAAATCAAACTCAACTCTACCCAGCATGCCAAATTTATCCGATGTTCAAAATCAAAATATAACTCAGCCTACCAAGAATTCTACACTGTCAGCCATTCCTTTAAAGAGCCTTGTGCCGTATGAATCTGAAACAGATGAAGAATTGACGGCAACAGAAGTGAATGATATGATAACCTGTTCGGAAGAGTCAAATAAGAAAAAAAAGGATATCAGAAGTGCTATTAAACGCCCTTTAGATAGCCCTCTGCGAAATTCCACTGCAACTGAAAATGTGGTTAAACCGAAAAAAATGGCTATCATGAATGAGAATGAATGCTGCAGTTCAGCCCATGACCAAAATTCATCGATTACACACACAACTGATTTTACAAACGAAATATTAACCTCAAGTTCCAATGATCAAAATAAAGTCAAATTACAAAAATACGGAAACAATCAAAGTAAATTTAATTCCAACAAATCTGACGAGACATATACGAATCGTTCAAAGAGAAAAGAGAAAGTTGACTTGTTTGATGAAATTTTTAATCAAACCAAACGAGCTACAGAGAGAGAGAACAGAGATGATGCAGTCTCCATAGATGGACTTATAAATAAGTCTCATGATGATGCAGAGAGTGATGATCATTTAAAATCATCAAATGTTTTGCGTCCACCTTTCGTACGTTCGCATTCAACCCCACCATCACCACCTGTTATTAAAACAAAAACTGGTTTATGGCAAGTAACCACTTTGCAGCCAGTAACAGCATGCATTAGTCCACCGGAAAAGGTAGTAAAAAATTCAAAGAATCCTTTTGCCAAAAAGTCGACAGATTCATTCAATAAGCGACAAAAAACAAACGGCGAATCAAAACCTGAAAAGGTTTTTGTTGGAAATGGTTATAGATGCAGTAATGGAAATGAAAATTCTGTATCAGGTTTAATGAAACAGTCTCATCGTGGTTACGGTGTCCCCGTACTGACATGGAAGGGCGAACAAGCAAAAATATCTAAAGAGGCAAGTATTGTAATGAAGTCATATCAAACGCATTTTGATGTGAAATATAAAGAAATATGTAGACTTTTTACTACTAAATAATCAGACTTAAGATTGAAAGGCAAAAAGTAATAATTTTCCTCAAATTTTCCCATCAATAGGTTGAAAGTGATGCCCAACAGCAACGTCAGAACGACTGGCAGAACGAAGAAGATGCCGAAATAGATCGTGGACGGCAGAAAAAAGTGAAAAATAAGGATTCTTCACAGTCAGATAACCGAATACCCGGATTTAATCCGTTTCAAGAAGAAGAGGATCAAAGACGGTGGAGAGTTGGTAGTGCCGCACATCGACATTATAGCGGTCATATTCGTCAACAATTCCAACGCAATAAATTCAAATTTCAGCGCTTCAATCCAAAATTCCAGCGAATGACGGCTATGTCATATAAGCGAAACAACCATAGAATGAATAACAGCTATTCGCGTAGGAATTCATAACATAGTAATAAAATGATTTTTATAACTATAAATATTCATTATTTTTCAACATAAGTTAAGTGACTGCTCGATTAAAATAGTTGAATAATTATCTATACTGAAATTACATTTTGACATAGATGCAAAAAAATATTTATTGTATTAAGTAAAAAATAAGGAACCTAAAGGCACACAGTGCATATGAGTTTGAAATAATAATAGAAATAAGGATGTATGTAATAATTTAAGGGAAACTTGCATTATATATCTACTTAAACCGTTGTAATTATTTGCGATTCCTTCAAATTACTACGTATAATAATACTACACCACCATTTTAGATTTCCATCATTAATATTATTTTATCTTAACCTATAGTAATTCTTATATATACATAAACCGAAGTTTAAAAGTTCCAAATAAATTGTGAACAAAAGACTTTAATAAACAAACATATGTTTATACATGTACAATAGATAAAAAGAAAAAATAATTTTTTAAGGTTTCAATTAAAATAAAACATAAAATATATGTATATGAAAACTAAACTCTTACGCATTTTAAATAAAGATTTTAAAAAGTCAGGTATAAGAAACCCCTTGAAAAGTTGCTGCATTAAAAGCGAATGAAAAATGTTTTTCCCTACTATTCTATTAATACCAACTTTAAGTCTTAAGTGTAAATTTATTTATTTGAATTTACAAAATAAGTTAAAACGAATTTTATTACAAAATAAAATATGTTATTTCCCCTACTTTCTCCTTCCTCGACCTGAGCCATGGCCTCTCTTAAATCGATTGTGTTTACTTTTATTTCCAATAGCACCACTTGCGCTGGATCTAGAATGTTTCTGGTCTCGCTTATTTTTATGCTGCTTTTTCTTATCAAAACGTTCTTTTTGTTTAAAGACTTTACTTTTCTTAATTTCTTTCAAAGCCTTCTTCTTCTTTAATTTATCTAGCATCTTCTTACTTCCAATTTTACCAAGATCTGGTGTTGTTCTTTCCACATCTTTAGGCTTGATCTGTTTCTCCTTACTTTCTGTTTCAGTACTGAAATCCATTCCTGGTATGGAATTAATAAAAGATTCTGCAGCAGGAGGTTCGTTTACGATAGAATCCTTGTCCGAATCCTCGTCCTGTTTCGGATTATCACGCGAGAGTTCTATGACATTTATTTGCACTTCCTCATCTTCGTATTCCTTTTCAAGGCATTTTTGCTCTATCTCAGGATCTAGGACGAGTGGTTGAAAGGTTTTTTTCAGTTTAGCCATGCTGCTTTTAACATCATTCCTGATTCTTTTACGCTCCTCTTTGATATTGCGCTCCAGTTCTTCCTTAGCACGAGCACGGCGTTCATTTTTTCGCTTTCGAAAGCCAGTCAGAAAATTTCTACAGAATAATATAATAAATATTATTTATTTCAATCTGACAATTTTTATTATTTACTCACTTTCTTTTTTCCGAATCAAACACAATTTCTTTTTTCCTCATTTTAGCACATTTTTCTACTTATAAACGCGGCAGCACAATCAAAGATAATATGATGTGAAACTTACTTATCTATTATGTTTGGGCCTCGAATAGGTTTTGTTGCCAGTTCAAACTATAAGATTGAGGTCCAACAATCAGCTGTGAGTTAGAAAGCTGAGCTGCCATACATAATACGCCAAAAATTATTTTTGACGCTAGTGGGTTTTTCGTTTTATTTTCAACAGAAGTTTACTTTGATTATAACTAGTTAAAACAAAAATATGTAAATTAGCTTTGCTGACGAAAGAACAAGAAGCCAAACCCACAAATGGTTTAAATTCTTCAAAAAAATATTACGTTGAGTGTTATGGAAAAAATGTATCAACACACCAAAATACTACTTAGGAAAATAATATCACTATTTCTTGGGAAGCTTAACTTTTTTATTAGAATGATTTTATGTAGATACATATGTGACAATAATAGTGGATTTAAAAATATCTTTTAACTTAAGGTTAGCTAGGCGGATAGAATTTATTATTATTTTCGATTACCTTGGGTTTTAAGTGTGCAAAGTAAATGATATGAAATGAAATTATACTCCAATTTTTTATTCAATTTTACCTAATTATAGTTTCAACGTAGTGGCATCGATGGCGAGATAAAGTACAGAGAACGTTTATTCCGCATTCTTTAATATACGCTCTCTGCTTTCAGCTATAAAAATTATCGATGAAAACTTTGCAAGTCATAGATAAATAAATACAGAAATCAGAGAACGTAGAATAATTTAATATACGTACTCTGTAAATATATACAGAAACTGCTGATACTAAAAACTTTATCGCTTTGAAATTTTCTTGCTATGTAGATTTTTAATTTAACAAAATATTGGATGAGTGCATAAGTTCGTGCCCGATTCCGCTGGATGCCGTACGAATCGTTTGAGAGTGGCGCTCGTGAAAGAAATATATAAATATTATATATCGTTGGAAAGGTGACAGTCCGAACTGTAAATCAAGCATAAAATAACTTCATTTTGATTTGAGTTGCTTAGTGAAAAGACGCATGGAAGATGAACAACGAAAAAGATCATATGCGTCATATTATGTTATACGAATTCCGCAAAGGAAAAACAGTGGGCGCTGCAACTAAAGATATTCGCGAAGTTTATTTGGACCGTGCTCCAGCACTCCGCACAGTAAAGAAATGGTTCGCGAAATTTCGTCAGGAGATTTTAACCTCGAAGATCAATCTCGCAGTGGACGGCCTTCTGAGCTTGATGACGATGTTCTAAGGACTTTAGTTGCGAATAACTCACGTATTTCGACGGAAGAGGTTGCCAGTGAATTGAACGTCAACAAATCAACTGCGTTTCGTCGTTTAAAAAAGGTTGGGTACACTTTGAAGCTCGATACATGGGTGCCACATCAGTTGAGTGCAAAGAACAAAGTGGACCGTATGTCAACAGCAATTTTTTTGCTTCGACGGATCAAAAACGAACTTTTTTAGGATCGGCTCGTGACTGGTGATGAAAAATGGGTCCTTTACAACAATGTTCAACGCAAAAGAACACACGAAGGGGCGGAACCGATGTCGAAAGGTGGATTGCATCCGATGAAGGTACTGCTGTGCATTTGGTGGGATATCCGGGCCTGATCTATTTTGAGCTCTTGCCAGCTGGAGAAACGATCACTGCCAACAAGTATTGTCAGCAGTCGAATTGAAGAAAGCAATTGATGAAAAACGTCCGATTTTGGCCAATCGCAAAGGAGTTCTTTTCCATCATGACAACGCCAGGCCACATGTTGCAAAACCGACCCTGGCCAAACTGAAGGAGATGAATTGGGAAATCATGCCGCATCCCCCATATTCACCCGACATTGCACATTCTGATTATCATTTGTTTCGATTGCTGCAGAACAATTTGAATGGAAAAAAATTTAAAAATGTGGAAGACGTCAAAAACCACATTGACACCTTTTTCAACGAGAAACCGCGCGATTTCTATGAATCAGGCATCCGTAAATTGGTTGAACGTTGGGAGTGGATTGCCGAACATGATGGCGAATACATAATTGATTAATAAAAGCGCTTTCTTCAAAAAATTTCAATTTTACTAGTTTGCACTTGAAATCGGGCACGAACTTATGCACTCATCAATATATATATTACTGAAGTTTATGTATTAATAAATATTACCATACATGTTTATATTTTTAAGTTTCTGGAAATTGTCAAGACCCTCGACGAGTATATTTATTTTATTTGTTGCATTGCACCATATTCCTTATTCCATTCTATATACTGACTCAAATCATGTTTTGATACACTAGGTCGAACAGTTTGTAAAGCCGATTTAAAATCATCGATATTTACAGGGCGGACCTGAAAGCATATGCATGAGCGATTAAAAAAAAAATCAAAATTTTCTTCAACAGTTTTAAAAAGCTATACCTTATCTTTTATAATATGTGGAATCTCATCAGGCGGTATTGATCGCAAGGGTTCCATAGACGCTTCGCGACAAAGAATATCCATGTCGGCACCCGAATAACCGGTAGTCTTATGCCCAATTTCCTCTATGTTAATTTCATTCAGGTCATTGCTGACAGTACCCAACAACTTATTGAGGATTTGTATGCGCGCTTTCATTTCAGGAAGTGGAATGTATAATCGCCTTGCAAACCGTCTGCGTGCAGCGTCATCTAATTCTTGTGGCCTATTAGTAGCACCTACAATGAGAACACGATCTTCCTCGCTTGTGGCAGCGCCATCTAGTTGCACCAAAAATTCATTCTAGCAAGAAAATGTTTAAATGTTTGTACTTATTCAAGGTCAATTCATAATCAATTTTATTAAGAAACTCTTAGTAGAATTTGCTATATAAAGGGAAATATAAACATTAATAAAATAAATCAAAAAGTATTTTCTTACTTTTAATTTACGGGAGCTGTCATGCTCACTTTCGGACCGTTTAGATAAGAGAGAATCAACTTCATCGATAAAAACTACCTATAAAATAAAATTGATATTTATAAAATAAATTTATACATACATAAATAAAGGATATACCGATGGTTGATGTACTGCTGCTACAGCAAACAATGCTCGCACCATTTTCTCACTCTCACCAACCCATTTTGATGTTAAAGAAGAGGAACTTATACTAAAAAATGTTGATTTCGATTGGGAAGCGATACATTTTCCAATCAGTGTTTTTCCTGTCCCAGGCGGTCCGAATAACAGAATTCCCCGCGGAGGGCGTCGAAGACCAGTAAATATATCAGGTCGTAAAATGGGGTAAACCACAGCTTCTTTAATAATCGATTTTACATATTCCAGACCAGCGATATCGTCCCAATCTAAAATATAAGCATAATAAAATATCAAAGAACATTATGTATAGATTCATTTCATACTCATGGGTTTATATTTATGCATAATTTCATTTTTTATCAAATCCACCATTTTTGGATCTATGTTAATAAGACGTTCATCTACCTCTTCAGGTGATGAACTTAATGGTGGTGAACTATTGAAGGGTGGTGATGAGTTCAGCGACAACATGCTGGGGTGAAAAGAAAAAATCAATATATATATAATTGCGTAAAATACAAACGCAGTAAATATATACCTATCTTTCGCCATAGGCAAAACAAATCCCGACCTTATTGTTCTTCGAGAACCCAACATTTTTTTCGTTATCCCATAGTTAAAATACACTGGAACATCTTTTTTGTTGTTATTGTTGAAACTACCCTTTATAGTCGTATTTTCAGTTTCAGTACCAGGATTTTGTTTCTGTAAAATTGTTTTGAAACAAGTTTACACAAAAAGCCACATTTACAACTTACTTGAACACTTTTAGTTATTAGCATTTCCCTTGCTGTTTTAAATGGATTATCGATGTTAGGAGTTATAGAATTCACACTAAAACACGGAGAGGCACCTTCGTTTCTATTACTAATATTCTTTGCATTAACATCATTACATTGCTTAAGGTTTTTACGAGGTTGCAAGAAATTCATTATACTACTTCTTGGTTGTGTTTCTTCCACATCAAGGTCAATTATATCCTCGCCTTCTTGATTTTTACATTTTTTTAAATATTGCAGATCCGCGCTATTTATTTCGAGACTTCTGCAACTTTCGTATTCTCCACGACAAGGATTTTCAAAATCTGAGTCCTCGAATTTGCAATTTTCTTTATTACATACATTGGTTTGAGGTAAGCTATTTTTCTTCAACAAAGATTTTACTGATTCTATACGTTGCTTTTCATATTGGCCCATACATTTAGAATTCAATCGATTGTAATGACGCTGCAACAGCTCAAAACTTTCAGATTTCGGCAATTCACTAAAAACAAAAGAAAAGGTTCATACTTATGCTCAAATATAAAAATTCATTTAAGAAACTCACTGAATTGGATCTATCAACAAAATCATCTGACGGCGCCAGGCTGCTGCTTTTTCAAAAGCACTTGATGATTCTGAATTCCAAATGTTTTCATTAGCAACATATTGCCTAACAATTTCTTTTTTCTTATCACACATTCTCAAAAATAAAAAATGAAACTTTAGTTTAGTTTATCTGCCTTTCTGATAAATTATTCAAAATAAAAACACTTTTATTAACTTGGCGGAATTAATTGGCCTTACCGGATGAATGAAAAACGATGACTATAAATTCGAGCTGCGCAAGTCGGACCTTGCACAGTCTCTTTGCTTAGCAGGAATAAACTATACAGGGAGTAATATTTTCGTATTTCTATTATTTTTTTAGTCTATCTGCCAGGATTATGACGCACCGCGTTGTAGCAGAAAATTAAGCTCGCGCTGTATCTCGCGTCTTATAAGAAGAAAGAGATAGAGAGTAAGTTATTTTACATTCTTTGGTTCGGGTGATCTCAGTTGTATGCTCAATCTGGATATAGATGTAAGTTTTCCTACTTTATAGGTTGTACAATGGTTAGAGCTCATGTCAAAGATGGACACAAGCAAAAGAAAACGTGTATTTGATGGGATTGGCAAGAAATTATACACTGAGAGCTGTTCCCCTTTGGCGATTGGACTATCTGAAGGGGAATTATGTTTCATCAGGACATCGCCAGAACACACACATCTACTATATGACTCGTCAGAAGTTCCGAGAGTTAGGTTAAGCGATTCTTACTTATCCACCTTACAGTCCCAACCTTATACCAAGTGATTACTAACTGTTCCTGGCGAATGATACTAGAAAAACAACAAGTCAACATGTCAATCCGCACTTCGAACTTACATATTTGTTTAACCATTTATGTGCATATAGTTTTGTTCCCATACAGAAAGTTTCAATACATATTTCTATATATTTGTTCAATTTAAGGCGATTAAATTAAAATTACATGTTTGATTTTAATAAAAAATCAATTTACGGCTAATTCCACTAATTTACAAGTATTATTACATATATGTATATATTCTACTCTTATATTTATAAAACGTTTTAAAATGCCCACTCATCTACGGCCCCTTAAAATTGTACGGAATAGGCATGGTTTGCGGGTTAGCAAATTTATCAAGATCAACATTTGTTGTTTCTATAGAATCTGCTATGTGACACATTGGCATGTTCGACGGGGAGAGTGTAGGTTGATTTGGTTGACCCATATAATTCGGCAAAGGTCGATGCATTCGCTGTACAGGCGCATTAAAATATGGTTGCATACCAACTGTCATATGTGGATTATTTGTATGGGGTATAGTTGGGGCTACCATGTAGCTTTGATTAATGGTATTAACTTGATGGTGACTGGTCTGCAACATTGTGGGCGTAAATCCACTCATATATGGCTCTGAAACAACATTGGGTATCATCTTAGGAATTACTGTTGGTGGTACGCCAATTACAGGAATCCGTGTCTGCGCGCTAATTGAGGTACTTTGAGGCATAGGGGGATGAGTTAATGGTGTTGGTAATAATCCCATTGAAATATTTGGTCGTGTATTAACAGCTTCTTTTGGGGAATCCTGGCGCTTCTGTACTAAATGGCTCGGTATCGGCACTGAAGATATCGTATGAATGGCATTGCCTTTTATGTTGCTGGGTGATGTACCCGGTAATGTTGTACTCCCCCCGACTTCTGTATGGTGTATATTTTCGATTGGTGAATAAATTTTGAAATTTATCTTCGGACTTCCAGTCTGTTGTAGAGCCGTGGCTGTAGTGGGTATTACTTTTGGTGAAAGATTTTCGCTTCGATTCGAGCGAGTGAATGTCGCGATAGGATCTTTTTTACTTGTATGTAAATGAGCTGCTCCTGCTGTTATTGGCGATTGCATGTAAAGGGGGGATTGTGAGTCAGTATGCTGTGAGGCAACACCACCGACATTGCTTGATGTTAAACATTTCGGATTGAGAAGACGTGGTGGTATTGGTCTTTCCATTTGTGAGACATACATCGAATGCACGACCCCATCGAAATGAAAATACAAAAGAGGAGTGGGTGTATGAGTTCGCAAATATATGGGTTGTTCCAAGTTTGGAGGCGCAAAGCCAATTGGCGGCGGTGGTGGTGGTTTCTTATTTGAGTTGACTTTTTGTCTCTCCTTACGGGCTTTATCTTCGAACAAATTATGGCATTGAGGTGTAATACCAAGTTTCTTTTTCAACCTTCGCATTTTCACACGTATTTTAGCTTCTATCACTTTTCGGTCTTCGTCATCACTATTGTGGTTGGGAAAGACTCCATCCTCGAAATTAACCTTCTTCTTTTTCAGTACACTGTCAAGGATGAAGGAAAATATTTTTGTTATATTTACATACATACATATGTAAAGAACATATTATACATTGACTACAAAACAGGCTCAACTCAGTTTTATTCTCTTAGCGTAGTTATTTCCAGTAATATCTATGACTGGTGAAATGTTTTGAATATCATAAATTTGCTAGTTAGAAAATCCATAATTTTTCTTTTATAGTTAATTTTGGAGTTGTGCATTTTTTGAAGTAAATTTAAATTATTGCCTAAAAATTAAATAAAAAAAAACTTCTGCTTACCTCACGGTAACGCTATTCAAAGTATTGCTTTCACCATCAAGGGGTTTTAAAATGCTGCGATTGTTTTTGTCGGCATTGGAATTAGTTGTTTCCTCTTCAAGTTTCTCTTTGGAACCCTCATTTTTAATTTGATTTTCATTTCCGCCTTGTGTATGTTCGGCGACGTTACCTGTAAGCAAATCACTACATGGAACAATCTCTAGAACATTTCCTTTTTGTACTGCTACTGTTGCCTTTGGCAGCTCCTTTAGCACTGGTGATGGCTGATTAAACCCAAACGGCTGGGTACCAAAACGGTTGTAATAAAAGTTGGCTGCATTTAAATTAGCTTGATGAGGACCGGATGAATACATCTCAGACTCATCGGTACTAATAGGTCGAAGGTTCGGGTATGTGTTATGATGAATGGCATGCCCGGGTGGAACTGAAGTACTGGAATTCGCCATTGGTACGTATTGATTTGTTGGATAGAAGCTATTCGAATCGCTCGGTAAAGACATGTAAGCTGCTGGTCCGTACTGGCCATAGTGGCTATAATCTTCGTAAGTGGTGATACTATTGTTAGTTTCATTGTGGTTAGATGAAGGTCCATTCAGTACAATATTTATGCGAGCATCCAAAGATATTCGATTTGGTGAACTATTAAAATAATATGAAGTGTTACTTTGGCGTGGTGAATGTGGTTTATAATGTTGATGTTTTGGCGATAAGGAACGATGCCTGTGACTGTCATAAGATTTCCTAGAAGGCGATATAGTCCTCTTACTCGGTGAACGAGAAGTAGAACGCGAACGTCTCTCGGGAGATAAACTGTTTTGACGTGAGTCATTTGGTGATAAATTGGGATCGGTCGGGGGAGATGGTGGCTTAAATGGCAAGGGGGACCGAGAATATCGATCACGATGCCGGGAGGGAAGGGAAGGAGAACGTGATCGCGAATGAGAATCACGTCGAGGAGAGTGCTTTCGAAATCTATCTTCAGCACTCAGAAGGGATCTTCGTTTCCGTGGTATGGGACTTATGTCACCAGATCGCCTATTAAGCTGTCGAGTGAAACTCGGACTACGACTACGACTGCGTCGATCGAAATTACGATTACGTGATTGTTTGGAAAAACCACCTCGTCGCTGAGGAGACACAATTCGTCCACTACTGTTTCTCGAGGGACTCACAGATAGTGAGCGCACACGTCCGCGACGGGATCTAGATCTGGATTGCAAGGTATGATGCGTTGATATTGGAGACCTGCGACGTTGTTTCTGATGATGAGCAGATGGAGAGCCCTTAGATTCCATAATTGGTTTAACAATTGCAACCTCTTTTGTGGGCTTTGGCAGTTTTACTGTGGAGTTAGCTTTTTCAGAAGTATCCGTTAATTGTTTGGAGGTTTCGGTATCATTATCAGCCTCAAATATGGCCGAAGTTTTAGGTAATTTTACCGGTGATATTGTCAATTTAATTACTTCACGGTTTGTGTCAAATATATTCGAGACTTCAGGTTTTTCTTCTTCTTTGTTTTGCAACTTTTGCAATGACTGCACGAACTGTCCACGTGTAGCCGATTGTAAGGATTCCATTGCATCTTTTTCGGCAGGTGTTACCAAATCAATTTGATTCTCTTTTTCAATCCTAATAGTTTTTTTTGATGAAGAGTCCATCAATTTATTTAAAATAATATTTTTTTCATGTAGAAAAAGTTTTTCCATTTTGAGCAATTCATCACTGATTTCATCAGCTGAATCATAATTAGCGCGCATCATTTGTATACGCAATAAGTTAGCTTCTAAGTTCTCTAACCTCTTCAAGTCTTTGGCAACATTCGGTTTCGAGTCGTCAGATGGCGTTGTTAGTGGCCCAGCTTTTTCTCCTTCCATTGCTGATGATTTACTGTTTTTTTGATCGTTAGATGTAGCGTTTGAATCGTTGTTTTGGTTAGTATCTGTATCATTGCTATCTTCCGAAGCTGATTCGCTCGAGCTCGTAGTACTAGATGACTCCGAAGATGTGGCAGAAGTATCGGATGATGAAGAAGACGTAGACGAATAGGAAGCGGAGGAAGTAGATAACAGTTCATTTTCATATTTTAAATCATCATTGATCGATGCTTTTGTACCAGACTCATGCTCATTTTCGATATCAGCGTTTTCGACACTCTTAATAAATTGGTTATATAATAGTTGCATATCATTTGTTTCTCTACAAACTACATTTGGCGATTCCTTGCACTCATAACTAAATTTAGGTGTCATACATCTTTGCGGAGGTGAATTTTTCGGAGTTGTACTTTCAAGTTTTGAGTTCGAATCTGATTCTTCATTATCAACAATACTCGACGAAGGACTTGAACTGCTCATTCGTTCCGTTTTAATGTATTTGGGTGCTTCCAGCTGATTTATATTTTGAAATGTAGCACCTAACTCCATTTCGTCATCGTCATTTTCCCAATTGTCAGAATAATCATCTGTGTCGGGACTTCCACTGTTGGGACAGGTCACAGATTTCGTATGAACACGAGGTGAATCTTCTAATGATTTTTTTAGTTTTTCAGATGCTTTACGCACAATTTTTGAATTCTCATTGGATTTTTGTTTTTGCTTTGGATTTTTGTTAAAAACTAAATTAGTGGATTTAATATGACAGCCTTCGGAATGCAAAGAATCAGGTGTGTATTCCCGATCACCTTTTGTACGCTTTATATAGTCAATTTTTCTCCCATCGAATATATCAAAAGACTTTT
This sequence comes from Ceratitis rosa, assembly GCA_037013455.1. NCBI lineage: Eukaryota > Metazoa > Arthropoda > Insecta > Diptera > Tephritidae > Ceratitis > Ceratitis rosa. The sequence continues at coordinate 4,673,003 of JAWMAG010000031.1, read as the reverse complement.
CTTTGAATATTGTATTGCTATATGTTTTTGGCAAAATCCTTATATCTTTAGTGTTCTGCTTTGAATTTTTTTCAAGTTCTTTTTCTTCAGTTTTGAAATCAGTAAAGGGTATATTATTTTCCGGAGAAACTGACATTTTATTTTTCTTCAATGATTTTTTCAAATTGGTACCCTCTGTATGCTCGCGTGATTTTTGTAATAATTTCTCTTTAGTTGCTTGTATGGTTTCAAGTTTAAGATCATCATCTTCCAGTAGTTTTCCTATTCGGTCCTGAATTTCTTGCAGTTTTGATATTTGAACTTTAGCTGAAGAATTGGAGGAATTCTTTAGAGCAATGGGTGGTGATTGCTGCTTTGGTGGAGTCAAACTCGCGAACATGTCCAATACTAGTGGTTTTGATGAGTTAGCAGCTTTACTTGCTCCCTTTGCATGTTCTTTTATCGATTTTGGATTTTCAGGATTTGTACAACCGTTCTCTGCAGCTGATTCCAAACTGTTTTCCCTTTTTATTGAAGTTTTTGGACTTTCTATAATGTTGATGTTCACGGGACCTTCAACTTTAACAATCCTTGTAGTATCTACATCGTGACTAGGTGAGAGCAATTGACTCTTTAACGGATTTGATTGAAATGTTTCTCGTATTTTCCTTATTTTCTTTCTTTTACTTGACTTACGACTACTTTTTGAGCTTGATTGTGATTTATTGCTTCCTTCCCGTTCTTTTTTATTTTTCTTCTTCTTCTGAACATTCATATCTGAGAACTCCTTATTACTATAATCCTTATGCCGTTCATAGAAATTTAATGAATACGATATAGATGGTTTGGTTTTAGTCCACCTGAATTGTAATAAATAAATGTGTTTTATTGTAACTTCAATGATCATTATACTTACATTAATTGTGAATGAGGTATGATACCACTATGTATAGGGGTTGAATTATTTGCTTCTTCTGGTGGTGCATTATATGGGCCATGATTATACTGCGTACGGTATCTTGGGAATCGTGGACGATGGTGTGCGTTAAAAGGGTGACCTCTTTGACGAAAATCGGCACGATAATTTCTCACAAATGGATTATAAGCACGGTAATTTGCAGAGTTATTAATGCCTGAAAATCCACGAGAAAAAGTTGTCGTCATATTAGTTAAAGGTGTTACAAAACCCATTTGAGGTGGCAATGGCAATGGCAATGACACGACATTGCCAATTGGACGCATACTTTCAAATGATTCTGCAATAGGGTGTGTAGAACAAGTTTTACTATCTTCATATTTGCTCTTTTTGTGCCTATGTTTTTTTTTTAAGGACTCCTCACTCTTCTCACGAGTATTTTCCTCAAAGTCTTCATGTGTGGACTCTATATGTGCGTATTGGAAATATTTGAACATATTAATATGTAATTTTTTTTTGTAGTTATAAAACTCATATAGATAATTGAAAATTACCTGCATTGGAAATCTTATGTTTCTTTTGTTCCTTCTTAATTTTATTTGGATGTGATATGGAATCAGATTTTTCTTCTTTTTTACGTTCAAGTTCTTCTTTTCTTTTAATTGCATCCAATTCCAGTATGGCTCGTACTTTCTCTGCACATCGATCAGTTTCTTGTTTAGATGCGGATTTAGAATGGGATACATATTGGGGAGCACTACATTTAGTATTTGAGTCCTCTATTCTTAATTTCACCGACTCAGTACCATGTGGCGGCGTTTTAACTTCACCTGGTTCCAAACTACTGTCACCCTCTTCCATTAACATATTTGTCTTTGCGCTATCTTCTTTAGAATTGATTAAAGACATGCCTTTTCTACACACAACTTATATACTATATAAATATGGAGATATTGACCAATATATCACGCTTATCACTTCAACTATTAACTTTCCAACGCTAAGTGTGCAAATAGTAAAAGTTCTAAAACCTAAATACAATCTCCATTAAATCCCATAGGATAAATATAATTGAAAACTGTATTTTTCACATTTGTATTACTCAAACAAGAACGAACTCCAATCTAAAGATTTGTACATAAGCAGAGATAAAATCGAAGTGTGTAGATATGGAAGATACATATCGAGTAATCGATGTTACAAGTAAATTCACAAAATCTAACTAATTGGTCACACGAAGATTTTTTCCCCGTCCTTCAGCTTACCATAGGAAACAATTTGCCAGCGCTTTTAAGCGCTATATTTATGCAAATCTGCCAACTTTCCTAGAGTGAATCCAAAATAAATCTTAGTAAATTGGAAATTCTTAATTTATCAATATTATCGGAAAAGTTTTAAATTGCGCCGATGATACCATATCAAAGATATATTTGCTTTTCAAATTTTATGGTTTATAGAGTAATTTATCACAGTGGCATTATACGACAGTTACTTTGGGAGAAAATTAGGAAAATGTTTAGGAAACGGAAAATATTTGATGCGTCTAAAAACACACAATTCACGAGTGAACATTCTTTTTATTTTATAACACTCCACATACGTATATGTATACTTTATAATTGTGGCGACGAGATTTCTGCTTTGAACATTTTATTACAATAAATAATTCAGTGTTGGTACTAAAGAATTAACATTTAATTATCTTAAATGAAAAAAAAACATTCAATCGAACCAAATTACTATTATAAGTAGGGTTTAATTTATTACAGTTGACCAAAAGGCCAAAGAAGGTTAGTATTATATACTCGTATATAGTCTAGTCTATCTTGACGTTAGAATAAATTTTTCGTACAAATACGCTTGTGCCCAAGTAGCCCACCGTACCGCATATGATGCCTAGAGCGCCACTAAACAATGCCATATATCCAAAGTAGAAAGCGGTTTGGAAAAGACCGTACATCCTGAAAGTGGATTGACAAATAAGGAAATTATACAACTTTTCAGATTTAATTTTGTATTAAAAAATAATAAACTTACTTTGTTTTAAAGAAAAAATAATAAAACGAGTACGCGTAAACGTAAATTGAAGTTGATGCAGCTGACATAAAACTTGTCCACTGCCACCGGTAATCCTCTGCGTTTAAAAGGAAGTAAGTGCACACAATCGTCACACACACCGTTACGATCATCAATATGGTGAATACTAACAGCATGAAACCATATACATAATAGATTTTATATGCCCAGAATGAAGTAAAAATAAAGTACCTGGAATATAAATTAGATGTTAGTACATTTGTTGCCCAGGTAATATACACTTGAAGTTGGAAAATTATATAAGAAATTTATAACGCACATTAGCAGTACAACATTGATTCTTTTCAAATAATGCGTTATGATTTTCTTAGTAAAAAATTTCAATTACATTTCAATAAAAATTGATCCAAATGGTAATACTCCGCCAAGAAGAATTATAATCGTTGGTTCCATAAACCATTTCTTCTCCGGAATGGGACGAGGTACTGCATTAACGCGACAAGGATGATCTGGCTGCCCATCTAAATTACGTCCTACAACGGTTCCAGCAAGTGTTAGCGGTAGAACAACGAATATACAAATACATGTTACAGCTATCATTGTGCCGAAAGGTATAGCGCGCGATGCATGATATCCAATAGCAATAAAATTAATAAAGAATGCTGTACCGCAAACAAATACTGGTACCATAAATGCTGACACTATCATTTGACGTATCCACATTCGGCCACCAAGTCGCGCATATAGGGATCCGCCAAAGTAACCATTGACAGGTGACGTTGCAGCATATACAAATATGGCAGTAGATAGCATGGATCCACGTCTTGTAAAAAAAAAATTATATTAATAATAATTTGCAGATTAATTATACGATCATTCTATGTTCTTGAACTATTGCAACAATCTATACAGCAAAATACTTACTCAGTATATAATTCTCCGACAATTGCAAAGAGGATTACACCAAGCACGACAGAAATTAACTGAGAACCTGCTCCTATCATAGCGGAAAATACTAAGGCATGTGGAGGAGTCCTGAAAACATCTCCGTGAACCTGTTTCCATCCGTATTCATCACCCAAATCACGCTCCTGTATACACGTATAAAATAAAATTCAGTGCTTATATTTGTATCTATGAGTTTTTCCAAACTAACCATATCATCAATTTCTTCATCTTTACTATAACGCGCGTAGTCCTTACGTAGGGTACGCATAAGTATCATAGAAACCAATCCAACCAAAAATATAACCATCATAAAACTGTTGAAGATACTAAACCAATGGATCTGTGGAAAAACATATATATCTTGTATGTAGTTATCATTTGGTAATTCATTAATATTGAATTAATTCAACTTACTCTATGTTGAAAGAATTTCGGATCTAAATATTTGTCAAACCGATTTTTGAATTCGACACTATTGGGTTTCCAGTTGACTTCATATGAAAATTTAATTTTTGCTCCTGGTGTTAATAACTCTCTTTTTTCGTTGTGTAGAACTACATCAACAATTTGTTTGCCATTGTAGCCAATTTCAAACCGTTTGTGTGTGAAAATATAATACTTTTCTTCATGTTCATCCTTCTTACCAACTTCACCCCAAATAGGCAAGCCATCGATGTACATTTGATACCAGTATTGGTTTTTAACCGCATATGTAAATGCCTTAACTTTATCAATTGTTAGATCGATCATACATATTACCGTCGGTGAAACGTCAACTGTGTAAATTTCAATTAGTATATGCTTAATCGGATGGCTAATTTAATGTTTACCTTTAAAATCAATTTCGTATCCACTGAATTCTAGCTCTACGCCTTGTAGTGCCTCACTAAGGGTTTCGTGATAATGGGATATACTTTGTTTAGCACCACTACAAAATGGCAAGGAAAAATAGGCATATGTTTCTTGCCGGTTGTGATATGGTCCCACCGTATTCATCCATAGTACTACTTCTTCACGGTCATTATACTTAAAAAAGTAATCATTAAAATAAATTATCGAATATTTGCAATTTTTTCTACTTACTTTGTGATTGTGCTCATCGGCAAAAGCACCCCAATCGCTCAATATTAATATTAAACAAAACGTAAAGGCTCGTATTTGCCACATATCAATTTATTTGTTATAAGATTAAACAAATAAGATTACTTCTACAAAGTCAGAATTTTCTTATTCTCATAACACTGCTTATGAGCCGACTTAGGTCTTGAATTTGCTATGAAGCCATGCACAGATATTATCCTTAATAATACTCTAAAACATACAATGTTCAAACTATGTGAGTGTCAAACGGATCACTTTTTATATTTAGTATAATTTTATTATTTTACACATTTAAGTCTGTGCGCAAGCCGAAGACAATACACGTATTGAAAATTCAACGCAAACACGATAACTCGATTTTTAATAATCGACCGGCCAGAGATTGAAGTAAAATTTAATATCGAATAGAGTTGACAGCCTCCATAATTATTATGCCGTAAAAGAGGAACTTAGTAAGTAATTATGTACATATATGCAATGAATGGTTTTACACAATCGACAAGTGAATGAATGAGCTTTCGTCAACGCGTATTTAATAACGGTAAACATATTACCACCATCCTTTCAGAGATTTTTGAACAAACTGAAATACGCCCTCCTTAATTTTAAAACATATATATATTACCATATTACCAGTCGGATGCAGGTCGTACTATCATGTGGAAGGTCTAGGGTTCGAGTCTTGGTCCGAGTAACATCCAAAATTATAAAAAATTATTTTAAATAAAAAACATTGTGGTCGTCCCCGGTAGGAAGTGTCAACATGTCCGAAGAAATTTCTGCCCTAAAATAAATGCTCCTTACAAAAATGAATCGGCCGTTCGGAGATGGCTAAGATTATATTGTAGGTCTCTTAATTTGTTGGAAAAAATTAGTACACATTCTACAAATTGGAGGAAAATGCTGATTGATAGTAGGTAAATGACACTATTTGTTTCAAATTTAGCCGATGCAAAGAAATTTTTAGGGGAAATTAGCTAAAACCGATTGAAATCTCGTTTACTCGTACTATCGTCGACAGAGGCATAAACTAGCATGTTGACGTATGTTAGACATCAGTACTGTTCGGTGAGCTGATGGGCAGTAACATTTGTTACCAATTTTTGCTGAACCGAGTTCGGTAAGACAAAAAGCCAGTAAAATTTGCACCGAGAGATTGCAATTTCTCACTGAACAGAGCTATCTTCTAATACAAGTAGCAACCCGTGGCCAAATATAAAGAAAGGATTTTCCGGAAGACGGTTCTAAATAAAGCTATTCCAGTTCTGTGCTAATCATACTGCAGTGCTCTTACTTATTGAGAAAAAAAAAGTTGTACAGAAACCTTTAGAGGCTTTTGATTTTTTAATTCAAACTCAATATTTTAAGCGGTACGTAAATATTTTAAGCGGTTAATTTGTCTTTAAAATTAAATAAATTTCAACTCTTTGTTACAATCATCTAATACATATTTTAAGTGTGTTTTATTATTTAATATTGGTAATTAATATATTATGGAATAGGATAAAATTAAGAAACACTACTTTAAATGAATAAGCCGTTTGAGCCACCTTAAATTTCATATGTTCGTCATAAGAGACTGCATTTTTTATAGATTGAGATAAGCATTTAATTTTTTATATTATGAAAATTTATGTAATAGCAAAAAATTAAAAAGAAATCAATTGTATATTATACATACATATACTGTTTTTAATCCCAGTAGACAATTCTAATGAAACCCCCATATGTCAATTAAATCTTTTAAATTTAGTTAATTGTCTTCAGCAAGCAAATTAATTTAGCTTTGCCTTTACAACTTCAACATGAGCATGACTAAATCAAACTATGAATTGATTGTGCCAATCGAATATCATTAAGGAATGAAAATATGCTTGGTCGATTTCTCTACTCACACTAAGCGATCAGTTCGTGGGAAGTAGCCGCTCACACCAGATCTACTATTTTGAACTGAAAGTTGTTGGGTAAGATGAGAAAAGTGTACTGCGCTTATCTACCTGTGGAAATAATTATATCAGTGTAATTTGTTCAACGAATGAAGGATACTTGTAAAAATAAAAGTATGAAAGAAGAAAGTGCTATCAGGAAAAAACATAATATTGCAAAAGGATAAAAACAATTTAAATTGGGAGAGGGTTTTGCCAAGATATCATTTAAGCGAAATAATTTTTTATATGTACCATATACTCGTGATTCTAAGGGTATATGAAATAATTTTGAATAATAATATTAAATGAAATATTGAACAAAATATTTACCACACTATTCGGTTCTACATAAAATGTTTAGGAATAAACGCAACTGCTAAAGTAACGGAATAAATTTCCCATTGAAAGCATAAAAAGAAACTGTTTGTTTCGAAATTAGAAATTTTTTGTTTTTTTTTATACCATTTAGTTTTTTTTTATTAAGGGAGTTATGCCGAAAAAATTTGAAACTTGCCTTATGTACACACATACATACATACATACATATACACGTATATATGTACATATGTATGTACATACATACATATGTGTCATAGTTCAATTTAATTTATTTTGAATTTATGATTGAATTAATATACTCGTAGAAAAAGGGAAAGGGGTAAAAACTGCAGCCCAAACCTGGATATGCATATGTACCAGGTGTGTTTGTTGAAGTGTGCCGGTTTTACTAGTAGATGTCGCTAGCAAAATGTTTAAATTTCTATAATTTGGCATGTATGTAATTTTTTCTATTGACATTAACCTACAAAAATACGCAAGTCACATTCCGCCAAAATAATAGCGTCATATTTCTTAACCTCAGTGAATATGTCGAGTTTCGTTCCAAGTAAATCGCATTTGCGGCATTTTTTGCTTTTCTTATTTCATCAAAAGAAAAAAGCAGCTAAAGCTCACCGGTTGCTGGTAGAAACTTATGGTGAACATGCTCCAGTGATTAGAACATGTGAGACATGGTTTCGTCAATTTAAAAGTGGAGATTTCGATTTGACAGACGATGAACATCCTGGTGCTGCGAAAAAGTTCAAAGACGAGTTGATCCAACCCAATCGCAACAAAAATTGTCAGAAACACTACATGTGACTCGAGGAGCAATTTGCCAACGTTTAAAAGCCATGGGAAGGATCCAGAAGTATGGAAAATGGGTGCCACACCAGCTGAACTATAGACAAATGGAAAATCGAAAAACCGTCTGTGAAATGCTGCTTCAACGATTCGAAAGGAAATCTGCATCGAATTGTCACGGGGGACGAAAAATGGATTTATTTTGAGAATCCGAAGCGAAAAAAATCATGGCTTTCCCCTGGTGAAGCTGGCCCATTGGCTGCAAGGCCAAATCGTTTTGGCCGTAAGACAATGCTCTGTGTTTGGTGGGACCAGTGTGGTGTGGTGTACTACGAGTTGTTAAAACCTGGTGAAACGGTGAACACGGATCGCTACCGACAACAAATGATCAATTTGAATCATGCGTTGATCGAAAAACGGTCGGAATGGGCCCGAAGACATGGCAAAGATATCTTGCAACATGACAACGCGCCGTCTCATATCGCTAAACTGGTGAAAGACACATTAAAAACACTTAATTGGGAAATATTATCGCACCCGCCGTACTCTCCAGACCTCGTCCCGTCTGACTATCACCTTTTCGCATCGATGGGACACTCCCTTGCAGAGCAATGCTTCGCTAATTTTGAACAAATCGAAAAATGGCTCGTCGAATGGTTTGCCTCGAAAGAGAAAAAGTTTTTTTGGAATGGTATCCATAATTTGCCTGAGAGATGGGCGAAATGTGTAGAAACCAATGATCAATACTTTGAATAAAAAAATTTTGCGATTCCTCTGAAAATAAAGTGTTCTCTTTATCGAAAAAACCGGCAAATTTCAACTAACACACCTGATACATACATATATGTATGTTTATTGTAACCGCTGAAGTGATTTTCGGCCGAACTCCTCCTGCAATTTGCGATGTGCCTCTTGATGTTTTCCCTACAAATTTAGAGACCTACAGTTTATTTTAGGCCGTCTCCGAACGGCCGATGAAATCCTTTGTGAAGTTTTTTTTCTTGTCAGAAATACACTCGAAGGGCTTAACATTCCCTGTGAAGGGCGACCGCAATTAGAAGTGTTAATTTTCTATAATTTTTAAATGTTGGCCGGACCAGGACTGGAACCGAATCCGAATGTTATTGCGCAATGCTAACCACTCGATGATTGCGGCCGCCATATAATATATTCTTTTTTTATTAATTATAAATATTTGCTTTCGAAAGACATCACATTAAACCAAGATGGACTCACTTTTTTTTTTTAATGTGATGCATTGTATATTGACTTCAATTAACTTAAATTAGTGGCAAAGTTCAATAGTTTCGGAGCGCATCTGAAGGAAAAAATAATGCGAATACCTATGTATGTATGTATGGCGTTAGAGAGATACTCGTGGAACGAAAAATTAATTGATTTCAAATGAATATGTCAATCTATATATATTTACTAGAATTTATTATATTTGCGATGCTGAGTGACGAAACTACAATATGAGTAAGGTAGACATAAGTATTATGACTGCATATTTAAATCTTTGCTTGCTGATTGGCATTTTTTGGCAATAATTATATAATTAAAGGACTAATGAGCAAAGCAAAACCACTTTTATTTTGTTACAACGAGTATAGCTTAATTAGTCAGTGACTTTTTGAAATAAAAGTTTTTTCTTTTAATTATTCGTTTAATTTTTCAAAGTCGGTATTTAGCTCAGTATATTTTTTCATGTTTTCTCAAGGTCCTCAAAATAGGCGTTTGCTTCATTTGAAATAAGTAACAATATTTATGCATTTGTGATTTAAACTTAAAGTTCTTTCTAAGGACTAAAAATATACACATAATAATTCTGCCGGGTGGTTCTCAAACTAAAATAAAAGTTGAAACGGTTTCAAAGTTGAAATTCTGAAAGATATATCATTCACGTAATATTCGTAAACCTCGAATATTTAGTTAAAGAATTGTTAAACTATTTTTCATTCCAGAGTGCACACGTAGAAAAATGGCGGGAAAGGATGAAAACGATGTTCAAATATCCAATGGTGTAGACGACTTTTCAGATGAATTAGATCATGAAAGCAAGAAAACCATTAAATTTTTTAAACTATATCGTTTCTCAACAGGATTTGAAAATTTTTTACTTTTTATTGGTTTTGTAATGTCCATTATAAAAGCTCTTACGCTGCCAGCCGTTGTGATAGTGTATAGTGAATTTACTTCAATGTTAGTCGATCGCACATTGGCCATCGGTACTAGTTCCAGAACAATTGCTTTACCAATTTTCAGTGGTGGTAGAATGCTGTAAGTATTTGTGGATTCAATTCGAGCGAGCATCATATAAATACATGTTTTTATTTGATTTTTAGTACGAATGCAACGAATGAGGAAAATATGTCCGAGCTATATAATGATTCTATATCATATGGGATCCTCTTGACAATAACATCTATAATTATGCTTATATCGGGTGTTCTGTCTGTAGATTTGTTTAATCTCGTAGCATTGAGACAAGTAACACGCATGCGAAAAGTCTTATTCGAAACCGTCATTCGACAAGACATTGCGTGGCATGATATGGCGACTAAGCAAAATTTCACTCAGCAAATTATTGAGTAAGTAAATTGGAATATTCAAAATAGATATAGAGAGGGTCTAAAAAAATTTGGTATAATACTTAAAAATTGATTGAATTAATTAAAATCAAAATCATGATTAAAAAGGGAAAGTAGTTTCATTCAATATAAAATTGACACCAATGATTTTTTTACATTACCTATCTTATTTTCAATTCTTTCTTCAAGGCGATGCCTGAAAATAGTTTTATTTCCAAGGTTTATAGAATAGAAGGTTATGACAACAGCGAATCATATGTTTAACCATGATACAAAAAAGGAAGGTAGTTTCATTCAATATAAAATTGACAAAAAAAGATTTTTTGGCATCACATCTTATTTTCATTTTAACTTCCCAAACATTGCCACTTTAAAAAATATATAATACATACACGTATTTCCATAAAAAAATTTAAGGCGCCTGAAATTATTTTTATTTCCATTAGATTTCAGAAAATAAAACTCAAAGCATTTAAATTTTTTGTCAGTGTGTTTTAATTTTCTTTATTTTTTGCTTACTATGAAATGTTTTACATTTTTTGTAATATAACTTTTTAATTTTAGAAAGTTGAATAAATGAAATTGGTAGAACAAAAACAAAGCAAACGTCGAAAAATTTTTTTATGTCAGATACAAGGCAAATTCCCACACGGCAGTAGCAAGGATACAAAAACAAAAAGCCTATGTATTTTGTTTGTGTATTAGAAAGTTCGTAATGTCAAAACCTATTTCTCATATATTTTGTTTGTGTAATTTGTTGAAATGGAAGCAAGAACAAGCAATCATATGTTGTGACAACTTCACCTTCTATAAATTCGCGTTGGTCAGATAGTTAATATTTTAAAAAAAACGACGAAGTTATAAAAATTAATATTAGTTTTGACAAAAATTTCTTTAGCTAGCAAATTTAATATTTCATTTCATGTGCGAGTGGCATATATAAGTAATGTCAAGAACATTTAAAATGATCAAATGTATACAAATTTCATATATAAACCAATTTTTCCATAAAGATAACAGATGCAAAGCCTTTGGGAAATTATTGATCCCTATCTTGAGAAAAAAATCGTGTTTAAAAATTTGAAAAGGTGAAAAGCGTGTAGTGGGTTATTGTGAACAAAAATTTGAAAAAAATTTGCTTGTTTAGCATTTCATGAAAAATTAAAACAAATATGCGATATTGTAGTAATGCAGAGTCATTTGTGCTGAAAACTTGAAGTTTTGATATAAAGAAAACGTGAATTCATCGGAAATAGATGTAAATATGTAATATATAAGAAGTATATAATCACGATTTTTTTTTAATTTATTGTCTAATTTAGGCTTTGTTCTGTATACGAGTTTTACGATTATTTGTTTATTTACTCACCATCATCGATGTTTTTTAAACTAAAAAAAAAACTTTTATTGATAATATAAATATTAATTCCCGCTTACTGTTAATATGACGAAGTTTATTCTGTGACGTCATTGGTGGACATAATCTTGTATTTTATAAATCTTGAAATCAAAGCATTTGAAGTTTTTTGAGTACGTTTTACTTTCCTTTGTTTTTTGTTTAGTTTAGTTTTAGAAAGTTGAAAGAATATTTTTTTTAGTTAATGAAATTGGTAGACAAAAATAAAGCAAAAGTCAAAAAATCTTTTTATGTCAGATAGATAATATTAAAAAAAATTTTTTTGAGTGAAACTACCATTTTTTTGTATCATGGTCAAAATTATGTTGACACTTTAGAGGTTGTACGCAATTACAATTAAATTAATTATTAAGAAAAACATTCTTTGCATTTTCGGAATGTGCATTTACTTAAGTATATTCTATGAAAACTTGATGCAAATTCAATAAACGTTTTCAGAAATGAATGTACCTGAATTTGAAGTAAAAATAACACTTGTACACTATTGGGATATCAGATCCCCGTTTCTCAGATCGTTTAAATACATATAATCCACAAGCGCAATGTATACCAATATTTTTATATGATTGACTGCGCATAACCTCTTTTGCTTTAAAGATATGTAGTTAGTTGGACCCTATCAATATTATTATTTACTCGTATATTATAAATATTTTTTAGGAATTTATGCATACTTACATACATATATATGTACATATAACTATATATTTATTTGCAGTGATGTAGAGAAGGTCAGGGACGGTATATCCGAAAAAGTTGCTCACTTTTTGTATCTCATATTCGGCTTTATCATAACAATATGTATATCTTTTGCTTATGGCTGGAAACTCACATTGGCGGTTAGTGTTTATATACCGATCGTTATCCTCCTCAACTACTTCGTAGGAAAGGTAAGAACTACTAGAACAGATATTATCATAATAAAATCGTATAATTTCAAAGATGTTTCAATGACATTTTTTGAGTCCTCCGCCTTTGTCTGGTCACCTTGCACGAGGCTGGCGAGGCCATCTGAAATTGGCTGCTTAGCATATAGGTATTTTACGTCATGTGCAGAGCTTGTAGTTGTTAAAATGATTCCTCCGCTCGCTCGCTCATTCACAGCGTACCCGGTATCCACACAGCTGCCAAAGTATGGTATGTCGTATTTGATTGGATTATGATCAGAATTGCAATAAGTACTGATTGGAAGACGCTGCTTGGCTTGGTGGAGCATTGGTGAGTGGGTTCCACATTCCACTTTATCGGCGACCATTGAGCTATAAGTACAGATGTCTATGGATCTATGATCCGAAACTCATTCGTCCCTTTCCTAGATTCTTTGAGAAGAGAGATTGTCAAAAGCAGATAGTAAACTTAAGCTCTTCCGCTCTTTGTCATGTTTTAACTTGCGTTGTCCTGCAGCTCGCTTTAAGTTTTCAATGGTTTAGAATTAGTCGATGGTATGGCTCATGTTATGAGGACAGCTGCAAATCACCAACAGTTGGGATTTAAAATAAAGAAAAAGTTTTAAAACCCAAAAAAATTATATCTCTTTTTCTAACCCTAACGGCATTTCGTAAATACTAAAAAAAAAAACCATAAGTAATTGAAATTATTTTTATTATACTTAAACAGTATCAAGGTAAACTGACCAAAAGAGAGCAAGAATCATATGCTGGCGCTGGTAATATTGTAGAGGAGGTTCTTTCTTCCATCCGAACTGTAGTAGCATTCGGCGCTGAGAAAAAGGAATCGGAACGTTATGATAATTATTTAGTTCCTGCTCGAAAGGCAAGTCAAAGCAAAGGTGCTTTCTCGGGCCTCAGTGACGGTGTCTTAAAATCTTTGCTATTTCTTTCCTGCGCTGGCGCTTTTTGGTATGGTGTTAACTTAATTTTGGATAATAGAAATGTGGAGGATAAAGAATATACACCTGCAATTTTAATGATAGTAAGTACAATTAGATTCACTGGCATTTTCGAACTTTATTTCAAAGAATATTATATTTAAAAACTATTTAATTTAGGTATAAATTTTAGCAATTAAGTTTTAAATGCTTATATGAAATACATACTTATATTTTTCAGGCATTTTTTGGACTTATTGTCGGTGCAGACAATATTGCGCGGACCGCGCCATTTTTGGAATCTTTTGCGACAGCACGCGGTGCAGCTACTAATATTTTCAAAGTTATCGACACGAAATCTAAAATTGATCCCTTATCCAGCGACGGCAAACTATTGAATTATGGTCTACGGGGCGAGATTGAATTCAAGGATGTTTTCTTTCGATATCCGACACGAGCGGATGTTATCGTTCACCGTGGTGTGAATTTTAAGGTAAATAACGGTCAAACTGTTGCACTCGTCGGTTCGTCTGGTTGCGGAAAGTCTACATGTATTCAATTGTTGCAACGCTTTTACGATCCAACTTTCGGCTCAATAACTTTAGATGGATTGGATATCCGGAAATATAATATTCATTGGTTAAGATCCAACATGGCAGTGGTTGGGCAGGAGCCCGTATTGTTCCAGGGAACTATTGGTAGGAGCGGTATATAATAAGTTTGGACAGTACCTTTTTCATTACATATCACTCATTCGAAAATTAAGAAATATGTTATATTAGCATTTATCTACATACACAAATACATATATTTTAGCGGAAAATATTAGTTATGGAAAAGCAAGTGCTACGCAACGGGAAATAGAGGCATCCGCCAAAGCTGCTGGGGTGCATGACTTTATTTGCAGTTTGCCCGAGGTGAAGATAAAGAATTATAATTTTACTAATTTTGTGTTTCACAATAAGTTCATTGAATATCGCGAATTTCAAATACTAATTTTTTTCTTATGCATATATATGTTTGTACCAAACAGAGCTACCTCACTATGATAGGCGAAAAAGGCTCTCAACTTTCCGGTGGTCAAAAACAACGCATAGCTATAGCACGTGCTCTAATACAGGATCCAAAAATATTACTTCTGGATGAAGCTACTTCTGCTTTGGATTACCACTCTGAAAAGGATATCCAACAGGCTTTAGATTTAGTCAGTAAGGGACGTACAACGATTGTGGTATCTCATCGCCTATCAGCTATTCGTGGTGCGGATAAAATAGTATTTTTACATGAAGGCAAAGTGTTCGAAGAGGGTTCACATGATGACCTTATGACTTTAAAAGGAATGTACTATAACATGGTACGTGCTGGCGATATCAATGTCGCGGATGCTACTGAAGAAAATGTCATTGAGAATAAAAGTAAGTAGAAAACAAACCCTAGATCAAATTTTGTGAAACTGATTTTATTTTTCAGAAATTAATCTCAATTCATACGAGAAATCCTTCGAAACAGATTTAATAAATCTCGAAAAGAATCATATCTCATATGAGCAACAGCCAATCATGCCTGTGAAAAACAAGGAAAATATATCAGAAGATGATGCAACCGGTGGGAATTTCTTTTTGACTTTCAGACGTATTCTCCAGCTGGCACGTCCGGAATGGTGTATGCTAATATGTGGAGCTGTCTGCGCTATAGCTTTTGGCTTTACCTACCCAGCATTTTCGGTTATCTTTGGAGAGTTTTACGCTGCGCTAGCGCAACCTGATGCAGAGGTTGCATTAGATCGTACTTCGATTCTATCAATATCTTGCTTAATTTTGGGCGCTTTAACTGGAGTTTGTTGTTTTCTGCAAACATACTTATTCCATTATGCGGGCGTGTGGTTAACTACACGTATGCGTTCAATGACTTTCATGGCCATAATGCGTCAGGAAGCGGCTTGGTTCGATGAGGAGATCAACTCTGTGGGTTCGTTATCAGCCAGATTAACCGGAGATGCGTCTGGGGTGCAGGGAGCTATTGGTTATCCATTAAGTGGATTATTGCAGGCATTTTCTAATTTTATTATTGCGTTCACCTTGTCACTTTACTATAGCTGGAAGTTGGCTTTGGTGTGTGTTTGTGCTTGTCCTGTTATCGTTGGATCCATTATTTTTGAATCAAAGTACGTAGACAATATAATTGTTTAACCGTAGATTTTCATTGTAAGTAGTTTTTTTTTTTCTCTTTTGTATTACTCTATTCCTTGTGGTAAAAGCTTTTAAAAATCGTTAAAAACTAACATTTATTATATATTATTTTTATTTATTAATAGAATTCAAAATTTATTCCTCGCCTTGAAAAAATTTAGATAAAAAAGGTAGAAAGTACAAATTTTTTATGGGAATTGTTCCACATAGATCATAATATATGAGTACATATAAAAAATCGTTTGACCTGAACGACAGGCCGATCAACGCTCAGCCCAAATCGCTGCTAGCGAGACTCGGTGAGAGTGTTCTGTGTATCACGCAGGCATCCGATAAGAAAAAATTTTCCAAAATTCTACCCACAAGGGGGTGAAAATGTAATAATATTTGTACGTGATGAACTCTGGAACTATTGAACCGATTTTAATCAAATTTCAAATTTCTAATTCGCCAGTAGTTAGCATTCAAAAAATTAACATAATAAGAACGTGAAATTGAATATTATTCTTCTTCATTGGCGTATGCTCCGCTTACGTGATTATATCCGAATTAACAATACCGCGCCACTCATTCCTTCTCTTCGCTGTTTGGTTGGAAATATCAAGTGAGACCAGGTTGCTCTCTACATGATCTATTCCTACGGTGTGGAGGTCTTCCCTTTCCTCTGCTTCCACCAGTGGTTACTGCATCGAATACTTCCAAAGCCGAAGTGCTTTCATCCATTCAATTGCCTACTCAATCCAAAGTAGCAAGAGTTGTACATTCTTATAAAAAATTGTACCTTGTCTATTTGGCTCTGCAGTTCATATTACTTTCTCCAGCATCAAATTGAAAAAAGCACACAATAAAATGTCACCCTGTCTGTAACCTCGGTTGGTATCGAATGGCTCGGCGAGGTCCTACTCATTTCTAATTGCGCTTACGGTGTTGTCCAACGTCATTTTACACAGTCGTCACAGTCGTATAAGACATTTAGTAATCTAGGCAATGAAAATAATCGAAAGCTTACCTTCATAAATTTATCTCTATCTAGGTCTTCTGTTTGTGTCCCCTCAAAGCGTTTTGAGAAAAGGAAAAATCCACAAAAAATTGTACATTTGTTCTTTTTTCAGATTCATGAGCGCTTCCTTGGTATATGAAAAGGTAGCATTGGAAGAAGCATCCCGCATCGCGACAGAAGCCATCACAAATATTCGCACAATAGCAGGCTTACGTCGGGAAGCTCAGACAATCGAACGATATAATTTGGAAATTGACAAAGTTAAGGCTATGATTCAACAGAAATTGAAATATCGTGGATTAATTAATGCATCCGGGCAAGCTTTTATATTTTTTGCTTATGCAGTGGCACTGTGCTACGGTGGGGTACTTGTGTCTGAGGGAAAGGTTCCATTTCAGGATATTATCAAGTATGTACGCATGGGCAGGATACGAATAAATGCAAGCATGGAAAGATAAAAATCAAATACTGAAAACTAATATAAACATTCATATACACACATACCATACTATATATATACGCATGTCATATTCGTCCATAAATAGGTATGATAGGAAATATATTTGAAAAAAAAATATTTATACATATGTACATATATAGCATGTAACATAAATAGATAGATAATATGGATGATCTGCACAGAGACCTTAGGTATATTGCGCACTCTATGGGATAGAAGGGTTCAGTGTGTCTCCGAAACTAATAACAGCTAGCAATGTTCGCCCAACGGTTGGGGTTCATGACACATTCCCACACCAAGTCTGATTTTATTTCATGTAACATACATATGTATGAATTTATTGCCTTAGTAATTTATTAAATTAGGCTGACAAAAAGTATTTGAAAATAATAATAACCAAGCTTTGAGATAACAAATCATCAAATCAAATCAAAAATTGCATGCATTTTGTAAAAATTTATTGATTATTTGATCCGATCACTTCAAGCACTTTGCCTGGGATAACTCACGCCAAACTGATTCGAAATTGACGATTTCAATTTCCAGAGTATCGGAAACACTTTTATATGGTTCCATGATGTTGGCGCAATCGTTAGCTTTTGCACCAGCATTTACTGCAGCATTAGTGGCGGCGCATCGACTTTTCCAAATTTTAGATCGAACACCAAAGATTTTGTCTCCACATGGCCGAGAAAACAGAAGTATAGACAGAGCACCTGCCGTGTTCGAAGGTGTTCGGTTTTCAAATATAGAATTTAAATATCCAACACGTTTAGATGTGAAAATTTTGAATGGAATAAATTTGGAAGTACCCAAAGGAAAAACTGTGGCCCTGGTTGGACGTTCAGGATGTGGGAAGTCCACTTGTATTCAACTGTTAATGCGCTTATATGATCCAGATAGCGGTACTATTGTAAGTAAATCTCAAAATCTAAGAATTTGAGAATAAATTTAGTAACAGGTATTTAGTGTGCTTGGCGAGCTGCTGAGCAGTAACCATTGTTACTGAAATTTACTGAACCGCGTTCGGTGAGGTAGAAAATCAGTAAAAGCTGTACTGAGCAAACGCAGTTTTGACATTTCGTTACTGTCTAATTCTTACTAACATTTCTCACCGAACAGAGCTCTTATTGATGAGAATTAAAGCCTAATATGCATGATTTATTTTCCTTATTTTCTCCTTCTTGTCAGCGGTCGAGAGATTAGAAGTGTGGACTACCATGCGAATGCCCCTTGGTTCGGTTTCGAACTCAACCAACATTAAAAATTATAGAAAATTAATTCAAATAAAAAATTAAGGAGGGAATACCAAAAAAAATCCGGTAGCCGTAACTGGCCATGCCATAATGTACACTTTGCGGAAATCCATTGTGGATTTTGTCGAACCGAACATAAAATCTTTGTAGCGAGTGAAAGATCAGAATAGGAGTCAAACAATCCTTTTAAGCTCCAACTCAAACTCTAAGGTGCAGAATAAAAGGGACTATTCTAAGTCGAATGTGTAGTTAAATATTATTAATGGAAGGAATTTTGAGGTTATTTGGAGGATGCCGAAATCTATCGCGTATCTTTTTATTCACCAAGTTTGTAAATATAATCGCTGGGATTTCTTGGGGAAGATGACGGACATTTAAATAACGGTTTATTAATGGATATTACTAAAAATCATATTTAGCAAAGCAAATGAGAAAGAAAGGCAGAGTAAGCTTTTTATATGCTCTCCTCAATCAATTTACTTGCGCTCCTGGTTAGAGAGTTTGATAACCGCAGAGGTGAAGAGACTGTGTTAAAATCCTAGATTTCTTAAACAAAATTTTTGAGGCGAGCATAATGACTGATAGTGACTACACTAACTATTTTACTATTTTGTATATAAAAATATATCTTAATAATACTTTACTTATACATATGTACATGCGAATGTATTTATGTATGCATCGGCAATTACATAAGGAGACCCCTATATAATTTCAGAAACTGAATGAAGATGATATCCACAAAGACGTATCTATTGAAAGCTTAAGAAGAAAACTAGGACTTGTTTCGCAGGAGCCATCTCTTTTTGAACGCACAATTGCTGAAAACATAGCCTATGGTGATAACTCGCGCAAAGTGACAATGGATGAAATAATAGGAGCAGCAAAATGTGCAAATGCACATTCTTTCATTATGTCGTTGCCAAATGGATATGATACACGTTTAGGTGCACGCGGAACTCAACTATCCGGTGGTCAGAAGCAACGTATTGCTATCGCACGAGCATTGATTCGGAATCCTAAAATCCTGTTACTGGATGAGGCAACTTCGGCTTTAGATTTACAAAGTGAACAGCTGGTACAACAGGCTCTAGATGTAGCTTGTACTGGTAGGACTTGCATAGTCATAGCACATCGCCTGTCTACAGTACAAAATGCTGATATAATCTGTGTTTTAAAGAATGGAAAAATTGTAGAAATCGGTAACCATCAACAACTGATTGCACTCAATGGAATTTACGCCAAACTTCACAAAATGCAGAGCCACGAGAAATAAGTGGTGAATTGAATCATTGATTTCTTACAATAGATAGGATACAATTGTTTCAGATAGTATTTTGCATTTAAAAAAAAATGCTGCTTTACACGTATGTCTCTATTTAGATAATTTTTGATTTCTAATAAGCATCTTTTGTTGATTTTAAAACGTATTACATTTTAAGATAAAAAATAAATAAATAACTTTGGATCAAAAGCAAGAATTTCTGCTGTTTTTGACAATGTGGACAATTTTATTTGACAAATGAAAGAAAATTTAATAATTTCGGTAGAAACATGAAGGCTATTAAATAGACTCCGTATCTATGTATGTAGTATTTCTTTGAATTTTGCTTAATTAATTAACTGATTTATAATTGTCAATTTATGTAAATTTAATACTAAAAACATTTGAAATGCACATTGTTTTTCAGAAATTAAAAAATTATGTTAGGTCCACAAGGTGAAAAATTATAAATCAATTAGAAAGAAATATACCAATTTGCTATTGTTTTTAAGTAACATAATACAATTCAGCTCTCAATAGGAAAACAAGTTTACTGGAGTATTTTTTCAGTTTTCCTTAAACAGCTCTTGAATGGAATATTCTTTCTAATAATAAAATTTGCTCTCATATGTAAATATTTGAACATCCAATTTAATTGATCTCTTCAATCCTTTGAATGTATTGGTATCACAAATTTGTGGCCGAAGGGGCTTTTGTATTTAATCCCAGCGTCTCGATAAAATTTATCCGGTATGCCCAAATTACACAGATATAATTTCCCGTAGTTATTTGATGAAATGCCATTTAAGGGTAATATCGGCAGGATCGTATATTTAATGCCAACATCTTTAATACCATCAGGTGGAGGGTCCACGGCAAGTACAGATGCTCTGTTTTGAAGAAAATTTTTTTATAATTGTTATTATTTTCAAAAGCTTTTTTTATCAAAAAAATCTCTAATTTAAATATATGTATATATGTATTTATACTGATTTGGAATTGGTAATTCAATCTTTAACAAATGAAATAGTTCAACTTACCTATTTTCACTTAACCATTTCCTTACTTTGCCTGTTAAAACATTTGAATCTGTAGATAATATTACCAGATCCGGTGTAGGCAATTCTATAAACATTAATTTTTATATAATACGTATGTGGTGACAAGAACTAATAATTCTATATTTATTTATTATCAGTATATTTACCATCAACTGAGTTAACTATAACATTATCCGTTGCTTTGAAAAGGGAAATTTCATTGCTTTTGTCATTTATATTTTTGTCTTCCATATAAAGTAACACTTTTAGCCCATGAGACGCCATTTGTCGTCCAGTCACTGCACCAATATCCCTATTTCTAGAATATATATGTATATTTAAAAATTAACATTCGATAACAAATATATGCTACCTTAAGTTACTCGATTTTCCACATAATATTACAATAATTGGCCACTGGTGGTAATTTGTTGGTGTAAGTCTCCTGGCACCCCCTAAAAGTGATATGGCGAGATCAGTTACTCCTCTTGCTAATATGTCCAGTTGCCTAGGTACTGAAAGCCCCTCTTTTTCGGCAAGACTTTCAATTTTCGCACGTACAAACGATGGAATTGTTGGTATTATAAGTCCTTCATCTGAAAAATGTTAAATTAAAGAGCAATCTTCCATGTGTGCACAAGAGTGCTTCATTGAATTCTTTACCGGTAACAAAATCCGTTGAGCCATCAAAAATATTTTCAATTTGTCGCAGTCTTACGGGTTCACTTACTAATATATTTTCGTCATGTCGATATTTTTTCATTGACACTGAAGTTTGTCGCACTAAATCTGGTTTTTGCTCCGCTTCAATTATATCCCAAATAGCTTGCTTATTGAAAAGTGCTAGGTTACCCTCAAAATCAAAATCTTCATGTATTAGGGGATCATCCACAGAGGTACCGAATGTTTGGCTATGTTTCATATTAGCATCTTTACGTTGTTTCCGTTGCTTACGATTACTACCATTATTATTAGGAGCACTATTTCGTAATTTATTTACACTTCCGCTACCGGATATATCTGGAGCCTTCGGAAACCCACCTGCTCCATAAATGTTTCCCTTGGCTTTTATATCAATGGGTTTGGAACTAGTGCCTGCTTCTTCACCATATGTATTTACACTTTCAAAGTTATCATCGTACACATTAACAGAATGAGGAGATGAGGGAAATTGTGAACATCCCAAACGTGCTTCCACTTTTGGTGGTAGCAAGTTTCCGAAAAATTCTTTAACACTAGTATTATAAGGCACGTTCCCACTTTTAGTTGCCTTACTATCCAAATTTTGAAAACTATAAGTAAAAAATTCGTTTTAAATATACATATAAAAAAACACGACCTACTTACTTTTTGCATTTGTCGGCGTCAATTTTCACTTTTGATATTTTTTTGGTTAGTTCGCTCATGGAATTTCCCGGTTTAGGATACACATTATTGGGCAATGATGAAGCTTGATTCCTTTCGGAGTTAACATTGTTTTGAGGTAAGGAAAGTGCAAATTTTCCAGCATTTGCAAAGTTTGGCTGTTTAACGGACGTAGGCTTTTTTAAATCGGTTGTTATGTATGTACTTTGTCCATTAAAAGTTGGTATTAGGCAAATATTGACAATATCTGATGACCTGCAATAAAACGGTTCACGTTATAGTTATTAAGCGATGGAGTTGTATGTTGTTAGACATACCGTAATGTCACCTCAGCATATTGTTTTTTTAATGGCACACCATTACGAAATGCACGAACAATAGTAATCACCGAATCAGATATGTTTTTTATCACACCTTGGAAAACACCGAGTTTTGCGTCGCATTCTATAGAAACAGCTTTGCCCACCCAATCATCTCCCATTTCTTCGACGTGGATGATTTATAATTGTAGTGTTATGAATGTTTGTGTGTGGATTATAAATATATATATGTATATATATATATATATATATATATATTTTTTCACTTATTTTAGCAATAATAAACAGTTAATATATAAAGCTTTTAATCCTCAAGCGGTTTATAATCTCGAAACTAAAAAGTTTATTTAAGTACGCGCCTGCAAATTTGCCAACCACTATGCGGCCAGTTTAGAGATGCGTCAAAACATCGATATTTCTTGAATAATCAATTTATTTAACATAACAAAATGCTTTTGTACATCAATTCTTCACTATATAATGAATAATTTCTTTAATGTAATTAGCCAGAGGGTCTTTTGAAAGTGGGACATTAATAACATCTATATAATATCTAAGAAAATAAATATAGCTGTTATATATAGCGAATCGATTTACCTGATATCAATATCGTTATCCTACTAATGCAATATCTAATATCTTATAGTGGACAGACTATGAACAAAATTACAGGAATGATTTTTATCACTTCTATTAAAAATAGGTTTTTAAATACAATCTAACTAACTGTTAATATAAATTAAGAGATATTTTCCTTTGCGAAATGTTATAATGATATTGTTATATTCAATTTTTTCATGTTCTTTTTTATCGATAATAGCACATGTTATCGAATCTATTCAAATTTTTGTACATAAAAAGGAAAAAGCACGTGGTACGTTTAAAAAAGTAAAGAAGGATCATTGATACATAAATGTAAATGAAGAAATAACTATTAAAATAAATTTTGAACGTAATTAGTTGATTAATTATTTATTTTACAGATGTTGTCTGGTTGCCATGACAAATGCAACATGCTGTTTCAGGTGTCAAAAAATTCAAATATACACATACATCCATATGTAAAAATGCCAGTTTGTGAAAACAAAAACTTTATAGTTTCATGAATAACGGAAAATTCGCATTTCCTTCAAACATGTAGTTTTATAGTTCTCGTTGCCGTAAACCGGCCGATTAACAACCGGATTAGGCGCTAGATAACCGCTTAAGCGTATTTCGACCGAGTTTTCCGATTTGTGGTGTGTATATAGATGTATGAGTCAAATTCTAATATAATTACTGTTTTTAGAGACTTAGAAAGTAAATAACTAATTTAGAATTAATTTTATTACCTGTTCTGTATGCTCAATAATGTTTTAAAATTTTGAAATATTTGGTTTTCTTTTCAAAACCACATCAGGTGCGAACTTTTAACTTAAACTTACCGATAATCAAATTAAATGTGCTTCATTAATTTTGACCAGATTAGCGGTTTTGTATTTGAAACAAAAATAGCATGATATAATTTGGTATTTATATTTTATATAACAGGAAGTTCGTAAAATTATTATTATTATATAGTAATAAACAGAATAATAAGTACACAAGTCAGCGTAAAAGGCCTCGACACCGCGATTTATCTTTTATGGCGGATAGTTTCGTTGCTATTTGGAGTTTTACAATCGCTATAGATATTAATCGACTCCAGCAAAGCCTTGACTACCCTCAATGGCTTTAACAAGTTTATCCTTCAACTGAACATATCCTTCATAAGGTGGCAAATCTAGACGATTGAAACTGAAAGGAAAAATCTGGTATTTAGTATTTGAATGCATATACTTATTTCAAGGGTTTTAAATACCAGGTATGCGCTCTAGGATAGTTATTTGGAGTGCCCCATTTTTCTATGGTGAACATTTGTGGCCCATTTGAGCCGTACAACTCTTTGAAGCCATTCATGGGAACACGTGAAGTTCCAGTAACAAATTGTAACAACCGTGAACGCATTTCGTTTGAAAATGAGAGTACTGCACGCCAAAACCATTGTATTATTATGTGATTTTGATGATAATCTCCCTTGTACAGGGTATTCTCTCGCCAGTCCTTCACATCAATATTTTGTATGCCACACATTAATAATTCTAACTCATGTTCGTCAAATATCTTAATTAAATTTAATGGAATAATTGAGCCAAAACCATCTAAGAAGGATGACATTTGTTCTTTAACACGTGCAACGAAACGCCATTCAATGACAAGCCTAATAAAATAAGTATTTTCATTATATTATTTTATGTAATTTTTTTTCATATTTATTTCAAAATTACTCGTTACTCACTTAATATACTCATCCTTATTCTCGTCAGTAACCTCTATATTAGAGCCACCTGGTTTTAGTTCGTGTTGGCTTTTCTGGCCAAACGTGTCTTCATCTAATGAGAAGGTCAATTCCAACTGCCGTGGATCATTCTCCTTTATCCACATCAAGGAATTATAATACTCGGTATCAACTGATTCCATATCTTTTAAATCAATTGGTTTTTGCAGCATCATTTTATAAAATGGACGTATGAAAAACGCATCAAGCAGTTTTCCATGATAAACGGCCATCCCAGCAATACGCCCAATAAATCTGCAATTTTATTTTATGATTGTTTTTTAATGACAAGTAGCGATTCCTATATTAATCTCTTTAAAAATTATTAATAGTAATAATAGATAATTTTTAACCAAAAAATAAATAACAGTAGGAAAAACCTATATTTTTAGAACCTCCGTAAGAATGAATCTTTTGAGAATAATTGTATACTAACTTGAAATAACTTAAGTGCTCCTCATTACATAATCCACTGCCATTATTTATTTGTAGTGTATAATTATCCATGGCTGAATATTCAAAAAGTCCATAATACGGATTAAACATTTCCTTAGACAACAAATAAAACCATTCTCGGGCAAGACCACCATAATCTGTAAATGTGAAAATTCTGTTTATTACTATATAAATAATAAAAGCATCAAATTACCTAAGCCCGTTTCGCCATCAAATTCCACCCACAGTTTAGTTTTTAATAAATCTGTTTTTGTAACGGAATTTATAATTCGATAGGAATCCTCTAAAATGGAGGTGCGACGAATGCGAATTTCAAATTTATTCGGCACATTTGTCTGTAAAATTGATCAAATAGTTACTACGATTTCTTTAAAAACATGTAAATAACCAAACTTACAGGCTTTCTAATATTACTTTTGAAAAACTCATACTTTTGTTTGTAATCTCTAGAATATGGTACAGCTTGGCCGGCTATATTTGGATTTGATAATCTTGGATCTTCCCACTGCGTAGTGCGAGTATCTAATGGTAAATTCATTGTCATTATTTGGCTATAATAATTTACACACGTATTTTCGTGCAGTTATTGTATTTTGTTTTTATATATGTATGTATAATGTATAAATTCTGAAAATGTTGCACTTACTATGATCAATATAAAATACTCGTCCATCTGTGTGTACACGTTCTTCCCAGCCTTCTGGCAAAGGACCCAAATCATCCTCAACCCTACGTGTTTGATTGGGCATAGGGCTGGCGCGACCATTTCGTGGATCTATCCATGTAGTACGTCGCGACGCATGATCTATGAAGAATGTTCTACCATTGGGTGCTACTTGCATTGACCAGTTTGGCGGTAACGCGTCTTCATCTGCCCTAGGAGTCACCTAAATATAGAATTGAATGAAATTTAGCAACGTCAAGAATTACGTTATTTATTGATTTACTGTAGTCGGTCGGCTGGAATCAGATTCATCCACACTAATATGAAAACGTCGTTGAAAATCAGAAGCAGCTGCTTCAACATTCACATTGCTGTTGCTAGTAGCAGAGCTAAATTAAAAAAAATAATAATAATAATTAATACAGATAAGTTGTTTTATCCCAGAAACTAGTACCTGTTCAAAATATATAATTTAATAATATAATAAACAAATTAAAACTATTTTACATTATTTATATTACTTACAAAAGTGGGCGCTCCCATTGTGTAGTACGTGCTGTATGATTCACGTAATAAGTTCTTCCATTTGCATCTTGCCGTTCTTCCCAACCAGACGGTAATGGTTCGTGATTTGCATTGGATGGGAATTGACCCTAAATAAAAAATGATATTAAATTCTAAATTACGTTAAATATATTTTTATATACCGGTTGAGTTCCACTCACTCTCGAGATATTTTCCATGTGCTCCCATTCTCCGTCCACGGCGTCTCCTTCACTGGTCTCGCCAGACTCATGCACAAAAGCATGATATATTTCTAATGTACCTTTTATCCGTGACTTTGCGCTACTTGAATATTAACATTTATATTATAACATATGTATATTTAAAACGAAATAGGAGGTTTTGAGTGAAACTAAATCGAGTCAAAACATAAAATATGCATATATAATTATTGCATGTGGTTCATAAAATAAAAGCTATTGTTAGAAAGAAAAAATTAAATTAATCATCAAAAAAATTAAATGTGGGACAAATGTCATTAACAAAAAAATTTAAAGAATAAAACAAAATTGTGTAAGGAAATGAATGTAACATACCCTACTGACCTTCTCGGTCTTAGTGAATAACTTTGCGGGCTTATCGTAGTATCTTCTTGCTCTGTGGGTAGATTATTGAGCGTTAGCTCAACCATTCCAAGAAAATCATCTCTAGTTAAACGATTTTCATCAAATACTTGAAACACTAATTTGTGCTCGGAAGGCTTGACCTAAAAAATATATTAAAAATAAATTAATTCTTATTTAATTTAACTAATTTACTTTCATACTATTTTTGCTCCCAATACCTAATATTATATACTAATGTTTATGTAAGATTGTACAAAAGCAGGAATTTTATTACGCTGAATTATTATTTAGCACAGAATTTAAATCCCTTAAATTTATGAAAAGTATAAAGCCTGCGTCGTACACGAAGACAACAGCCATTTTACTTACTCTGAATACGAACTCTTCATTCCAAGTAGGGTTGAGTGTCTAAAAATTAATAAATTCAGTGCTAATGAAATAAATAATAATGAAATTTCAATAATTGTACCTTCTTTTTGGTCTTAGTCAAAACTGAATCTATATTTATATCACCATTAATTGTATTTAAATCAATTCTTACATACGGATCACTGCAAGAAAAAATTATAAATTATTTAAATATTTCAATTAAAAAAATGCCCTGGGCGCGTCGACAACATACATGTGAACATAAATTATATTAATGGCTCTATGGAAAAATGTTATTTTACACATACTAGTTCATTAATATAAAGCTTAGATCATCGCACCACTCTTCAAATCATTTTGAATCTTACCTTGCTCCAAAGATATCTTTCTTCGCTAATGATTTCCCATTAATAATTATAATACGTAAATGGCATGTGTCACTCGAGTCATTCTGGAATGCAAGTATAAAGGATAATGAAATTTAAAATTTTCGATTAAGTTAATTGCCTCCATAATTAATCAATAATCACTGATGACAAAATATCAAAAAATTTGCGTGACCTTATATTAATTCCATGAATTAATTTGATAAGACAACAAATACGTATACATATGTAGATATTAATCTTAAATACAACATTAACAATGTGCTTAATTATACACTTGTTGCAATTTTTACTTATTGGTGCATTTAACGGGGAATAGGGAGTGGATTTCATAAGTACATAATTCTTCACAGACTATTGTGAATGAATCTTCGTTTTCCACAAGAATCGAAGTCTTGGTGGGGCGTTGAAAAAAATATTAAAGTATATCTAATATATTTCAAATAATTCAATAATGGTATTACAATTAACAATCAACAATTAAATAAGTCCAACTTACATCATGATAACCATGAATTTGCTCATTTGCAGTCGCCTCAGCCATGTTGAAATGCTATAATGTATTCTTGACGACGCAATGAAAACACCAGTAGGTATAAATTATAGATTATTTAAGTTCTTTGTAAACACTCTCAAACAACCGATTAGCTCAAATTAACTAACTATATACACTACGGACATTTGTAATTAAATTACAACCGAACTCTACATTTAGTAATGAATTTATAGTAATATATTAACGTTTTTCAATAGTTAATTGGTCACTGGTGTATTTTATTGATAATGCCAAAAGACACTTCATATTCGCTAAAGACAAACATACACACTTTTATTGTAATACATATCTGGAACTGAAGCAATGCAATTGAATCGTTTAAAGTAATTAATTTTAATAAACACGTTGCAGAATTTACGCCCAAAATTAATTAAACATTGCTCATTTATTACTTTGGTTGTGCAAATTATCATCTGACAAACTATCGCGGCATACCCACACAACAACATTTAGGTAAACTTCACTTTCTTGAACAACCTGCCATTTATGCATTTCTCAAGTGTGGCCACTTTTCAAAACAAAGCACCAGGGCGTTATCGTGATGTCAAAATAAATTTAGTAAATATGAAAATTTTTAATTTTTTATACAAATATTCATATTAAAACCATATTGTAGCACTAAAACGGAGATGTAAACAGTAGACTTAAGCTCAAGTATTTAAAAATCCATCAGTCCTATAGATTAATTTAGATGTGGCAACTTTGAACTCCTATGTCAGGCCAAAATGGTAAAGGTATTCATAGGCTATGCTATCTAACGATTTTTTATTCGTAGTTTTAAGCACAGTTATACGTATTTAATTATGACATTTTTCTTTTGAGTTTGAAGAAGAAGGCTATTGGAAAAAGAAATCACTAGCAATTTTTTTTCATTTTGAAATTGCTGTCAAATGAGTAATGAGTATTTAGTATTGTTATAAAAAATTTTTTTGAGCGCAAATTTTCTTGAACGCGCTCGTTTATCGATTAAGTTAACTCAAAATCGCAAAATCGCTTGTTTTGGCACAGCCTTTTTTATCGAAACGGTTTTTTAAATACATCGAGCAAATAGTTTCGATTATTTATGTATCTTCTTTAGAAAAGGTTATTTTGTGTGTGGTTGATGAAAAAATTATTTTGGGTTGAAACATATAAAATAAATATATAAAAAGCTAAAAATGTCGGCAACGGATCAAATGAGGGCTATGCTCGATCAACTAATGGGCACAACACGTAATGGGGATGATGGACGCGGTCTTAAATTTTCTGATGCTCGTGTGTGTAAAAGTTTCTTGCTCGATTGTTGTCCTCACGATATTTTGGCTTCAACTCGAATGGATCTTGGAGAGTGTCCAAAAGTTCACGATTTGGCGTTTAGGGCAGATTATGAAAGTGCCAGCAGAAATCATGACTATTATTACGATATAGAAGCTATGGAACATCTTCAGGCTTTTATTGCCGATTGCGACCGTCGTACAGAATCGGCGAAACAGCGTCTTAAGGAAACGCAAGAGGAATTGACTGCGGAGGTTGCTGAAAAAGCAAACGCGGTTCATGCCTTAGCTGAGGAGATAGGCAAAAAACTGGCTAAAGCTGAAGCACTTGGTGAAGCAGGAGAAGTGGAAGAGAGTATGTCTTTAATGAAAGAAATAGATGAATTACGTACGAAGAAAATTAAAGCAGAACACGAATATCGCACATCAATGCCTGCATCAACCTATCAACAACAAAAATTACGAGTATGTGAGGTATGTTCGGCCTATTTAGGTATTCACGATAATGATATACGGCTAGCTGACCACTTTGGTGGTAAGCTACATTTGGGTTTCCTAACTATACGTGAAAAATTGGTGGAATTGGAGAAGACGGCAGGTCCAC
Source organism: Ceratitis rosa (assembly GCA_037013455.1). Lineage (NCBI taxonomy): Eukaryota > Metazoa > Arthropoda > Insecta > Diptera > Tephritidae > Ceratitis > Ceratitis rosa. Next base: position 4,642,468 of record JAWMAG010000031.1, on the reverse strand, counting down.
GAAAAGCAGAACTTAAACGCAGTGGAAAAATGAATGAAAGAAGCGAAGACAGACAACGGTCGCGATATTTCGTAGGCGGTCGAGAGTTGGATCGAAGATCACGAGTTCACAGGTCCAGATCGAGAGACCGTACTCGGCGTACTGAACGTGGCGGAGGTGGAAGTAGTACAGACAACAGATCGGAGAGGCGATCGGAAAAGGATAAAGAACGTGAGAGAGATCGCGATCGACGAGGAAACGGCTCTTCACCAGCAAGGGAAGAAAGGAAACGCTCAAGATCACGTTCTCGGGCGCACAATTATAGTTCACGACGGAGGTCACACTCACGTGAGCGTCATCGTCGTTAAGATTTAAAGTTTATATTGAGACGGAAATACAACTGTATCCAGTAACAACACCATATGATTTTAATGTAAAACATGATGATTCCGGTAGCACGTATGTAATTAATTAAAATATTAAACATATTTTATTATGTAACTAATCATAAATCGATTCAATGTTTTCTTTTTGCGATTTCTTGAATAAAATCTCTTTCTCGATTATAGAAAAAATTCATGTACCACCATTGTTCAGATTTTGGTATGTAAATCCTTATTGCTTTTAAAATAAAATATAAGTACGAAAATGGTAAACTTATTTAGGTAAACTAACGACAGACCAGAATTGTAAGCTGAATGGACTAGTTCAGACCAAGGTGTCACAGTGTGAAAGAGCATGGTCTTATGATTTCCAACTTGTTCACAAATACACATTCTAATTAAATAAATTGGGTACAATTCTTAATGATGGTATGTAGTAACTTCAAATACGAAAAAATTCATAATGTAAAGTGATTTTAACATCATTAGCATTCTCACCGGCTACCTAATTGAACATAAACCAAATTCAACATAGTATCCTCTTTCCTGATAATTTGGGTATGTATTTGTAGTAGCGGCAGTTATTTGAAAATAACTGAATTTTTTTGTAGCCCCCATCTAAAATACATATTTAATTATGGTTGGGAAATGAATTACCTGGTTATTGCAAATAGACTTTTTACAACCTATGGACAAGATTTATCTAGTAAATCACACAATACAATAGGCCTTGGTATGTATTCAAGTATATATATTTTGTACCGATTTTATGAAGATATATGTGCATATCTATATCATAATTATTATAAATGCGAATTTCTGTCCTAATACAATCCTGAAAAGGGGATCATTGACTAGTAAAATTGAAGAATTCAAAATGTGATTTAATACCCTATAACCAGTTTATTATATAGATACTTCTGTATGTACGTTTGAAATAAATTTTATTTTCTTACAAACCAGCAATTCCGATTATACATATGTATGTACCTTCGTTGTAGAGTTAGATAGAAGGTAAGTTTGTCTAAACTGCTACTGCGTCCATATTGGCAAATCCTCATTAGGCAAAACAGAGTGATTGTTAATATGTGTCCAGTGGTAGCAGTAGAGTAGTTTTCGCCAAAAAAAGTATAGTATTGATAAATATTAAATTTCTCATACATATTTAGATTTAACCAAAGGGTTTTTAAAATAACTTCTACATATGTACATTTATATGTGCATAAATATTTAGGTATACAAATATGTATAAATACAAATATAACAGAAATATACAGATCTTAAATTATCAAAATTTTTCCAATATACAAATAAATAATAAGATCAAGTAAAATAATAAATCCCCCTTTCGACATACTAATCCGACAATTTATTTTTGCCAAATGCATAAGTAGAATTTTTTGTATGCATGTTTGTATAGGGCATGTAAAATTGATGTTGCCGTAGCAAAAGATTTATGTTTGAGGCAAATATTCTGTAGAAACGAGAAAGTTATCGACAGTCGTCGATGTTCAGGTTGTTCGTTGGTATGAAAAATATAATACCGCGCTGAAATTCGTCCGGATTCGCCGATTTTAACAAAAAGACTTTCAACCCGTTGATGTGTTGAAATTTGCCGAGTCTGTGGTATGTGAGGATGCACTTACAAAATGGGGCACAGAAGGGCAATAATTCATTGGTACAAAGAAAACACTGAAACAAGCAAAGGAATTTTCGAAACACACGAAAAGATTTTTTGATATAATTTTTGACAATTACTTTTTTATCCTGGGGAAACTAAAGGCAGTCGCAGTTAAAATTATTGCACCACGTTGCACTGACTTTGACCTTTGAGATGAATTTGTGTAGGTACACCAAGTTTTCCCTTTGGCAACGAAAGAGCCAACGCAACTTTAAAAGTTGATAAACTCGAATCTTTTTGGAGGCATTGATCAATGAGTGATTTTAAATTGTATTTATTTAATTTTCCGCAAATTCTTAGGAAATGTTGGAAAACTGTCAACTAAGTTAAATGAAACATGATTAATGTTACAGGTTTTTAATTTCTTGAATTAAATGTAATTTCATTGCGTCATAGCGTTGACGTTGTTTATTTTAGGAATAGTTAGAATAGTTTTAGAGGTTTAAACAATTTTTCGACATTTATAAGATTAATGGGATTCTTTAGGTGTGTATTATTTAATTAGCTGCAATAGCCAAAGAACGTATATGAAGTGTATTTCTGACATGGGTTAAAATTGTATACCAAAACGCATGAAGTACCAATTATATACATATGTATATATATAATTAGGTGAAATATATTTGGTAAAAATTTAACTTAATTTTGGTTTTTAAAACCACAAAAAAAATTAAGAGAACTGGCAACACCAAATTTAAGCGACATAAGTATGAAACAGGTGATCGAGGCAAATTTATCGAATTGACGAGTATGCACGTAACTTTTTTTTACTAACGTCACGTAGCAAATTCGTAGAAATATTTATCAATTTTGTTCTATTAATTTCAAACGCCATATGTTTTTGTTTGAAAATATTTATTTCTTCAGTAATTAACAAGAACAAGAAATAATAAGAGATACACGAAAATTAGTATTTAAATTTCAAAAATCTGTATAAGTTACCACATTTTTGTTTCCTTTACGTATACGGTAATTGACGCTTTATGCTTACTTTTTGTAAGCGATTCGCTCGTTTTGTCAGGAATATAAATTAAATTTTTGCGTTAATGGCGAATTTTCCTACTTTAGGTGCTCAACAAGGTAAGGTTTATACATTTGATGGATTCATTGTAATTTTTCATGTTGATTTAGAAACTAATCGGAAAATTCTCGAGGATCTTCAGTTGAAGAAACAACTTTTGCAGAAAGGTAACATACCGGGTCTGGGAACCGGAATATCACCAAATACTCTTTACCAGGTATGTTTCTGTATTTATTGTTAAATAAATACTGTGCCTTATGTATGTTATATTAAAGATACCTGCAAGCCAACTCTTGCAAACGTCGGATTTTTCTCAAAGCAGTGGTTTGGCGACAGCTTCACGTTCAGTGTTTAACGCAACAACGTCAACCACGCTTGGATACTTCGTCTCACAAGATTCTTTCTACGGAAACTCATTCATACCGGTATTACCACGCCTTGATCCAGTGCCTTCTTTGAATTAAAAACAAAACTATGGCCTGTATAAAGCTGAAAAAGTTGGAGGAATATTTGCATGGTGTAGATAATTTTGAAAAACCGAAAATCAAATTAGAGCAATACGTTACACCACCACACATTGCTAGTTGTGTGCTCTACAACATTCAGGTTAAAATTTGAAAACGAAAATGCTTTACAAAATATATACATACAACTAAGAACACAACCATTACATTAGGTTGTTTTTTAGCTTACGGACTGTAAATGTTTACAAGTGTTTTTAGGTGTGCTAAGATCTTTCGATTATTCATGTTTTCCGATTCACGTTCATATGTTTGTTTATGTATGAACGAAACTAATTTAATGTTGCGGTTGTGTTCCTTTGTAGAGTTTCTTTTTTTATCCCATTGACTGTGGAATTTAATTTTTGTTTGATTGCGTTTCTCCAATTTTAGACACTATATGGCGATATTGAAGGGAAATATGTCGGTGATTTAGGTTGTGGTAGTGGCATGTTGAGTATAGGTTCTTTTCTTCTTGGTGCCGGCATGGCCACTGGTTTTGAAATTGACGGTGACGCATTAAATGTAACATATCACTAAATTATTTTCCCTTACGTAAATAACGATGTAATTTTTGCATGATTCCTCCTAAGACTTTTCAATACAATGTAACGGAAATGGAATTGCCCGGCATTGATTGTGTTTTATGTGACGTTCTAACTTTACCTAAGTGTGATAAATGGGAAAATGCCTTTGACACGATTGTTACCAACCCTCCTTTCGGAACTAAAAATAATAGTGGAATTGATATGTTATTTGTTCAGACTGGTATATCACTGACCTCTGGTGCTGTTTATTCGTTTCACAAAAGTTCTACACGGTAAGTAAGAAGTGATTATATGTTTATGTGTACAGTATTTTTAACAAAAGACAAATAAAGTTTTTAAGAAATCGATTTGTGACGACTAACAATAGCGAAATTTTTTCACAATATTTCTTTTCTTTTTCCCATTTTAATAGGGATTACATTCGTAAAAAAGTTAAAGATTGGCACGTGAAAGGTAATGTAGTTGCAGAATTGAAATACAACATTGACACCAGCTATTCCTTTCATAAAAGTAAAAGTGTCGATATCAATGTGGACTTTTGGAGATTCGATGTAACTGAAAAAGATATTTGAATTGAATTTCTTGTAGATTGTATTTAAAATTTTCATATATTCTTTAGTTAACATTTTTAATTTATATCAATTACCAGGAAATTTTGTACAAATGAATGTTTATCTGTATGGTTGAAACAATGCATGTATGTCTATTATTATTGGACAAAGACCAACCTATTTTTCCGATCACATTCTATTCCAACTAGATACTTGCAGCAACAGCATTTTCCAAGCATTTATAAAAATATGTAAAACTATTTTACTGATGGCAGAAAATAGTATTTTTTAATAATAACAATTTTCACTTATATATATCAATAATACGGTGGTTAAACACGTTGTTGTTCTATCAGCATAAGTCATTCATACAGGTACAAGCTATAAATATACATAAGTAAATACAAAGTGAAATATACATTAATATGCAATGCATATAAATCATTTTCATTTAACGCAAAACTTTTTATACATTTATTATTGTAATTATTATCTTCATACAAATGTATATACATGCAAATAGGTCAATGCAAAATTTTGTTACAAACAATAAAAAAATTTCCATTCAGATCAAATCAACTTATATAAAAGAAAAGTTGGGTAATTGGGTAATCCATGTATTACATACTTGTAAAAAAATTTTTGTCTGGTGAATATATTTCATTATTCTTAATGTAGGCGCTGATTCTAATTTGATAGTATAAAGTCATACTAAACTAAAACCCTGAGTTTGTTGTATAGCTTGAAGCAATTTGTATTTTAAACGCTCTTTAGTCTTGTATTGAGGCAAATCTAGTAGATTGAAACACGTATGTGCAACGGGAAGAAATCGTTCATCATTTGTGGGTTGTATACAAATCTGAGAAAAATCATATAATTAACGGTTATACAATTATAAATATGTATACATGTAATTTTTTCATACCTTGATCGCTTTCATTCCCTGGATTGGTATACGATCGCTTCCGGTCAAATAGAGAAGAAATTTTTTCTTCTCGCTTTCCGGTAATTCGTGGAACACTTCCCAAAACCATCTTATCTGTAAAAACCAAGCAGTAGAAATTTGTTAAATATAGTAATAAAAAAAAAACAAACAAATAATACAAACTAACCGTTTGATCACCAGAATTATAGCCATTTTTATATTCACATTGTAGCTCAAGGGCTTGCCAATCATACTCCTCATTTCCAATAACGACAGCCATCAATTCATCGGGCTTGAAAATTTGTAGTACGCGGCCCCAACATACCTTTGCGATATATTTAAATTTATATAGGAAAATGCAATATTTTTCAATGTTTTTGTTTTATGATTGATTATATATAGTATAGTGACTCACCTTCATGAAACCCTTGCGGAAGGCGGTAAATTGGGTTTCTACGGCTTTGTTAAATATAAAATCAACATATAAGTCTACGAACTCTTTTCTGTAGAATTAATAATAAAAAAAGTTAATTATTTTTAAAAATATGTATTTCGAGCAAGGTATGTACTTATTTTCCAAAGTAACGGGTATTTGACTACCGTTTGGCTTCAGCTCTTCTGTTCTGGATTCACCGAAAATATCACGCGATATTTCAAAATGCAAATTGAAAACTTCTTCGAAATCGATTTGATCATATTTCAAAATAGATTCCATAGAATTTGCCAAGGTCGGTGAAAGGTCACGCAAGTCACTAAGGTCTACAGGTTCATCGAGTAATTTTTTATACAACGCCAATGGGAATGGTAAATTTATGATTATAAAATTATATATCGCCAACCCACAAATTACGCCGATTAAAAAGTACATATCCTCCGTTTCAAATGTAATATCCGCAAACCACAGCGTACGCGAGTCTTCGTATTCTTTGAACATTCCATATTTTGGATCCAAAAGATCTCTTAGTAAGAGCATGAAAAACTCCTTACGTACACCACCAGCATCTTCGGCCTCCTCGCCATGGAACTTGATCTACATAATAGAAAAAAATATGGTAAACATTGAAGTACAGTAGAATGGAGAAAAGTATTAAATGGCAATTTTTAAATTTTTATAAGAATCATAACATGACTAAAAAATAATATTGCTGTAGTTAATAAATTTAATTAATTATTAAATTATCAAGGAAAATAGATTTTGATATAAGCTGTGTGAAAAAGAAAATATCAGCTAGCGCTTTTCAGCATTTCACCGGTGATACATTATGCATACAAAAAAAAAAAATAGGCATATGAAATAAAAATTCTTTGGACACTTACCTTGAGCGGCTTCTTCAAGTCACTTTGATTATATTGCATTATTTCCCGTAAAGTGTCTTGTACCAAATTCTCACGTGACACATTTAGCACAATAAATTGTGAAATAGGCGTACCGAATGTGAGCAGAGAAAGTATTCCCTGTAGACAAGCAAATAATTGCAATAAGAAACTTTATAAACATTGATAATAATTTTGAATTACTGAGTTGGCAGCATTTTGCATTGCGGTATGCATTTGAATGGCCTGATCTGTTTGTAGAAGTGTGGTTTTCGCAGATGCATTAAACAAAAACGGATAATTACATATATTAAACGCATCAGGCTGCAGTAGAGAAAATAAAATAATTTATGAGTGCATTTTTCATTTTCAATTTTTTTTTTGCTTTTGAGGACTTACATTTTTTTCGAATAGCCAATGTATGTAATCCTGTTGGATATCAACATAATCTGTTAGCTCAGGCCAGTGGAAAATATCATAGTCAATTTTTTCTTCGCGCTCTTTGTGATTAATTCGATGTAGAACGACTAGAAGATTTAGAGCGGCACATAGATTGGAATTGTATGTAACAAGCTGAAAAGAAGAAAAAAAAAATATAAATATAAATATGTTGATATATAGTTTTTAAATGAAATCACTACCTTCTTCTCGAAAGTACCACCGGAGTTTGCAGCGATTTTAAAACTAATTATGTGTGCTACAACATTCTTGTAGTTTGATACCAAATTTTCAAACCAGTCAATTGGTGTTTGTGCCCACCATATGGCGATTATTTTCTTTGGTATATCTTTGAGCCTGAGCACAGCGTTACTGAAGGTTGTATGCAAACTTTCATAGTTCTTAGAATTAACAAATTCATGATATAATGGCAAAATTAAATAAAGTCGTAAAGTTTCAACGTCCGCCGGCGATGGCATGAGTGAGGCAATTATTTCATTTGTTATCTTGTCCCATATCTAGAAATAAGAAGAAAACACTTACAGTCAGATTTTTTTTTGCATTTTAATTACTTACGATTTGCTTAATGCTTTCGTGTTCTACTTTGCGTATATAATCAAAAGTTTCCTTAACGTCCAACAAATCAACACCTGGCTGTTTTGAGTTGCAACAGAAATGCCTATTCTCCAATAAAAATGAGCCATTGAGACAAGCTTGGCTTTTAAAAATCACTTCAATGACTGTTATTAAATCTAAATCAACTGATGAGTCTTTCTCTACCAAAGCACACTGCTTCGCCAGTTCTTTGGTTAAACACATGATTTGGGATCTCGGGCTGGTAGTAAAGTTAAGTCATAAACGTAAGTATTAAAAATTTGTGGTAGTTGCATTAAAATTTTTAATAATTACTCATAAATGCGATAATCTACGGCAGGTACATCGTCATTAAATTTCGAGGTCAATACAAGGGACTGATTTCCGCCACAAAAGATTTGACGTACTAAAAAAGCGGTCTCTAGGTTTTCTTTGGTATCAGTATCCACTAATTTGGAGCCACTGGGTGATACCTGCAATTGAAAATGGTTATTGCCGAAGGCTATTAAAAACTATTATTTACCCATGGTCCCACCACCACCTGCGGCAGAGAGCAACTGTTCACTTTTCGTGCTCCAAACTGTCCAAAAGAACCTAAACCGAAACCATAAATTCGTCCACGGGACGGCACAAAGGCAAGTGTATGTTGGGCGCCACAAGCAATTTGTGTAATCGTACTACCCATCAACTCAGTTACTTTTCGCGGCAGTGCTTCATTCAAATTACCGCCATGGCCAAGCTGTCCATATGAACCTCTTCCACATGTAAATACACCACCATCGTTGGTCAGAAATACAGAATATTGTTCTCCACCAGCAATATAACGAACACACAGGCTGCGCAGTGTCTTTAATTGTGTTGGAAAATGTCGATGGATACAGTCGTTTAGTCCCAATTGTCCACTATTATTGCGACCCCAACCAAACACAGCTCCAGATTTTGAAATGATAAATGAATGGTTTCCACCACATGCTATGAAAGCGATTGGTATACCGAGTAATGAGTCCACTAAGCGAGGCGTTGTTGAATGAGCCAAGTCACTTGGCGGTGATATGCCCAGTTGTCCATAAATGTTCGAGCCCCAAGCATACAAAGCGCCACCTACAAGTAATATATTTGATAAGTTTTATTATAAATTTGAATTTCACACTTACAATTAGTCAAAGCAAGACAATGATTGTAGCCGCTGGCAATTTGAATGATTGTTTGGGTTGCAAGTTTTTTGACGATTTTTGGTGAACGAACAACATCAGGCGAATCTGGTAGTGCCAGCTGGCCGTAGTCGTTATGACCCCAAGTGAATACTTGACCCCATTCACTGAGTGCCAAGGAGTGTCTTGCACCACAACTTATTTCCGTAATTACAGTGCTTTCGAGGTCACTTATGAGTTCTAAAATAATTTAAAATTTTTGTTAGTACTTTGTTGAGTTATACTGTTCATATTTCATATCAGTAGAGGTATTATTGCGGTTTGCGGTATCTTTCTTCCATTATGGATCCGAAAAGCTGTTGCCATATTATAAATGTATGTAATGTAGAATCTAATAAATTTAGTATCTGTGTGTATGAATAAAATGAGAGCAGTGAAATGTGGTTATTTGGGCTTTAAATTGTCTGAGTTAAAATGCTTTGAAAGTGCTGATATTTTACAGACGATTAAATATTGTTGGAAAAAGGTGGGCGCAACTTTTTTACTTATGGCTTTTGATGATCGAAGCATTTATTCAAACCATGACATTGGCAATATCACGCACCTGCAAACTCAGCTATGGTGCTGATAATTCTAAAATTCTTTGAACTTTAAGTTCAATAAATTCATTGGAATATATATAGTTACATATATTGAATTTGTTTGTATTCACATACGTGGCCGCTTCGTCATCTGCTGGTGACCCAATTGACCAAAATCATTGCAGCCGCAAGAATATACTTTTCCATCTTCAGTTAAAAACAAGGTATGTTCAAGTCCGCATCCAATGCTTATTACAGAGCTTTCTGGATGCCAGGGGATTTCTCGCGGTTCCAATATCTAAGGAATATATGCATCACTGTGTTGATATTTTCAATATCACCAACTAACCTCTTCATCTTCAACTCCACCTAATCCAAGTTCACCATGTTTTGTGTTACCCCAACAATATATGGACATCTTTCCAATTTCTCGATTATTCCTCGGTGTAAAAATATTTTATATGCTAAAATGTTGCTAACATTTTCCAAATGAACGCCTCTTGATACTTTCTAGTATACTTCGAACCGATTGTATTTGATCTGGAAATATATTTCTACTAGCTTATTTGACTTACTTGAAAAATATATGTATGTATTTATTCATAAATATGCAATTCTTTATTAGATTTAGCACAAGTTCATAGAATCAATAAATATCAAGGCCAAGCACGTTGATACATTTCCCGGAATCAAGCACATATTTATTAAATGACTGGACGAGCTTTACCAAAAAAACATACCTTAACACTTTTATAAAGTCAAATATTCAAATCTTTATCTAATAATTGTTAACAATCAGCGAAATACTGTCCTCAAATCGCTTAAAATGACTCTTATTTTCTCTGCTCCTAAGAATTTTGAAATGAAAACAAACTCAACATAACTTGACAATTTCGATAACAAATGTCAAAGTTGGAAAATCGAGACAGTTTTATTTATGGGGAGCATTGCAGAGTTGCGAAGTGCAATTTTAAATTAATGAAGAATTTTTAGTGTAGTGTAATAACACTTATCCTCTTATTCACTATATTTGTGCAATAAACCAAAGAACGTATATGAATTCATATGAATTCATATACGTTCTTTGCCGCTTCTTATTCATATACGTTCTTTGCCAGCGGTGAAATAGTCTCTTACTAATATCGTATAGAGGTGAAATAGTCTCTTAGTAATCCCGTAGGAGGAAAAAACGGTAATCGGTAGGCCCCGGTCCTTCTGTATAATATACCTTCTCTGATTCAGCTTAACCCGCGTTTATGCTATCAATTTAACGCTTCAATATATGTAAAGAAAATGTGTATAATCTAATATATTAATATACGTTCTTTGACTACGTATATAGTAGTTTTATCTGCTGTTGTTGTTGTACCAGTTAGTTTAACCCCGTTTATCAGCATGTAAGATCAGTTTAAGTCACTGAGGCCATCCAACGAGCTGCTTCGACGGATTCGGGCGGTCTTATTGCATACAGGACATACGTTGGACATGCCGGGGTCAAGTCTCGACAAGTAGGAGTTTAGTCGACTATAATGTACATATCTTCATCGTGCCAGTATTACTCAGGAATATCAAGGCCGCACGAGCTCTTCGCCTGCAATGAGTGGCGATTTGTCTCCGAGAACGCCGTTCACAGGAATGGAGTACGAGAAGGTGTTAACTTCCGGGATGCGTTAAAACCCTGTCGGTATGCCGTCCTGCCCAGCGGTTCTTATACGTGCAAAATAATCAGATCAGAAGGGCCTATTTTGTTACAAATTTATGTAGAAACAAATATTTGTTAACTAAGGATATTTTCTATGAACCCTGTCTTTTTATTTTCCCTTGGGTCTGTATTAAATAATTACGTAAATAGTATTAATCACTAAAAGTGCAAATATAAAATTAAAGAAAATAAAAAATAATTAAGAGATAAAACTCTGTCCGACTGGAGGTATACTGTATCTGCTCTAGTGGGTAACCTTGATAAACCAGTTACTCCAACTGCTTACAGCAGCGTAGATAGTAGACAAACCAAATTGTTATTACCCTTAAGCTCTCTTTTGTTAACATTTTTATTGGTGTTTCAAGGTGGTATCTACCCCTGAGCTCCCATTTCCATAAGAAGGATAAAGTAGAATCGGCTGCATGCAGATCCGATAACAAAACGCTGGAGCACTACCTTTACGAGTGTCCAGCCTTCAGCCAATTGAGACGTCACAACTCTCACGATGATCCCAGCTGCAACCTCCCGGAGGTGCTCAATGGCTTGGGTGCGAATGCTTGTGTTCATGTCCTCAACCTTTTCAATAAACTTGAGCTACTTTTATCAACTAGCAGTATCGGGTTTCTTCTTGTATATAAACAACATATAAGTATATCTAAAAGGTATGTAAGTAAATTTAGAAAGTTATAATGTGCTTGTGACATTTAATTAGTGATGTCAGTTTGAGTTGAAACTGAGAAGTTTTCTTACTATACGAGTATATTTAAGCACATACACGTAGGTTTGTTATTACATACGTATAAACCTATCTTATTAAATTAAAAGTATGAAAGTAATTAGTCGAAGCACAATTTATTATATTTATATAATACATATGTATGTGTACGCCTGGCTCATAAAATTCCGTGACAGGCAATGACATGTTTCTTTTTTTAGTTAAAGTCAAGCATTTATGGAAATGGATCGCTTAACAACCACACCGCGTCTTGAAATTGTTAAAATCTACTTCAGAAATGGTGATGCAAACGTGGCCACGTTGCGTACTTCAAGAGAAGATTATGCTGCACATAACCGTCCAACTGCTCAAGGAGCTGTTAAAATTTTAAAGAAATTTGAAGATACTGGATCGGTTACAGATATTGTAGGGTCTTTGCTTCACCGTCTTGCTCGTTCCACCTCAAATATCGCTACTGTAAGCGAAAGTGTAGCCGAAGACCCGAATGTTTCTACATCAATGTAAAGTCCAGCACACACAACAACAGAAACAAGCTAACCATTCACATACACACGTCGATTGGGTGCTTGAACAACAGGTAGTGGATGGCGATTTATAGAAGAAATTTTCTTCAACGACGGTGCACATTTCTTACATTCGTCATGATATAACTGAGATACCGTCAAACATGTACCAAAAAGTGACCGAAAATTACCTCAAACGTATCGTAGTCTGCAAAAATTCGCGAAGCAGCCATTTGAATGGTGTTTGATATAGAGTTTCACATAATAATGCCAGGGTTTAGGCTTTATAATAAAGTAGGAATTTCATGAAAAAATTATTCTAAATGCATTTCATTTACGCTTATTTTCGAAAGTGCATAATGGATACGAACAAAAAACCAGTTGTTTGTAGGTAAATATGAAAACAATTACACATTATTGTGATACAGCTAGGGGCATGCTGCTAGAATAATAGTAAATATGTATGTACGTTTTGTAGAATTTCCTCAAATCCATCTTCCATCTTCAATTCGAAACTCCTTTCTACAATACTTTCTGAGTACGCTCTACGCTCTGCTCGCACATACAAAATACAATAAAATCACAATTAAATCTTTATAATCAACTTAAGGTATTAAGGGAGATGTAAAATAACAGTGTTTATATATACATATGTATTTATGAACGAAAGCCAGAATACCTACATACATACACGTATGTATTGCCAATCGCTCTTTGTTGGTTACAATTTGTTTTGGTGCGACCTATCGTATGAGTGTTGTCAGTATGTACATTGTACATACATACATACAATATATATGTATGTGATGGCATACATTGCTGTCTTTCTGTTTGAAAAATATCGCCCCCCGTGGGTACTTTGAATGATTCTCATTCACATGATTTTGTTGTTTTCTTATTTTCATAGTGCAATGTGTAATGTTTTCCTGTTTATATAATATTTTATAAAAAAATTCCGCTCGTAGCGTCTGTGACAGAAAATATAATTAAAGCCGCAAGCGGTAAATTGTTAAAATTGTATTTAATAATATTAAATGTAGGTGTGTTTGTCAAATTATGATTGCTCTGGAAAACATGTGAATTATGAATGAAACACATACATACACGCATATGCATGCATATGTATGTATGTGGAGAACATAAATTACAAAATAATTGCACATTTTTCGCGAAATTCGATAACATACACACGTACATAATTTGCTCAAAATTACAATACACCAAAATGTGGTGAGCGAATTTTTTCAGGATTTTTCCCCATTTATTTATTATTTCTCTTTATTAGTATATACTCTTAAATATGTGTTTATATGTGTGTGTTAGTTTTTAAATTCCACGCTGTTAATATTTTTAAGTGCCCCCACTTTGGTTGGTATTGTTGTAATCATGCTTTTAACGAGCCTTCACATTTTTGCTTAATTTAAAATGTATAAAAAATTTTCAAATTTTGTACTTCATTTTACAACAAAAATTGTACAAGTTTTTTTTTTGCACTAACTCAGCAAATATATACCTACGTTTGTATGTAAGTAAATTTGTATATTTTTATTTGCTTTAAGGTAATATTTAATGAAGCTCCTTGAATTTCTTAACATAACATACATATTTACTCAACAAATATTTACAAATTTATATATTGGTATGATACATACTAATACCTTCATACATATATTATGCGCACGTCAGAAAAAACGCTTAAAAATGATTTCACTTAATTTTAAATTTTCATTTTATGCACAAGAAAAGCTTTTCTCTCATCTGCCACCAAGTGTTTCTTGGCTTTTTAATATTTAACGCGCCCTTTATTTTACACAGGTGTAGTATATATATTCAAAAGATGATTACGATGCATATGTGTACTATACATACATATGTGCACGACAAAAAATAAGTGGCTTGGCTTGTGCGTTGAACTTGTTAGCAAATATTTCGGCGTGGAAAGAAAATATTTTTGGCTAACGAGTTCCCAAATCTATTATTCCTCGTGTTGCGATTTATTATAACAATTATCAATATCATACATATATATAAAAAGCTGTCTTTGATCTTTGATGCTTATTGAAAGTTTCATCTGACATTATGACGTTTTTTTTTTGGTATAGGCTTGGAAAAATTAAGCACATGCACAAGCCTTCTTCTGTCACAAATGAAAGCATAAATGGTAAATTCATTGCAAATGACAGAGATATCCTGCTAAATACTGCCAGACTCAGTAATAACTTCTACCTACCTTGATTGACCTTAGCGCTTAAGACGTTCCGCCATATGGTTGCTTAAATATGTGTGGGAAATAAAGAAGAGCCAGGAGATGTTGTTGATTTTCCCATAAGAGTCTTAAGAATTTATCTCACGCACATTTTATGCCTAACGCTTAACAACCTACTCTTCAAACTTATGTGGCGATTTTGTTATTCACGCAGCTAAAAAATTTCCTTTTTCTAATTTTTTTTTCGTATTTTGCATTTCCTTCTTAAACAAGTGATGTCCCATAGAAAACGATACTGCAAATGTAGCTTAATCCGCTGACACAATCTGATGACATTTTTCAGTACAAGTCAAGTTTTCACGACGAAATTCAGCTGATCTTTCTTCTTACTGGGACCACAGTAGCACGTCAGTACGGTAGAGTAGGATGAAAGAGCAGAATTGTTCCCACCTTCGGAGTTTAAATGGCACATTTTCAAAGTTAGCGTGTTTTCTTCCATCCGTACTATATGACTTAGTCAACGTAGCCGCTGTCAATCTTGGCTACATAAGCGCACTTACTACCATGGTAAAGTTCACAGGTACGAATTCTGGTCAGACCAACAATGAAAGTTAAGGCGTTATATACAGTTATGATTTTCAAAAAATCGATTTTTTTTATTTCATTTTCTGTATCTACATATATTTAAGAATACACACAAGAAATTTCAAATCAAATCCGGCAAATATTTTCGAAGTTACACGCACATTTGTAAAGACGTTTCGGACGCTTTTTTTTTTAAAAACAATTTAAAATCAGAATTTCGCTGAAAAATCGACTTTTTTTTTGAGAAGGCTCCATTTTGACAAAAAAAAATTTTTTTTTTATTCCTTCGTTATTAATCACTAGATTTAACATTACTTTAATGAAATCTGTTCAGTTGTAGCTCTTCTCCAGAAAAATATTTTTACTAGTTATAAGGATTCAAATATTGTTGAATAATACCATAATAAGTATGTAAACTTTTTGAATCAATAAATTCTAAAGACTTCTCAAAAAAATTCGCTTTTTTTGGCCCATAGACTGTATATAACCCCTTAAAGAAAATAAATTTTAAATTAAGTTTTCTAATTTTTATCGTGCTTTCGGCGGGCAACATCAACCACATCGCGTGTGGTTCTGACTCTAAATAAAAAGTTCTAAAAATCCTCTAATTGTAGGGAAAATATTAAATACATCAGGTCACTGTAAATCTCGTACATTTCATCGTTCCATCGACTACGATATAGTACGCAATGATCCATAAATTTTTGTCGATAGCTCCAAGTGCTGACTCATTGAATATAGTCGTAGTCAATTTATTTGGCAACGGTAATAATGAAGAATTTTTTTGTCAAGATGGTATTCTACTCAGTACAAAGTAGTACGTGTTGGAAAGAATAATTCCGCATTGGATTTCGAAGCTAAGGTTGAAATTATCTACAACTTCATAGTGAGAACCCAAAGAAAGCAAAAGTAACAATTGTAGAAGATTATACCTATTTAGTCCAGCATTGGGTTAAAGAAGTCATAGGTCTGTTACCTCACTTAGTGTGGAAGGCTTCGAGGAGTTCCTTCTCGTATCTGATGGAGCTTTTGAAGTTGTTCACTATCAGTTTACGCAGTGTACTCGTATTTGGTATTCTTTACTCCGTGACAAAGTTCCTGAATTTTAAGACCGAGATCTGGAACCAAAGTAATTCAAAAGTAAAGTCAATATAGATTGTTTGAAACGTTTCGAAAAGTTTTATTCACAATGAATATCTTCCATTCGGCCAAATTGTGTAACATTGCGTCATTAGCTTGTATTTGTAGCGTGGAATCGGAGGGAGGGATTTTGCAAAGTCTCGACTTCAGTGGGAGAATCCTTGTATACCTTGTATACCATTATTATAATGTTGATCTTCGCTCAAAATGCGTGGTTGGTAAACCACTGTCATTCGTAACAGGTTTTTGGCCTTAGACACGTACTCGTTTATGCCCTTCTAAATAAATGTACTTACGCATGTATGCCTGTATGTATGTACTCGTATGTATGTACGAGTATGTGCAAAGAGCTCATCTTTGACTTTGCATTCCAATTCCAATTTCAATTTTCCACCACAAGTTAAAGTTTTGTCGTCGGCGTAGCTCAAGTCGTTATTTCCCCGTAAATTATTTTATGCATAGCCGTAAAAAATGTTATAGCCAGCGTTGTGTACTTAAGGAATTGATTACCACCCACTGAATGATAGACATACAAACATATTTGCGTTTGGCATGTATATAACATGCTTGTGTTATTAGCTCTTATGCATATACTGGCTGTAGTACTTATCAACTACAAAAACAACAATAACAATTGCATTCCTTTATTCCCATGCCTGTGGCTTCAACTTACTGTTGCGAAGACTTACAATCCAGTCTTCACTACAAATATGTCTATGAGTTTATGTGCCACCTTCGCGCCCTCAATGAGTTCACCAATTAAATGCAACAATTTGCTGTTTGCGCGTTCTGCCATTTGCCATTTTATCTCTTTTTTCTTACCTTCCCATTATTTCTGTGTTGTTTTGTTTGCGTTTTAGTGACAACAGGCAAGGACATTCCCGGTTTTCTTGCCGTTAAAGATGAAGTTGCTGTTGCGCGCGGCAAGTGTGTATGCATGGATGTGCGTTATACATACATACTATGTATGGTATATGCGTGTGTGTGTGTGTGTACGTGTTAATGGCTAATTTCCCAATAATTAAGTGTAATTACATTTCTGAGGAGCTGCATTACTCAGGCGTCGTGTAATTCACTTTTACCTTTTGGATTTTATTGAAATTTATAGTTGTCTGAAAATGTTTCGAAAAGGTAATGACTTCACATTCAGTATTGATGGCGCTCAGGCATTTATTGGCAATTTAGCCATTTTTTATCTTCAGTCGCTGAGAAATTCCCTCGAATTGCTAGTAATTACATGTGAGGTGAAATAAATTGGAAAATTTTTTAAAGACACAATAAGAATTTTCTCAAAATGACAGGAACAGAAGGCAATGAGCGACTTTACAACTGAGTTCAGGACTCACTTCACGATTTGTGACAAATATCTAAAGAGTCTACAATGACTATTAGTTTGCGACCGCTGCTGGTGAATAGCCAGTAGAGTGAGTCAATCAGGGTGCGCCCAGATCAAAATAAGCGTTCGAATCACGGTAGCCTTTGTTGTCCTCATACATACTCGTAAGGCTAGAACTGACAATTATCGGATATACTGAGCGCTAAAAAATTATTACAAAGAGGTTTCAAAAATGTTGCCAATTTTTGTCTGTACTTTAAATAGTATGTTCTGTGGCTTCTCAAGGAGTTTTTAGGTGCATCGGTGCATCAAGCCCATTCAGGTTGTTCAGTTGTGCTTTATTCGTTAACTCCATACGCTTTTTTTTATTATAACGATAGTTTTAATTCTGTATGCAAAGATGCTCTGTAGAATGCCTGTCCATCTGTATTTCCTGCTACTGCGGGAAATGAGGTCATTGGGGAGAGCCCAATCATGGTCCCTTTGACTCATACGATAGGCTTTAAGACCATCGTGGGATACAGATTGTGAGATAAGTTCTTCGGATAGGGCTTTGCGTTGCGGCTAGAAATTTGTAGCTTATAAAATGTATTGGGATTGGCTCATTTGTTGTAAAGTGCAAGAGTAAAACCGCTTGATGACAGTAAGTCAAAAGCCCGCGTTAGGAGCGTTAGGAGATAATACTTTGTTCGAAGTTAAAGACGGCTAATTGGTTGAGCTTTCGCACAGGTGACGAGGGGCCAATAATTGTTCTGGAAATATTTGCATCGAATATAGTGATCGAAGAACTGGTTTTGATCTTCCATGTAAACTTCGGTTCCCCGGATTGAGCTGATACCCAATTGGCTGATTCTCCTCACCAGCAAACAGACGCTTCCTGTTCCACCACATTTGCATGACTCTGCATATTTCTTGTAAACTTCAGCGTATCATTCAAAATGTGAGTAAATCGAATTGAGCATGGCCATTATTGAACATTAAAACAGGGCATTAGGTGGAAGGAGCTAGTCAGTTATCTTATCGCTCAGTACGTGTTTCTAACGAATATGTCGATCATTAGTTTGGACTTGGTGCTTCATATAATAATTTTCACGACCTATCTTGGCTGAATTGACCCTGCATCTTTAGATATTAGCAAAAATACTGTATAAAAACAGTTAAAACAACTTTTTTTATTATATTAAAGTTATATATTTAACATAAGTATGTATAACCAAATATTTAATGTAAGTGATGAGCAAATAATACATTTTGTAATTTTTTCACATTTAAATTTTTTATAAAGATATATATTATATACATGTATATACCTATATATCTATACGTAAGGAATTATATTCACAATCTCAAACGTTTTATGGCACGGTAATGGTAACCATCCTTGGCAAGCACAGCGGATTCCTCAGGTCCCTCAGCCTCAGTTTGACCTTGCTCTAGAGGAGGCAAGTACTCACTCTCAGCAGCCTTGGGTAAAGGCATCTCCTCAGCGGGTTGTTTGTAATGATAACCGTCATCCATCAAGAGAGCGCTGTTTTGTGGCACTTCCTCTTCACCCTCTTGCGTACGCAATTCTGGTTGTTCACCTTCTTCCTCTACCGCTGGTGCTTCAGTTTCAACATCTTCCACAATTATTGGTGCTTCAGAACTCATCTCGTCTTGTGCGGGTGGCAAATAGACTGGTGCTACTTTAGGTTGTGCTGCACTCACTACTTCCGAATCGTCAGACGCACCGCTGGGTGGGAGGTAAGATTGGCTGGGTGGCAAATATTTTGATGACAAATGTGAAACGTCACGGCGTACGCGTTGACGATACTTGAGACGGCGTACGGTGCGGTATTCATAACCATCAGCACCGAGTGCGCCGCTTTCTGGCATTGCTTCAGGCTCGGCGGCAGCAACGGCTTCATCAGCATCAGCAGCATCAGCGACAGGTGCTTCAGTCTCAGCAATAACAGCTTCAGTTGTGATTTCGGTCTCTTCAGGTGCGACGAATTTAGGTTCTGGTGGTAAATAGTTGTAGGCTGGTTGATTGGCTGGCGGCAACAACTCGGAGACGTCACGTCTCAGGCGTTGATGTGGTATAGCTGTAGCAATGGCGGTGGCTGTAGCCAGCAGAAGACAAGGAACCAAAGTGAATTTCTATTGGATGTGCAGTGAATGAGAGAGAATGTAATGAGAGGTCAATAGAAGAAACGTAAAATAAATTGTATTTGTATGTGAATTTGGTTTATTTTAATATTTGAAAATGGCAGTTAATGTTATATAAGCCGATTTTCATCATTTTTATTTTGTTAAAAAAAAAAGAGTTAAAAATATTTTGCTTTCACAGTTGCGGGTTCAAGGATTCATTAGGTCAGGTTAGGCTGCAGTGGCTACCGGTCTGTTGAGTCGGATTCACTTAGGCCTGACTAAGACCCATTGCCTTGCTACGAAAACTTGACCATTTTGATTCTTTAATGAACCTCGTTAGATCCATGACTTTGACGTCAGCTATCTTCGATAGACCATTCATAAGGACAAATTAAATGATATTACTTTTTTATATGTGGTTATATTTTTCGCCCATTTTTATTTTGTAGTTTTATACTCTATACTTTATACACTTGTGTAATTTGGTTATGTAGTTTTTATTTTCAATTTTAATTTTTATTTTAATACTTATTTTTTCATATTCCTTTTATGTACTGAATTTAAAATTTTAACACTTTCTGATATAAATTTTACACACCATTTTTCTTGTTTGTTTTTATTGCTTCACACAATTCGTTTTTGGTTTTATTAGTATTATTAATATTTTTTGAACTTAACGCCACAATCAACAAATTGCTAATGATATCTTTACTAACAAATTCAAACGTTTTTATACTAAAATATGACATTCAAAATATGTATTAAAAAGTCTATAATAAAAAATTAAAAAAAATAAATTCAATTGAAAATACGAAAAACTTATAGAAAAATGGAAGAATTCTTCAAAAATGTTAGTTGAAGTGATTTGTGGAAAAAATAAATGTAACAACAATAAAATGTTAAAAAATAAAATAAAAAAGAAACAAGTCAACTTGTCTCCCTACAGTACTTCATATAAACTTTGCAATTCAATACCTCTTGGCTTAAAATTCGAAATTTAAGCACCCACTTCTGTCGCACTCAAGCCACACTCAGCATCCAAAATGTTTTGGCTACACACAAACACACATATGAATATGAATATTTTTACGGTGCTGCTACTTAATTTACTTTACACATTGTATACGGTTTTGGCATGAAATTACGGTTTCATTTGTTGGCCGAGTCCGTACTTTTGAATATGTATTGTATGTGAATAGTTTTGTATGTCATTTTGTATGCTTGTTATCACGTATTCACGTGTTCACGGTCTAGTCATTGTATTGTTGCAATGTCAAGTGCACGTCGTGGCACTTAAGGCAAACTAAAATAAATCACTTTGTGCTTCATCCAGATGGATTTGTGTACTTATTTTTTATTTATTTATTTTTGGTTTGTATAAGAAGGCCATTTTAATGGTCCAAATGTGTACTTAATTTAATATTTTTTATTTTAGTCTTGCAGTTTATAAACAATTATTTTTATATATGTAGTTATAGAATGCTACTTATTAATCGAATATTTTTTCGATTAATCGGACAATCGGCGACCAAAAGAAGTGCGGTTGAGGAACTGATCCAACATGTAGACTAATAAAATTTGCTATTATAATTAATCCATTAATTTTTGATTGATTACAGGATTCAATGAATTTTATATTTTATATTAAATTAATTATTAAAAAAATCCAAAAATCAATTAATTGTTCACTCTTTTTAAATATATTTTTACTTTTAAAATACAATGATGTAAAAGAAAAAGGTAAATTGGTGAACAGTATGGTATAAAAAAATTAAATATGCCACAATAAAAAATTAAAATTATTCCTCTAAATCTATTTAGTGATATTTGAAAAATAAATCAGATTATCTGCTGCACTATTCCTAAATAATCGTAAAACAATTTTACCAAATCCGAAAAGTTTACATACATACTACATAATAAAATACATCATGCTGCTTCATTTCCACTGAAAAAATGATGGTAATTTAATTGCATTCGACCAAAAACCCGCAAACTATGCAAAAACCACTAAATTTGATTTCATCGACATTCGCTACTCGCACTAAATAAACCATAATAATTCGGCGAGGTGGCATGGCTATACTTACTTTTGCGCTTTGTCTATAAATAAATGTTTGTAAATATGAAAAAAAGCTGTAAATGTACTATATACATATATAATACATTTTGTGCAAATCTGCAGTTTGTTTGTGTGTGTGCAAATAATTTAGGATGCTAACAATTTATTATGTCTAACCAAAATTCACTTGTTTACCTTCCGCGCAAACATACATGTAAATTATTTCGATGTCTAAGTGAACATGAATATGTGACCAAATACGCATTAGTACATAATTAATTTATGCAGAGATCCACGTACATGGAAGAATATGAATTAAATTATTAATGGTGTAGAAGGTAAATAATTCAAATTGTGCATTCAGAACACATTAGTGGTTTTTAAGTTTTTTAAGTTAAGTTTTATATCTTTTTAAAAATTAACATAAATATATAGAAAATATAATACCGGAGATGGGACCCCGATTCCTCAATCGTTGGCGATGGAATAGTGCTTCAATGCCCGGCTATGAAGAAGTTCGGATAACAATTGCCCGCTTGAAAAACAAAAAAGCAGCGGGGGCCGGTGGCATTCTTCAAGTTTTCTGCAGAATATGTTTGAATGAAAGCATGCCCGATTATGAGTGTGCTCTGCCCAATCTACAAAAAGGGGCACCCCACAGTCCTTGTCAATTACCGTGGGATTAGCCTCTAAAATATTTCATATAAGGTCCCATGGGGCGTATAAAGTTGAATCTTCTATGAGAGTATACGGTGCGGCTTCCACGTCACTGTTGACAGTCATAACTCTGAAGTCGTAGATAATTTCGTCTATCTTGGAACCAACATTAACGCCAAAAACAAAATTAGCCGATAAATCCAAGCAGAATCCCTCTTTCTGACAGGTGCTACTTTGGACTGAGTAGGCAATTGAAAAGTAAAGTCCTCTGCCGACGAACCAAAGACAAACTTTACAAGTCGCTCATCATTCCCATGGAGGCATGGGCGATGCCAAAATGGTTTTAGCTTACTGCGAACAATTCTTGACTGAAATCTCAATGGTTTGAAAAGTACCAAATCGGCACCAGTTTAAAAAATTACAATTATTAATAAAAAAAATTTAATTATTTATATGTAAACTATATTGTTTTATTTCACTTTAATCCTTTCTTCAATCGGAATTTGTTCAGATGTGAGATTTTGGGTAAAATACTCTTCAAAAAACCTATAAGAGCATGACGTTTTTTCACACTTGTCTATAAAGATAAATATTGACACCGAAAATCATCGAATTCGTAAGCCTACATCACACAGTTCCTCCAATCAATTTTACTGATATGAGATTTAATTTTTTAGCTTAAAATGAAATACCATAAATTCGATATTATCATGAAAGGTATAAAGACAGCTCTTCTCTTCCGTTTGGGTTTCAAATCGAACTAGTAATTCTTAAACTGTGACAATTGGCGTCTTAGTATAAGGCATGCTCCTAATAAAAAAATCAGCGTAGTTTGTATAAAAATACATTTGGCAGAGTGTTTGCTTATAAGATCAAAGAATTACTTTAAAATAAAAATATAAAATATTACATAAGAAATGGGGTTAGAAAAAAAGGAATGAACGAACGGAAAGCGATTAACAATTTAAATGGAAGAGATGTTGACTTGTATTGTTTTCAAAACCTAGGATAAATCCGATAACAAAATGCCTTATTATAAATTTTTAAATTTTTCATTTGAACTAGTATGCGACTGGTATATAACTGTTCGAAATCCGACAGTTGGCGTCTTGTAAGACTTATCCCTGTTACAAATCCCTGAAAAAAAATCTCTTTGAGTAATTGTGTTTACTTAACACACTGGATTTTAACTTTTTTCCTTTTTTTTTTGCCTGCAGTACAACCACACAAGCTGACATGCATACATACACGTGTATGTGGTAAAATGTCGTAAGTGCATGTAATTTCTAATTATCGTCAGTTTACTACATAATTAAATTGATTCTTTCCCGTACATTGCTATTAATTATAATAAGGATTTACACGAGCCACGAGTTACATACTCGCATGTACACGTATGTAGTAGTGTGTGAACTTTTACAAAGAACAATGCATGGAAGCTGCTGGCCAATTTATTTTAATGAAGTCAACCGTTTACACTTTACGTAATCTAACTCTCTTGCGGACAATTAAATGCAACTATCTAATTTCTTCAACTTTTGTGCAATAAAAACGTTATATAAAGATTAATTTGTTTTATATTGGAGGACAGAGCGCAGAGTGTTATTAGAAAAAGAGATGCGAGACGAATATTCTCTCTTCGAGCGCAACTCACACGATTAAGTAAATATTTATAAAGATTGATTTCTTTTATAAGAGAAAGTTTATCTAGGTTGGCTTATCGGCTTAATAAGCCAATAATATTTTTGCATTAAATTGAAGGCTTTTTTATCACAGTTAAAATTGTCCGATTTATGTTAAATATGTTCCGTTTGCTCGATAACTTTTGACCATTTTGAAAGTAGTGCCATTAGGCCTCTCTCATAGAAACCCTTGTCCCTATTAGCTAAAAATCTGAGCAATCGATTGTCACAGGCTTCTTATTCACTCTAATCACTTGGTGCTAGGACCGGATAAGTAGGTAGATGCCTAAGAACTTTCCAACCAAGCTCTTGGAGCTGCGGACGAGGCTCTATATATGTGCGTAGTCTGGTCTTGTCCGAATGAAGCATAATTTCCTTCTGTTGGCAAAAGTTGGTCGCTTTTGGGCAATTGCTTCCTTCAGACGTTCCTATTTCTAACATTACAGATCCGAATTAAGAGTTTATCCGTGGGGGACCAGCTCATAGTGGATGACTGCTTGCCAATCCCTTCCTGGCCGCCCATCCTGGCTTGGATACCGTTTGTGCCGTCTCATTAGCTGGTCCACGACCACGTCCGTTTTCATTTGACAATAGTGGATGTGATCCACTTACCAGTTACCATCCACTCACCAGTTACCATCCGCTTCAGAAATGCCTGGATTTTGTTACGATTCAGCAGAGATTCGCAGATGGAAGGTTTTTCTCCTTAACTCATGTGGCACTCATATATGGATCTTCCTTGCGTATCCAGAATTTTAACAGTGCTTGTATGATGGTCAGACTCTATGATTTCCATTATTTCATCGCCATTTTCGACAATTGCCACATTTGCATGATCAGCACTTAAGCTCTATTCGCATTTTCAGCGCTTGACTTGTATTTTCGTCTTTACCGAAGAAAAATTGTAGAATATAGCGTATTTTTTTTGCGCTCAAACTCTACTCGTTATCTTTTTTAGTACAAAATATCATCTTTCCAACGCCATCTAGTGTAATCCAATCGCCCGAGAACCCGAGATACAGATATGGATGGTAGTACGCATTGCTCGGTCGGTGTACAATAATCTCACAGTTTCTCGTGTTAAATATCAGTAAAGAGAAAGGAAAGAAGAAGACGTTGGGCCAGCGGTGAGTAGAAGATGCAGCCTAGCATCGACGGCAATAGCTTGGTGAATTATTAGTCATGATCGGTGATTAATTATGAGAGACAACAGGTATTGTACTGTTATTGGTCAATGGAGGGTTAATTGGTACAGTACTAGTAGGGGCCCATAGATGGCTAGTATCCATAGTGTGACCGCGGAAAGGACCATATAGCGCTCCCATGGATAGCAGAGGAAAGACAGACTAGACATGTCCCAAAGCACACTTCGAGTCACGACAATGATTAGCAAGTTATTTTGACTAGGACACTGCTGCTTCCGTATTCGGCCTGGGTATTACCAACAAATCCCCTAGTGTATGCTACATATTATATATTACATATATAAGCTCGAAGCTAGTTCTCCAGCTTTGTATGGCAAGCGAACGAAATATCTTGAATTAGACGGGTATTTTGTGAAAAACAGCGTTAAGTGATAGGCTCCCACAAAATATGAATATTCTCCTTACGTACATATGGTACATACTCAAAACTTTCTACACTATTACTATTTGTTGTAAATATTCAGTTGAAATTGCCACTGTTAATAACCATCCTAATTAATTACAATTAATTTTAAAAATTCATTAACTTGATTTACTATCACTTGCAACAACAAACCAAACTAAACCTTGTTGAGCAAACAAACCAAATTTTCAATTATGGTCATTTTATAATACCAAAAAAAATGTATATATATATATATATAAATAAATTGTAAAATAATTTTCAACACAAAATTCATTATTTTTATATGTATGTAGTTAGATGTTGACACATTAAATATTAATTAAATTAATATTGTTGATTACAATAGTGTGGTTGCATACTCAATTAAATATGAAACCCTTATGCATACAAATATGCACAAATACTTACATACCATACGCACATGAACTATACAAGTATTATGTGAAATTGGCTAAAACGATTCGGGTAAATGTCAAAAGGGTAAACCACACATAACTCAAATGATATAAATTCCATTATTACCAAGTGGTATTAAGAGCAACCAAAAACGACATTCAACCAAACAGCATACGCAGGATGTTGGTGAAAGTTAAAACGATTTGATAAAGTGTGATATGTAGGTAGTAGCATTGTAGCAGTTTTGTTCCATTTTAATCGCAAAATTAACATTTATGAGCTCATAAAGTGAAAGGAATGAATGAAATGTGAAAAATTAATAAATACAAATATAAACACACATTTCGATCTATTCTTTTAATATATTTGAATTCTTTTGTAGCATGAACTTAACCATCTAATATTTTGGTAAAATTATATTTTTGATAACATAACTCACCCATGGTGTGACAATTAAGTAATGAGACTGATGCCATAAAAACCGGATATTTCAAAATTATTCTACAACTCTGCCATCAAAGTAGTCCCCTTGGGCAGCTACACAACGATTCCAGCGCATTTTCTATGCTTCGTAACATTTTTGGAACGCTTCGACTGGGATGTCCGCTAGTACTCTCGTCACAGCCGACATATCGGGCGTATAAGGCGGTTGTTGCAACACGGCGATCCCTTTAGAGGCCAAATACTGGGACACGCTGAGAGCGGTGTGGCACGGCGCGTTATCGTGATGAGGGATCCAGTTACGAGCGATGTCTGGGCGCACCATGTTGACTCGTTTTTCAAGTCCTTGGGGATTTACGGTCTGCCCCGGTGGAAGAAATTCTTTGTAGCCATGCACCAGGCACTTTTACAATTTTAGCGTTAATTTAAGATAAATGAAAGGCGCAATTGTTCAGAGTGTGGCTCTTTGGAGTAATCACACGGTGAAGTTTGTACAGATATACGTGCAAAATGTGTTGTTCCCGCTCAGGTAAGATACCGAAAGTCCGAGTCACTTCATATACTTTCATTCACTTGTAATCCGATATCACTTCATGGATTTTATTAACAAGCCACGCAGTAGCTAAATTTATTTTTATTTAATTTCTGTGAAATAGAAACTAAAAATGCATGAATGAACTATTGTAGATATAAAATCAGACAATTGCCATTTCATAGGCCATTGCCGTATTAGAAAAGACAGTCGCTAACATGGGGAAATTATGGAAAAGTGCAGACTAGTAGCTTTGTAGGATTCTTGCAGAGTACTTAACCATTGACAACAAAGTCTCCATGGTACTTATTAAGCCTTCCCTTTATTTTGTTGGACTTATAGGTTTTTCTGTTTCATGCCAATATTTCCTTTGATGATAGCTAACAATGAAATAACAACTTAAATAAATGGTCATTATTGTTTTGCATGGTATTTGCCTCGCGAGCCCATTAGCTATTATCAGGCGCATTGTCAAGCAGTTACATAGATGCGAGTGCTCGTATAAGCTTATGGTCATATTGGCATTAATATTAACTCTGACGACACACCTTTCCCTTAAATATGCCTCAACACCTTTTTATATCTATTTTATGCCTTCTTCTTAGCTGTAGCTTTGTTTCGCTTCAATTACCTTTACTGACTTTCACTCAATTGGTTTCTCAGGTCAATTCAATAGATTACATATTTTATTAGACAATTCCACCTCTTCTTTGCTAATTATGGCAGGAGTCTTGTAACAATTGTTGAAAGAAAAATCATTAACTTTTATGATTTCAGGTACTAGTCAATAGGCCAATTTGGTTGTTTGGTATGTGTAGAATGTAATTATAGTTTCTTTATGTATTGGTAGGTGACGATAAACGGTTATTTTATGATTAAAATGTGATTTAATAAAATTTTATTGCAATGTGCGGTGTAAAATTTAATTTGGCGAATTAAATTGCCTTTAAATTATGAACATACTTAGTTCGTAACAACATTTGTTGATCGTTAAAATTTATTACCAAAATATTGGTTCGCATCTCGTGCTGCGTTCAATATTTGGACAACATAATCGCTCAGCAGAGTTGGTAATTTGAGCAGCCATGGGGATTGGTTTCGCACCATGTTTACTCTAGTGGATAACGCACATCCTCAGAGACGTTGTACAGTGCGCACCGAAGATGCTATTGCTGCTGTGGAGCAGATTATCAAAGAAGACCTAAATAATTCCAACCGCCATCGCACGCAACAATTGGAGTTGATCACATCCCCTTTATGGAAAATTTTGCGTGAGAATCCTGGTTTGTGGGCTTACAAAATGCAACCCGCGTAACACGTTCGGTGAATGGGCCCAAAACGACGCTACCGATCCCTGTTCACACAAGAAATTTTTTGTTTAGCCATAAAGATCACTTTTGGTTGAATGGGAAAGTAATAAACAAAATGGACAGAAAGAATCATTGTTCAATATTTGTTCACAAGTGAAGCCGGTCACAATATTATATTATAATAAAAGAGTCAATGGGGAACGCCATAGGGCCATGGTTAATGACTTTATCGCGTCTGAATTGGAGGGTGTGGGTGAATGTGAACGACTTTTAGTTCCGACAAGGCGGCGCTACAGGCCATGCAGCCGACGAAAGAGTCAATGTATTAAAGGAAACTTTTCGTGAGCGCCTTGGAATAGAATATTCGGCCTGCTATTGATGACACATTTCGCCAATTGAGCCTCTCTGCTTGAATTTATTCGAACCAGTCGAGGAGCTCCCTTGACCGAACTTGTTTTTTTTAAAAAAATGGCAAGTCTTCATCTTTATAATGGGGCCAAAATCTTGGTCATAACATTAAATAGTTTCATATCTTCTTGAAAACCTTATGTCTAAAAAAAAGCTAGAAGATAACATGAGAAAAGTACACATATTTTTATTTCTTAATATATGTAAGTGAAATGGTAGATTAACTTTGGTCAGAAGTATTTAATTACCAGAATGTTGGTCGGACCAGGCCTCCATACTTAGCCATACGAAAGTCAGTAGGCAATGCTAACTACGCGGCTGCTGTGGTGCTGAAAATGATCGGAATCGAACAATTATGGCATATAGCTCCTATACACTAATTTGTTCACAATGAAGTTTCTGGTAAAAAATTCGTCAAAATACATTAAAGAACATGACATTTTTCATTTCAAGTATTGTATAAGAAATTTAAAAAAAAAAAATAAGATTTCTTCAAACTGAAGTACTTTAATGTAAAATCAAAAATAAAATAAACAATCTGATGCATTCATTAATATCATTAGGTCCACCTGTATTTATGTTAACAATACATACATGGAAATAGAAAGACTATGAAATCAACCCTGAATCTGTTTATATGCTGCCGTTGAAAGCAGAGGTGAATTCCCAATACAATATCAAGTAGCAATAGATATAATTTCCCCAGACGCTAACGACCAAGTACACACGTACATACGTATAGAAACTACATTGTTCAATGCAAACACATAAACATAAATTACAAACAAATTGCAGAATAAAGTTATAAAAAAATTGCCTTCAAGTAAGCAAAGCAGTTTGTAAATAAAGGAAATAAGAGGAAGCAGTAGAGTCTACTAAAAAAGTCAGTATGCCAAAAAAGAAAACGCAAAATATAAAAAACAAAATAAAAAAGCAAACAATAAACAATTGTCACCGTTGATTCATTCTACCATCTTTAAGGAATATTTATTAATGTTGTCGTCGCAAAACGCTATTGTTGTTGCTTTAAGGTCGCTTCCTCTCACTAGTTTGCATACTTGACAATATTTATTTGCAACGGTCAACGCCTTGTTCCCAAAAATTTTGAGTTTCTAACGTATTTTCACATTTTCTTTGTACTCGTTTGTTTTCAGTTTTGTTTACTTTTCACTTGCTTGTTTGAGTTTCATTAAATTGTTGTTGTACATACCGCGCACCTGTCAAGTGTCTTGACCAACTTGTTTGTATGTAATTTTGTAATCAACTGTCAAAATTTGTATTTACACTTTCAGTGTGGTTGCGGTGTATCCTAAGCAAACACTCAGCTCGCGGCTAGGTTGTAGGCGATTAGAAGTGTAAAGTGAGGTTATGGTACTTGGAAAATTTCTATGTTTTCAGCTAAGTTGCAAGTTTGCTTAACCACAAGCAGACACCTTGATAGTTTTATTGACCGTCTTAGACATTTAATTGTGTCGAACCTGGAAATTTTTTATTTCCAATCTATTTTACATGAGACATTCAGCAAATTTGATCTTATATACATATGTAATGACAGAGGTAGGTTTGCTCGGCGTAAATCTACATAAAGAATTATGATATTCTTTTTACTTTTTCATTAACTACTAACACTATTGAAATTCATTAGCTAAAACTTAACTTACTAACTTAAACTTTAGTCGTATAGTTTCATAGGTGGCACACAATAGATAAGAAAGCGAATTGCTATTCTGAAGGAAAGGGTTCGAGTCCTGGTCCAACAAACGTCCCGAATTAAAGAAAATTAATTTTCCTAACGTTGGAAAATTATGAAGACGCATACCAAAAATTTGAGGAGGAGCTCAGTTGAAAAGCGTTTCAGCGGCCACAAAGTACTAATAATATAAGTTAGATTAAGGTAAGTTCAAACCAAGGCATTTTAAAACCAATGAAATATGAAATAAATACAAGCTTTTTTTAAACACTGAAAGGAATATAAATTTTTAAAAGTTATCCAATAAACAAGATTACATTAACCCCATAAACTGTGCGTAAATCCTTGCATAACTTTGGGCGCTGGTTAATTGCTTTAGGTTATTTGAGTTTTTTCCTTCTGGCATATATACAAGAACGCAATTCTCAAATTATCAGCGAAGTGATACGGCTTAAAAGCCTATTGTGTGCAATGGAATTTAGCTTCTTAAGGTCCAGCGTGCTTGGTAAGACGCTCGACAGCTAGCATGTTAGCAACGCTTAGACGCTCAACCAACATAAAATATTTTGACGAGCCAAACGGTTCGATAAATAAATTCAAGGGTATTTTTAACATCCCATTTCCTCATATTATCATCTTACGTTCCTCACTCACGTCCCCCCAAACATTTTCCCCCACCCGCTTAGACAAACTGTATTTCGTTTTATAAAACTTGTTCGTAAAACTAATTTATTTTTAATCCAACCTCACATTTACACTGAGAATAATGAAATCATAAAAGTTTTGTGTCCTTTCGATACTCTTTATTTCATATAGAGACTCCAAAATAGTATTTACATTTTAAAATAACACAAAGGAAATTGCACATTCCAGCCGCACATTCCCTCTGACCTCTGCCATTGCGTAGTAAACATATGTACATACATATGTCCAATTAAAATTGAATTTTAAATATACTTCAGGCTCTTCTGTCCACGAGCATGAAACCTTTTTCGGTATTATGTAAATAACGGAAATAGAGTAGTTTTCATGTTGCAACAATGAGAAGGATAATCACATGGAAACTGTGCGCGAATTGTTGGAAAGTTGTAAAATAGTAGTATTTTGATAGGATATGTTTAGTGATGTAAATATGTATGTATGTTTCTCGTTTATATATTTCATATGTTATAAAAAGTAAAAAGTATTAAAATATTATTAATATCAAGATGTCACGACTTCAGAGGGTTTCAAAACTGAAACATACTCACGCTGAAACTAAGGAGGTAACCAATATCCAGTGTATGGTGGTTGGTGTTTGGAGGAAACACTTCTCCAGCCTGCTGAATTTTAGTGAAAGCGCAACATGATGTATCCGAAACCCCATTCGGCGATGATTGAAAAGACGTTCCATTACCCGACAATGACGAGATTCGAATAGCGATTGCCCGTTTAATAAAGCGGCTGGAGTTGATGACTTACTGGCAGAGCTATTCAAACATAGCGGTGAAGGGCTCCCAAGGTTTGGAATCTGATTGTGCTCTGCCCTATCCCTAAATACCAATTACCATTGGATGAGTCTCCTAAATATTGCATAATAAATCTCATTGAACGTACGAAGACTAAAGCACACCGTCGACAAACTGATTCGACCTAATCAGTGTGACTTTAGACCTGGTAAGTCAAATATTGGAAAAGGCTCGTGAAAAGAGGATCGACATAGGTATAGCAACTTTTCGTCGATTTTAAAACAGCCTTTGACAGCTCGAAAAGGAGCTGCATCTACTCGGCTTGTCTAAACTTGTTATCCCCGCAAAACATATACCACTGTGTAAACTAACGTTCCGGCAGGATCGGAAAGGACAGCTTCGCTCCGTTTGATATCTAACGAGATGTCAGACAGGTTGAATATCCATCTTTAATAGCTCCGGTGATGCTGAGCGTCGAATATCTGAATACCCTTTCTAGCAACTTTGCAAAGTCACAGATCTCACTTACGGTTGGGTCTTGATTATTTCCTGTTTGAAACCACGGTGTTTTAGAATACTGTAAATCCTCGACTTTATCCTCAGTACTCAAATGGTGCATTTCTAATTGGTTTACACTGGATGAAAGCTACATGGAGAAAATATGCTAGGTGCTTATTATACCGAGTGGATCATTTTAATCACTATAAGTTCGCAAAAGTCTAGTTATAAAGAGCTCCGGATCCTCCGATAAGAGATACTACCTTCTGCTCAAATATAAACGAGACTGGCTCAATAAAACAAAAACGGTTAATTATTCTTCAATATTTATATTATCCCCTTCAAAATAGTCACCATTAGAGCCGATACACATATGCCACCTTTTTTTCCAATCTTCATAACACTTCTGGTAGGCCGCTTTAGGTATGGCTTTCAGTTCCTTCTTCAAATTCTCTTTAATGACTTTAATCGACTGAAAATGCTTTCCACGAAGTGGCAATTTCAGTTTAGGGAAAAGAAGAAAGTCGCACGGTGCCATGTCGGGTGAATAAGGTGCTTGCGGAACAATATTTACGTTGTTTTTGGTCAAATAATCGCGTACAAGACGAGACGTATGAGCAACAATTTTGGAACAAGTCGAGCAGACACACGTCTCATGCCCAAAACATCGTGAATAATGCTATGAGCGGACCCATTTGATATGTTGAGCTCACTAGCTAACTCTCTTTCAGTCACACGACGATTTTCCAACACAATTTTCTTTACTTTTTCGACGTTTTCTTTGTTTATTGACGTTGCTGGACGACGATCATGGGGCAAGTTCTCCAGCGATGTACGGCCGTCCTTGAACGACTTATACCAATCAAAAATACATGCACGTGATAGGGAAGACTCCCCATATGCCTTCTGCAACATTTTCATTGCGTCGTCGCACTTATTCTTTTGGAATAACAAAATTTCAAACAAACTCTTTTGCTCAACGTTAATTTCCATAGTAAAATTCGAAAAACACACTCGAGGTTGACTTGTTTATAGTGCCGTAAAAAAAAACTATGTGACAGATCGCGCTCAAATTATGTACATGTAAACATATAACAGTCCTGCCAACCTAAGCAAAAAAAAGTATGGCCATATGTCTTGTCCTTGTCGAGTTATGGATAAAGTCTCGTTTATATTTAAGCAGAAGGTATTAATTTCTTTTTAGCGAGATAAGAAAAACTGTCCTAACCTAATGTCACGTTATGGAAAGTTTGTTTTAAGCCGGTCACAGTTCCTGCTTCTGTTCATCAAAAAGTAAGCCGTTGCTGACGAAGAGAGTTTTCTACGCTATGAGTCTTTTAAATAGTAAACTACATTTTTC
Organism: Ceratitis rosa; assembly: GCA_037013455.1. Classification (NCBI taxonomy): domain Eukaryota; kingdom Metazoa; phylum Arthropoda; class Insecta; order Diptera; family Tephritidae; genus Ceratitis; species Ceratitis rosa. The sequence goes on along the minus strand of JAWMAG010000031.1, from coordinate 4,608,369 downwards.
ACTAACCGTGAGCTAACTTGGTTAATTAGTAAACTCACTGGGGAAAACATTGATTTAATGGTCTTGCTTGAGCACAGTTACCATTCATCTATTATGCATGTAAGAGCATACATACCCATAAATATTTGTATACAGTAGGGTGAACTCATTAACATAAATATCTTCTCTCTGTTTTGCCGACTCACAAACACACATCAAAGTCTTATTTATAATCAAAGCCAAAGAGTTGGCAAATCCATGTTGGACATGAGACCGTATGTCAAGTAGAAGCGAGCCGTTAATTAACTGTTAAGCGCTCGAACTCCAAGTGAAATCCTTACGAAGTTCATAGTGAATGCGCAGCTCTAAGCGTCAAGCCGCCACATTACGATAAACACGTGCAAGCACATGCAAATCGTTGAGTACGTGTGTGTGTGTGTGTGTATGTGTGTACGTGGAGATTGAATTGAGGGCAAATGCCAACAGTTTCCGGTGAAAGCAAAAGCAGATTAAAGTTAAGCACCATCTGTGCTCGTACCAAAGACCAAAGCGAAAAGGTTAAATAGAGTGGGCAACAACATTAACAACAACAACTTGTATACCTATACATATGTAAAACGTATGTGAGTCGCGGTTAATTTGAATTTTTGAATAGCAAGCAATTACAAGTGAGTAGACCCACGAACAAGCACAGATGGACTTGGAGAGGCTTAGCCAACGACAAGCGTTAAGTATTCTGTGGTATTAGTTTCACTTTGTTGTGGATACAATAAGCAGTTGTTCTTGCTAAGCAGTCCTGGTGTGCAAATGACTTAAAGAACTTAGTGGCTTAAACGAAATGGATATATATTTATATATAGGGTCAAATATTCTTTAATCACTCTGGCTAGAAAAATGAGTTAAAAAGTAGGCTAGGTTAGGTAAGATTAAGTTTGGTTGTAGGTAGCTGGCCATTGTGTCCCTACTAAAACCGTTAAGTTCGACTTTCTGAGAACTAGAAAGCCATTAAAACTTTCAGGACCCACCCCATGTAAGAAGCATCTTGCAATCGGCGATGTCCCGTAAGAACCCAAGTAAGTCTGTAGGTGACCAGAGGAATTCTCTCAGAGGCTTTGTCCCCGAACTTTCTTAACAAAAATAACACTTCGAAGTTCAGTAGATCTCCACTATCGCTGCTATATAAACAATCAAGGCCGTATTTCCATATATCTTTTGGGTTCATACTAAATAAAACTACTCCGAGCGAACTAAAAACGGTGGCTCTAAATAAAGAAGCTGTGGTTACATCTGCTACTTGGAATAAGGTGCTGTAACCAGTTATCCAAGCGCTAACTTGTCTGTTTTTTCCTTTAGTATCAAATGACTCAGGGCGCAGCTTATCAGTTGTGATATCAGTTTACGTTATCTTACTTTCGGGAGTGCCTTCCACTCTTTTGGGATTTCCACATCTCATGGCACGCTGATAAGGTCCAACCACTTGATTGACGTAATGATCTACATTTAAGAAAGAGTTCAAGAGGCTACCTCTTAATTCCTCTACAATGAGCAAGGCTTCAAATATCTAATTATAAATTCTATTATTTATTATGTATATATAATGTGAAAATAAATTCACAAAGGTGCCTCACTTACCCTGCCATAGCTCAAAAACTTGCATACGTGGCGTTAACACACAGCCAGAGACGCAAACGTACACGTATTTTCGCTCTTTCACACTTTTTCACTCACAAAGCAATGCAATAAAAGTCACTGAATATTAACGACTTCACCGTCACGTTTTATCAGAAATTTACATACTTGATGTCATTCAATACAAATCCACAAATGTACTGTAAAATTTAGTACTGCATACATTCACATGTACTTCTATAAGCATAAGCATAAATATGCAATAATGCTCTTCAATCCAGTGACAAATACGCGGCGGCGTCTCTATTAAGAAATTTGTTGCTTAAAAGGATTTTCGTGTTTTCACTTTGATTTGTGCGAAATTGAAAACTGATAAATGTACATTCGCATATATGTAAGAATATACTTGTTGGTATGTATAGTTGAATATATTCAATCAAACAAATGCGTAAGTCAAATATATAAATTATGTAAAATATTTCAAGTGAAAGTAATCAGCTTTTATATGCAACGAAAAAATACCAAAAAGATTTAGATGGACTAAATATTTTTGGTTATATTTAAATAAAAATTATTGATATTTCATAAATTTTTGGCAATGATTAAAACTTTAGTTTATCAGCAAGCATAAAGATGTTTTCCATGAGGTTCGATCGAAATCTTAATAAAAAATGAAATATAAAACTAAAAAATCATTCTATAAATAAATGCTCCCTTAACTACTGTCTGTTCAGCCTTTAAACGCCGTGAGCGCAGATTTGACTTCATTTACAAAAGGTTTAAAAATATTTTCTTTTTTCTTAAATTTAACCCTCGATTTCAACTCAGCCATTTTCAGTCGGCTCCTTTTGCCGCCAGCGTTCGTTGTTCATTGACTTTTCGGTTTCTGGAGATATACGTGTACGTATATACCCGTATATCAGTTGTTTCATCTTCACATAAACTGTCATAAACAAACTATTGAGTAAACTGCACATATGTTGACGACGGGTACGCCACGGCGTATGAGCAACCCAACAACTGATATCCTAATTTCATTTCCATACAAGCAAATCATAAACGTATAAATATCCTGCGGCGCGAAAAACGAAAATTGTAACTAAATATATATAAATAAAATGTTATTGGCAAAGAGGGTGAAGACGGCAATAAATAATTTGATAGTCAGTTTTGTTTTTAATTTTGACTTCATTCACATATATTTATCTATGTGAACGTAAAATATTGACTCTAGAAAGGTCAAAGTCGATTTCCGAAAATTATATTAAATAAAATAATATAAAAAAATTCAAAACAAATTAAAATAAAAAATTAAATTATTATATAAAAAATGAAAAAGAAATTTAATTAAGTTAAATAAAATTAAAATAAAATAAAATGAGCTTAAATAAAATGAACTAAAACAAACTAAAATAAAATAAAATAAAAAACTCAATAAATAAAAAAAGGAAATTTTTTAGGCTTTTGTTTAAATAGAATTGTTTTAGACCATATATTTTTTGGAAATAGTGAAAAACTTACAACAATAGTTTTGGGCGGTAGATGTTATAGCTGCTATTTCGGAAACCACCACGTATCCTCATCAGACTCCTTTTTCCAGACACCTTTGTTCGAAAGGGATTCGACCTTGAACTTGAATAAATTTTTGAATTTGCTATCAACAAGTTCTTAAGCTTTAACTTTTGAGCAATATGCATTTTTGCACGTTCACGGACGGTAACTAGAAACCATAAATTTCAATAACAATTTTTATTTATTTTAACTTCGAAATTCATACTAATGAAGTGCGATGGGCATTAATATTATTTATACTTCTCCAAGGGCGGTTCAAAAATATAACATATTTTTTTCTAAATTCTAAGTGCGTTATAATGACTAAAAAAAATTGATTTCAATACAATCGAAATTCGGATTCGAATTTGAATTAATAAAAAGTAAATATTAAATGAAAAATTTAAAAAATTAGAAATTACATTATTGTTCCGTATTTCGAATGAATTATACAATGGCGTTTTTGTTCTTAATAAAAGCTTAATAGTTCTTTTTATAAAAAATAATATATTAAGCAATCTTTAATTTTTTTTATAAACTTGACGTGCATACAACAACATATTTGCTTTTGGACCACCTTAACACCCGCTTAAACATAACAAATTACACTCAAAGTGCGTAACTTCACTTTATGCGCCTAATAGTATGCTATATGCGGCAGATCGCAAAATATTATAAATGTTTGGGTAAATAGCATTCATGTATGTATGTAAATATGCAAACTGTGTAAACTAACTTACAGCTATTGGTTGGGAGCTTTTAAACTTATTTACATACACAAATAAACGTACATGCAAATAGCTCAATTTATTATAATGATATACGTTACGTTAACAAACTTTTATTGTACTCGCAATGATTCATTTCACAGGTTTCAGCGTAAAATAATTTTACTCAAAATTCGTGTACTCGTATATGTAAGTAAATGGGCGAGCAGAGGGAAATAATAATGAAAGATTTTAATACAGTAATCGAAAAATTTAACGTAATATGAAATTTAACAGGCTGGGAGAAAAAACTATTTTCTAAATTTTTCATTAATTTTTACCAAACACGGTAATGAAATTTTATGGCACGGCAGTGCGTATACTTAACTTACTTGTACTTTCAATTATTAATATTAAGCTAACATGGTATTTTTTGTTAATGAAATATATATATCAAAACAATTAATAAAGAGTTTAAAATTTAATGAAGGGAATTTCATTTTCAAAAAAATTTATTTTCGGACTTAAATATGCTGAATTCGCCTATTTGCGTAATTTAATATGCGTAATGTACTTTCAACATTTTGCGCTGCCTTTAAAAATGTATGCAAAATGTAATGGTGTCAACAACAACAGTTTGAATGTACGAAAGTTGACGCGACACATTACAAATAACTATATATACATATGCACATGTGCATGCATATGTAGCCAATAAAGTAGGACGTGCTGATTCTTTGATGCCTTTTATGCGAATATCGCTAATGTTTTGCATGTCTGGTTATTCATGAAAGAATGAGGCTTGATATGATTTCGACATCTATATGAGCACTTTTTATACAAAAATATTTAAAGCCAGGATCCAATATTTTTTGTAATAATTTTTTTAAATTAAATACTTTTTCTTATGTTACCAGATTTTCAGCAAATAAACAAAAAAAAATTTGCAAAAGTTATAAAAGTTAATTAACGTTGTGGTACATTATTATTTTTTATTCAGTTAACAAATTAAAAAACAAAGAATAATCTGAGTTTACTTATTAAAGCTTGCTGCTGCAAATATTTTTTCTTTAATTTTTAATTAATTTAAGTTCATTATCAATTTTTTTTGTTTTCCATTGTAGTGCTACAATTATGTGTGTACATATAATACATATATATGTATAAGTATATTCAAGCACGTCTGCTAAGTTGATTGAATTACCGACATTAGCAAATTTTTGGATATTTTAATACTCTCGAGTGTTTGCTTTCTTTGCAGTGAATAAACATCCAATTAAAAGAGATCCGGCATATACAGCTGAGCGTAATTATAAGAAAATTATAATAAGGAAATTCAATATTTTATACAGAAGAAGCAAAAAGAAGAGGAAAATTAATCTGAAAAGGTTAAAAATATATCAAGAAAGTTAACTTTTTTAAACCGCTTTTGCTATTTTTAGCGTAGTTTAGGGTCATTTAAGCATTTTATCGGCTTTTCGAAATTTAGCTTTTATGGGTGCAGATTTCTAGGCAAAGCAACACCGTATTTACATATATATGTGTAATGACGTAAAATTTAGTGAATTTTTGACTTTTATTCACCTTTAACTGTGCTAAAAGCCTCTTATTTACTAAAATTATGTAAAGAAGATTACTTTTAAACCATTTTGCAAAAAAAAGTGTATAGAAATTTTATTTCTTTGAAATCATGTTCCAAAAAAAGTATAAACAATTCTTTAACTGATTTTTATATTAAGTGAAAAATATAAGATAGCTCTTAAGTTAAAAAACATAAACTTTCAAGTTCTAAAGCTTATCAATTTTTCATTTGTGCTATTTTTTTAAATGTTATAAAGAAAATATATTTTTGATTTTCTTTTTTGGTAAAAATTATTAAATATGCAATAAAAATAAAAATGTAAAATTTTGTTTTAAAAAGCTATTAATTTTTATTTTCAGTATTTTATAAACAATATAATTATTAAAAAAACTGTTTCTAATTTTTTTGTTTGTATAAAAAATATATAAAACCTCTCACAATATTAAGAAAAAGTTAAAATTTTGATGTTCAAAAGTCTGTAATTTAACATTTTTGATTGTTTTTTTTTTAGTAGAAATTATAAAAATGCTTAAATATAAAAAAATGATTGATGATAATCAATTTATAATTTTCGTGCTATTTAAAGAAATATATAAATTTTTTTATTCATTAATTTAATAATAATTGGTAAAAATGGAATTAAAAATGATCAAAATCCCAGGTTTTCTATTTTTAATTTCTGTTAATTAATATTCTTCTGGTATATAATAGGAAATCTCTATTTAAAGTGTTCAAATTGCAAAGTTTAATAACTATGAACTTATGAAAATTAAAAAAGTTATAAATCTAATATTCTTTTATTTTATCTTAACTATTTTGGGAGATTTTTCATTAGTTCAATTGACATATTTTAAATTAGTTTTAAATTTTATGCAACTTAAAACTATATTATAACATTTCTTACTGATTAATTTATGTATCATTTCATCAAAGTTCTTTGAACGCCAACCACAACAATCAGGTGACCACAGGTTGTTGCTTAAGTCTCCAAATCCTTCGCAGTAAACGTGACATAGCTTCCGAAGTTTTTCTAAATAAAGTACTTTGAAACTAACAAACACCCTCTTATCTACACTCTATATTAAATTCCGAACTTGCCGAAGAATAAATACATATATAAGTATTAGAATGGGTCGAGTCTTCATCAGAGAAAAAAAAAAACTGCAGCTAATGGTGAGATAATTTTGATACCATAATAGTTTTATGAGAATTTTAAAAAAATTCTTTAATTATTTTTGTTACGCAGAAAGTGCTAAATGTTTTTCGAATACAGATGCGTACTTTAATGAACTAAGAAAAAAAATTAAAACTCATTTATATAGTTTTAAACCATAAGTTTTCATTTTCCAGATATTGGAATAGAAAAAGAAAAATTTATCTATGCAATTTTAAATCTCTCTGTTATTGACATACTTAATAAAAAAATCGAAAAAATTCATTAAAATTTTTTTATACACTTTAATATGTGTATGTTTAATCATAAGCCGCGTTAAGTCAAAGAAAATCTGCGCCTTTGAATTTTTCCCACGGGTGTTCTCCTTAAACTGCGCCTTTTTGATATGCTACACTTTTAATCTCTCTCGGCATTTAGCTATTAAGTTACTCAATACATCTACGTGCATATAAATACATATGAAGGCCTCCTTGGTCGGCTTAACATCATTAAGCGCGTGTGTCGCTTCCGTTGCTATTATTGCTTCCCGGAATGTCTCCTGTTCGACGACCACCGTAAATGTGCCGACTTTACAACATTTCATCTCATGCCAAGAGCAAGCGGCTGTTGAATTTTAGTCACATGCTTACGCTCTCGTTGGTGCTCTGGCTTTTCCCATACTCAAATCTGCTTATTTGCTAAGGCAGTGCAGCAGCAGCTATATGTAACTTAAGCCTCAACCTACTCGCCAACAGTGTACACGTAAGTAGATATCTATGTGTAAGTATGCCATGCATTTGGTTGCATTGGCAATTTGTAGTCTTTGCTTTACTTTTGATTTTAATTTCGCATGCAACACCATTGGTCGGCGTGGTGTTTGCCATTTTCGCTGTCTACTTGAGTGAGCCTGTTAGCCTGTATCATTGTACATACGTGTACGTATAAATAGATGTGTATGTACTACGGTGCATAAGCAAAGGATGCATAAAAGTTTTTACTATCGTCGTTGCAACCCAATTAAATGAAAAGCCAGCTTTACTTTTCTAATAAGAGTTTAAGGTAATTTATAAGCAAAAGAGATGCTCAGCATATATTTATGTATACATGTACATATTTATTATGGCTTGTAGTTGCATCTCTGACAAATAAAGTTTAATTGCTTTGAAAAGTCGGTCAAACATGTGTAGAATAATTAAATATTTTGATTTAAAAAATTTGTGCTTTCATTTAAATGCACTGAGAAAGTCTTTTAGTTATTTTACTTACTTTTCTACTTTTCAAAAATATTTACATTGAATAACTTACAGTTCCTGAGTATAGTTTGCTGCTTAAGACTATATTTGTATTTTATTTATTATGTATTATTTGTCTAGTAAAAAGTAATCCATTATTTTTGCTTTAAATTGAAAACTCTTTTTACCAAAGTTAGAATAATCCGTCTTTTGTCAAATATGTACGGATTTGCTCGATTATTGCCACTTCGAAGGTATTTATTATCATTTCAGCTAAATGGGATAGATCATTACATATCTGAAATTTTGAAATCTATCACTGCGAAGAACATAGCAGAGCAGGTGCATAGAAAAAGAGTGATTTTACCCTGTAAGCCCAACTCCTGGCGCATCTCCCGTAAAGAACTCTCAGGCCTATCAGATAGCAACTGTTCTGACATGTTTTCTCTCCTTTTAAGTAATGCATTTTACGTGCTAATTTCACATCCAATTTTAGTTAGGTTTGTCTTAACGCGTCCCGTTTCCAGATGAACTTT